>CM035281.1:2958981-3558981 GCA_020226075.1 Hydropotes inermis | reverse complement strand
TATGACAAAATTCACTACAAATAAAAAATAAATAAATAAATAAATAAATAAATAAATAAAGTTGCAACACGGAAAGAAAAAAAAAAAGAGAGAGAGAAAACCCACTACAATATTGTAAAGTAATTAGCCTCCAACTAATAAAAAAATAAAATAAAAATTAAAAAAAAAAGAAGTTGCAGGTAACCTAGGGACCTGCTACTGCAATTGACAAGTAAATTTGAGGGGCAGTCTCAAGTAACTGAGCCCTTAACTTCTGAGATTTGATGCTATTACTAGGGAGATAATCTCAGAATTGAGTTAATTTGTAGGAATACCCTGCTGGTGTTACAAAATCATGTGGTGCAGCCAAAACCCCCACACATCTGATGACCAGAGGGTCAGAAGTGAAGTGTTCTGTGTAGGAGTAGAAAAAGACACAGGAGGAGAATTGTAGGTGTTTCAAACAAAGCACATTAAGATATGATGATGTTAAATCCTATTCTGGGTTCACGCATAAGTCAGAGAAGTAGGTCAAAACAGGAAAGGATGCTGAGGGGAAAGTTAGGATGTCATAGAGACTAGAATATCTAAAGAAGGGACAGACAAAAGGCCCAAGAGGCCAGCTTTAATTCTTCTTCTGCAGGTAGTATGATGACAGGACTATGACATAATTCAACACAGTCATTAGTTAAACAGAACTGACTCATCCTCAGCCTTGCCTTCATCAATTCTGAACACTTAGATTCTGAGCAAGTTACATCATCTCTGTAGCCTTTGTTGTCTAAGGATAATGATTCTTATTTTGTGCTAGGATTAAGTCAGAAATGCATTAAAACTTTGGCTACATGGTTAAGATTAAATAAATATTAGCTTTCTGCACTTTCTCTACAGATATTTTTAGAAACAAGTTCTGCTACAATTTTCTGAGTCTTCTTTTTTTTGGAGGGGTGTAGGGATAGGGTTTTTTGTCCCGCAAACAGGATGTTCTGTATCCAGCAGACTCAGCCTTAGTATGTGATTTCTCCTCTCTTCTGACATTTCACAGACTAGTGAAGGACATGGGAGTAGTGATACTTAATAAATTTACATATTAAAGTTACTTTGGTCTCTGAAGGTGAAAGATTTCGTTGAAATTCTAGGTACAGCTCACTGGTTGGATGGAAATGGACGGATCTGAATGTATCAACCAACTCCAGCTGAATTTCAAAACATCAAAGATCCATTGAACCTTCAAGTACATTTGCAAATGTATTTTCACTTAACTTGTTTTGAATCAAAGATAATTTAAAGAAAAAATTTAGCTAAGTAGTTTGAGTTCATTTACACTCATATCATCAAAATGCCATTTTGCAAGCACTTTAAGCCATTTTGAATTCTTCTAATATGTTTAAAAGCCTTGAGGAAAAAAAAAAGTATGTTTTATATTTACAAAAAAGGAGCTGACATACATTAACTAAAAAGAACACCCTCCCCCGCCCCCCCCCACCCCCGGCACTTGATTCTTAGAATACACTCGAAGCAGCTCCTTCTCAGTGGCATTGTAGGTAATATTTGACCTTTCTGCAAGGTTAAATGCATACCTCTTCCTCCAGGAAACAAAACAAAATTTCCTTCTTTATTTTCTCCTAAGCTGAAAAAGAAGATTAGAATAGGAAAATGAGGAGGTTCTTGTAGGGGAGGAGTTCATCCCCACCTCCCCTAACACCCTCTAAATCGATCTTTGAATCTCCACGAGTGAAGTAAAAAAGAGCTTTCAATAAAGCAAAGTGGCTCTTTTATCAATGAGATCACTGATCCTAAGTTGCCCCAAAACAAACCTTGCAGAACCTTCCCTGGAGGCCCCCGGTGTGGTATGTTACTGACATGTTTTTCTGTATTTGTGTGTGTGTATGTATGTGGAGTTATATACATAGAATTTATGTATAATCTATATTTTTATGTTTCTGTGTATATGTATGCATATTTCTGTGAGTATTTTTAAATTTCAGTGCATGTGTATATTCATATACAGATCATATCATATATATATGCATATATATATATATATGCAACTCATATACACAACCGAAAAATACATAGATGAATTCACTTTTGATGTATATATATATATATTTAGACATAATGCTATGGTGCACTTAATAGGCTACAGTATAGTTTAAGCATAGCTTTTATATGCTCTGGGAAACCAAAAAACTCATGTGACTTACTTTATCGTGGTGATCAGGAAGCCTGTTTGCAATTATCTCTGAGGTCTGCCTGCATATGGTCATCAGAAAATAGACAGAAATGTTGCTGGGGTGAGTCCTGCAGGCAGTAATTTTGGTGAGAAGAGTGGACAGACGAGCCGGAAACGCGCCTCGCTGTCCCACGTGTGAGGTGTCTCAGGAGGGAAGGTGGTGGAGGAAATAGCTCAGTGGGTGCCCAAGGTCTGAAGATGCATTAACAGGCAGGGAGACGTTGTCGGAGATCAAACAAAACTTGGATCTTCCTGAAAACTTTGCCTCAAGTGTGACTGTGAAATATATGTAGGTAATGAGGTGAAGCCAATAAATGTTAAAAGCATTTTAATAATTCCTCTCCAAAGCAGAACAACTTTGCTCCTTCTGTATCTCTAGTTTATACACTCACAAACTGGATGTGTAAAAATGAATTGTGATTTGAGTCATTTACACTTTTTGCTAATTCTGTCCTCCTCTGCTTTACATTTGATTGCTTTATTATATTTTAATGTGATTCTAACAAATTAATTCCTTTGGAAATTTCTTCAGTTTGAAACATTTTAGCAGGTATTTTCTTCAGAGGCTGACCTTTCTTTTGAATTGTTTGTGTTCAGATCTATCCATGTGGGAGGTTTAAAAAGATAAAACTTTGTCAAGACTCGAAGAGTAGTTAATAAGGGACTGGGCAGATGTACTAGAAAAATTAAATAAGTTGTCCTTTCAATAGCAGTTCTTTATTAGTATTTGTACAGTTAAAGCCTGTCAAACTATTTCTATACCTTGTGAATAACACGCGATAAAAAGAAGGGCTGAACGACACCACGCATACTTGTCTTGGGGGCATGTACACTGTGCGCAAAATTGAACCAAAGTGTTTCGCGTTCATTGGTATTTTTCCCTAATCTCCTATATTCTGCATTATTATGAACTTCAGGTATATATAAAAACAGAGAATCAATAGACCTGACTCTGTTTTCAGTATCTTTTAAATGTTATTAATGATTGTTTCTTGCTCTTATTTTTGAGTACTGTTATTTTGGGAAGTATACACATGCTAGAATGAGCTTCCCCCTGGTTCCAATGTTTACATCTTCTCTGTCCAAGAGACTGAGACCAAATTCTCTTAGTTCCAACTCCATATTCCCATAAGGACTCATTATCTGGGTTCAGTGCCAGTGCAGAATTCTATGCTCAGAAGGTATGGATATCAAAAACCAACAGCAAGGCTACTGATGTCCTCTCCTGAGGTCTCACAAATGAGCTCACACATTTTCCTCATAAAACCTTGCAGGTGCATCCAAAGTTGTGTTGAAATGATTTTTATGAAGTCATATGGCTATATTGTAGATCTGAGACCACAGTGTAGGTTTTCTGACTAGTAGATTAAAAGTTGTTTCTAGGAACCCATCCATATTGTGGATGCTCCATTTTTTGACTTGTAGAGTCTCATATTCCTTCATCCTTCTATATTTGTCCTTAATTTTTCATTTTTTTCTTCTATCTGTTCCTTTGGAGATACAAGTTCAGGTGGTATAAGTTTGTATTTCTGCATCCCTTGACATTTCTTCTTTTCCTCTTACACATAATTAATTTTACCTCTGCTAGGGATTACTTCACCTTGAAGCTCAGCCAAAGCCAGGGAGCACCTATACCCTAAAGTAAAATTGCAAGAAGTCACATGAAGGCAATGTAGCTGTTAGAAATATGATTCCTCAGGTGTGTCTGGATAATACTCAGATGTAACCAGAACTTATATCAGCTGATGCTAGTGAAAACTGTGAGGTTTCAGTTGATTTTTGAAAACACACAGGACACCAAGTCACCCAGGTGACTATAGCTATTGGGTTGTTAAAAGCCTGTGCAACATGCTTTGATACTACAGGGTATATTGCAATATGCAAAATTGTTGGTTGGCTATTTAAGAGCCTCATGAGATTAAAGACTATGGAGAGGCAAGGAAAACATATTGCTCTGCTGGGGTCAATTTTTTTTTTTTTTAATTTCAAGGAGATACAATCAGACCTAAAAAATCTTTGGGTTAGAAGAAAACATAATTATGAAAGATATATCATGAAATAAATGATGCATTGCTTTTCTTTCTTTTTTTTTTTACATTTTTGACAAAATTGCAGAGTTAAAAGTTGCTAGATTACTACAAAGAATTGCAATATATTTTTAACACAATTTCTCCAAATGTTAAAATATTTGTTTTGTCATGATTACTGGTCCCTTTCTATCTCCAGAGAGTAAGATGGATAGATGATATAATAAATAGATAGAGATATATGCATACATATAGATATCTCTGTGTACAGATGGATTTATCTATTTCTTTTGACAGTAAGTTGCAAAGATGATGTTCTTAGAGTGTGAGTGATAGTCACTCACTCACGTCCAGCTTTTTGCGACCCCATGGACTGTAGCCCACCAGGCTCCTCTGTCCACTGAATTTTCCATGCAAGAGTACTGGAGTTGGTTGCCATTTCCTTCTCCAATGATGTTCTTTACTAATAAATATTTGTATCTTCTTGATATTGGACATATTTTTTCTTACATAAAAGCCATGCTCATCAAAATACAGAAATTGCCATTGACAGACAGCCTTATCTAACCCACATATGTTATTCTGATTTTACGGGTTGTTCCAATACTGTGCATTATAATCAAAAGAGATCACAATTAATGTGTTGCACTTTAGTCTGGCTCTTTTTACTTTGAAAAATAAAGTTTTATTGTTGAATAGTTTTAAAAAAAGTGTTTCACTGTGTTGTAATGTCTTTTTGTTGTTATTTAGTAGCTAAATTGTGTCCAACTCTTTTGCAACCTCATGGATTTTAACCCCCCTGGCTTCTCTGTCCAGGAGATTTCCCACATGAGTACTGAAGACAGTGGCCATTTTCTTCATCATGGGATCTTCCTGACCCAGGAGTTGAACCCATGCCTCCTGGTTGGCAGGCAGATTCTTTACCACTGAGCTACCAACAGTGATGCCTTTGTGGCTACACCAGTACATTCCCGCCAACAGTCTAAGTGGGTTTCCTTTCCTCCACATCCTCACAAACACTTGTTATTTGTGTTCTTCTTGATGATGACTATTCTGATGGATATGAGATAATATTTCATCATGGTTTTAATTTGCATTTCTCTGATGTTTAGTGATGTTTTTCATGTGCCTGTTGGCCATCTGTATCCTTCTCTTGAAAAAAAAAAATGATTCAGTTCTTCTGCCCACTTTTAATTTCTTTGTTAATGTGTTTTTTTTTTTTTTTAATTTGAGTTGTATGAGCTGTTAATATATTTTGGATGTTAACACTTTGGTGATCTCATCATCTGCAGATATTTTCTCCCATAGTTTGTCTTTTCACTTTTTAGATGGTTTCCTCTGCCATGTGGAAGCTTTTAAGTCTAACTAGATCCTATTCATTTGTTTTTGTTTTCATTTCTTTTGCTTTAGGAAAGAGATCCAAAAAATATTGCTGTGATTACTGTCAAATTCTGTTCTACCCTGTGCTTTTCCTCTAGGAGTTTTAAGGTGTCAGGTCTTACACTGAGGTCTTAATCCATTTGAATTTATGTATTGTGTCATGTGCTAGAATGTCCAAATCTCATTCTGTCTAGTTTTCCCAGCACCACTTATGAAGAGACTATCTTGTCTCCATTTTGTATTCTTGCCTCCTTTGTCGTAGACTAATTGACCATAAGTGTATGAGTTTAATTCTAGATTCTTTCTTCCATCCCACTTATCTATGTGGCTGTTTTTGTACCTGAATTGGAATCACAATTCTATCTCTTAACACCTCTATGATTGGGTGTATAATGAATCCAAGACATATTTTCCTCATTTACAAAGCAAGGATAATACACACCTCACAACAAGGTATAGGTGAAACCATTGTGAGGGAAATCTTTCATTGTTTTCTAGAGAAATACATCCAGTGGAAGGGAGTAAGAATAAGCAGACAGAATTTTAGACTGAAAATTTGAAAATGGAGTTTTTAAAAAGCTAAATTATAGGATAATTTAAATTCTCTAGTTTAACAAAGAAAAGCTATGCATGTATACATTTGATAAACTTTATTTATGAAATAATTGGAAATATTATGAAAACTATTATTTAAATATGATTAAGTGACTATATATATATATATATATCAAATATGGTACTGAGTTTATTTTTGGTTAAGCTATTAGAGTGATTATTTGGAAATATTATCTCAGTAGATTTCCATCCACCATGAATCCTTGATCTTAATGTTGATGAGTTCAAGAAAGCTGCATGAGAATTTGTAAGTGTTGTAATATTCCAAAGTTAGAAAGAGTATGAAAAATAAAATCTATGGTTATTGGTAGAAATAGGTATAAAGTACTTCATTCATTATCCATTCATTCAATTATGTGAATGGGTTCAATTACTGTGTTCTAAGAATTATGCTAAGAATTAGCGATATAAAAGTGAATAAGTAAAATCTTTGAGCAAACATTTTTGAAAAAAGTTTAGAAAACATCTGCTAAAATCAGAAACAAGTATATCCTTGAGAACAGCAATTTCATTTATACAATTTAACTGAAGATATCCAGATATTTGTAGAAAGACATTCAGTACAGTGTTATTTATAAAAGAAAAAAGTTAAAAGTTAACATTCACCTACAATAGTGCATAACTTAACCATCTTGTGCTACAACTATAGTGACATAATATCCTAGAAGTATTAAGAAAAATTAGGTGCATTTTATTATAGATGGAAAAGAATGAACTGTATATCCTATAACATACATGTATGTCCTATACTATACATGTCTGTTTCTGCCATGTCTATATTCTTTTATCCAAAATTTTATGTAAGAAACTTAACCATCAATTCAGGAAGTTGGATGCATGGTCTAAGTGGGGATAGAGCCATTTGCTTATCACAACTTTCACTACTATGTATAAAGGTTTCAACATATGCATGCATTAGTGTTGTTTAAAAATTAAATGTGCATCAAAGATATGTGTTAATATTGCATGATTTCAAAGATTGCTCATTATTTTACCACATTCCTTATAAGGAGCTATGTGGTCAAGCTCTTATAGAATCTGCTTAAGTTAAAACATGGGAACAAATCTATGTGTATAACTGTTTTCCTCTTCAAATTTCCTGTGGGAAGATCCAATCCACATGAAAGATAACTCTTTCTACCACTGCTGGAAACAAAGAGAACTTCCTCGAGAGATTTATCAGGATGTGACAGAGATGAGAGCGGAGAAGGGGAACAAGGGAATAAGAGGCTTACTTCCCCAACAGTCAGGATGAACCAAACCCACGTGAGAGCCGTCCGGGTTTCTCTCCAGCCCTTTCTCCTCACAGAAGTCTGTTCTGCTTTCCAGTTAACTTTCTGAGTGAGACTTTGTGTCAGATGAAGGAATTCCTGAAGTTTTTACTCCATAAAGTTTTTACTGTTGTTGATCTTAAGCCAAAAATTTAGATTTGAATATACAGTTATGCCATTAGCAGAATAATTATAGGGTTCATATCTTTCATACAAACCAGGGACTAAAGGAAGACATGACAGATAGTGACACGGTAAACACAGAATATAGAAAAAGACAGAAAAAGCATATGAAAAATGAGTGTTTTCACACACACACACACACACACACACACATATATATATGATTTCGTTTAAAAAGCATAACTGGATCTTTTTTTATGAATGTAGATGCAAAATTCTGAAATATTATCAACTAATCCAGCATGTCATGAACTACCCTGATATCAGGGAAATGTAATTTCCTTCTGAGAAGCATGACATTTGTTAATTTAACCCTTAATGCTAATATGTTAAAGAAGAAAAAATTAAGCTGCATCAGTGTTTCTTACAAGGGAAATAGATTGCATTTGAGGAAAGTACTACCATGCACAGCAGAAATTTGGCATTTCTGTGGTCTCTGCTCAGTAAATGCTCATAGGTTTCCCCAGTTATTAACTCAGTTCCTTCACTCAGGTTAACTCTGAGACTCCATGGACTGCAGCCCACCAGGCTCCTCTGTCCATGGGATTCTCCAGGCAATGATACTGGAGTGGGTTGCCATGGCCTTCTCCAAGGGATCCTCCCCACTCAGGGAATGAACCCAAGTCTCCTGCATCTCCTGCATTGCAGGCAGGTACTTTACAACAGCCCCTGGGGAAACAATATTGACTCTCTTTTTGCACCACATTCAAATGTTTCTTTAAACATTCTGGACCTAACAGAAGCAGAAGATATTAAGAAGAGGTGGCAAGAATACACAGAACTGTGTACACAAAAGGCCTTGATGACCTGCGTAACTACGATGGCATGTTCACTCACCTAGAGCCAGACATCCTGGAGTGTGAAGTCAAGTGGGCCTTAGGAAGCATTACTTTTAGGTCTTTTAGGTCTCCTGCAATGACAAGCAGGTTCTTTAAATTAGCACCACCTGGGAAGCCCAAAAGAATTATACTCCAATAAAAATTAATTTAAAAATAAAACAATTAAAATCCATTCATTTGTTTCCCCTAAAGCCCTCATACAGTGGGAATAGTGAAGATTGTCTTTAGAAATAGCAAGAGAAAATACTTTCTTGAAGGTTAAATGGTGGAATTTGGACACATAAATACAATTGCATAAGTATATAATTGTTGCGTATATATCAGCAGTAAATGCTTTTAAATGCAATGAAAAGGAAAATCCCAACTGCCATATGAAGAAAAGCTTAATATAAGAAAAGGAACAATAATTTTGAAGACCTGTGTAAAGAGAATATTAAACTTTGTTCAGGAACATAAAGATTCTCTCCTTGGATTCTCTCCCAAATATAAATATTTTAAGCAGACACACTGTAGATAGGAATTTAGTATATAATGAAACTGGTACTTCAGTGATCAAAGGACCTATAATTAAGTCAATGCTTTTAGGTTAACTTCTCAGTGGAATTTTGATATTTTCTTGATATTTTGACAAAATAATTCTAAAATTTATCAGGAAGGACAAATTCTGCAAAGTGGATAGTTTTAGTTCAGTTCAGTTCAGTCAATGTCCAACTCTTTGTGATCCCATGGACGGTAGCATGCCAGGCCTCCCCGTCCATCACCAACTCTGGGAGTCTACCCAAACTCACGTCCGTTGAGTTGGTGATGCCATCCAACCGTCTCATCCCCTGTCACCACCTTCTCCTCCTGCCTTCCACTTTTCCCAGCATCAGGGTCTTTTCCAATGAGTTGGTTCTTTGCATCACGTGGCCAAAGTATTGGAGTTTCAGCTTCAGCATCAGTCCTTCCAGTGAATATTCAGGACTGATTTCCTTTAGGATGGACTGGGTGGATCTCTTTGCTGTCCAAGGCACTCTCAAGAGTCTTCTCCAACACCACAGTTCAAAAGCATCAATTCTTTGTTGCTCAGCTTTCTTTATAGTCCAACTCTCACATCCATATATGACTACTGGAAAAACCACAGCTTTGACTAGACAGACCTTTGTTGGCAAAGTAATGTCTCTGTTTTTTAATATGTTGCCTAGGTTGGTCATAACTTTTCTTCCAAGTAGCAAGCATCTTTTAATTTCATGGATGCAGTCACAATCTGCTGTGATTTTTGAGCCCCAAATAAGAATAATTAGGCAGTGTTCACACTAGAAAATTCTAAATTATGTAATAAATGTATATAGGTAAAGCAGTTCTATATTATCCCAGAGGAAAGAACAGATTATAAGATTCACAAACAGATTCAACTGCAAAAAAAGACTTTAGAATATGAGAGAGGGTCACTTTAGGTTAGGAAAATTATGTTGTTAGAAATATTTAGGTCAATATTCTGAAAAAAAAATGTCCTATAGTAATAGTATAATCTTTGCCAAAATAGATTTTAGAGGACTATATATTTAAAAGTAGTAAATAAAAACCCAAATCTAATAGGGTAAAATTTAGAGTATAAATAAATGCACACAAATTTAGGGTGTTAGAAAAGCTTTCCAGATTGACAGCCAAGTAAAAGCACAAATGAGAAAAAAAAAGACTGACAGATATAACTACCTATAAAGGTGACAGTTTTAAAACAGTAAATACAGACAAATATTAAACTTAAAGCCAAAATTTAAACTTAAATTTAAACACATATTAAAATTAAAGACTAAATATTCAACTAATAAAAGTAAATAATATTAGATAACTGATTCACATATGAAAGCAAGTGATTAATATATCTAATTAGAACATGTAATTAATCAATAAAAATAACTAGTAAAAATTGAGCTGAAAGTATAAAAGGACTTATCACAAAAGTGAAAAATTTTCAAAGGTTTATGTGAAAAGACATTTATCCTCACAATGATATGCTTTGTCTCTCAGAATAGACAGACAGACAGATGCTAGTTGAACAAATCGATGACTGAGACATAGAGAGACACTTATAACAACCAGTATATATAAAATGAAAATAGACATCATATGTTTCTTTTTTGTGAAGATGTAAACTGCATGCCTTTGTCTAAAACATTTATCTCTGGTAAAGTACTCTAAGTAAATACTAGAAGAAGCAAAGAAATTATTTACATAAGTTTGCTTACTGAAATTTGTTTTAAAATAAGAATATGCTGTCTTTCTCATTCTCTCTGTACTCACACATGCCCACATGCACACACACACACATCCCCAACTGTTTAATCAATTATCTATACAAAAATGGTGGTGGTTTAGTTGCCAAGTTGTGTCTGGCTCTTACAATCCCATGGATTTTAGCCTACCAGACTCCTTTGTCCATGGGATTCTCCAGGCAAGAATACTGGACTGGGCTGCCACTTCCTTCTCCAGAGGATCTTCCCATCCCAAGGATTGAACACAGGTCTCCTGCATTGCAGGGAGATTCTTTACCAGCTGAGCTATGAGGGAAGCTCTGTAGCATAATCACAGTGATAGCTGGATATCTTTATTTACTGATGCTATAAATGTCCATTGCATATTCCTATGCAAATGGTACTTACAAAAGGTACTTACCAAACTATAATATAATTACACCCAATTTTTATAACACCATATATATGGAAATAATATTGAAAATATAACACATACCCCATATCAATACCTGGTATTTCTGGGTTTGATATTATTCATGTTTTCAATTTTCCTTTTAATATATTCCATGCTATGTCTTTGAGATGAAAATATGTTAATTTTAAGGCATCCAGGGTACATCCCCTGGGTTCCTGGCCGCACACACTGGCCAGGAGACTGGCCTAGTTCTGGTTACAAATATGCACATACCTAGGGAATTTCTTCTGTGGTGGCTTAGACAGTAAAGAATCTGCCCGCAATGAGGGAGACCTGGATTCTATCTCTGAGTTGGAAATACCCCATGAAAGAGGGCATGGCGGCCCACTCCAGGATTCTTGCCTGGAGAATACTTATGGACAGAGGAGCCTGGAGGGCTACAATCCACGTGGTCGCAAAGAGTTGGACACGACTGAAGCGACTAAGAGCACAGAATTTCTAATCAGAGAATAATAGTAATGATAATAATGATAGTAATAATAATAGATCAAACCAGCCAATCCTAAAGGAAGTCAATCCTGAATATTCATTGGAAGGACTGATGCTGAAGCTGAAGCTCCAATACTTTGGCCACCTGATGCGAAGAGCTGACTCATTGGAAAATATGCTGAAGCTGGGAAAGACTGAAGGCAGGAGGAAAAGGGGACAACAGAGGATGAGATGGTTGGATGGCATCACCAACTCAATGGACATTAGTTTGAGCAAGCTCCAGGAGATGGTGAAGGGCAGGGAGGCCTGGGGTGCTGCAGTCCATGGGGTCGCAGAGAGTCACACACAACTGAGCAGCTGAACAACAACAATAATTATAATTGTTTTTCTAATCAAGAATAAAAGCTATTTTTGTAAGCCTTTATAGGGATAAATAATGTGTTCATTTCCAAGATATTTTTTCATGCTTTTTTTATTCATATTATGAGTCATTGTTTTTTCTTTTTTTTTTGTTCAGACAAGTTGACAAAAAACTCAGAAGTAGTCATTTTCAATTAAGAAATAGTATTTTAGTCCTCATGTGTTGCTTTTTTTTCTCTTTTTTACTTTGATAGCATCAAATTTTTCCTTATATCTTTTTGATGTTTAACATTAATGCATTCCTATTACTTTAGATATGCTTTATTAGAAGTTACTTCAAATTCTGTTGGAATGGAGTCAGAATGTTAGGACATAGATAAATAGTGTAATAGAAAATGGTATACACCTTATATTACTCCACATAAGTCACTTCAAATTTGAGTTTTACCTTTATAACTCTACCCACCAAAAAAAAAAAAAAAAAAGGGTGGGTCATGTTAGCCAGAAAGCTCAGAGAAAAATGTACTCTTTGACACAGTCAAGTTGGAGTTTACTAGCAATGCATTAGTGGTCAGAGAAGAAGTTTCCCAAATATGAAATGACAGAAAAATAAAGAGCATAATATTTTGGAGTGAAAGTCACTTTTTAGAATTCCAAAAATGTGGTATTCTCTCCTTCCAAGAATTCTCCTAGCCTTTTCTGCTAATGGACATTGAAACTTCAGCAAAATCATTCTGTATTTCCTATGATATTTTATGAGGTTTAAATTGTTTTCATTCAGGTGTTTTTTTAAATGAACATACTCAAATCCCTATGAGATTCTTATATCCATGTCTCATGTTAAGCAAAGAAACTCAGGTCAAGTGACTTGCTCAAGATCAAACAGCCAGTAAGACTGGCAGAACTTGGTTTTGATCACAGTTTTCCTAAAATTTTTAACCACAGCCAGTGTGCTTATCATGACTCATTAACATCATTGTCATTGAGAAAGCTTTAAGAACTTTAAAAATGCCTTACATAGCATGTTTCTTTCTATATTTCCAGCTCCTAAAGGAATTAGGATGCACACTCTGTAAGCTCATCTTTGGAGTTTAAGCTGACTGATAATATCAAATAACTCAATACAGGGCTGTTCTCAAAAGTGTGTCTTTCAGTCTGTCTCCTGGTTTTTGCCTTTCTCTTGGAACTTTATTTTCTCTTTATTTTTTTGGTCTTAGGATTATTTAATTCCCCACTAAATATCTCAAAGACATTTGCAGTATAGTAAGGGCCATTTAAGAGATCTATTTATTTTAAATTAAATACACTTGGTGAAGTTCTCTCCAAATATGCGTGCAGATGGAGTAATGGACTTTGAGGTTATAGATACCCAAGTTAGTATTCTGTTTCCATGAATTTAGCTAAATCTGTTACTATGGACAGAGTTAACATTCTTTTTAAGCCTCATTGTCCTCAACTTGGGCTTTGCAGGTGGCTCAGTGGTAAAAAAAAATCTGCCTGCCCATGCAAGAGATACAGGGGAAACTGGTTCAATCCCTGGGCAGGAAGATCCCCTGGAAGAGGAAATGGCAACCCACTCCAGTACTCTTGTCTGGAAAATTCCATGGATAGAAGAGCCTGGTGGCTTGCAGTCCATGGGGTTGCAAAGAGTCAAACATTACTGAATAACTGAGCATGCACACATGCATATCCTCAACTCAGAAATGGAGAAAAGTTTCATTCACAGGGCTGTTGTATGAATGTAAGGAGATAATGAATATAAAGCAGTTAATCTAGTGTCTAGTGCATAGTTGAAAGTGAAAGAAAAGTGAAGTTGCTCAGTCATGTCCTACTCTTTGTGGCCCCACGGACTGTAGCCCACCAGACTCCTCCATCCATGTAATTTTTCAGGCAGAAGTACTGGAGTGAGTTGCCATTTCCTTCTCCAGTGGGTCTTCCTGACCCAGGGATTGAATCCAGGTCTCCTGAAATGCAGACAGACACTTTACCGTCTGAGCTACCTTGGTACAAGACAAACTGTAGTGTTAGAAAGTCCAGCTGAGTTTGAGCTTAATGGAAATATTTTACCTGCATTGTCATTCACACTTTATTCATTTCTGATAGTGGTTGACCTGCTATGGAAGGGATGAGGATCCTATAGGTCAAGGCCCCAGGGAGAAAGAGATGGCCCACTTAGACATTCGAGAAGAGTTTATTGAAAGGATTATTCATAAATATGTGCATGTGTTAAGTTGCCTCAGTCATGTCCGGCTCTTTGAGACCCTGTGGACTGTAGCCTACCAGGCTCCTCTGTCCATGGGATTCCGCAGGCAATGTTACTGGGATGGGTTACTATTTCCTAAAAGTATGAAAACCCATTAGAAAAGGTAACTTGACTGCATAAAGTCAGTCATCGCTAATCTTGCCTGGGGGAACAGAGTGCATCACTTGTTGTTGTTCGGTCATGAAGTTGTGTCCAACTCTTTGCGATCCCGTGGACTGAAGGATTCAAGGCACCCTTGCTCAAACTCTTATCCATTGGGCCAGTGATGCTATACAACAGTCTCATTCTCCACTGGCCCCTTCTCCTCCTGCCCTAGTCTTTCCCAGCATCAGGGTCTTTCTCAGTGAGACAGCTCTTCATATTAGGTGGCCAAAGTATTGGAGCTTCAGCTTCAACATCAGTCCTTCCAGTGAATAGTTAAGGTTGATTTCTTTTAGGATTGCCTGGCTTGATTTCCTTGCTGTCTGAGGAACTTTCAAGAGTCTTCTCCATCATGGCAATTCAAAAGCATCAATTCTTTGGTGCTCAGCCTTCTTTATGGTCCACTCTCACATCTGAACATGACTACTGGGAAAACTATAGCTATAGGGGCCTTGGTCAGCAAAGTATGTCTCTGCCTTTTAATACGTTCTCTAGGTTTATGATAGCTTTTCCTCTAAGGAGGATGTGTCCTAATTTTGTGGCTGCAGTCACCATTCGAAGTGATTTTGAAGCCCAAGAAAATAAAGTCTGTCACTGTTTCCACTTTCCCCCCATCTATTTGCCATGAAGTGATGGGACCGGGTGAATGATCTTATTTCTCTGAATGTTGAGTTTTAAGCCAGCATTTTTACTCTCATCTTTCACCCTCATCAAGAAGCTCTTTAGTTCCTCTTTGATTTCTGCCATTAGAGTGGGTATCATCCACATGTCTGAGGTTGTTGATATTTGTCCTGGCAATCTTGCTTCCAGCTTCTGATCCAACGAGCCCAACATTTAGCAGTATGTTCTCTGCATACAATTTAAATAACCCTGGTGATGATATACAGTTCTGATGGTTCCTTCCCAACTTTGAACCATTCAGCTGTTCCATGTCTGGTTGTAACTGTTGCTTCTTGACCTGCATACATGTTTATTGGGAAGCAGGTGAGGTGGTCTGGTGTTCCATCTCTTGAATTTTCCAGTTTGTTGTGATCCACACAGTCAAAGGCTGTAGCATAATCAAAGAAGCAGATGTTTTTCTGCAATTCCCTTGCTTCTTCAATGATTCAAAAAATGCTGGCAGCTTGAGCTCTCTTTCCTCTGCCATTTCTAAATCCAGCTTGTGCATCTGGAAGTTCTTATGTTTTAGTTCGCATACTGTGGAAGTCTAACCTGAAGGATTTTAGGCATTCCCGTGCTAGAATGTGAAATGAGTGCAGTTGCCCAGTAGTTTGAGCATTCTTTGGCACTGCTCTTCTTCGGGACTGGAATGAAAACTAACCTTTTCCAGTCCTGTGGCCACCATTTAGCTTTCCAAATTTGTTGATGTATTACATTCAGCACTTTAACAGCACCATCTTTTAGCATTTGAAATAGCTCAGCTGGAATCCCATCACCTCCACTAGCTTTATTGGTAATAGTGCATCCTAAGGCTCACTTGACTTCACACTCCAAAATGCCTGGCTCTACCATGGTTATTCGGGTCACTAAGATAATTTTTGTACAGTTATTGTGTGTATTGTAAGCCACCTCTTCTTGACCCTATCTGCTCCTGTTAGGCCCTTGCCGTTTCAGTCCTTCATTGTGGCCATCTTTGCATGAAATGTTCCCTCAGTATCTCTAACTTTCTAGGAAAGATCACTAGTCTTTCCCATTCTATTGTTTTCCTCTGTTTGCATTGATAACTTAGGAAGGCTTTCTCACCTCGCCTGGCTCTTCTCTGGAGCTCTGCATCCAGTTTAGTACAACTTTCCCTTTGCTTTTCGTTGCTCTTCTTTTCTCAGCTATTTTGTAAGGCCTCCTCAGACAGCCATTTTGCATTCTGCATCTCATTTTCATTGGGATGGTTTTGGTCACCACTTCCTGAACAATGTTATGAATGTCTGTCCATAGTTCTTTAGGCACTTTGTCTATCAGATCTGATCCCTTGAATATATTTGCCACTTCCACTGTGTAATCATAAAGGGTTTCATTTAGGTTATATCTGAAAAGTCTGTGATTTTTCCTATTTTTTTCAATTTAAGCTGAATTTTGCAATAAGGAGCTCATGATCTAAGCTACAGTCAGGTCCAGGTCTTGTTTTTGCTGATTGCATATAGCTTCTCCATCTTCAGCTGCAAAGAATATAATCAGTCTGATTTCAGAGTTGACCATTTAGCAATGTCCTTGTGTAGAATTGTCTCGTGTGCTGCTGCAACAGGGTGTTTGCTATGACCAGTGTGTTCTCATGGCAAAACTCTGTTAGCTTTTGCCTTGCTTCATTTTGTACTCCAAGGCCAAATACGTCTGTTATTCCAGGTATCTCTTGACTTGCTATTTTGCATTTCAATCCCGTATGATGAAAAGGACATTGTTTTGATGTTAGTTCTAGAATGTCTTGTAGGTTTTCATTGAACTATTAGACTTCAGCATCTTTGGCATTAGTGGTAGGGGCCTTGACTTGGATTACTGTGGTGTTGAATGGTTTGCCTTGGAAATGAACAGAGATCATTCTGTCATTTTTGAGACTGCACCAAAGTACTGCATTCTGAACTCTTTTGCTGACTATGAGGGCTATTCATAAGGGATCCTTGCCCACATTAGTAGATATAATTGTCATCTGAACCAAATTTACCCATTCCTGTCCATTTGAGTTCACTGATTCTTAAAATCTTGGTGCTCAGTCTTGACATCTCCTGCTTGACCAAGTCCAATTTACCTTGATTCTTGGACCTAACATTTCAGGTTTCTGTTCAATATTGTTTCTTATAGCATCTGACTGTACTTTCACCACCAGATACATACACAACTGTGAGTCACTTCTGCTTTGGCCCAGCCTCTTCAGTCTTTCAGGAACTTTTTATCCACTCTTCCCCAGTAGCATATTGAATGTCTACCAACCTGGTGGGTTCATCCTCAGGTTTCATATCTTTTTATCTTTTCATAAAGTAGTAATTCTTTATTTCTAACATTGAGAAAGACATCAGGTACAAAGCAGGTATGAAATAATTCATTATTATTTATTCATTTCCCTTTCACTTACTTCTATGCTCTTGCTTCAGAATGGATCACAGCTTGAAAAAAAAAAAAAAAACCCACAAAATCCATTTTGCATTAAATAGAACAAAGATTGGAAATATCTCCATAGGCAATCTGTATCTGAAAAAATTTATTTTCAACTTTGCAAATCTGATAGGTGAAAACTTTGGCAAAGGATCAGACATGCAGCCATGGGTCTAGATACTTATCCAAAATTACCTTCTGAACATTCTGAAATTGTCTAATTGCTAATTGCCAATCAAGGGCTGTTTTGTACATCTTAATTCCTGTCTTGCTCCCAGGAATGTTAGCAGACTTTTAACTTAAATCCAGAAATGTAAAACAGTCTCGTTTTTTATATGAGATCAGTCTTATAGCAGTTTCCATTTTGCTACTTTTTTCAAAATATATTTTAAAGTAAAGAAAATGTGGCCAAGGATTATAGCGCCCATTGTTGATGTGCAGTTCAGTTCAGTTCAGCTCAGTCGCTCAGTTTGTCTGACTCTTTGTGACCTCATGTGCTGCAGCACACCAGGCCTCCCTGTCCATTGCCAACTCCTGGAGTTTACTCAGACTCATGTCCATTGAGTCAGTGATGCCATCCAACCATCTCATCCTCTGTCACCCCCTTCTCCTCCTCTCTTCAACCTTTCCCAGCATCAGGTTATTTTCAAATGAGTCAGTTCTTCACATCAGGTGGCCAAGTATTGGAGTTTCAGGTTCAGCATCAGTCCTTACAATGAATATTCAGGACTGATTTCTTTAGAATGATCTAGTTGGATCTCCTTGCAATCCAAGGGACTCTCAAGAGTCTTCTCCAACACCACAGTTCAAAAACATCAATTCTTCAACTCTCAGCTTTCTTTAGAGTCCAACTCTCACATCCATACATGACTACTGGAAAAACCATAGCTTTGACTAGATGGACCTTTGTTAGCAAAATAACGTCCCTGCTTTTTAAAATGCTGTCTAGTTTGGTCATGTTTCCTTCCCAGGAGTAAGCATCTTTTAATTTCACGGCTACAATCACCATCTGCAGTGATTTTGGAGCCCCCCAAAAATAAAGTCAACTGCTGTTTCCCCATCTATTTGCCTTGAAGTGATGGGACTGGATGCCATGATCTTAGTTTTCTGAATGTTAAGCTTTAAGCCAACTTTTTCACTCTTCTCTTTCACTTTCATCAAGAGGCTTTTTAATTCATCTTCATGTTCTGCCATAAGCGTGGTGTCATCTTCATATCCGAGGTTATTGATATTTCTCCCAGGAATTTTGATTCCAGCTTGTGCTTCTTCCAGCCCAGTGTTTCTCATGATGTACTCTGCATATAAGTTAAATAAGCAGCGTGACAATATACAGCCTTGATGTACTCCTTTTGCTATTTGGAACCAGTCTGTTGGTCCATGTCTAGTTCTAACTGTTGCTTCCTGACCTGCATACAGATTTCTCAGGAGGCAGCTCAGGTGATCTTGGATTCCCATTTCTTCAAGAATGTTCCACAGTTTGTTGTGATCCACACAGGCAAAGACTTTGGCATAGTCAATAAAGCAGATACAGATGTTTTTCTGGAACTCTCTTGCTTTTTTGATGATCCAGCAGATGTTGGCAATTTGATCTCTGGTTCCTCTGCCTCTTCTAAATCCAGCTTTAACATTTGGAAGTTCACTGAGCTTGGAGAATTTTGAGCATTACTTTAATAGTATGTGAAATGAGTTCAATTGTGTGATAGTTTGACTATTCTTTGGCAATGTCTTTCTTTGGGATTGGAATGAATGAAACCTGGCCTTTTCCAGTCAAGTGGCCACTGCTGATTTTTCCAAATTTGCTGGCATATTTTGTGCAACAGTTTCAGGGCATCATCTTTCAGGATTTGTAATAGCTCAACTAGAATTCCATCATCTCCACTAGATTTCTTCATAGTGATGCTTTCTTAGGTCCACTTGACTTCACATTCTAGGATGTCTGGCTCCAAGAGTGAGTGACCACACCATTATGGTTATCTGATCTTGTTTTTATAGTTCTTCTGTGTATTCTTGTCTACCCTTCTTAATATCTTCTGCTTCTGTTAGGTCCATACAATTTCTGTCCTTTGTTGTGCCCATCATTGCATGAAATATTCCCTTGGCATCTCTAATTTTCTTGAAGAGATCTCTAGACTTTTCCATTCTATTGTTTTCCTCTATTTCTTTGCTTTGATCACTGAGGAAGTCCTTCTTATCTCTCCTTGCTATTCTTTGGAACTCTGCATTCAAATGGGTATATCTTTCCTTTTCCCCTTTGCCTTTCACTTCTCTTCTACCCATAGCTATTTGTAAGGCCTTGTCAGACCACCATTTTGCCTTTTTGCATTTCTTTTCTTTGGGGATGGTCTTGATACCTGCCTCCTCTTGATATTCATTCCCTTGCATATGTCAGGGTTTCCCTACATTCCCTGCCAATGTAGGAGACATAAGAGATGTCAGGTCGATTCCTGTGTCAGGAAGATCCCCTGGAGGAGGGCATGGCAACCCATTCCAGTATTCTTGCCTGAAGTATCCTATGGACAGAGGAGCCTGGAAGACTAAGTACATAGGGTTGCAAAGAATCAGGCATGACTGAAGCAACAGCATGCTTACCTATGCCAACCTCTTAAAGGCATGTTAGTTTTTACAATCTTCTTCATGTAAAATAAACAAATGAAGACAAGTTTTTAAATTTTTGAAATTTTAGGTAAAAGTAATCCAAGCTTCTGTCCAAGGAAAAAGATGAACACCATATTATATATTTCCTAGTGAAACAAAGCAACGTTGACTTTAAATAAATCATCTAAGACATGGTGAACTTGAGCAAATAATAAGTAGCTTCTGCCTTCTATTCTGGACACACAATTTAAAAATGTACCTTGTTTATGAATGTATTTTAATTCTAATTTTGTGAAGAAGAAAACAAAGCTTTTAAAGCCTTGGTAAGGGCTAAGTTGCACAAATATGTGGTCAGTAAGTGCCAAATACCATCTGAAGTCATGATGTCTGATTTGAGACATCTAATCCTAACTTTTTTCTATTCATGCTAATAAACTCTCCCCAAGAAGATCTAAAATCTTTGGATATGAAATGTATCAACCCCTTTGTTAGCATTATACTGCAGTTGAGAAAGGACATTGCAAATGCATTTAAGTTCTCCAAACAGTTAACTTTGAAGTAAGCAAAAGAAGGGTACCCTGGGTGTAAGCTTGGCCTCATTGTACACGTCCTAAATAAAAGGGTATAAAAGACTAAAATGTTTTCTGGGGGTCCTGGAAGAAGCTAGTCACATTAATTTCTACAGTTACAAAGAAATTAGTCTGCCCAAAACCATGGGATCTTGGAGGAAAATTCTAAACCTCAGATGACCCCACAGCCCAGACAGCCACTTTGATCACAAATTTTGTAAGACTCTGAAGAGAGGACTCAGCTAAACTGAACGCAGACGCCTGACTCACAGAAACTGGGAGACAATAGCCGCGTGTGTGATTTTAAGCTGTTGGTTTGAGGCAATTTGTTATGTGCAGCTAGTGGCGGTGTTTCCCAGCAGCTCAGTCCAACTCTTTGTGGCCCCATGGACCGCTGCATGCCAGGCTTCCTATCCTTCACTGTCTCCTAGAGTCTGCCCAGACTTAGGCCCATTGAGTCGATGGTGCCATCCAACCATATCATGTGCTATTGCCCCCTTTCCTCATGCTCTCAATCTTTCCCAGCATCACAGTCTTTTCCAGTGAGTCAGTTCTCTGCATCAGATGGCTAAAATATTGGCACTGTTCTATTATGCATAATAGAAAACTAATATATTCTTAATAAAGATAGTAATGCAATCATTAGGTAACTTGCAGAGATGCAGTGGTCTACATTTGTTTTTACTATAGCACATTGAGCACATCTTTGCCATGCTCTGAGCTCAACTCTTCTCATCTCCAAAAATGAGAATTGCAGTTTAAAGTGAGTTATTTTCTCAAAACACCTTGGGAGAATTACACTGAGTCCAAGCACTACCATTCAAGAATAGAGCATAAATATAGCATAACGTTGCTGTACTTAACTAATTAAATTACTGTTTCTCATAGGGTTGGGATTAAATTATTTCTATTCTTCCTTGATTTCCTTCTTTTCCTGGATTGTGAAACATATTGGGTTAGCCAAAATGTTCATTCAATTTTTCCATAACATTTTAATGGAAAGACCCAAGTGAACTTTCTGGCCAACCCAATACAAAAGCTTCAAATAGCTTAATTGGGCATTTGGTAATAAGTCTTTGTCACAAGAAGAGAAGTGACCCTTTTAGCACAATTATACTGTGACAATGTCAATATTGACAGTGCAAAAACACAGATTTGCTGGTACTTACATCAAAAATAATGCATTGGTTTATTAATATATGTTAATTTATGTGATATTTTTCCCTTTTACTGTTATTATTGACTTATAGGTGATGTATCGGAGAAGACAATGGCACCCCACTCCAGTACTCTTGCCTGGAAAATCCCATGGATGGAGGAGCCTGGTAGGCTACAGTCCATGGGGTCGTGAAGAGTCGGAGTCCGACACGACTGAGCGACTTCACTTTCTCTTTTCACTTTTATGCGTTGGAGGAGGAAATGGCAACCCACTCCAGTGTTCTTGCCTGGAGAATCCCAGGGATAGGGGAGCCTGGTGGGCTGCTGTCTATGGGGTTGCACAGAGTCGGACATGACTGAGGTGACTTAGCTTAGTTTAACTTATAGGTGATGTGCATATAATGTGTATATAATACACATTATATAATATATAATATGTGTATATAATACACATCAGTCCAATACTATATAAGCTCAAACATTTACTCTCTTTAAGAAATGATCACCACAATAACTTGTAATCATTTGTTGCCAAAGTTATTATAAAGTTATTTACCATATTCTTTATACTGTGCATTACATCCAGTGGCTTATTTATTTTATATATAGAGATTCATACCTCTTAATTCCCTTGGACTATTTTGCCCCTTTCCTGGCTCCATACCCCTCGGGCAATCACCTTTTTAATCTTTGCACCCATGCATCTGTTTTTTTTTTCTTTAATTTGCTTATTTTGTGTAGATTCCATATATAGTGAGTGAGTGAGTGAAGTCGCTCAGTTGTGTCAGACCCTTAGCAACCCCATGGACTGCAGCCTACCAGGTTCCTCCATCCATGGGATTTTCCAGGCAAGAGTACTGGAGTAGGGTGCCATTGCCTTCTCCAGGGATTATATGGTATTTCTCTGATAACTTATTTCACTTGGCATAATACTTTCTAGATTCATCAATGTTGTAACAAAGGGAAATTTTTTTATTTTTTATGGCTAAGTAATATTCTCGTGTGTGTGTGTGCATGCATGTGCATGCACACATGTAACATTTTATTTATTCTTTCATCTAATGATGCACATTTATGTTGTTTCCATATTTTGGCTACTGTATACAAGGCTGCAATAAACACTGGGATGAATATATCTTTTCAAATCAGTGTTTTACTTTATTTAGGTAAATATACAGAAGTTGAATTGCTGAATTCTATGACAGTTATGTTTTAAATTTTCTGAGAAATATCAATAATACTTTCCCATTATGACTGTACCTATTTACAGTCCCAACAATAGTGTATGGGAGTTCTCTTTTCTTCATCTTCTCTACAACACTTTTTATTTGTTGTCTTTTTGGTGATAACCATTCTGACTGGTGTGAAGTAGTATCTCATTATGGTTTTGATATACATTTCCATGAAAATTGGTAATGATGGATTTATTTTTTTTGTCTATTGGCCAACTGTATGCTTTCTTAGAAAAATGTCTGTTCATGTCCTCTGCTCATTTTGAAACTGGAGTTAGTGGTAAAGAGCCTGTCTGTCAATGCAAGAGACATAAGAGATGTGTGTCTGTTCCTTGGGTCAGAAAGATCCCCTGGAGAAGAGCTTGGCAACCCACTCCAGTATTCCTGCCTGGAGAATCCTGTGGACAGAAGAGCCTGGCTGGGTTTAGCCCATAGAGTCACAGAGAGTCAGACACAACTGAAGTGACAGCATGCACACAGTATTTTGACACCAAATTGTATGAGCTTATTTTTTATTTTGAACAGTAACCATTTACCATATATATTATTTGCAAATATCGTCCCCCTTTCAGTAGGCTGCCTTTTTGTCTTGTTGATAGTTATCTTCCTGTTTGAAGCTTTTCAGATTGATATAGACCCATTTGTTTATTGCATGTTTGTTTGTTTTCTTCTCTTAGTTGGGGAGACAGGTCCAAAAAAAATATTGCTAAGAATCTATGTCAAACAGCACATTGCCCATTTTTTCTAGGAGTTTTATAGCTTCAGGTCTTACATTTAAGTCTTTAATTAGTGTTGAGTTTATTTTGTATTTTATCTGCAAAAGCAGTGCAGTTTTAGTCTTTGCATGTACCAGTCCACTTTTCCCAACACACTTACCAAAAGAACTCTCTTTTCCCCGTTGTATATTGTTGCCTCCCTTTTCAAAGAATAAGTGACCACAGAAATAGGAGTTTATTTTTGGGCTATTTGTTCCCATTGATTTTTGTGTCTGTTTCACGTGCCAGTCCCTTGTTGATGACTGCAGCTTTGTAGTCTAGTTTAAAATCAGAAAACATGATACCTGCAGGTTTTTTCTTTTCTCGACTGCTTTGACTATTTTTGAAACAATTTTATAGATTTTTTATACAGTCTATTAATTTTTATATAAATTCTATACAATTTTTTCTTCTTCTTTGGAAAAAAATCATTGATATTTGGTTAGGAATTCCATTGAATCTTAAGATCACCTTGTGTAATACGATCATTTAAAAATGTTAATTCTTTCAATCCATGAGCATAATATATATTTTCCATTTGTTTGTGCTGTCTTCAATTTCTTTACCAGTTTTACACTTTTCAAAGTACATCTTTTACCTCTATCATTAGATTTATTCTTAGGTATTTTATTTGTTTGACTGTGATTGTAATCTTAATTGTTGAACTGAGATTAATTGATATTATTTTCTTAATTTCTCTTTCTGACCGTTTTCTATTATTGTATGATACACAACAGATTTCTGTATATTAGTTTTGTATTGTGCAACTTTATTAAATTCATTTATTACTTCTACTAGTTTTTTGGTTTTACCGTTAGGAATTTGTATACATAGTATCCTGCAATCTTCAAACAGTGACAGTTTTACTTTTTCTTTTCCAATTTGAATTCTTTTTGTTAGTTTTTCTTGTCTGATTTCTGTAGTTAGGGCTTTCTACATTATGAACCATAAAGAAGGCAAGAATGAGTACCCTAGTCTTGTTTCTGATCTTAGAGGAAGTGATTTCAGCTTTTCAGCAGTGAGTATTGTTAGCTCTGGCTTTCTCACATAGAGACTTTAATATGTTGAGGAAAGTTCCCTCTATGGGGCTCCCCTGGTGGCTCAGTCATAAAGGGTCTGCCTGCAGTGCAGGAGATGCAGGTTCAATCCCTGCATCAGGAAGATCCCCTAGAGGAGGAAATGGCAACCCACTTCAGTATGCTTGCCTGAAGAGTCCCATTGGCAGAGGGGCCTGGTGGGCTACAGCCCATGGGGTCGCAAAGAGACATGACTAAGTGGCTGAGCATGCATGGTCTTTCTATACTTAACTATCTTGAGAGTTTTATCATAAATATACGCTGAATTTTGTCAAAATCTTTGTCTGCATCTACTGAGACATTATATGCATTTTATTCCTTAATTTGTTATTGTCTGTCACACTGATTGATCTGTATTTCTCAAACCATCCTTGCATTCCCTGCAATAAATATCATTTTATCATGGTATATAGGGCTTCTCTGGTGGCTCAGAGGTAAAAAGTCTGCTTGCAATATGGGAGACCTAAGTTCGATGCCTGGGTCAGGAAGATCCCCTGGAGAAGGAAATAGCAACCCACTCTAGTATTGTTGCCTGGAAAATTCCATGGATGGAGGAGCCTGGAAGGCTACAGTCCATCGGGTCACAAAGAGTCAGACACAACTGAGTGATTTCACTTCACTCACATGGTGTATGATCCTCTTGACGTACTATTGAATTTGATTTGCTAATATTTTTTAATATCTTTATATTCATGTTTATCAGTGATATTGGGCCATACATGTTTTTTGTGTGTGATGTCTTTATTACATTTTGGTAGCAAGGTAATGCTGGTCTTGTGAAATGAGTTCAGAAGCTTTCCATTCTATTTAAGATTTTGGAATAGTTTGGGAAGGATAGGTTTTGATTCTTCTTTAATGTTTGCTAGAATTCATCTAGAAAGTCATCTGGTCTTGGATTTTTATTACTTAGGAGTTATTATTATTACTGATTCAATTTACCAGAGTCAGTCTGTTCATAGCTCAGAGGCTTGGAGTCTTTCTACTCCATCTTGGTCACAATTACTTTAGTGATAATATTCTGATTGTAGCGTGAACATTAAAAATATGAGGTGGAAAATCCAGGATGAAGACCAATCAAGTTGACTATAGGCCTTAATAAAGATAGTGATGAACTAAACAGAATTAAACCAACAGCATTGTGAGTGGGAAAATGTCTATAACTCCAAAGGCAACTGTGAGGTCAGACTGAATGGATTTGAGTTTGATTAACCAGGAAGACCAGTAGAGGAGAAAGGTGAGGGTGGTGCTCAAGTTTCCATCTTGAGAGGAATTAAGAAAGATCAAAGACGTCAGGACAGGATTCCAATGAGTAGCATGGAAAAAAGATCATCTTTATTTCTTCATTAAAAAGACTGATTGCCTGGGAACGTCCACATGTGTCTACCAGAGAATTGAAGATGTGTGTCCAAAACTTGGTCTTTCCTGGTGGTTCAACAGTAAGGAATCCGCCTACAGTGCAGGAGATGGGTTCAATATCTAAGTCTGGAAAATCCCCTGGAGGAGGGCATGGCATCCCACCCCAGTATTCTTGCCTGGAGAATCTCATAAACAGAGAAACCTGGCCGGCTACAGTCCAGGGTTGCAAATAACTATCCATGACTGAAGTGGCTTAACATGCATGCAAGGACATCCAATACTCAGGAAATATATCTGAGTTGAAAAAAACTATCTGAAAATCATCAGGATTTGGACAATGATTAAAATCAAAAGAGTTGATTGGATTGTGCATGAAGAATAAATCATATGAAAAGAATGCTGAGGCCAGTATCCAACTTTGACAAATGGGCAAAGGAAGAGTAGACTGCTAAGGACCTGAGTAGGAAAATAAAGACAATGCTCTTTCACAGAAGTCAAGATAAAGGACAATTTCAAGGGGAAAAGACATCTGACAGTTTCAAATGCTGCTGAAAGACAGTAAAGACAGGAATATTGTTGTATTTGGCCTTTGACTTATTTGAAAATCTTCCTGTTATAAATAGTGTTGAAATAAATAAATGTTATCTCTTAACAGTACATCTATAATTTATGGGGCAGAGCTGTTTAGCTTCTGACAAAATTGTTTTTCTCTAGTTTGTGAACATAACTAGACAACACAATCAAATTTCTCTTCCAGTTGGGCAAAGCTGTGGATAAGTTGTAACAAAAATAAAATCAAGTCACCAAGAAAATTAGCAAAAGCCACATATTCATGATTTTGCATTGTAGGAGAATCCATCTGCCATCATTTTAGTTTCAACAAAGTTTAAAAAATGTTTGAAAGGAGTATGAGGTTTATAGTGTTGGAACTGAACTGAACTGACAAACAACAGATGTTTATTTCTCACAGTTCTAGAAGCTGGAAAGTCCAAAATCAAAGTGCTGGCAAAGTGGTTGCTGATGAATGTCCAGTTCCTGCCTTGTAGACTGTTGCCTTATCTCTGTGCTCATATGGCCTCACTTAGGTGTGTGTTCATGGAGAGAGGAAGAGCAAGCAAGAAGACAGCTTGTCTTCTTTGTGTCTGTGTTTTCTTATAAATGCACCAATCCATGACGGAGGATCCACCCTCATGACTTCATCTAAGCCAAATTACCAGGACTTCCTGTTTGTCCGCTGCTTAAGACACTGTGTTGGTAAGGCAGGGGGCCCAGGTTGAATCCCTGGTTGGAGAACTAAGATCCCACATGCCACACAGTGCATCCAAAAATATAAATAAATAACAATAAAAGACACCAATTTCAAGTATTAATAAATAACAAATCTGATTACCTCCTGATGTCCCTACCTCCTTATAGGGGT
This sequence comes from Hydropotes inermis, assembly GCA_020226075.1. Classification (NCBI taxonomy): domain Eukaryota; kingdom Metazoa; phylum Chordata; class Mammalia; order Artiodactyla; family Cervidae; genus Hydropotes; species Hydropotes inermis. The sequence goes on along the minus strand of CM035281.1, from coordinate 3,531,307 downwards.
TAGGACTTTCACTTAGGAATAGTGCAAGGGAAAAATGCATTCAGTTCATAATATACAATAAAAAGAGAAAACGTCTGAGGCAGTTTCTGCTTGGCAAGAATCTTATTACAGTGACTTCCCTACATATGAACCTTCAAGTTGCCAACAGTCACGTAAGTTAGTCCACATGTCTGGGGTACATTGTCACATGCATGCATCCTCTACAAGTGGTTGTGCTTTGGGGGACTTTACTGTACAGTACTGTATAGAGTGTGATGCTATAGTATCTTTCAAGCTCACAATGTATCTGAAAGCAAGCATAGAAGCAGTTGCTTTGTTATGTAGCTGTATCTCCTATTGCTGAGGATCCTTTAGCTCTCCTGTCTGCCACCTCTTCCCTCTCCCCATCAGTAACTCTTGCTTGTTCACTACCTGCCAGCCACTGTATGCCCACTGTTGAACCTCTCAAGGGACCGTACTGTAAGATTAAAAATGCATCCTTTATTTTTTGTGTTTTTTTTTAAATATTATTTGTGTGAAAAATATTATAAACCTATTACAGTCAAGTACTATCTAGCCAATTGTGCTAGTTGGGTACCCTGGCTGACTTTGTTGGGCTTATGAGCAGACTGACTTATGATTATGCCCTCAGAACAGATCTCATTTGTATGTAGGGGGCTTAATATAGCATGGAATTTGGAATTTGGAGTTTCTAATTTGCCATTCAGTACATTTGAGACTCCTTGCTTTGTTGCAAGGTGTTAGCAAGCAATTTGGGGAATTTCAGAAGAAGAGGCAGAGAGTTGTCTGTGGATGACCATTTCCTGAACAGAGTAAAGATCTATGTGTTGCTCTTTTGCAGGCAAACTGTCATGGTGGCCCTTAAGGACATGGGATTAGCTGGAAAGATAAGCAGGTTTTTGGTTCTAACCAATAGTAGGACATGAACTAAAGTGAAGCACTGCTTATGAACCTGGCTCATGAAAGCTCCCAGGCATGTTCTTCCACACTCTTGCAGTTTTTGTCTTTTGCCTTTTCTCTGTTACAGTGAAACCACTGTACAAGAGAAGTCCATTTGGATACTTGAATCAACACCTAGTTTCAAAAGCCCAATTAGGAATGTCACTTTGGGAGATATAAATTTCTATTCTGTTACTCATTTGGGTATGGAAATTTATCTATTTTATTCGGGTACATTTTTATAAAATATTTTATAGTGTTCCCCCCATCTTTAATTTTTCTTTACTCTTTAAAATGTCTGTAGTAAGTATGTATAACAAGGAACAATAGATTATAAAATCTGAAAAGAAGCTCACATGGAGAAGTTATTTCATGTTATTAAGTTCTCATTTCTTCATTCTTCATGTATTAAAAAGAGGAAATTTTATTTGATTTCTCACATTCCTCTCTCTAGGATAGTGTATGATTTATAACATCAGTGACCCAAATCAAAGTGTAGAATATTTTACTTTTCATGATGATTATAGACATTAAATGAAAAAAATTATAAGAGAAAGACTTTGTTTTAAAATGAAAAAGCTGTACAGGGGTTGTGGTATAAGTTGGGGCTGCTACATTTCCACCTCCCAGTAACAGTCAGTCCTCCTGAGAGGTAAAGCCATTCTGAAAGGAGTATGTGTGATGGGGTAGTTGTGGCCTTCACTTTCTATGTCATGTTTCCATTTTCTCTTTTCATAAGTTTTAGGAACAGCAAGCCATTTTTTTTTAATTGAAATAAATTGCATATTTATTGGTAGCAGTATCTCTTTTATTATTCTTTGTATCTCCTTCAAAATCTGGCCCACTTATGTAAAAACATGATTTCTTTCATATGTTTTGTCCAAATAACTTAAATTGAAGCCTATCTAAAACTCAGGACCATTTTTCAATTGTTAATAAATTGCCTCATAGTTAAATTATCAATTTTCATCCAGTCAAAGATTAAATCCCAAAAGTCCCATTTAGCAGGTATTATACCAGTTGCCAGGATCGATCAACAATAAAGTGTACAGGTCCATATAATGTCAGTGATTATAAAAAAAAGCATCTTCTACTTATTCATTGCTTATTGTTGCTGTCGTTTAAGTCACTAAATTGTGTCAGACTCTTTGTGAATCCATGGATTGTAGCCTGCCAGGTTCTTCTGTACACAGGGTTTTCCAGGCAAGAATACTATAGTAGGTTGCCATTTCCTTCCCCAGAGGATTTTCCAGACTCAGGGATTGAACCCAGGTCTCTGGCTTGGCAATCAGATTCTGTACCACTGAACCACCTGGGAAACCCAACTTAGTCATTAAATAAGGTTTATAGAATACCTGCTATATCAAAAACACTTTTACAGAAACTAGAAATGTAACAATGAACAAAAATGGCCCAAGTCTTTCCCTACTCTTTGCTTCACTTAAATTTGCTTCTTAAAATATGCTAGTAAAATTGCTAGTAAACTTCTGTGGGGAGACATCATCCTCTGGATGTGACGGTGGATATATTGAGTCTTACAGAAGTGACATAACTTGCTCCATGTCATTCTCTAAGTGACAGATTGGTGATTCTGTCAAGGCACACCTTAGTTTCAAAGCCAAATCTCTTTGTATTGTGCTCATTGTCAACTTACAGAGATGACTGAACATTATAAAGAAGACTTCAGTAATAACATACCGCATTATACTCCAGATTAGTTGGCAACATTTGCTGCTGATGAATGCTCTCATCCCCTTGAAACTATTGTTTCCTTGTTTAATTGCTTTATAGGTTTGTATTCCTGGCTGCATTTATCTGCCTCCATTTTTAGTTGTCAAGGTTCTTCACAATACATTCTTACTTTTTCCTCATATATAAGTTCTTCCTGGTGGAGTTCATCTACCTGTGTATTTTAAATTATTATGTATATAAGGATGGAGCCCAAATCTATTAGCCACCATTTTAGAAACAAAGACTTGATTGAAAAAAAGAAATCTTTGATTTTTAGAAGTGAAGCCCAAGACACAGATTCAAGAAGCACTTGAATTGTGTTCTGTTAGAACACAAAATGGAGAAAACTTATAAAGGCAAAAACCTCAAGACCACAGTTAGTTACATGAGCTATGTATCAAGAATTATAAATGGACCTGGAAAGAAGTAAGAGTGTGTGCTAAGTCGCTTCAGTCAGGTCTGTATCTTTTTGACCCCTTGGAGTGAAGCCCACCAGGCTTAAGAATACTGGAACTGGTTGCCATGCCCTTCTCCAAGGGGTCTTACAACCCAGGGGTTGAAACCATATCTCTTATGTCTCCTGCATTGGCAGATGGGTTCTCTACTACTAATGCCATCTGGGATTGGTTACAAGAGGAACAACTTGAGACCACTAGGTTGTGGCCAGGTGTTGTTTATAAGCTGCTGGTATCCTTGTGGACCTAGTAAAAGCATAATATATTAAGAAGATGTGGCAAGAATACAAAGAAGAACTATACAAAAAAGATCTTCAGGACCCAGATAATCACAATGGTGTAATCACTCAACCAAGAGCCAGACATCCTAAAATGTGAAGTCAAGTGGGCCGTAGGAAGCATCACTACAAACAAGGCTAGTGGAGGTGATGGAATTCCAGTTGAGCTACTTCAAAAGCTAAAAGTTGATGCTGTGAAAGTGCTGCCCTCAATACGCCAGCAAATTTGGAAAACTCAGCAGTGGCCATGGGACTGGAAAAGGTCAATTTTCAATCCAATCTCAACGAAAGGCAATGTCAAAGAATGTTCGAAGTACTGGTGCCGGGAGCCAGCACATGAGATCCCACCCGTGACAAGGTCGTGAGGAGAAGACCTGACAAGCAAGGCAGATCAGGACCTCAGGGATTTCAAAAAGCTGCCCTGGCGTGCACCTTAAAGATGATCTCTGTCTTTCTGATGCTTGCTCTATTAGACTGCTCCCTAATTTCTGTGACATGGGTAGATGGCCTTCCCTGATCTCTCTCCAAACAGATTCAACTTAGAACTTTAATCAGTATGTCCCCTGGACGGTGGTATCCTATAAGATTATCCAGGATGAAAGGAGTGTTTCAATTTAGACCCCTTTGCTGGCATTCTAGCATGCTTGGCAAATGCGTACTAATGCACATGACTGCTCACAACACCTTAATCATAAACAGCATAAAGAACCTGATCACACAAAAGGCCCTAATAGACACAGAGCCCTTCGGGGGGTGAGGAAGCCCTATTAGAGAACACAAAAATATTATTCTAAAAGTGGTTATAGTTAAAGATTTAGAAAAGTAAGAGTTTAGAATTGTTAATTTTAACCAGGACTGCTAAACAGGGTCTGCCTCACCAGAGCTGCAGAGTCTTTGTGTGGTAAACCTTTTAGATAAATTTAACTGATAACTTCTGCAAAAGGACTGACTTTTGTGTTCAACAACGAATAGATTACGGAAAACAGCTTTGCATTCACCTAGGTCATAAAATGTCAACAGGCCCAAGGCCAGAAGATAATGTACAAGACTCTCACAAAGAAGTATGCAGAAAACACCCTGGTTTCGTGAAGGATAAGCTGATGTAATATTAAACTATCTTCCCTTTAAAAAAATGTACTAACTTAGAATATAAAAGCTACGGTAAAAAATAAAGCATTGCCAGACTCTGCTGCACCCCCTGTCTGGTTTCTCTCTCACCAACGCCACTCATCCTGAGGGTACCCCTGGATCCTGCTGAGGCTGGACCCCAGCATACTGGAAACTGCACTCATCTCACAGGTTTCTAAAGTAATGCTCAAAATTCTCCAAGGCAGGCTTCAACAGTACGTGAACAGTGAACTTCCAGGTGTTCAATTTGGATTTAGAAAAGGCAAAGGAACCAGAAATCAAATTGCCAACATCTGTTGGATCATCAAAAAAGCAAAAGAGTTCCAGAAAAACATCTATTTCTGCTTTATTGACTATCCCAAAACCTTTGACTGTGTAGATCACAACAAACTGTGGAACATTCTTAAAGAGATGGGAATACCAGACCACCTGACCTGCCTCTTGAGAAACGTGTATGCAGTTCAGGAAGCAACAATTACAACTGGACATGGAACAACAGATTGGTTTCAAATAGGGAAAGGAGTACTTCAAGGCTGTATATTGTCACCCTGCTTATTTAGCTTATATGCAGAGTACATCATGAGAAATGCTGGGCTGGAAAAAGCACAAGCTGGAATCAAGATTTCTGGGAGAAACATCAATAACCTCAGATATGAAGATGACACCACTCTTATGGCAGAAAGTGAAGAACTAAAGAGCCTCTTGATGAAAGTGAAAGAGGAGAGTAAAAAAGTTGGCTTAAAGCTCAACACTCAGAAAACTAAGATCATGACATCTGGTCCCATCACTTCATGGGAAATAGATGGGGAAGCAATGGAATCAGTGACAGACTTTATTTTTGGGGGCTCGAAAATCACTGCAGATGGTGAATGCAACCATAAAATAAAAAGACGTTTGCTCCTTAGAAGAAATGTTATGACCAACCTAGACAGCATATTGAAAAGCAGAGCCATTACTTTGCCCACAGAGGTCCACCTAGTCAAAGCTATGGTTTTTCCAGTAGTCATGTATGGATGTGAGAATTGGACTGTGAAGATAGCTGAGTGCTGAAGAATTTATTGTTTTGAACTGTGGCATTGGAGAAAACTCTTGAGAGTCCCTTGGACTGCAAGGAGATCTAACCAATCCATCCTAAAAGAAATCAGTCCTGAAAGTTCATTGGAAGGACTGATGTTGAAGCTGAAACTCCAATACTTTGGCCACCTGATGTGAAGAGCTGACTCATTGGAAAATAACCTGATGCTGGGAAAGATTGAAGGCAGGATGAGAAGGGGACAAGAGAGGCTGATACGGTTGGATGGCATCACTGACTCAATGGACATGAGGCTGAGTGAACTCCCGGAGTTGGTGATGGACAGGGAGGCCTGGCGTGCTGCAGTCCCTGGGGTTGCGAAGAGTCTGACACAACTGAGTGACTGAACTGAACTGACCCTGGGGTTTGGTATTGTTCATAGAAAATGCCAGTTCTCCATGGTATAAGGACAGTTCTGAGGCCAGATCCTCAATGCTACTCCAACTCTGTTTTATACACCTGACTGTGATTGCTCCCCAATAGCTCTGACTAGTCTTCTGGATATCAAACACATGTATTGAAAAGACTACTAGATATCTCTATTTAGATGTTCCTGAGGCATATAAAACACATTTTATGAAAATAAATCTGTTACTACATTTCACTACTATCACAGCTACCACCGCCACACACAGACACACACACACAGACTCATATGCACACACACACACACGACCTATTATTCTTCTGTATAGGGTGTGGTATCAAAGGGTGTGGTATCACTATCCACAGATTATAATTTGAGCATGTTTCATTTCTTACAGCCATTACACATTCATACCATGTTATTCTTAAGTATTTCTCAAACACGACCACTCTCTCTTTTTCCATTCCTACCTCCGACTCACTGCTCTGTGGACTATAGAGTTAGTTGTGGGCAAAGTTCTCACTCAGCAGATCTAATTTTGCTCAGAAGGCACTGATTTTACTGTAGTTCGTCTGAATGCCTGTGATGGTCTGCTACAACATCTCAGAGTCTGACCTACAGCTCTGATTGCAGTCAGATTTGATGAGGCTCTCATATGTAAGTGAGCTGAGAGACTTAGGCCAATCAGACCTGATAAATGACCCAAAGGCCCTCATTCTAGAAGGTTCTTAATGAGGTGAGTAGGGATGGGTGATGTTTAGTCACCAGAAACATCTTAATGATCTGAAAGTGGAAGAAAACAATGCATCTAGCAATTTACTGATAATAACAAATTGAGAAACATTGGACATGCTATTATGAGTCTAAAATTTAAAAGGGATTTACATGATTAGACAAAATTTTAGAAAATGACTCAATTCTTGCATTTGCAATGGAATACAGCTCTGAGAGGCAGACAATAGAATAACATTATGTAAAGCAGATCCCCAAGATGAGACACTTAAAAGAACAAGTATGAATTCTTTAATTTTGTCTGATTTTTCAACTAATCATCACACTATTTACATTTTTTTTCAGAACAAATAAAAATTAAAATAACCATGGCTCAGGAAGTTGAATTAAAGTCATAGATATTCAGTGGCAGAGGTGGTATTATAATATTGATTGCTTAATTAATGCTCTAGAATTATTGCACATAACAAATATGGAGGAAACAGCTTGGAAAACCAAAGATCAATATTCACAATTATCTTTGCCCCATTTTTAAATCATCTTTTACATACAGTACTTTACTGAGTACTGTACATTTCATATTCCAGATGAAATCCATTTTCTTGGACTACTCAGATGCACTGAGTTGCCTGATCATCACAGGAGAGTCAACTGTATGGATGCAGTAGGAAGATTAGTGTCACCCCTGAAAATGCCCACCTGATTCCCACAACCTGTCAACATGTTAGGTTACATAGCAATAGGGACTTTGTAGATGTGATTAAGGTTCCAGACTTTGAGATGGGAAGATTATCTTGGATGATTTAGGTAGGTACAATAAAATCACATGAGTCCTTAAAAGCAGAGAAATTTCTCAGTCTACAGTCACACAGATGAAGGGGAAAAAGTGGGGGAGAAATATTCCACCAGTGTTGTTGGGGCCACAAGCCAAGGAAACTGGGTGGCTCCTAGAAGTTGATTGTTATGCCCAGGTGACAGCCAGCTTGGCAAAGCAGACTGAATTCTGCCAACAACCTGCATGAACCTGGAGGGGACTCTCTCCCATGGTCTCTAGTGAGAAATGCAGCCCTGCCTACACCATGATTTTGGCCTGTGATATTCTATATAAAGAGGCAGTCAAACTGGACTGTATGTGGACCTAGAATCTATGTAACTGTGTAACAGTAAAAGGATGCTATTTTCAGTCACTAAATTTGTGATAAATTGTTACAGCAGTGGTAGGCAACTGATACCTTGAAACAAACAAACAACAAAAAAAAAAAACAGGACTATAAATCGAAGTTTAGACACAGAAAAATTATCAACTAGTCACACATATACAGGCTAGAAATCAATCAGGCCTCAATAGAGTGATTTTTCCCTTGAAGTTAGATAGTGTTCAAAATTGTTCACATTCAGCTTTTTAGTCTGGCCATTTATAAATGTTGGACTTCTATACATTTTAAAAAATTGGACATATTAATGTCAAAAGTATTACATGCTTTAAAAAAAGATGACTATAAAGAAGTGTGCAAACTTAGACTTTTTTTTATCATCTATGTGCCTGATTTACAGAGTAAGCAAGGCAATTTATACCAGATATATTTCTATATATTTATATTGCAGTTCTGTTCAGTTCAGTCGCTCAGTCATGTCTGACTCTTTGCGACCCCATGAACCACAACTCGCCAGGCCTCCCTGTCCATCACCAACCGCTGGAGTCCACTCAAACCCGTGTCCATTGAGTTGGTGATGCCATTCAACTATCTCATCCTGTCGTCCCCTTCTCCTCCTGCCCTCACTCTTTCCCAGCATCAGGGTCTTTTTCAATTAGTCAGCTCTTTGGATCAGGTGGCCAAAGTATTGGAGTTTCAGCTTCAGCATCAGTCCTTCCAATGAATACTGAGGACTGATCTTTAGGATGGACTGGTTGGATCTCCTGGCAGTTTACTGCTTCTTTTATTTGTTCTTTTTATCCTTTTTTGGTTGTGATGCATGGCTTAGGGGATATTAATCACCAGCTAAAGAATGAACCTCAGACCACTGCAGTGGAAGCATTGAATCCTAACCACTAGACCACCAAGGAATTCCTTATTTATTCATTTGAATAGATATTATATTATCATAGTTTAAAAAAAGTCTCTGTCTGTTTTCTATGTGATCAGATCTTTCCCACCCCAAATGGGTAATCATACTTTTGTATTCATATGTGTCCATCTAGAGATTTTATGCAAACATATCTATATAAATACTAAGTATCTTAACCTCTTTTAAATCACATTTTTAATATTATGCTCATCAATCTATACTTTTTTCACATTATATATATATACACACGTATATGTATATATATATACCCCTGGAGAAGGGAATGGCAACCCACTCCAGTATTCTTGCCTGGAGAATCCCATGGACAGAGGAGCCTGGTAAGCTACAGTCCACAGCAGTCCATAGTCCAGGGGTCTCAAAAAGTCAGACATGACTGAGAGATTAATTCATATATATATATATATATATATATATACACACATATATATGTGTGTGTGTGTGTGTGTGTGTGTGTGTGTATATGTATATGTATATATGTATGCATATGTATATATATGTATGTATATATATATATACACACATTATGGAAAATGTTCATATCATTACATAAAGCCTCTAATTATACATATGTATATGTGTGTGTGTATGTGTATATATTTATATGTATATATGTATGCATATGTATATATATGTGTGTATATATATATATATATATACACACATTATGGAAAATGTTCATATCATTACATAAAGCCTCTAATTATACATATATATGTGTGTGTGTGTATGTGTATATATGTATATATTTATGCATATGTATATATATGTGTGTATATATATACACACATTATGGAAAATGTTCATATCATTACATAAAGCCTCTAATTCAAGCAATATAACTGAATAACCCTTATATTTAGAATAATTTTTGAGCACAGAGACAGTTACCAGTGTACATAAAACATAGTCTCTTTTATCAAGAATCATCTCTTCTAGCAAGGTGGTGCAGTCACTATGCACAGATCTACTGAGTAACATAGTTCTGAAAAAGCCCCATAAGGTAACCGTAGACAGTAAACAACGGAGATCTTAAGAGTGAAAGGTCATTTCCAAATAGGAGCTTTTCTTGTGAATTCATAATTGAAGCAAGTCATTTATGGTGCTGAAGAAAACATAAGTGTTCTAGAGAGACATCAAGGGCAGGAGAAACACCATGGTCAGAAATCCTGGCTCGGGGGAGAGTAATAACATAAAACAAAATAGAACAAAAGTGGCAATGAAGAGATAAGGTATTGACGAGATAGTGATCGCCGTGTGAAGGAGCTTGAAGTTAAAAGAGAGCAACGTAAAATTGTGACTCTCCCCCTTCTACCTTATCACCAGATAATCTAGAGAATATGAGAGTCCATGCTCCAGGTGGACAAGGAAAGCCTGAGAAGGTGACTGATGGATGTGATAATACAACTAACGTCAAGTCCTAAGGAAGAACTTTCCAGGTAGAGTGTAGCAAATGTGGTGAGATGGAATAAAAATGCCAGGATGACTGAAACACAGAAAACATGAAGAAAAATGGAAAGAAGGGGTGCTGGAGAGAAAAAGAGGGGCCAGCTCATGTAAACTGTGTCCATTAGGACTGAGCCTATTTAATAGCACCTGTGGTGGAAAAGCACTGGAATGTCTTTGAGTAAACGGAATTCATATAAAGGGGTTAGCACTGTGTATGGCTCATGGTTAGTGTAAAAAAATGATAAATAATTATTATTCTTATTTGTTCTAGATGTTAGAGTTGGCCTGAAAGTCTTTATAGTGAATAGTTTTCATGGGATCTTGATAAGTAAACATGGATTATAAAAATTATTCATATGGTATACAGAACTCAAACCAGGTTTGGAATCTGCTTAGCTTCACGGTTTGCAGTTGTTGCATATTATTCTAACCTCAGCAGGTGAGTTGTCCCAGTAAAGCATATAGTAGATTCAAGGGACAGTGGTATCTTGGTGAATTATCTCACTGGAATTCCATCGTGCCCTTGGGAAACGACAAGAAGAGATGCCTGTAAACCCTTTTTAACAGTGAACCAAAATTAACCTTACATAAGTGAACAAGGAAAGAAAACTGGATTCTGAGCGTAAACCTCAAGTAGACGGGGTCTGAGACATGGCAAGTGTTAGGCCGTGTAGGCCCCCACAGGCCACTGTAAAGAGTTTAGGACCTTTCTCTTGACTGAAATAGGAATTCACTGGAGGCTTTGAGTTGAGGAGTGAAACGGCTTAACTTGCATTCAAAAAAGAAAAAAAAAATTCACTCTGGCTTCTTTGTGAGGAGGGAAGTGAAAGAAAAGATCATTAAAAAGCTACCAAAATCATCCAAGAGAAAGATGATGAAAACGTGGACCAGGGTAGTTTGGGGTGTTGTGGACTGATCAGGTTCTGGAAATATACGAGTGGAAAAACCAAGGGGATTTCTGGTGGGTTGGCTGTGCTCTGAGACAAAAAGGAGAGTCCAGGTGATGGTGATGAAAACAGCACATCACCTCCATGTCTTCTTTCCCAAAATCGATACAGACAGTGATAATCAGAAAAAAAAAAAAAAAAAAACACATCAGAAAAGTTATAATAGTGTGACATACTACAGAATACCTGACCCTGGCTTCTCAAAAGTGTCAAAGTGATAAAAAACAAAGCAAGTCTGAGAAAGAGTTACAGCTGAGAAGAGTCTAAAGGAGACATAAGAAGGGAGTATAAAGTGGTATTCTGGGTAGATCCTGTAACAGAGAAAAGGGCACTAGTTAATAGCTGAAGAAAATTGATTAAAGTGTGGACTTGAAATAATAAAAACATTAATATTGGTTCATGGATTGTCACAGATTTACCATATTAAATTAAGATATTAAGAACAGGGAAAACTGGATGCAGATTGTATGAATACTTTCTGTACCATCTTCACATTTTTGTAAATTAAAACACTCTAAAAAGTAAGTGCTATTAAAAATAAAAAGGAGAGTCAAGGATGACTTCCATTTTTATGTCCTGAAAAACTGGAAAGGAGGCAGTTACCATTTATGTGAGAGGAGATATGGGGTCTTGTGAATTCAGTATGAGCTACTTTTCTCTTCTTTAATGACAGTCTTCACTCTATCATTAAGATATGCAGACAAGGGATTAATATGAGTGACCTGGGCAACAGAGGCTGAGTTGAAATGGGTTTGAATTTTCTTGAAATGCTTCCTGGGAAAAGTAGAGTGTGAGGAAGTCTTTAAGGATGGAACAAGATTTGCAAATGTAGAGAGGCTAAAATCTTCCATTGAAAGAGACTTAATTCCCTCTTTTGTAATATCCATGTTTTAATTCTGCGTATTTCCTTGCTCTTTCGTCTATACCTTTGGCCATTGAGTAGAGTTGTTTTGATTAACTTTTGCCCGCATTCACATCTATTTACTTTCATTTCTCTCAAATCGTGCTTGATATTGAGGAGCCAATAGCCCTGTGGGGACCCATTAGTTTTTCCTGGAAAACTTTCCCATGCTGCGCTGGAGTCCTTTATCTCCTGGTTCCATTTGGCCGCGGTCAGCACTTTTTCATGTCTCCTGAAATATCTATGATGAATAGCATCACTTTCCCTGCTATTATTACAAATAGGAGATGCAACTCTCCACTATCTGCAGTCACAGTGCTTCAAAAGACACATTAGCTGCTTTTAAAAAAGATAACTCCTTCATAGTATTCTAAATAATTCCTTTGACTTGTAAGAGTAGATATAAACTCTAAGGTGAGTCATTCCCATTCATATTTTCTTCAGTCAACATGGAAGTAAATGCACTACAAATGTACACGCATGCACATATATCAGATCCTTATCAATTCTTACCCATGTTTATGGATTAGTCTCTCTTATATCCACTATCGCATATCTGGAAAACGAAATGGTTGACAGCTAATCATTTTATGAGGTCTAATTCTCTGTTCTCTAAGTTTTTGTAGAAAGAAAGTGAAGCTGCTCAGTCATGTCCAACTCTTTGTGACCCCATGGACTATAGCCTACCAGGCTCCTCCATCCATGGGATTTTCCAGGCAAGAATACTGGAGTGGGTTGCCATTTCCTTCTCCAAGTTTCCATAATCTCTTTTGAATTGTCAATAAGAATGGAAAAAAAATCCATTCTCTCTTTAACAATTTTATATGTCATTAACTAATTTCTTCTTTTCCTTTTGCCAACTGACTTCACCCAGTAGTGGGGATAGGCAGTTAACCAACACATGTGATCAAGTAAGGTGGTAGATGATTCAGTGAGTAAAAATAATCATTGGAAAGACTAGTTGCTGTTTATCCTTTTTTCTTTGTCTCTTGTCTCAAGGATTTAACTGTTCATCTAAATATCAAATCATGGTTATGATGGCCAGAGAATGCCTTTAGGTTACTGATCAGTCCTGGATTTTATCATTTGGTTAAACCTAACAATAGAGAACTGACATCTTTCTATAAGCAAGATTTTTTTAAAAAAAATCAGTTTTATTGAAGTATGTATAAAATTGTGAGATATTTAACATATAAAATTGTAAGGTATTTAAATCTGACATCCTGTTATTTTATACACATACATTGTAAAAGGACTTCCATAATTTAATTCCTATTCATAGCAAATGTCTGTCACACAATACAGTGTTATCAATTATAATCATGTATGTGTGTAAATACACAAATGTGTGAAACATGTATGTGTATAACAAAGCAATATATGTGGATTACAGTTTTTAATTAATTTATTTTTTATTGAAGGATAATTGCTTTGCAGAATTTTGTTGTTTTCTGTCAAACCTCAACATGAATCAGCTGTAGGCATACACATATCCCCTCCCTCTGACCCTCCCTCCCATCTCCCTCCCCATCCCACCCCTCTAGGGTTGATACAGAGCCCCTGTGTGAGTTTCCTGAGACACACAGCAAATTCCCATTGGCTATTTTACATATGTTTATGTAAATTTCCATGTTACTCTTTCCATAAATCTCACTCTCTCTTACCCTCTCCACATGCCCAAAGTCAATTATGTTTGTCTTTTTCTCCATTGCTGGCATGTAAGTAAATTCTTCAGTATCCTTTTTCTCGATTCTGTGTATATGCATAGAATACGATATTTATCTTTCTCTTTCTGACTTACTTCATTCTGTATAATAGATTCTAGGTTCATCCACCTCATCAGAACTGACTCAAATGTGTTCCATTTTATGGCTGAGTAATATTCCATTGCATTTATGTACCACAACTTCTTTATCCATTCATCTGTCGATGGGCATATCTAGGCTGTTCCCATGTTCTAACTATTGTAAATGGTGCTGCAGTGAACAACGGGATACATGTGTCTTTCTCAATTTTGGTTTCCTCAGGGTTTATGCCTATGAGTGGGATTGCTAGGTCATATGGTGGTTTTATTCCTGGTTTTTAAAGGAATCCTCATACTGTCTTCCATAGTGGCTGTATCAATTTACAGTCCCACCAACAGTGCATGAGCATTCCCTTTTCTCCATATCTTCTCCAGCATTTATTGTTTGTAGACTTTTTGATGATGGCCATTCTGACCAGTGTGAGGTGGTATCTCATTGTAGTTTTGATTTGTATTTCTCAAATAATGAGCAATGTTGAGCATCTTTTCTTGTGTTTGCTAACCATCTGTGTGTCTTCTTTGGAGAAATGTCTGCTTAGGTCTTTTTCCTAGTTTTTGATTGGATTGTTTGTTTTGGGGTTGCATTGAGTTGTATGAGCTACTTGTATATTTTGGAAATTAATCCTTTGCCAGTTGTTTCATTTGCTATTATTTTCTCCCATTCTGAGGGTTGCCTTTTCACCTTGCTTATAGTTACCTTTGCTGTTAAGAAGTTTTTAAGTTTGATCAGGTCCTACTTGTTTACTTTTGTTTTTATTTCCATTACTCTAGGAAGTGGGTTATAGAGGATCTTGCTTTGATTTATATCATCGAGTGTTCTGCCTATGTTTTCCTCTAAGAGTTATAGTTTCTGGTCTTACATTTAGATCTTTAATCCATTTTGAGTTTATCTTTGTGTATGGTGTTAGGACATGTTCTAATTTCATTCTTTTACATGTAGATGTCCAGTTGTCCCAGCACCATTTATTGAAGAGGCTGGCTTTGCCCCATTGTATTTTCTTGCCTCCTTTGTCAAAAATAAGGTACCCATAGGTGCATGGGTTTATTTCTGGATGTTCTATCTTATTCTTTTGGTCTATATTTCTGTTTTCATGCCAGCACCATACTGTCTTGATGACTGTAGCTTTGTAGTATAGTCTAAAATCAGCATGGTTGATTCCTCCTGCTCCATTTTTCTCTCTCAAGACTGCTTTGGCTATTCAGGGTCTTTTGTGTTTCCCTATGAATTGTGAATTTTTTTTCCTTGTTCTGTAAAAAATGCTATTGGTAATTTGATAGGGATCTCATTGAATCTGTGATTGCACTTGGTAGTATAGTCATTTTCACAATATTGATTCTTGCTACCCAGGAACATGGAATATCTCTCCATCTGTTTATGTTGTCTTTGATTTCTTTCATTAGTGTCTTATAATTTTCTGTGTACAGGTCTTTTGTCTCCTTAGGTAAGTTTATTCCTAGATATTTAATTCTTTTTGTTAAACAATGAATGGGATTTATCCCTTAATTTCTCTTTCTGATTTTTCATTGTTAGAATATAAAAATGTAAGTGATTTCTGTCTATTGACTTTGTATCCTGAAACTTTGCTAAATTCACTGATTAGCTCTAGCAATTTTCTGATATTATCTTTAGGGTTTTCCATGTACAGCATTATGTCATCTGCAAACAGTGAAAACCTTACTTCTTTTTTTCCGATCTAGATTCCTTTTATTTCTTTTTCTTCTTTGATTGCCATAGCTAGGACTTTAAGAACTATGTTGAATAACAGTGGTGAAAGTGGGCACCTTGTCTTGTTCCTGATCTAAGGGGGAATACTTTCAGTTTTTAATCACCAAGAATAATGTTTGCTGTAGGCTTATCACATATGGCCTTTCCTATTTTGAGGTAGGTTCCTTCTATGCCCATTTTTTGAAGAGTTGTAGTTATAAATGGGTGCTGAATTTGTCAAAGGCTTATTCTGCATCTATTGAGATTATCATATAGTTTTTATCTTTCAATTTGTAAATATGATGTATTACATTAATTGATTTGCATATATTGAAGAATCCTTGCATCCCTGGAAGAAACCCAACTTGATCATGGTGTATGAGCTTTTGATGTGTTGCCAAATTCTGTTTGCTAAAATATTGTATAGAATTTTTTTATCTATGTTCATAAGTGATACTGGCCTTTTTTTGTGTTGTTTTTATCTGGTTTTGATATCAGAGTGATGGTGGCCTCATTGAATGGGTTTGGAAGTGTTCTTTCTTCTGCAATTTTTTGAAAGGGTTTTAGAAGGATAGGCATTTGCTCTTCTCTAAATGTTTGATAGAAATCTCCTGTGAAGCCATCTGGTCCTGGGCTTTTGTTTTTTGAGAGATTTTTGACCACAGCTTCAGTTTCAATGTTTGTGATTGGGTTGTTCATAATTTCTATTTCTTCTTGGTTTAGTCTTGGGAGATTATACATTTCTAACAATCTGTCCATTTCTTCCAGGTTATCTTATTGCCATATAGTTGTTCATAATAGTCTCTTATAATCCTTTGTATTTGCACATTGTCTGCTCTAATCTCTCCTTTTTCATTTCTCATTTTGTTGATTAGAGTTGTCTCCCTTTTTTTCTTTATGAGTCTGGGTAAAGGTTTGTCAATTTTATTTATCTTCTCAAAGAACCAGCTTTTAGTTTTATTAATCTTTACTACTGTTTCTTTCATTTCTGTTTTCATTTATTTCTGTTCAGATATTTATGATTTCTGTCCTTCACTAATTTTTGTTGTTGTTGTTGTTATTCTTTTTCCAGTTATTTTAGGTGTAAAGTTATGTTGCCTATTTGATATTTTTCTTGTTTATTTAGGTAGGAGTGTATTGCTATAAAGTTCCCTCTTAGAACTGCTTTCGCTGCATCCTATATGTTTTGAATTGTCATGCTTTCATTGTCATTTGTTTCTAGAATTTTTTTGATTTCTATTTTGAGTTCTTCAGTAACCTGTTGGTTATTTAGAAACATGTTGTTTAGTCTCCATGTGTGTGTTTCTTAGAGTTTTTGTTGTTGTTGTTGTTGTCATTGATATCTAGTCTCAGTATTGTGGTTGGAGAAGATGCTTGATAAAATTTCAATTTTCTTAAATTTACTGAGGTTTGATTTCTGACCCAAAATGTGGTCTATCCAGGAGAATGTTCCATGTGCACTTGAGAAGAGGTGTATTCTTCTGCATCTGCATGGAATGTCCTGAAGATATCAGTGAGATCCACCTCATCTAATGTATCATTTAAGACTTGTGATTCCTTACTAATTTTCTGTTTTGATGATCTGTCCATTGCTGTGAGTGGTGTTAAAGTCTCCTACTATTATTGTGTTACTGTCAATTTCTCCTTTTATGTTGGTTAGTGTTTGTCTTATGTACTGAGTTGCTCCTGTGTTGAGTACATAGATATTTAAAACTGCTATGTCTTCCTCTTGGATTGATCCCTTGATCATTATGCAGAGTCCTTCTTTATCTCTTTCTATCTTGTCTCTATCTCTATCTATGTTATCTGATATGAGGATTGCTATTCCAGCTTCCTTTTGTTTTCCATTTGCATGGAATGTATTTTTCTATCCTCTCACTTAAAATCTACATGTGTCTTCAGGTCTGAAGTGGGTTTCTCATAGACAGTATATATATGGGTCTTATTTTTGTATCCATTCAGCCAGTACATGTCTTTTGGTTGGAACATTTAATCCATTTACAGTAATTATTGATATATATGTTCCTATTGCCATTTTCTTAATTGTTTACAGTTGATTTTGTAGATTTTTTTTCTCTTGTATTTCTTGACTATATAAGTCCCTTTAATGCTGGTTTGGTGGTACTGAATTCTCTTAACTTTTACTTGTCTGAAAATCTCTTTATTTCTCTATCAATTTTGAGTGAGATCCTTTTCAGGTAATCCTGGTTGTAGACTTTTCCCTTTCAGTACTTTGAATATATCCTGCCATTCCCTTCTGGCCTGCAGGTTTCTGTGGAAAGATCAGCTGTTAAGCATATGGGGTTTCCCTTGTATGTTACTTGTTGCTTCTCCCTTGCTGCTTTTAATATTCTTTCTTTGTGTTTAGTCTTTGTTAGTTTGATTAGTATGTGTCTTGGCATGTTTCTCCCTGGGTTTATCCTGTATGGAACTCTTTATGCCTCTTGGACTTGATTGAATATTTCCTTTTTCATGTTGGGGAAATTTTCAACTATAATCTCTTCAAAAATTTTCTCACACACTTTCTTTTTCTCTTCTTCTTCTGGGGTCACTATGATTCAAATGTTGGCACGTTTGATATTGTCTTAGAGGTTTCTGAGACTATCCTCAGTTCTTTTCATTCTTTTTATTCTATTGTGCTCTGCAGAAGTTATTTCTACCACTTTATCTTCCAGCTCACTAATTTGTTCTTATGCTTCAGATATTCTGCTATTGATTTCTTCTAGAGCATTTTTAGTTTCAGTAATTGTGCTGCTTGTATATTTATTCTATAATTCTTTGAGGTATTTGTTAATTGATTCTTCCCTTTTTCTGTTTTGTTTTAAAGGTTTTTGATCATATCACTATCATTATTCTTAATTTTCAGGTAGTTTGCCTATTTCCTCTTCATTTACTTGGACTTTTGTGTTTCTAGTTTGTTGCTTCATTTGTGTAGTATGTCTCTGCCTTTTCATTCTTTTCTTTTTTAAGTTATAGTGTTTGAGGTCTCCTTTTCCCAGGCTTCAAGGAAAGTTGAATTCTTTCCTTAAAGAAGGTTGAATTCTTTCTTCCTTTTGGTTTCTACCTTCCTGAGTTTGGTCCAGTGGTATAGGGTGGGATTTGTGCTGAGTTTTTGTTTATCTGTTTGCCTTTCCTCTGAAGGGTAAGGCTGACTGAGGTGGTGATCCTGTCTGCTGATGACTGGGCTCCTATTTTGACTTTGTTTGTTGTTTAGATGAGGCATCCTGCACAGGGTGCTACTGGTGGTTGGGTGATGCTGGGTCTTGTATTCAAGTGGCTTCACGTGTGAGTTCTCACTATTTGATTCTCTCTAGGGTTGGTTCTCTGGTAGTCTAGGGCCTTAGAGTCAGTTCTTCCACTCCAAAGACTCAGAACTTAAGCTCTGGTCAGGAATGAAGGTTCCACAAGTGGTTTGTTATGGCATTAAGTGAGATTAAAACAAATACCCCAAAACAAGAAGCCAAGATGAACCCCAGACAAATGGCAGTTACAAAACCAGGAAAATAATAAATAAGATAATGGAATATATTCATATACATATACATGTACACCCATGAGCAAAGTAAAAACACTCTGACAAAGTTAAAGTATAGTAGACTGACCCAGCAAACAAGGGAAATAAAAAATTATACTTACAAGTTAAGAACAAAACTAATTAAAGCACAAACTGGAAAACAAAACTAGAGTAACGTGTCAAGTAGGGAATAAAGCAATGAAAACAAAACTAACAGATATGTTTAGAGGGAAGGAAAGAAAGAAAAGAAAGAAAGAACAGATGTGTAAAGTTAAATAGGAGTAGATGAAGAAGATTTATATACATTAAAGATTAACTGCAAGGGGGGAAAAACAGTAGGAAAGACAAATAAAAGAATAAATGTAGGAAAATATGATAGGCTTAAAAGATTAAAATTATAAAAAAGAGAAAATAAAATAGAAGAAAGGAAAAAGGAAAACCTCACAGAACTGCAAAAGCCCAACATAGGGGCAGAGGTTTATAACAATAAAAAATGTGTCTGAGGAAAGAAAAAAAAAGCTTAAAAGCTTAATTGGATTTCACAGTGCTAATTAAATTGACAACTACAGCAGAGGAGGAAAAAAAGCCCAAAAGAATCTACAGAACAAGCCAAAACATAAGAAGAATAAATGCTTTTCTTGAGTCTCCGCTGTCAGAGTCCTTTCCCTCGCTGGGAGTCCCAGTCCAGCTCGCCTCCCTGGGATGCCCTCCAACCCTGTGCTGGTCTCTGGACCCGCTGTGGGGGCAGCTCAGAGTCTCCTCTGGTCCCACTCCTGTGTGTCCTTGCGTCCACTGCCCACGGCTGTCAGAACGAGCGCGCTTTCTTCTGTGGGCGCTCTCAGTGGCCTCGCATAGAGTCCATAGACCCCGTCTGCCTAGTTGATCCTGTGATTGAACCTGCAGCTTGCCCAGGTGGTGGGAAGGTTCTGGGTCCCGTTCCTTAGCCACACTGCCCCTGGGTTCCAACTGCGGCTTTATTTCCACCGCTGTGGTGGGTCGTCCAGTGGGGTTAGCTCCTGAGGCTGCCCTGGAGGACTGGGGTTTGCCCTGTGAGGGCCGGGTGTGGAGGCAGTGCTTGGGTCGCAGGGGTTCTGGCCGCACCGGGTACTCAGGGGAGCTGGTGGCTAAGGAAGCAGGAAATATAAACTCCAGAAGGCTATGGCAACCGGTATTGGCCAATATGCTCCAATATTCTTGCCTGGAGACCCCTCCCCTCCCTGACAGAGAAGCCTGGCAGGCCACAGGCTACAAGGTCGCAGAGAGTCGGACGTGACCGAAGCAACCCTGCATGCAGACACGACATTTTTTTTGCCTGTGGCAGCTCTGCCCTGGTGAGGGTTGACTAAGACGATGGTGCAGCTGCGTGGCGTTCGGGGACCGTGGCGGCGCCTACGGTGCAGAGACACGGACTGCCTCTGCACAGGGGTCACGGCCCTCCCAGAGGCTCCCTCCAAACCTCTTAGCTGGCGACCAGAGGCCTCTTTGGCCAGTCTTGCTCCTGCTCCGCCCATTCAGACCCTTAGAGGGCTGCCGTGCCTGGGGCCCTGCTCCGAAGATTGCCGCATCAGGCACTCAGAGGGGCGCCTGGTGGGGTCCCACTCTGCAGCGCAGCGTGTCAGGCATCTGGTGGGCCGGCCTCTCATTGTTCAGCCACTGATGCTGGCGTGTGGGGAGACAGAGGCTACAGTGACGGCTCCACCCCCTACCGTGACTCAGCGGTGTCACCTTGCTCCCGTGGCTGCCTGGCTTTCCTCCACAGGCGTTTCCCACCACGATCTCCTCCCTCACATCCCCTCGACCCGCCGCTCTGCAGTCAGCAGCATCGCTCACCCTGGGGTTGCTCCACAATCCCCAAAGTCTAGCTCCCAGCCGCTGCGGCTTCCAGGGGACCAGCCTTCCTGTCCGGGGTATGTGCGGCTGCAGCAAGGACTGTTTAATTCTCATTCCATTCAGTCTGCTACAGATCGCCTGTTTCACGCTCAGCCTTAAGTGAGCTCCTCTGATTCAGACAATTGCCTGGATGTGGGTATTGGATCCCTGCTTCAGTTCCCCCCACCCACTAGGGCATGACAATTGTACTAACACTCCTATTTTTCCCCTTCGTTCCTTCATCCTTGGAGAAGGAAATGGTAACCCAATCCAGTATTATTCCTGGAGAATCCCATGGGCAGAGGAGTCTGTCTAGCTATAGTCCATGGGGTCACAAGAGCTGGACACCAGTTAGTGACCAAACCAAAAAAACGCCACCACTCTTCATCCTACTGAGTTTCGCGTGGTTCTACGGATTCTTTTCCACCGGTCAGGTCCCCCTGTACACACTCAGCTGGTGTTCTGCGTGCACTTGTGTGTCTGAAGGTGTGTTCCTGGTGTGTCCGTGGAGAGAGATGCACTCCACGTCCACCCACACCTCTGCCATCTTGTTCCTCTGTGTGGTTTACATCTGATCCTCAGATCTTATGCATATGATACAAGGAATTTTTTTTTTTTTTTTAACATTTTACCTGATACTCTGTACCCAACAGCATGGTCCCTGACTATTTTGTGTAAGATTCCACCTATGAGTCATACTATAGAGTATTTGTCTTTCTCTGTCTCCTTGTTTCATTTAATGTCTCAGCTTTGTAGGGATGCTTTCTGACTTACCTGGGCTCTAATAGAGAGGAAAAGCAAGATGTCCCGCTGGAAGATTTCCCACAACCTCATCCAGACTGCTGCTGCTGATGCCCGCTCACAGGGGGAGATCGAATGGAGATGCTGCAGCCCCTGTGGCACAGAGCAGTGGGCATTCTTGTTCAGCCAGTCAGAGACCACATTTCTGACAACAGGTCAGAAATGCAGTCAGTCAAGGTGGCACGTTTTCCCCTGGCTACATCCATTTACATGAAAACACAAGCTGAAAGGGCACTGGATTATAGAGCTAAACGGGTGCACTTGCCGTCGTCACTAGGAGCGTCTTGCTTGCCCGAGGTGTTTGTCGTTACAATATCCAATTCAGTGGAATGAAGTGACGTCAAGTCGCTCAGTTGTGTCCAACTCTTTGCGATCCCATGGACTGTAGCCTACCAGGCTTCTCCCATGGGATTTTCCAGGCAAGAGTACTGGAGTGGGTTGCCATTTCCTTCTCCAGAGGATCTTCCCCACCCGGGGATCGAACTGGGCTCTCCCGCAATGTAGGCAGACGCTTTGCCATCTGAATCACCAGGGAAGTCCTGTCCAATTCAGTGGAGATACCCAATTGCAGGCTCAGAGCTGCCTCATCATAACACCATTATCTTACCTATATAAAAGGAACCACAATGCATGGCGAATTGCTATGGGAAAGATAGCCTCAAGAGGTCTACAGCACTTTTTCTCTAACTAGACTGTCTATAAACCACTCAACAAAAATAAATTTAACAGGTGACCCCAGGGACAACAATGAAGCCCAGGACCAACTTTTGGATAAAATACATATGAAGAGCTCTCAGGGGGAAGGGAGTCTGTATTTTTCAAGAAATGTGAAGGGAGAAATTCTTCCTAAGGATAAGAGGTGGAGGCATGCATAGGTGATGGAAATTCAAATACTAGCTGTCTTAGAGAGGGGAGGGTACAGCGATTGTAAACAGAACCTGCTGTAAGTCATTTGGTGTGTTTTTCACAATGAGTTTCCATGGCTAACATCCAGCTATCTGT
Source organism: Hydropotes inermis (assembly GCA_020226075.1). Taxonomy (NCBI): domain Eukaryota; kingdom Metazoa; phylum Chordata; class Mammalia; order Artiodactyla; family Cervidae; genus Hydropotes; species Hydropotes inermis. Next base: position 3,508,528 of record CM035281.1, on the reverse strand, counting down.
AAGATAGGACCATATATTAAAACTAAAAATGCTAAACATGCTTATGTGGGAAACAGAGTATTTGCTATTTCATTACCCAAAAGGGATGGAGAGAAGTTTTCCTCGTTCAGCAATATAACAGGGCACATCTGAAACTGAGAGATCCCAGGGATAGAGTGTGTGCTGGGAGCCCACAGTAGCCACAGGAAGTCAGTGCTGGACCTTCTGCGTGGATGTTGGTTGCAGTGACAGACTTTAGGGTAGAGGCCCAAGAGCCGTGTCTAGTGGCCGCAGAGGTGAATACTTTGTGGTGCTCACAAATACTCAAGAGTCAGCTGTGCCATTAATGAACTGGACTGTCAGGCTGGTTGAAGTTTCTACCGTTTTGTAACTGAGAACCAACCCAGACTAATTATCACTTCTTAACACTATTACAGTTTTACTTTATGCCACAGATTGGTGAGAGCAGAAGAAACATGGATTATTTAAACAACTGGAGAATTAATAGGAATAAGTGGTTATCCTCAGCTAGGGGCTTCCCCAGTGGTTCAGAGCTATAGATTCAGCCTGCAATGCAGGAGATACAAGTTCAAACCCTGGGTCAGGAAGATTCCCTGGAGGAAGACACAACAACCCACTTCAATATTCTTGCCTGGAGAATTCAATAGACAGCAGAGCCTGGCGGGCTGCGGTCCATGGGGTGGTAAAGACTTGGACACTGAGTATGCATGCGCTAATCCTGAGCTAGTCATTGCTGAGACATGCAAATAAAGCCAAAGTCATAGACTTAAATTTTTATTACATGCTTATTGTAGGTCATTGAATTATAGAGTGTGTGCTACATGGGCCTGGCTTGGAATTCTGCTTCTTTCACTTATTACCTCTACATCCTTGTCAAGCTTACTTAGCTTTTACATTTCAATTTTCTGATCTGTAAAGCGAGGACAACATATAATGCAATATATATAGATACAGATATACCTAGATATATACATAGATATAAATATACATAGGTATTATATATTTTTATCTACATAACATTATCTCTATTGTAGGTATATAAAACAATTATCTATAGATCTAGATATGTATATCTATATACAAAGAAAGCATACTGATAGTATATTTGCTTATGGGGATATATGTATATATGTGTGCACGCACCATCACTTGATTGTGTCTGACACTTTGTGGCCCTCTTGACTGCAGTCGACCCGGTTCCTCTTTCCATGGGATTTTTCACGCAAGAATATTGGAGTGGGTTGCCGTTTCTTCCTCCAGGGGATCGTCCCCAGCCTGAGTCTCCTGCAGTGGCAGGCAGATACTTCACCACTGAGCCAGCTGGGAAGCCTATATGTATATGTCGATATACAGAGATATGTACACATAAATATTTTTTCATATTTATTCTGGAGCTTTTGCTTTTGAGTCTTTCCTTGCCAAACTACATGCTTAATGTTTACAACAGGTATTAGAAATTGAGAGTTTTTTAAAGTTTCTACTATTTTAGAGTAAAATTGTAGATAATGTTCCAAACCATTATCAAAAAACATAGAACAAACATTCCTGTATATAAACCAGACATAAAACAAAGCACTATTTATACTTGTGTATCTCAGAAAAGTTTTTAAGTATAAATGTCAATAATTTTGATTATTCAGTCCTTTAAGGAGCATGATGTTCAAGGTTACTATTTTCCTTTGTGAGGGGAGAATAAGGTAGTAATGACTTGCAGACATACTTCAGATATTGATCCCCTTATGTGTCTTTACAGACTTCCCATGATTGCTCCTATCATAGTATAATTCTAGCATATCACTTCCATGTCTACTAGTTTTGCTATATTATAAACCTCTACAGAAAATGAATGGTATCTTAGTTACCTTGTATATCTGTTATCTGGCACCAGTCTTGGGATTTAGTAACAACTAGGGAAATAACACACAGATAATCAATTAAATAAAGTCATATGTTATGACAATTTCAGTTATGAAGACTTCAAATGGTACCATATAAAAGTTGATGTATTATTTATGTCCAAAATCTGAAATATTGCAAATCTCCTCAAATTAAAAATTCATGAGAATAACATCATTTCAAAGTAAAATTTTCACAGTATATTTATTACTGCCAGCTTGGCTGCTATTTAGAAGCGCTCAGTCTGTAGGACTCGAGTCTGCACGGTGGTTTACCAAGGCCAGCCTTCCTTGGCAGAGATAGATTACATTGTGTCTCCCCAGGCCACAACCCCTCGGTTCCTTCAGCCTGCCACAGTCTGGGCAACTGCTTAGTCTACTGGTCACCACCTCCTCACCGACTTTTCAGTTGGTCGGCCAATTACTGCAAACCGGCTTCTTCCTAAGAAGAAACATTATGCAAATATGGAGCTCCCTTCCTCATGATTCTATTCACTGGTATCCTGCCCCTTGTCTTGGCTACCTCAACTGCTTTGAATCCCAATTCTTTGCCCCTCCATCCCTTTATCATTGCTGCCAGCTTTTCTCATCTTCTCAGTCTCTTAAATGACCCTTTCTGTCACCTTCTGGAAGAAGGCAATTGCACCCCACTCCAGTACTCTTTCCTGGAAAATCCCATGGATGGAGGAGCCTGGTAGGCTGCAGTCCATGGGGTCACTAAGGACACGACTGAGCGACCTCACTTTCACTATTCCTTTCACGCATTGGAGGAGGAAACGGCAACCCACTCCAGTGTTCTTGCCTGGAGAATCCCAGGGATGAGGGAGCCTGGTGGGCTGCCGTCCATGGGGTCGCACAGAGTCGGACACAACTGAAGCGACTTAGCAGCAGCAGCAGTCACCTTCTGAGCCTCTGGAACCTCTGACTCTGCAAAGATTTCTAGGAGGAAAAATGGGACGAAGTACTTACTATTGGCTAGTTTCCTTTTCCTGGTATCTTTATTTCTAAATCCTCTAACTTTGATAGCTTGCAGATGCCTAAAAAGATGTTTTATAATAAACTTGGATCAGTGTTTATTTATTGTAGCACTGTGTTTTCTCCTCCTACCTAATAAACTTATCATCTCTTGGTCCAAATCCTATCTTGTATATAAAGTTCTTTTAGTCACAGTCTTTGGATCTCCTTTAGTCTTTGCTTTCTCTGTATCTACTCACTCAATCCTCACTCTTTCAATTTAATGCTGCAACAGGGAAACTTGAAAGGGAAAACCAAACACCTCATCATGATTGCTGTCCCGAGTTGTCTTATCCAAGTGTTTGCCACATTTCCAAGCCTTTAAGATCATTTTTTTCACTGTTCTTCACCTGATCATGAAGCCAATTTGTTTTAAGGTTAAGTTTTTGACAGCATTTGATTTACAGGGCCAGTTTTGTAGATTCATAGTAGGTAGCAGGAGCTACTACAACGGGCAGACCTTGAATTTCCAGAAGGTTAACACCGTAGGGGCTAAATTCTTACTCACATCTCGTTTGCATGGGACTTGGAAACTCCCCAGGGCGGTTCCCCTCTGACTGCGACACAAGGATCTAGTCACTTTCCTCCTGCTCATATCATCTGTCATCTACACCCTCCGTGTCTTGGCCAGAAAAGTCAGGGCTACAGGAATCCATGCTTTTATTTTTCTTTTTGTAAAGCTAGCCTTGAAAGTGATTTGTGAAACTCCGCTTTTTAAATTATGATTATTAGTCATAGGACTCTCAATGTATGAGGCTTAGGAAATAAGTGAGTAAACATTCTGTATCACAGGCCACGTTCTAAATAAATCCAGGAATGTGACAGCTGGAAGGAGCTTTAACTTTATGTGGAGAGGGCATTAAAACAGAGAGAGGACTTAAAAATATCGTCTCACTTTCAGTGCTGCCTTCTCACTCACTTTTGTGTTCCCATTAGCATGCAGTTTTACTAAAAGGTATCAAGTCTAAGAGAAAGAGTCTGTGTTACTGGGAGAAATCTAAATTTCCAACAAATGATAGATGACTCAACTCTCTTTATATTTTGATGTATGTTAATACAAAATATTTAAATTTTTCTGAGGCATTCCCTGTAATTAAACACTTAATTTCCTCAGATTTTTCAATAGGCTAATCAAAGCATGAATAATTATCAGTAAGTTAAAGTAAAAAAAAAAATTCTTAAATAGTCTATGTGTTCAATGAATATGTTTAAGGATTCAGAAATGAGAATAGAATCTATTTATTCTGTAATGTAACTGGTAAGAGTTGAAAAAAATGGGTGTGATTAATATTATATTTTGACCACAAGGTTAATTATGTAAAATAAATGACTGGAGGCCAATTCGCCCTCAATGGAGTTGTAGTAACAAAGTACCCTTCAGCGGCATGGCATTCAGCCTATGAATTTAGGGCTGACCTTCATGCCTGTTTTGGCCACCAACTCTTACATGTCAAAGTCCAGTAGTTTTCATATGTACTTAACATTATGCCACATTTCTAACTAGAGGGCTTAATTGGGAGATTGACTCAGTATTTTATTCCACGCACATTTATTCTGTCTTGTTTTCCCCCTTGTTTCCCCCTTTCCTTCCTTTTATTTCTACTCAACCTGAAAGTATTAGTTTAGTTCCTTACTGCTTCTTGTTTGGAGCATGTCTATGTCAATGATTAAATTTATCATTGAATTATATATTATGTTATATTGATTGCCTCATGGGCACATGCATGTTGAATTTTAGTCATAGTTCTTTATCCTCAAGAACATAAGCACTTGACTAAAGCCATCTATGTATGTGTGTGCATGTACATATGTGTGTGAATATAGATACATATATGTATATGCATATACATATTTTACATATACATGCAGATGAACCCATATGATGTTATAAATCGAACAGGAAGAAATTAATAACATTTTACTCTCATGTGTTTTTCCTTTTATTTTAGTTTGGAGTCGGTATAACATGGTCACAGATAATGATGAACCCTGATAAAACTGTGGAGGGGGAAAAAGGAATCTGGACTTCAAATGAGTGATGTACTATAGAATTGGCAGAAACTGACTTATCTGAGTATCTTTATTCATATTATATCGAGTGAGGAGCATAAGGGGTATCAGGGCTTAATTTAAGTGTAGATGAATAATAAGGAATCTATAGAAAAGTTAACAATCTCCAATAGTGAGTGTGAAAATATATAAAACTTAAGAGATCCATGCTCTCATTTGGGAACTCATTGCTTACATGTTTGGCTCAGAAAAGTAAGAAACAAAAAGGAGAGAAAGAACCATTTTCTTTGGCTATTTTTTTTTCTATCTGTTATTTCTCTGTGGTTAAGTTATTATTTGGTAGCCTGCACTATGTGTGTTTTTTCCTCACTAAAGGCTACAAAAGTCCATTACAGTTTTGATACAATTTAACAAAATTGCATGCAATTTCATCTCACTTATTATATATATCATGAATTACATAATGACAAAAAACGAGTTCACATTTCTCTTGATGGCAAGAGTATATTTACTATCATATCTTTGTGCTATATTTCAACAATTATATTAGAAAGAACATTTGCTGCAATCTGCTTCAGGAAGTTAGTTTGAAAGATAGGTTAGCAAAGAATAGCAGTCAGTTGGTTCTGACAGCATCTGTCCCCAGAACCTGTATTTGAAGGGCAGCCTCACCAAAGGTCCTGTTTCTCTGTTCTCGATACCACTTTTGTAAAATCCATTAATGCTCATCAATTAAGAACATGAAAGGAGGAATAGATATTCAGTCCTTTTGTCTAGGGAGTCAGAAGGGAAAACAACCAGGGAAAAGTTGGATTTGTGTAACTTGGACTAAATTCTATATAAGCAAACCCAGGACTCACAACCGCTTTTTCTTATCGACAGAAGAGGCCAAGCCTGCTCCATAAGCAACCTCTGGGTGCTAAGATGCAATTCCCAGGATATCTTCCTGCATATTAAAAGAAACTATGCCCTCAAGTGGCTTTATATGATGCCCAAGCTAAGTGCTCCTTATGAGGTTGAAGGAAATTGTAAATACCTAGAAGCAAGTGACTTTTATTAATTATGTAAGAATCCACTGTAAAATTTTTTTAAAAGATTAATGTAATGAAAAAAAGATATAAGGCCCCATAATAAAGTAGTTAAAATAGAAGTTTGTTTCTCAAAAACGTCTGCCTAGTTCATCAGAAAGAGCTGGGCAGTTTTGCCCCACAGGTTTGTTAAGGGTCCCAAGCGCCTTCCATATTATTACTGCAAAATCCTCTAGATTGTTGTTCCTATCTGTGCGGTTCAAAGTGTACTACTGCCACATGTATGTTTCGGACCATGGGGAAGGGAAAACGTCAAAGGTCAAGGAGAGGCTTCCTGTAGAGTCTGAGATCACTATGTTGCTCATGTCTTTTCCACACACTCTTCATTGTTCCAGGCCTAGTTGCTTCATCCTATCTAGCTGCAAGTTCAGTGGAGGAAAGATAGTGGCCTGACTTAGAGGAAGGAACAATCTTTGAGGGATAGTTGCCTTTTGCCACAGCACATCTGTATATTACTTCCCTATAACCAACCTCTTCCATCCCAGTTAAATGTCTACCACCATTTTAGAACACACACGGAGTGCTGATGGTTTCCCTTGAATGGAATAACTGACAATCTAACTGTAGGTCAAAGAATCCCTACCTGCCTCTGTATGTGTCAGTGTCTAGAATCAGAGCTGTGACTCCTCTTCTCTCATCAAAGTCAAAAAGTCTACAAACTAGCTCACAACATTGTAACACAGACTGGACACATTCTTTATAAAGTATGAGTTTGTCTTGCTGTCCAAACAGTGGGGTGTGTAACACTGTCAGGAACATGGAAAGCAGTGGGGTTGAAGGCTGGTAACAGATTGTCAGGCTTCAGACACTGAGATGTATTTCAAAATTCATAATATAATTGATTTAAAAATTAGAATTCTTGAATAAAATAATAAACCAAGTGTTTAAAATGATCAATGACCCAAAAAATCACTAAAACTACTCAAGTGGCAAGCAAAATAACTTGATCTGTATTAAATTCTTGTCAGAGGTTGTGATGTGATCAATTTTTTACCAAAAATGCCCCTGTAAATTGCCATGTGATTAAACCAGAATCATTTATTTACAAATTCTAATTTGGGAGACATCTAGCATATGTTTTCCAGTCTATTTAATTTCCCTAAGTACTCTCTTGAACGTTTTAGTATTAACGAGATATTTTTTTCATTTTATCTTATAGCCTTGAATAATTTTTCCATAATAAAAATAGTTAATGAGTCTAAGTGGAGAGTGTGTGCATATGCCCTATATGAATATCACCTATACAGGAGCCGTATTTCACCCAAGCTAAAGGCTTCCCTGAAGAAGAGAGAGATTTCCTGCATAGATTACTTGAAAAGCCAAAGCAACATTAGTGAGCCTCCATTGAGTGCTGTGCAAGGATACACAGTATATTAAATATCTTGTGAAGAATTCTTCAACCAATCTCTCTGTGCTCACATATGTCTTCTCATCTGTCAGAAAAATCTCTTGACTGCTTGCCAGTCTTTTTCTTATAGTCCCTGGGTAACCAGAAGAAATAAAGATAAAATACCTGTGTCAGATACCTAAGCCAGCTTTATCTTATAGCCCTGCAGCCAAGTCAAGCTTATAAATCCTCCCTCCATAAACATCCCTGGTCGGCCATCTCTCCCATGGACCCACTGTCCCATTCAGATGATGAGTCGGTCTACTATGCCAGGGAAATGACAGCTTTAGAAAGGACAGGTGGGCAAGCAAAGCATCATCGTTTCTGTGAAGTCTCCTTTGGCTGGATGCCTTGTGATTGTTTGTTTGGTCCAGAGAAAACTTGAGGTGGAAGTAGGAAAACATCATATGAAAGGAAAGAGGAAGGCAGGGTGGAAAAGAAATCTGTCACTATAGGCGTGACCCACTGTCCTTCATCTGATTGTGTGTGTGTATGTGTGTGCACGCATTTAGGAAGCTTTTAGCTTGAGTTCAGTTAATGGTATAACCGCAGGAATTAAGTTCAGCAAAAAAGGTAATTCACTAGTAAAGACTTCTCTGTATAAGTTGTATTCTGTTCCTGATTTTCATCAGTGGTAAAATGTGCACAGGGCTATGTTTAGTGCCACTATATTAAATACTTATATACCTTCCCCTTTAAGACACACGACAGGGTTGCAATTCTTTTTTCTTTTTTTTAAATTGTTGGGGCTGGGGCTTCACTGCTGTGCATGGGCTTTCTCTGATTCCAGGGAATAGGGGCTACTCTCTAGTTGCAGGTGTGGGCCTCACATTGCCACGGCTTCTCTTGTTGCAGACATGGGCGTGCAGGCTTCAGTAGTTGCAATATGTGTGCTTGGCAGTTGTGGCACATCAGCTTAGGTGTCCCACAGCATGTATGATCTTCCCACACCAGGGATAGAACTTATGTCCCCTGCATTGGCAGGCAGATTCTTAACCACTGGACCACCAGGGGAGTCTTAGGATTGCATTTCTTATGCCTTTAACATTAGCAAGCCTATCATGACTTTCTTTGATCAGTAAGATAGGAGAAGCCAATGTACATGATTCTTTGATACCCAATGCTTAAAAGACTCTCTGTTCATGCTCTGCAAGAAGCTTTTGCTTTTCTCCCACACTATTTCCACAGACAAAAGGACCATGACTTTAGCTTCCTTTCCCTCACAAATCTCTAGAAGAGATTTCAGCCCAGTCAAGGATTTCTTTGTTTACACCTATTGCCAATTTCTCTCATTGCCCCATCTCTGGGGTGTTAGTGAATCAGTGATTCAGGGAATACCTCAGTTGGTTTTACATCAAGTTCTGCTGGTAAAGGTAAAAGGCAATCGCCACAGTCAAAGTTTTAAGCACATCCCAAAATACTGGTGTCCTGTGACTTAGCGTGTGATTGACTACAGAGAAATAGCTGTGATTTCAATTTGAGTCTTTATGGCCATTTTGAGAAGCAAGAGAAATAAAGCCATCAAATGGGGTACAGAGAAAAATGTGTGCACTCGGTCTAGGACAGAACAAATTGGAATGTAAACATGTCAGGTCACAAAGTAATTATAAATAGTAGGCAGGAAATGGCACAGGTGGAATACAGCATAGGAAGTTAGATAATGAGGGGATTTAATTGCCCATGGATGCACTATGTGAAAAAAAAAATAAAGTGTGAATATGTGAACATGGCAGTCATTACAGAGAATTGCAAAGTGGCTTGTAGCATATATCAATATATGGCATGCAAGATTCATTACTTTTATTTTTTATGAGAAAGGAATAACAAGATGTTTACTAAGCTTTCTGATTCTAAAATAAAATATAGGTGATTGATTGGGCCACAAAGTTCAAGAGTGTCTTCCCAAAAGAGAGGAAATCTATTTCCTCCTTGAAGGATAGGAAGCCTAATACAGGCAAAGAATCAAGAAGTAGAATAACCAAAATTGTTGTAGCTGAAAAGCACAAAATGTTTCTGTAGTTAAAATGTTAATGTTTATTGAGTGCTTCCTGTCTGTGAAGCAATGCAGTACACATTTTGCATGGATTAATCCTCTTAAGTTTCTAAACTCAGTGAGGTAGTTTCTCTACTCCCAGTTTATAGGTGTGAAATTTAAGACAAAATGAGATGAAGTTACTTGTGCAAAGGTAGAGTTGTAACTGGAATCCCTAATTTAGCTACTGTGTTATATTTCATTTGACAAATTTAAAGGGAGTGTCTTCTAAGGGACAACTGAATATAATGATGGAAAGTGAGAGTGAAGTCAGCTGATAGGAAAACCTCAAATGCCAGTCTAAAGAGTTTGGGCAAATTCAAAAGATATTAAATTTGCTTCAAGATAACTTGTTCTTATTGAGAGGGGAAAGCTTAACAAAAACTAAAAAGATAGCTTGTAGCAAAAGACATTTTGCATACAAGCCTAGATATACAGACCTAGCACTGGCAATGCATGTTGAGGTTAATCAAACTGAAATTGAGTTAAAGACCTCTTACACCAAACTTAGAAGTCCTTAAATTTTGAAATAGATGATTCTATCCTCTGAATTGGTTATGAATCCCTGGGGGATCTTGTTTCCGAAAGCAAAGAAATTGCATCATGTTGTCTCTAGCAGGATCAAGATGTTACTTTTTCATTATCCACTAATTGGTTTAGATAGGATGTATTAAGAGTGTGTTTCCCCATAACTAGTATATCCCCTTTCTGATATTAATTTTTTTTTCTTAATTTGTTGGAAGAATCTAGGTGTATATACAACTATGGAAAATAATTGTCTGCTATAAGAAAAATGCCATCTGTTTTCTCGTTGTTCAATATTTCTGATTTTAAATGCAAACAAACTCTCTGGCTTACCTTATAGAATATGGTTCTCAGTAATTGGAGTTTTATATGCAGCCATACTAAATATAACACTTATTGTGCTGCTCATAAGGAGATTAGAAAGGATGGCAGACCCTCTTATTCTAATACTGCCTTTCCAGTCTAGAAGCATGCATTCTGCCAAAACTGGGTCATTTGTAGAGAAATGTATGGACCTCAAGACTGTCATACAGAGTGAAGTCAGCCAGAAAGAGAAAAACTAATATTGTATTTTAATGCATAGATGTGGAATCTAGAACAATGGCATCCACGATCTTATTTGGGAAACAGAAATAGAGGCTCAGACATAGAGAACAAATGGATGGACACCAAGGGAGGAAGGCGGGGGTTAGGATCGACTGGGATTTAAACTGGAAGGAAATCCAGAAAAGAGGAAATCCAGGTGTGTGTCTAACTGATCCACTTTCCTGCACAAAAGAAAGGAGCACAGCGTTATAAAACCACAGCTCCAGTGGAAATTAACTTAAAACCAGCATTACCCTCACCTGGAGCTAGAAGAAGGGGACATTCTCCAGCCTTCTGATCACTTTCTTTTAGGGCAATCTCCTTTCACATCTGCATGTCCCTGACCATATATAAGAGATTCTTGCTGGAACTTCTCAAACAGGGCTGATAGGGGCCGATATTCCTCTTTGAAGGAACTGCTCTCGGATAGTCTTTTTGTAATGGGGAGTGTGATAATTTTCTCCTCTGGATTTTTTTGTTGTTGTTGGCTTTTTTGCCTCTTCTGTGGCACCTTGGGGTGGGGGGGAACCAGTCTCGAACTTTTTGAATTTTAGAAACTCAAAATAGTATGGTGAAAAGATTCATAATTATACCTATCTCTCAGGGCATAATGACTTAATTAATATACCCTTCATGAGACTTTGCGCTGTTGGAAGTAAACAGCTGCTCCGGCTGATAGAAATTAAGGTGATGTCGTGAAGTGCAGAAACATGAGTGTTTTGATTATGTGTGTATTTTAAATGTTTAATATAGATTTCCCCCCCTTCCTTTTGGTTTAATTTCTGCACAGAAAATTCCTTCTCCTTTTCATTGGCCTGTAGATGATAAATGCAGAGGACAAAGGTATGCAAAGTTGAAGCTACTCAACCTGCTGTTGACAAAGATCAGCCATAACTGGATATTTCTGGCTAACAGCCATGCATTTTGTTCTCTTTTTTTCTATTTTGCTCAATTATTCTTCTAAGAATATTTCAAAGTGGCTTTGGAGTAGGTGTTTTATTGTGTGTCCCCACCTCTGTGGATTCTCAGGGGCCATACATTTCACTTTTAGAAACTTCCTTCCTAAATTTATTCTCCACCTTCTTTAAAAAATGTTACCATATCACACAGTATTTCTAAGTGTCTTTTGATTATTAGAAGTAAGAACTGCTTCTGCTGGGGCCATTAAGGCTTCGTATCAGAAAACTCATCTATCAGTTAATCTCAACCAAACACGTGGAGCGCTTCTGACGGAGGTAAGTGAGTTGAAGCAGCTATCCCGAGGCTGAGGCCGACATTGCGCCTGAACACGCCCCACCCGCCGCTTTATGCTCATACCGCTTTCCCGTCTTTTACGTGGAAACGTTCAAGATGGGGACAGGTACATGCATGCCAATGCTTTTCCCTAGTAAACAAAATGCACACACTGGGAATGTGGGTGGCAAGAAATCAGGAAAAGCCCAATCTAGTAATCTGATGGAAGTGAGAGAAAAATGTTCAAATTAAAGATCATTTTAAACCAAATGTTGAGTCAAGACGTTTCAAAAAATACTGAGAAATAAGTTCAGTAGAGAATTGAGTCTTGGGGCTGCTGCTGGTTGTAGAATTTTAGTTTGTTTTGTGTTGGGTAAAGAAGTTTAAACAATTTATTTTCATCACATTCATGTTTTTCAGTAGGAACAATTGAGGAAGTGCAGAACAAAATAGATAAGAGCCACTTCCATCACAGATCCTTGAGAATAAACGAGACATGTTTAGTGGCTTAAATAATTTCATGTCAAAAATCCACAGAAATTAGTCAAAGTTCCAAAACCACAATATAGATACAGCTGAGATTTTCTGAAACTTTTTAACCACCAGAGGCTCCGAAAATAATGTGCATAAATTGGGCCTTAAATGCCACAAAGAAATAAATGTAAAGTGTTGAAATTAGCAGGTGGTAAGTCTGACACCCAGATGCAGTCCTCCCTCAGGACTCAGGATGGTGGTGTTGGAATCTTGGTTTTGCCAGGCACTGGCTGTGAGGATGTGGTTCAGTGAGCTGTGACCTCTAACATGGCACAATGCGCTTCCCTGAAGGCTGTGCTAAAATACTTAACCAAACACTCCCTTGGTTTCCACCTGCCCTAGGCGGTGTCCCTAAAGTTGACCCCAGGCCTCACTCTGAGCCTTTGCTCAAGATAATGCCATGCTGCTGAACTGCAAAATGTGTTTTTTTTTCCCAATCCACATTGCTACACAATTGAATTAACTTTCCACTCACCTCCCTTCTGTAATTTTCCATTTTGCCAATACCCCATTTCTTTCTTTTTTTTTTCCCAGTTATTTTTATTAGTTGGAGGCTAATTACTTTACAATATTGTAGTGGTTTTTGTCATACATTGACATGAATCAGCCATGGATTTACATGTATTCCCCATTCCGAGTCCCCCCCCACTTCCCTCTCCACCCGATCCCTCTGGGTCTTCCCGGTGCACCAGGCCTGGGCACTAATTGCATGCATCCAGCCTGGGCTGGTGATCTGTTTCACCCTAGATAGTATACATGTTTCGATGCTGTTGTCTCGAAACATCCCATCCTTGCCTTCTCCCCCAGAGTCCAAAATTCTGTTCTGTACATCTGTGTCTTTTTCTGTTTTGCATATAGGGTTATCGTTACTATCTTTCTAAATTCCATATATATGTGTTAGTATGCTGTATTGGTCTTTATCTTTCTGGCTTACTTCACTCTGTATAATGGGCTCCAGTTTCATCCATCTCATTAGAACTGATTACCCCATTTCTGATTCATCCTTCATCTTAGTTGGAGTTGAGCTCAGTTTATACTGGAGTCTCTTCCTAATTGCAGTAGCCTAGTAAAAATCTGTCTTGCTGTCCTTAATAAGCATCTGGTGCTTTTCTGTTTGATAGCTTTATTTTCTTTTATCTAATTGGAGTATAATTGTTTTAAAATGCTGTGTTAGTCTCTGCTGCACAACAAAGTGGATCAGCTAAAAGGATATTAATATATATACATCCCTTTCCTCTTGAGCTGCCTACCAACACCCCATCCCATCACTTTGGGTCATCCCAGAGCAACGAGCTGACCACCCTGTGATATACAGCAGGTGCACATTACCTATTTCATTTTTTGTTTGTTTTTATTATTTTTTTTCCATTGGAGGAAAATTAACTTAGAGTGTTGTATTTTTTATGCCAAACAAAAAAGCAAACCACTCATAATCATACGTATATACCCTCCTTCTTGCACTTCCCTCCCCTCCCCCCAGCCGACCCCTCTAGGTCATCACGGAGAACCAGCCTGGGCTCCCTGTGTTTTACGGCAACTTCTCAGCACCTCCAGCTGTCTGATTTTACACAGGCCAATGCTATTTTCTCCATCAATCCCACTCTCTCCTTCAGCCACTGTGTCCCCAAGTCTATTCACTACATTTGCATCTCCATTCTTTCCTTGCAAATAGGTTTTTCATCAATACTATTTTTCTATATTCTATGCATATACGGTAATATACAATACTTGTTTTTCTATTTCTGACATTTTACTCTGTATAGCAGGCTCTAGTTTCATCCACCTCACTAGAATTGACTCAGATTTACTCTTTTTTATGTTTGAGTAGTATTCCACTGTATATATGTACCACAAATTCTTTATCCATTCATCTGTCAATGGAAATCTGGGTTGCTTCCATGTCCTGGCTATTGTAAATAGTGCTACATTTATCACTGGGTTACATGCATGTATTAGTATTGTGATTTTCTCAGGATATATGTCAAAGTAGTGGGATTGCTGGGTCATATCATAGATTTATTCCTAGATCTTTACAGAATATCCATACTGTTTCCCATAATGGCTGTTTCAGTTTATTTTCACACCAACAGTGTAAGGAGATTTCCTTTTCTCCACACCCTCACCAGTAATTGTTTTTATAGATTTTTTGATGATGACCATTCTGAATGGGGTGAGGTGATACCTCACCGAAGTTTTGACTGCCAGCTCTCTAATAATTAGTGATTGTTGAGCATCTTTTCCTGTGTGTATGGGTCATCTGTATGTATTTGGAGAAATATCTGTTTTGGTCTTCTACATGTTTTTTGATTAAGCTATTTGTTTTTCTGATATTGAGCTGTATGAGCTGCTTATAAATTCTTCCAATTAATCTGTTGTCAGTTGTTTTGTTTGTAATTATTTTCTCCCACTCTGAGGGGTGTGTTTTAATCTTGTTTAATGTTTCAAGAACAGGAGCTGACTGTGGCTAAGATCATGAACTCCTTATTGGAAAATTCAGACTTAAATTGAAGAAAGTAGGGAAAACCACTAGACCATTCAGGTACGACCTAAATCAAATCCCTTATGATTATACAGCAGAAGTGACAGATTCAAGGGATTAGATCTGATAGGGTGTGAGGTGATATGGGTGGAGGTTCATGACACTCTACAGAAGGTTGTGATGGCCTCAAGAAAAAGAAATTTAAAAAGGCAAAACTGGTTGTCTGAGGAGGCCTTACAAATAGCTGAGAAAAGAAGAGAAGTGAAAGGCAAAGGAGAAAGGAAAGATATACCCATCTGAATGCATTGTTCTAAAGAATAGCAAAGAGAGAAAAGAAAGCCTTCCACAGTGATTAATGCAAAGAAATAGAGGAAAACAATAGAATGGGAAAAACTAGAGATCCTTCATGAAAATTAGAGATATCAAGGGAAAATTTCATGCGAAGATGGGAACAATAAAGGACAGAAATTGTATGGACCTAACAGAACCAGAAGATATTAAGAAGAGGTGGCAAGAATACACAAAAGAGCTGTACAAAAAAGATCTTCATGACGCATATAACCACGATGATGTGATCACTCACCAAGAGCCAAACATCATGGAATGTAAAGTCAGGTGGACCTTAGGAAGCATCACTACAAACAAAGCTAGTGTAGGTGATGGAATTCCAGTTGAGCTATTTCAAATCCAAAAAGATGATGCTGTGAAAGTGCTTCACTCAATATGCCAGAAATTTGGAAAACTCAGCAGTGGCCACGGGACTGGAAAAGGTCAGTTTTCATTCCAACTCGAAAGAAAGACAATGCCAAAGAATGCTCAGACTACCACCCAGTTGCACTCATCTCACCCGCTAGTAAAGTAATGCTCAAAATTCTCCAAGCCAGGCTTCAACAGTACTTGAACCGTGAACTTCCAGATGTTCAGGCTGGTTTTAGAAAAGGCAGAGTAAATAGAAATCAAATTGCCGACATCCACTGGATCATCAAAAAGAGAGCGAGTTCCAGAAAAACATCTGCTTATGCTTTGTTGACTATGCCAAAGCCTTTGACTGTGTGGATCACAACAAACTGTGGAAAATTCTTCAAGAAATGGCAATACCAGACCACCTGACCTGCCTTCTGAGAAATCTGTATTCAGGTCAAGAAGCAACAGTTAGAATTGGACATGGAACAACAGACTGATTCCAAATCTGGAAAGGATTATATTGTTCAGAAAGGTTGTATATTGTCACCCTGCTGATTTAACTTATATGCAGAGTACATCATGAAAAATGCTGGACTGGATGAAATACAAACTGGAATCAAGATTTCCAAGAGAAATATCAATAACCTCAGATATGCAGATAACACCACCCTTATGGCAAAAAGCAAAGAAGAGCTAAAAAGGCTATTGATGAAAGTGAAAGAGAGTGAAAAGTTGGCTTAAAACTCAACTTTCATAAATCATAGCATCTGGTCCCATTACTTCATAAATAGATGGGAAAACAATGGAAACAGTGACAGAATTTATTTTCTTGGGCTCCAAATTCACTGCAGATGATGACTGTAGCCATGAAATCAAAAGATGCTTGTTCCTTGGAAGAAAAGCTATGAACGACTTAGATAGTATATTTAAAAGCAGAGATGTTACTTTGCCAACAAAGGTCCATCTAGGTAAAGCTATGTTTTTCCCTGTGGTCATGTATGGAAGTGAGAGTTGGACTCTAAAGAAAGGTGAATGCTGATGAATTGATGCTTTTGAACTGTGGTGTTGGAGAAGACTCTTTAGAGTCCTTGGGCTGCAAGGAGATCCAACCAGTCCATCCTAAAGGAGACCAGTCCTGGGTGTTCATTGGAAGGACCGATGTTGAAGCTGAAGATCCAATACTTGGGCCAGCTGATGAGAAGAACTGACTCATTGGAAAAGAACCTGAGGCTGTGAAAGATTGAAGGCAGGAGGAGAGGGGATGACAGAGGATGAGATGGTAGGATGGCATCACGAACTCAATGGACATGAGTTTGAGTAATCACCACGAATTGGTGATGGACAGGAAAAGCCGGCAAGCTGCAGTCCATGCAGTTGCAAAGAACTGGACATAACTGAGCAACTGAACTGAATGTTTCTTTTGTTTTCAAATTATTTTAAATTTAT
The DNA here is from genome assembly GCA_020226075.1 of Hydropotes inermis. NCBI lineage: Eukaryota > Metazoa > Chordata > Mammalia > Artiodactyla > Cervidae > Hydropotes > Hydropotes inermis. The sequence continues at coordinate 3,491,616 of CM035281.1, read as the reverse complement.
TTAGGTCCCTTTTGTTTATTTTTTGTTTTCATTTCTATTAAGAAGTAGGTCAAAGAGGGTCTTGCTGTGATTTATGTCAAAGAGTATATACTGCCTATGCTTTCTTCTAAGAGGTTTATTATTTCTGGCCTTACACTTAAGTCTTTAATCCATATTAAGTTTATTTTTCTGTATGGTGATAGGAAGTGTTTTAGATTCATTGTTTTGCAAATAGTTGTCCAGTTTTCCCTGCACCACTTATTAAAGGGGCTATCTTCTCTCCATTGGATATTCTTCCCTCTTTTGTCAAAGATAAGGTGTCCATAGGTGTGTGGATTTATCTCTGGGATTTCTGTCCTATTCCATTAGTCTATATTTCTGTTTTTTTTGTGTCAGTACTATCCTATTTTGATGACTATAAGTTTGTAGTATAGTCTAAAGTCAGGAAAGTTGATTCCTCTAGTTTCATTTTTCTTTCTCAAGATTCCTTTAGCTATTTGGGTTTCTTTTTGTGTGCTTCCATACAGATTGCCCTGATGAAAGTGAGAGAGGAAAGTGAAAAAGTTGGCTTAAAGCTCAACATTCAGAAAACTAAGATCATGGCATCTGGTCCCATCACCTCATGGGAAATAGATGGAGAAACAGTGGAAACAGTGTCAGACTTTGTGCGTGTGTGTGCTCCAAAATCACTGCAGATTTTGTGATTGCAGCCATGAAATTAAAAGATGCTTACTCCTTGGAAGGAAAGTTATGACCAATCTAGACAGCATATTAAAAAACAGAGACATTACTTTGTCAACAAATGTCCATCTAGTCAAGGCTATGGTTTCTCCAGTAGTCATGTATGGATGTGAGAGTTGACTATAAAGAAAGCTGAGCACCAAAGGATTGATGCTTTTGAACTGAACTGTGGTGTTGGAGAAGACTCTTGAGAGTCTCTTGGACTGCAAGGAGATCCAACCAGTCCATCCTAAAGGAGACCAGTCCTGGGTGTTCATTGGAAGGACCGATGTTGAAGCTGAAGATCCAATACTTTGGCCACTTGATGCGAAAAGATGACTCATTTGAAAAGACCCTGATGCTGGAATAGATTGAGGGCAGGAGGAGAGGGGATGACAGAGGATGAGATGGTTGGATGGCATCACTGACTCAATGGACATGGGTTTGGGTGGATTCTAGGAGTTGGTGATGTTCCAGGAGGCCTGGCGTGCTGTGGTTCATGGGGTCGCAAGGAGTCAGACTCGACTGAACGGAACTGATACAGATTGTGAAAGTTTTTGTTCTAGTTCTGTGGAAAATGCTATTGGTAGTTTGATAGGGAATTCATTGAATATGTGAGTAGTGCAGTCTTTGGTATATCTGGATAGTATAGCCATTTTCACAATATTGATTCTTCCAACACAAGAACATGGTATATCTTTTCATATATTTATGTTATCTTTGATTTCTTTAATCAAAGATGAAAGAAATTGTCTTAGAGTTTCCTGCATACTTGTCTTTTGTCTCTAGATAGATTTATTCCTAGGTATCTTATTCTTTTTTTTTTTTTTTTTGCAATGGTGTATGGTATTATTTCCTTAATTTTTCATTTTGAATTTTCATTGAAATATATGAAATTTCATTCATATATTTCCTAATATATAGGAATGCAAGGGACTTCTGTGTATTAGTTTTATATCCTACAACTTTATTATATTCATTGATTAGCTCTAGTAATTTTCTGATGATATCATTAGGGTGCACTATATACAGTACTGTGTCATCTGCAAACAGTGAGAGCTTTAATTCTTTTCCATTCTGGATTCCTTTTATTTCTATTTCTTCTCTAATTGCCATGGCTAGGACTTCCAAAACTATGTTGAGTAAGAGTGGTGAGAATGTCTTGTTCCTGATCTTAGAGGAAATGCTTTCATATTTCTACCATTGAGAATAATGTTTGCTGTGGTTTGTTATATATGGCCTTTCTTATGGCAGAGGATGAGATGGTTGGATGGTGTCACTGACTTGATGGACATGAGTTTGAACAAAATCCATGAGATAGTGAAGGTCAGGGAAGCCTGGTGTGCTGCAGTCCATGAGTTTGCAAAGAGTCTAATGTGACTTAGCAACAGGACAACAATACTGTTGAGGTATTTTCCTCCTATGCCTGTTTTATGGAGAGTTTTTACCATAAATGTATGTTGAATTTTGTGGAAAGCTTTCCCTCCATCTATTGAAATGATCACATTTTTTTTTATCTTTCAATTTGTTAATATAGTATATCACATTGATTTATTTGCAAATGTAGAATAATTCTTGCATCCAGGTTGTATGCTCAGCATATATGATCATTTTAAAGTGTTGTTGGATTCTGTTTGTTAGAATTTTGTTGAGGATTTTTGCATCTTTGTTTATCAGTGATATTGTCCTGAAATTTTCTCTTTTCTGTGGTATCTTTGTCCTTTCTTGGTGTCAGGATGATGGTGGCTTATTTGAATGAGTTAGGGAGTTTTCTTTCCTCTGCAGTTTTCTGGAAGAGTTACTAACACCATAGGTGTTAGCTCTTCTGTAAGCATTTGGTAGAATTTGCCTGTGAAGCCATCTGAATCAGGGCTTTTGTTTGTTAGAAAATTTTTATCACAGTTTCAATTTCAGTGCTTGTGATTGAAGAAACAGACTTTCTGTTTCTTCCTGGTTCAGTCTTGGTAGGTTTTACTTTTCTAAGAATTTGTCCATTTTTTCCAAAATTTCCACCATATTAGCATATAGTTGCTCAAAGTAGTCCCTTGTTATTTCTGCATTGCCTGTTATGTCTTATTTTTCATTTCTAATTTCATTGATTTGAGACTTCTCCCTTTATTTTCTTATTGAGTCTGTCTAATGTCAATTTTGTTTACCTTCTCTAAGAACCAGCTTTAAGTTTTATTGATGTTTGCTATTGTTTCCTTCATTTCTTTTTCACTTATTTCTGCTCTGATCTTTATTGTTTCTTTCTTTCTTACTTTGAGATTTTTGTTCTTCCTTTTCTAGTTGTTTTAGGTATAAGTTTAGGTTGTTAATTTGATGTTTTTCTTTTTTATTCAGGTTGGATTGTATTGCTATAACCTTTTCTCTCAGCACTGCTTTTGCTGCATCCCATAGGTTTTGACTTGTCATGTTTTATTGGCATTTGTTTCTAGATATTTTTTATTTCCTCTTTGATTTATTCAGTGACTTTTTGGTTTATCAGAAGTGTATTGCTTAGATGCCATGTGCTTGTGTTTGCAGTTATTTTTTCTATAGGTAATATATAATTTTAAAACATTGTAGTCAGAAAAAAAATGCTTGATACAATTTCATTGTTTAAAAAATTTTATCAAAACTTTATTTGTGACCTAAGGTGTGATCTATCCTGGAAAATGTTCCATGTGTACTTGGAAAAAAAAAAAGTGATTTCTATTTTTTTTTTTTTTTGGTGAAAAATCCTATAGATATCAATTAGATCTATCTGGGCCAATATATTACTTAAAATTTGTGTTCCTTTATTAATCTTCTGTCTGGATGATCTACCCATTGATGTAAGTGGAATGTTAAAGTCCCTCCCTATTATTGTGTTGCTGACATTTTTCCCTTTTGCAGTTGTCAGCATTTGCCTTGTGTGTTGAGATGCTCCTATATTAGGTGCATGTATGTTTATAATTGTTATATTTTCTTCTCAGATAGATCCTGTTATCATTATGTACTGCCCTTCCTTGTCTTTGGAAACATTTTATTTTAAAGTGTATATTATCTGATATGATGCTGTTCAGATGCTCATTTGTGTCTGACTTTTTGCAATCCCATGGACTATAGCATGTCAGACCTCTCATCCTTTATCATCTCCCAGAACTTGCTGAAATTCATGTCCATTGAGTTGGTGATGCCATCCATCCATCTCATCCTTTATCATTCCTTTCTCCTTTTTTCTTCAATCTGACATGAGTACTGTTTACCTGCTCTGAGTATTGTTATTCCTGCTTTCTTTTGATATCCATTTACATGGAATGCACTTATCCCTTCTCTCACTTTCATTCTGTATGTGTCGCTAGGTCTCTTGTAGACAGCATATACGGAGATCTTATTTTGTATCCATTCAACCAGTCTGGGTCTTTTATTTGGATTATTTAGTCCCTTTACATTTAAGTTAATTATTGACATGCATGATCCTGTTATAATTTACTTTATGGTTTGGGTTTATTTTACAGGACTTTTCTTTCGCTTGTGTTTCCTGGCTACAGAGGTTCCTTCAGAACATGTCATTGTTGTTCAGTCCTTAAGTCATGTCCAATTCTTTGCAACCCTATAAAGGGAGCATGCCAGGCTTCCCTGTCCTTAACTATCTCCTAGAGTTTGCTCAAACTCATGCCCGTTGAGTAAGTGATGCCATCCAGCCATCTCATCCTCTATCACCCCCTTCTTCTCTTGCCTTCAATCTTTCCCAGCATCAAGGTCATGTCTAATGAGTTGATTCTTTGTATCAAGTGACCATAGTATTTGCTCTTCAACTTTAACATCAGTCCTTCAATAAGTATTCAGGGTTGATTTCTTTTAGGATTGACTGATTTGATCTCCTTGCAGTCCTGGCTATTCTCCCAGAGTCTTCTCCAGCACCATGATTTGAAAGCATTGGTTCTTTGATGCTCTCTCTTCTTTGTGGCCCAACTCTCACATCCACACAGGACTACTAGAGAAAACATAGCTTTGACAATACAGATTTTTGTTGGCAAAGTGATGTCTCTGCTTTTAAAGACCCTGTCTATGTTTGTCATAACTCTCCTTCCAAGAAGCGATCACCTTTTAATTTCATGGCTGCAGTCACTGTCTGCAGTGATTTTGGAGTGCAAGAAAATAAAATCTGTCACTGTTTCTTTTTCCCCACTTATTTGCCATCAAATGATGGGATGTCATGATCTTGGTTTATTGAATGCTGAGTTTTAAGCCAATTTTTTCACTCTATTTTTAAACCTTTCAAGAGGCTCTTTAGTTCCTCTTTACTTTATGCCATTAGAGTGGTACCATCTGCATTTCTGAGGCTATTGATATTTCTCCCAACAATCTTGATTCCAGCTTGTGATTCATCCAGCCTGGCATTTCACAAGATGTACTCTCTACATAAGTTAAATAAGCAAAGTGACAATGTGAAGCCTTGGTGTATTCCTTTCCTGATTTTGTACCAGTCTGTTTTTCCATGTCCAGTTCTAACTGTTGCTTCTTGACCTGCATACAGTTTTCTCAGGAGACAGGCATATGTGAAACAAACAAACCCATATGTGAAAAGAAATTCCAAAAACTAGTCTAGCAAATATACAAAATTGAAAACATGGGGAAAAATACAATATAACTAAAGGGAACTGTAAAAATAAGAGAAATAGAGTAAAAGAAACTTACTTAAAATAAAGCTTTTAAAATATGAAATAGTAATTTGAGAAAAAAATAAAAATTAAAGGAATTATTTAAAAGAACAATACAGAAAAAATAAAAAGATCTATCTATCTGTCTATCTATCTATCCATCTATCTATCTGTCAGTCTGTCTATCTATCTATCTATCTATCTATCTGTCTGTCTGTCTGTCTGTCTGTCTATCTATCTATCTATCTATCTATCTATCTATCTATCTGTCTGTCTGTCTATAGAGAGAGAGAAGTAGTAGGAAGAGTGTCTTCCTGATTCTTCGTTTCCTCACCACACAGGGATCACCAGCTAATCCGCCTACTCAAGCAGTCCTCCACTATTTCTAGGAAGATCTCTGGACCTGTGGGCACTGTGGGGTCAGCTGAGACTCAGATCTGGTCTTATGCCAGCTTGTACTTGCTTCCAAAGTCCACAGTCTCAGGCTTTATGGCGATTTAGTCTGCTTCACCTTTGGTTGCAGGAGTGAATTCTCTTTTTCTTCTTTGGTCACACAGTCTGTGGAGCTCAACTTTGGTTTTGACCCGGCCTCTGCTTGTAGGCCACCCTCCGGAGTCTTTCCCTACACAGACACAAGGGGGTGAAAGAAACAGCTTATTAGGGCTCACTGCTCAGTCAAGCTGGGGAGAGAGAGTGGTTTGGAATACGCCGTCCGGGTATGTAGGGAGTGCCTGCTGGGATTGAGACCTGTGGGGAGTCTACACTGTCTGAAGCAGGTCATGTGTTTCCCCAGGGGAGCTGGGCCCTAGTCATGGGTGCTTCAGCAGAGCCAAGCTGCACATGCTCCTAGGAAGGTGTGGGCAGTGACCTGGGCCTGCTCACACTTTGGTGGCAGCTGCGACCCCTGATGTTGAGACCTCAGTGACCTCTGGCCCTCCATCTCTGGCACCAACACCAGCCCTGCAGGCAGCCAAGCAGTTCATATTGCCCTCTCTGGGTTTGCAACCTGCAGTCATGAATTGTCCCGCCTCTGGTACCTGTGCCAGCTCTGGCGTATCTGTCTCTAGCATCACAGACCACAGTCAGCTCATCACACCTGTGGCGCCTGCAAAAGCGGGCTCCTGCAATATGTGAGTGTGTGGAGTGAAAGGGTCCTGGATCCAGCGATCTCTTGCCTCTCTGGCAGGCCCAGGCTGCTCCCTAGACTCCCTCAGCTGTCACCCAAGCCCCTTCAGAATCTCTTTATGACAGTCAACCCCAGCCCATTTCATGGAGCCTACCCCCAAATCCTGAGCCTCAGCACCCAGTCACATCTCCCGTGGTGAGCATGCAGACAAGCATTTTACGGCTGGGAAGTGTTGGAGTGCAACATCCTCTGGTGAACTCTCTGCCTTCCAAGCGTCTGCTGCTGCATTCCTCTCTGAAGTCCCCAAGCTTACCCTTGCCCCAGCCCCTGAGGGGGTTTCTGAGACTACAGAAACTTTTCCTCCTTCTCAGCTCCTTCCCTGGGGTACAGGTCCCTGCCCCAAGGTCTTTCTCTCTTTATTTTCCTATATCTTTTGCCCTATCTTGTTCTGTAGAGATTAGCTTGCCTTTTTTGGAAGTATGGGGACTTCTGCCAATGTTCAGAAAGTGTTCTGCAGGAGTTGTTCCGCATGCAGATGCATTTTTTATACAATTGTGAGCAGAAAAGTGATGTCCCTGCTTACCGCTCCACCATCTTGAAACTTCCCAGCTATCTATATTATAAATGGTTATATGTATATATATATATGTCCATCCTGATCTGCAAATTCACCTCCCCCTCCTCTCCCTCCCACATGTCTATTTTCTACATCTGCTTCTCTGTCTCTTCCCTGCAAGTAAGTTTCACTATACCATGTTTCTATAGTCAACATGCATGCTTTAATATGGAGAAGGCAATGGCACCCCACTCCAGTACTCTTGCTTGGAAAATCCCATGGATGGAGGGACCTGGTAGGCTGCAGTCCATGGGGTCACCAAGAGTCAAACTCGACTGGGCAAGTTCACTTTCACTTTTCACTTTCATGCATTGGAAAAGAAAATGGCAACCCACTCCAGTGTTCTTGCCTGGAGAATCCCAGGGACGGGGGAGCCTGGTGGGCTGCAGTCTATGGGGTCGCACAGAGTCAGACACGACTGAGGCGACTTAGCAGCAGCAGCATGCTTTAATATATGATGTTTACTTTCCTCCTTCTAAAGTCCTCACTCTGTATGACAGACTCTAGGTTCATCCACGTCCCTACAAATGACCCAGTTTCATTCCCTTTTATGGCTCAATAATATTCCATTGTATATATGTCCCACATCATCTCTATGCTTCAGTTTCCTTCCTCTAAAATGGTGATATTTACAATACCTTCCTCTCATTCTTGTCATAAGAACTAATGAATAAATCTTTATAAAATGCCATGTAAAATTTTACTAAAATAATTAAAAAATTCCAGGAAATCCTTAGTAATCCTTTTGAAATTTAATATAATTTGGCCATCACAACTCTATGTTAGTTGTCTAGGTCTTCTGTCCTCAGTTCACTCTTTCAGTGACATGATTCAGTGTCAGGTGTGTCCAGCATTCTTCTCAACGAATCACTCTAACTTCTGCCTGCTATGTGCATTTCCGCACCCTCTCTGATGAAGACACATCATGAAATCTTGAAGTCTTCCTCGGTGTACATTTCTTTACAGAATCTCGCATCCCATTTGTCTTCAGTACCAAGCATTATCATCGCAGTCCTTCATACTGCTTATTACAGTGTGAGTGCACCCTTCGATGTCCTGGTGTTTCCAGAACTCTGATTTTTAGTGTGCAGTGTGTTTTTATATATACTGCCTTATAACAATACTATGAAACATATTTTTATTCTTTTACCAATGAAATACATAAAGAAACAAACTCTTAAATCATAAGCAGTTGGACAAATTCACTTAGCATGCAAGTGGTGAGACCAGAGATTTGCCAGATATTCTTTCCTGGGTAGAAATCTGGCTTCATTACTTATCAGATGAGCATTTTAAGCCAATTAATTATTTGGAACCTTTGTAAAAATGGGATAATAATATTTATTTCAGAGGCTGTTGTGATACCTGAAAACAATTGTATATAGAAAAAACTTTGAAATTGTCTGTTTTATAGAAAACTTTTAACAAATTGCTATAGACTGAATATACTTTTGTCCCACAAAATTAAAATATTTGACACCTAATCTCCAATATAAGAAGATTGGAAGTTCATTAGGTCATGATGGAAAAGTCCTCTTGCATGGAACTAGTGCCTCTACAAAACGGTTGGAGGATGCTGCCCCTTGCTCTACATAGGGACACAGCAAAAAGACAGCTGTGTAGACTGTAAACTATAAACTCGATTTTTGAAATTTTGCAAATCCAGTGCTCACAGAACTAATGAATAGGTATATAAATAGACACAACCATTTGATAATTCATGTGATTTTTCGAAAAGACCCTTGTTCTTCCCCCCATAACACCAATTCTCTGTATTTTTCAAATATCATATATCTTTATACAACTTCTGTTCAAAGATATCTCAAATAATATGAAAAGTTAAGCAAACATTTATTAATTTTAGTGCAATAATGATGAGAATTTGAGTATAATGAAAAATATTTATTTATTGTATTGACTTCAGATACACTGATGAACTATACATCTTTATAGACAATAAATATAAAATACACATTAGAAGAACTAATAAGGAACTCCATTACAATTTACTAAAGTGGCAGAGTAGTGCAGTGATAGCAAGCATGAACTTTACATTCAGACCTTAATTTGAAGATTCTTCCAAATACTCTTTTTTAAAATTAATTTTTATTGGAGTATAGTTGATTTACAATATTGTGTTAACTTCTGCTATACAGCAAAGTGAATCAATTATACATATACACACATCCACTCTTCCTTAGATTCTTTTCTCATATAGGTCATTACAGAGTACTGAATTTAATTCCCTCTGCAGTATAGTAGGGCCTTATTAGCTTTATACATAGTAGTGTACACGCCAATCCCAATCTCCAATTTATCCCTCCCCTTCCCTTCCCTCTTGGTATCTGTACATTTGTCTCCTACATCTATAATTCTACTTCTGTTTTGTAAATAGCTTCATTTGCCTCCAAATACTCTGGGAATGGACTTGAGCATATCACTTTGCTATAACCACAGTATCTTCATTTAAATACTTGAGGTGCTGATAGGCATATCAAAGGGCTTTTCTGAAAATTAAATTAGGCACAGTTATTATATTTAATACTCTCACTACATGGTATTAAATTATTATATATTGTCCATTTGCTTCCCTGGAGGCCCAGACAGTAAAGAATCTGCCTGCAATGCAGGAGACCTGGGTTTGGTTCCTGGATTGGGAAAATCCCCTGGAGAAGGAAATGACAACCCACTCCAGTATTCTTATCTTGAGAATTCTATGGGCAGAGGAGCTTGGCAGGCTGTATTGCATGAAGTGGCAAAGAGTCAGACATGACGGCTAAGACTTCACTTCTTCACTTCATATGCTCAAAGGATAAAATAATAAAAAAATAAAATATAGAAATCATAAACACTAATTGATAACTATTAGCAGTCTAGCTTATAGTACAAAGAATAGTCTTTCCTAAAGAAGCTTAAAGGACATTTGGAAATATGAGATTACATACCTAAAGTAACATTTCTTATTTTAAGATTCATATAAGGCAATGAAGGTCAATTCATCCTGTTTCTATGACTATTGGTCTTATTATGGTAGAGTCCAGGTATGTTGAAGAAGAACTGATAAATATTAGGTTTCCAAACTTCAGTAATAGGCTTATTTGCTGTAAAAACAGCATAGTATTTTTAGGGCCCAAGAAACTTTGGATGGAGTACTGAGCTAGTCAAGATTCTGTTTCCCATCAGCAGAGATGCCCTTGGAACTGGGTTTTGGTCGACTATGATTAAGTGTCCATATGTCTGGAAGACAGACTATTTACAAATCGAAATATGTTCTCTTGGCACGTGGCCTTTCAGAGATGTATTGCCTCCAAGAGGCAGACTGATTATATACCAACTCACCTCATGAAGTGGCAGATCCCATGGTGAGATCTACCATCACTAGCTCATACCTCTGGATCTCAGACTTGTTAGTACTTCTGTTTGATGGGATTTGAAGATGCTAGCTAATGTTTAACAAAGCTTATTTGACCAGTGTTTAAGACTAGAGTGCCAACTAAACAATTCATAATGAACAGAAACAGAACTGCAAAGTATTTTGGAATCTTGCATAGAGAGACAGATTTATGTTGATAGGAATAAAGATTGGATTCAGTATTTCAATATCTATCTCCTCTACTTCTTTATATATTCAGAACTCCAAATTCCAACTGGATATATGACCATCCAACTAAACACTGCTGTGCTGCTTGGGTTGACCGTGCATTTAAGTTCTTACCAATGCTACTATGGATGAACTTGATTAGAAACTCCCAAAGAAAGAATTAGTTATACCATGTAAAACCAGCTGGGCTAAACATATGGTCACAGGAGAAGCACTATACTCCAAAAGATGTCACATACTAAGAGTGGCAAAGAAAAAAGTTTTAAGAATTATTGAGTCCTAGCCTTACATTCTTTATGTGGAAAGGCTGCTTTGATGGAGAGGGAACTAGGCACCTGTCCTTTAAGCTACTAATACTTTGTTTTCCCCTTGTTACAAATAACCAAATCAGCTCCCTGACTAATATTCACATTGACACTCCATGTTCTTGAGATGATAACCTCTTGTCCACTCCATGTAGCAGTGAATGAGCCTTAGAGGGATCAAAGAGCCACGTATGGAAGGATTTGGAAAGAGAGGGCCATGCTGAGCAAAGGTCAAAGAGGAGATGAGTGTGGCATATGTAGAGAACAGTGTAGATTTACCATGCCTGAAACAAGGAGGTTAATTTAGAAAGTAAAGTCAGACAAATGAGGGATAATCACATTAATTATTAGCTAGATGATTTGATTAACTGAAGTATTCTGTTTTTCCATAATTCTAAGAAATTTTCAGGAAGCATATGTACTAAAGAAATTAAGAAATCCTTTGCAGAATTTCCATATTATTGTGACCTAATTTATTTATCTGTTGCCTTGTTTAACTACTTTGATGCTTCTAAGATAGAAGCTCAGAGATAGTATCTAGAAGCCCAAGGGGAAACACAAGAGTAGAGATCTGTAAGGAAAACTGCTATATAAATCCCACCTAAAAAAAATCCCCAAACCAAAAAGAAAATACGTTAAAAAAAAAAAAAATACATGTGTGAGCTTCATGTACATGATTCTAATTTCAGATAGCTTCAGTCTGCTAATCATCTAAAATAAAATGCTTCCCTACTGACATTTAATCATATTCAAAAACAGCAGAGCTTAAAGAAATAGATAAAAATAGGAGAAGGGAATGAAGAATAAAAGGATCATAGATTCAAAATGTAGTTTTTGTAGATTTAGTTACCTTCCCTCTTTTTTCTTAAGCTGTCTTCTAAATAAAGCCATCTGGGTTGGAATGATTTAGCATTTCTCTTTCTCTGTCTTTTTGAAGCCAGTACCTTGTGATGTGGTTAGTTTATATCCATTCAAGTCTCTACTTAACCTGCTCATGCTGGACAGAGTGATAAAACCTGGAAACCTGGTAAGTAGGGCCCTGCTTTGTCCTGCCTCTCTTTTAAACTTATTGCTTTAAGATTATCTTCTAGTATAAATACTGCTTCCATTTTCTAAGTATAAGGTTCTAAATATTTGATAGCTATAAAAAGTGCTAAATGGGAACCAAGTGTTTATTGGAATTTGTGCTAGACTTGTACAGTTTATCTTATTTTAATTTTTTATTGAAGTATAGCTGATTTACAACATTTTGGTGCCTTCAAGTGTTCAGCAAAGTGATTAAGTTTTATGTATATCAGATATGTTCCCTTTTAGGTAATTATAAAACATTGAGTATAGTTCTCTCTGCTATGTAGTAAGTCGTTATTGGCTATCTATTTTATATATAGAAGTATGCTTACATTAATTTCAAACTCATAATTTATCTCTCCCCTCCTTTCCCCTTTGGTTACCATAAGTTTATGCCTATGACTCTATTTCTGCTCTGTATATAAGTTCATTTGTATCATTTTTTTTTCACATTCCACATATAAGCAATATATAATATTTTGCTGTCTGATTTACTTAGGACAATAATGTCCAGGTCTATCTTTGTTGCTACAAATGACATTGTTTCATTCTTTTTTATGGTTAAGTAATATCCCTTTGTATAAGATCTTTATCTTTTAAACATCTTTATCCACTCCTCTGCCAATGGACATTTAAGCTGCTTCTGTGTCTTGGCTATTATAAATGGTGCTGCTATGTCTATGACCATTGGAGTGAATGTATCTTTTCTTTTTTTCCCTTTTTTAAAACTTTTTATTTTATATTGGTTATAGTCAATTAAGAATGCTGTGATAGTTTCAGGTGAATGACAAAGAGACTCAGCCATTCATATGCATGTAACCATTCTTCCCCAAACTCTCCTCCCACATAAGCTTCTGCATAGCTTTGAGCAGAGGTCCCTGTGGTTGTCCTTGTTGGTTATCCATTTTAAACACAGAAGTGTAGGGGCTTTCTGGTGGCTCAGACAGTAATGCGTCTGACTGTAGTGCGGGGACCTGGGGTCGCTCCCCGGGTCAGGAAGATCCCCTGGAGAAGGAAATGACAATCCACTCCAGTACTCTTGCCTGCAAAGTTCCGTGGATGGAGGAGCCTGGTAGGCTACAGTCCATGGGATCGCAAAGAGTCAGACGCGACTGAGCAACTTCACTGACACTGTGTACGCATATCTTTTCAAGCTGTGGCTTTCTCCAGATACGTGCCCAGGCGTTGGATTGCTGAATCCTATGGTAGTTCTACTTTTAGATTTTATTTTTGTTTTAAGGAGCTTCCATACTGTTCTCCAGGGCTTCCCTGGTGGTTCAGACTGTAAAGAATCTGCTTGCAAAGCAAGAGGCCTGGGTTGGGAAGATCCCCTGGAGAAGGACATGGCAACCCACTTCAGTATTCTTGCCTGGAGAATTCCATGGTCAGAGGAGCCTGGAGGGCTACAGTTACTGGGGTCGGTCACAAAGAGTCAGACATGACTGAGCGACTAACACACACACTGTTCTCCATAGTGGCTGCATCAATGTATATTCCCACCAACAGTGTAGGAGGGCTCACTTTTCCCCACATCTTTCCCAACATTTATTATTCGTAGATTTTTTTTTTTTTTTGATCTCCCAATTTATTTGTAGATTTTTGATGGTCGTTCTGAACAGTATAAGGTGATACCTCATTGTAACTTTTGTTTGCATCACTTCAAAAATTAGTGAAATTGAACATCTTTTTATACATCTCTTGGCCATCTGTACGTCTTCTTTTGACACATGTCTATTTAGCTCTTCTGTCTACTCTGTACTATTTAAATTGTATGATTACCTCAACTATTCTCATTTAATTCTTTTGAAACATTATCCCCATGTTGAGTAATTGTCCCAGGACCTCTCAGCTGGACTATAAACTGCTGGACTGAATGCCCAGTGTTTCTGATCTTAAAGCTTATGTTCCCCCACTTATAATAAGTCTATGGTCTAATACCCACATACTTCCACTTTACTCCACTTTGAAATGTGCCACTGAATGTAATTATCTGCAATCATCTGATTAAGGATGTTTATATATGACTCTTCTCCATTCCCTACCTTCAGAAACCTTCTCTTTTTAGGGGTTAGAGGCTAGAAGCTATGGGAGACATGGGCCAGTTTGAGGTTGAATATTATATAACCTTTATTTAATCAGGATCACTCTGACTGCTGTTTTGAGAATAGATTTGAGGAAGAAAAGGATAGAAACAGAAAGCTGTGTTAAAAGGCTACTTCTGTGTCTCATATATATAGCAATAGATGCAGTGAGAAGTACCAAGCATACAGATATATTTTGAAAAAAGATCTAACAGGTTTTCCTTTGAAAATTAAAAATTTTGATAGGAGAGAAAAAAAGGGATTAAAAAAAATTACCTTTTGGTCTAGATACATGGATGGCTGCCATTGCTGAGATTAGAAAGTTCAAGGTGAAGTGTGTCGGTGGGTGCATGGGGGCCAGTGTGAATCAAGGAGTCAGTTTTGAATGTGTTAGATTTGAGATAGGATTTGCACATTCAGTTGGAGATGTTGAGTAAGGAGATAGATATGTAGTCTGCAGTTCAGGAAAGTGATCTAGGATGGATATATAAATTTGGAAAGCCTATAAATTAATATAAAGATAATATTTAAAACCGTTGGACCAAATGAGATCATTTAGGGTATAAGCATAGTTAAAAGTGAAAAGAGAATCAGTGACTAAAATTTTAGTTGTTGCTCAGTCGCTCAGTCATGTCTGACTCTGCAGCTTCTTAGACGGCAGCACACCAGGTCTCCCTGTCCCTCACATCTCCCGGAATTTGCCCAAGGTCATGTTCATTGCACTGGTGATGCCATCCAGCCAACTCGTCTTCTGACACCCTCTTCTCCTTCTGCCCTCAATCTTTCCCAGCATCAGGGACATTTTCAAAGAGTTGCTGTTCTCATCAGACGACCAAAACATTGGAACTTCAGCTTCAGCATCAGTCCTTCTGATGTGTGTGTGTCAGGGGAAGCACACAGACTGAAACGTCCGCCCTGCCCAGGCACCACAGTAACCATTTGCATGAGCTGTTTTATGACAGGAGGTCCTGGTAAGGAACACGGAAGTAATAAGCCACCATCAACCGGAAGAGTTCAGGAAAGGCCAAAAGGAGACACCACCTGTCCGACCACCTCCCAGAATCCTCCTCTCTGGCATCCATCTTGGCTGGACAAGGCGTGCACCACCAGGAAGGACTCTGAGTCAGACGGATTGGCTAAAGACGACCCGGAAACTAATCCCATCACCGAACAACCCAAGACTGTGAGCCGGGGGCAGAGCAGTTCTCCTGGGTTCCCTCACCCTCCTGCTCTCCACCCGGGCGCCCTATCCCAATAAAATCTCTTGCTTTGTCAGCACGTGTGTCCCCTCAGACAATTCATTTCCGAGTGTTAGACAAGAGCCCGGTTTTGGGCTCTGGAATGGTTCTCCCTTCCTGCAACACCTTCACTGAGTATTCAGGCTATTCTAAGATTTTAGACATATCAATAATAGGACATTGTGGAGAATAGGAAGATGTTGTAAAGAAACTGCTTTGGTATATATAGTGTATTTGAAATTAAATCCAATAAAGTTTTTCATAAGGGATTTTTATATTGACTGCATTCACTTTTAACAAATGTGTGCTCTAAGTAAACTTTTGTCAATGAGACACAACTTCCAAGTTCAATGATGATTTCAGGCAGCAAGAAATCATTAAATACAGATCCTACAGATCTGCAGAATTTAAAAAAAATTAAAGAAATCAATCCAGAAAAAGGAAAAAAGAAAAAAGAAAAGAAAGAAAAAGCATAACATAGGAAACATGCATTTAAAAATTTTAAATTATCAAAGCATTATATTGTAAATGTAGGTCAAGTGCTATGCTCTGAAACTCCTAAGCTGATGTCCCTTCACCTTTTTTGTCTCTTTCAAGGAGAGAAAACACGTTTGAAAATGTAGAGAAGAGAAGAAGCCTTGTAATCACAAATGGAGCTCCTAACACCTTCCCCTTTCTAATTTAAAAGGCCCCTTGGGAGGGGGGGGCTCTGATGACCCTATAACATTTATATTTCACATGCAAGCATTTGACTTACAAAGGATACCTGGATAATGTGGCAGAGTCCAGGAGGAAACCTTAATTACTTTCTTTTATGAAACCAAATGACCTTCAACCCCAAACTACCCCTCTCTCCTCTATAATTGAAAAGAAGCAAAATTATCTTAAATGATATTAAAAACAAACTAACAAATGTTTCAGAAAATGAAATACATAGAGTACCTTCCAAATGCTGGAAAGTTTTGGCAAAATGTCATACAGATCTTTTGTGTAGCCTCTTGCCTTTAAAACTACTGAATCGTATTCTGAAGCATTCAAAATGAAGAGGCTTGCTCTGAAAGGCCCAACAAAGCTTTATACTTTGGACATTCAAGTCTAGAGAGAATCAAAGATGCAGGTGTGGCCCTAAGCACATTTCCCAATTCAGAGAAACACAGTAGAGATCTGTTCAGAAGTCGACTGCATCTGAGGCTCCCTGGAGAACAGATAGAGGACAGATACAACTCTATGATGAGTAAGTACTCTGCCTATCTGACTCCATAGTGGATCAAGTAACAAAGCATAAGCAAGCATATAGCAAACTTGGGTAAAATAACCAACAAAGCAAATATAACAGCTAAAAGTATAATACAGATGCATCATACATTTTTAGTGAACGTATCATATATTTTTAGTGGATGCAGATATGGACTCAATGGAGGATAATCTGGCATTACTCATCAATAGCTGAATTATGATTTTATAATATTATAAATATTAATGTATTTTATATAAATATAAATATAAATATATTTATATCAATATATTTACATATTAACATAAAATATTTATATTAATATAAAATTATATTATTATAACTATTGCTATATTACTATGCATTTCTAAGAATTTGTCTTGAATATATAAATTTGCATGATGCAAACATTTAGTGAACAAGAATGCTTTTGAAATATGGCTCCTTAATGGTAAATATAACAAACAAAAATTTTTTAGAAACTACAAATAATTTAAATGGTAACCAAGAAAAGAGAAGTTAATATATAAATTTGATGCTAGCTGTTATACAATCATTACAAAGAATGAGTTTATAGGTTTCCAAAAAATATTAAGTGGAAAATACAATCAAGAATAAAAAGACTATGAAAAAGAATGTATATATATAACTAAATCAATTTGCTCTAGAGCAGTAATGAACACAACATTGTAAATCAACAAAATATAAAAAATAAAGATTCAAATATGCTGACCTAAGTGGGAAGGAAATCCAAAAGAGGGAGGATATATGTACATGTGTGGCCAACTGACTGTATGGGAGAAACTAACACAGCTTTGTAAAGCAATTATACTCCAATAAAATTAATTCAAAAATAAAATTACATGTTCAAGATATAATAAAAATAAATATCTAAAGAGAAAAAAGTTAAATTATTAACAAACAGTCATGTTCATGAAGGGCTTGCCTGGTGGTTCAGTGGTAAAGAATCTGCCAGCAATTCGAGAGAGGCAGGCTCCATCCTGGGTCAGGAAGATTCCCTGGAGCAGGGTGTGGCAACCCACTCCTGTATTCTTGCCTGGAGAATCCCACGGAGGGGAGTGTAGTGGGCTACAAAGAATTGGACATGTCTCAAGCAACTAAGCACATATGCACACATATACATGAAAGCACATGTGTGGAAATTTTCTGATAGATTACATTAAATATAGTAAATGAATTTATCTTTCAAAATTAAGCTTATGTATAAGGATTGGGAAGGGGATACATTGCTTTAGGTTTTTAAAAAATTATATATTGACAGCATTTTTATAAAAATTAAATATTTAACTTTTAAAAAATATAGGTGCCCCTGTTAAGTGGAAGTGTTATTGGGCTGAGTTTTTATTCTCAGCTTAACATGCATTACTCTTAAACCAAGATAATGCCTGAGGCTTATTTGAGTTTTTCACACACTTAACCGTAGACAAAATGTCACAGCCTCACCTTCCTTCTATCCTGGTGAGACTGTCTGTTTGTCTTCAGGAATATTAGTGTAAAGGAAATGAATCATCTGCTGGTGAGGATATGTGGCTATAGCTGAAAGCTTCCATTTCCTGCTTTGCTTCTGGGTTATCGTGATCGAGAACCAGAACAACCTATTTGTATAATTTTGTAATATCAGAGCAATTCACATCAAAGACCATGAGCTGTAGACCCACTCTTTCCTTCCTTCCCTTTAATGAGATACCCAGTTTGGATATCTCATTTCACACTTGTTTTGTCTCACTGCAGGGGATGGAGTGCTCATCACATGCTCATATCCCTAAATGTAAACACTTTGACACCTGCTGACTACTCATATACAATATTTTCTGGGCACTGATTGAAAAATAGTATTTTATGTGTCCTGAAATTTGTCTCTTAGTGATCCCCAATTCTGTGATTCAGTTTTCTCTCTTTTATATAACCATTAGAGAAGGAAAGTTTATACTTAAAAACCTAGTAAAGAAACTGTTTACTTAGTTCTCTTTAAATAGCAAAGTAAAATCTGATCACATCTATGAAATTATTTTGATAGGTTTCTTGTATCTCTGCACATTAGAGTTCCCATACAAAAATACATATATATGACTCCTATTTCATGTAAGGAACTAGAGCAGCATTCAAGATTGGAGCTGAAGAGACTTTCTGGTATCACTTCTCCTCCCATTTGGTAGGTGCTAAACTGGTGATCACATGTGTGGGTATTTTACTTCCACCTAAGCTCAGGTTTTGAGGGTTGACCATCCAGGTTTATGACTTTTCATGATTCCACAGTTGCCCAGACCAGAGTGATCTGAATTAAGTATACCTGGTGAGATTTTACATTTAGGACACTTGGAAACGGGATGCCAACCTATGGGTCAGTTGGTTATTGGTTTCAGAACAGCAAGATCTGTAGCTCTGAATCTGTGGAGTCTATTTTCCCATATGTCCCATATGTCCCTTCCATAGGGGAGGGACAATTTACTGGTCTCCAGAGAGAAAGGAAAGGAAGAGATTGTGGATCCTGCGATGAACAGAGAGGGTTCCTGGTGATTTTTTAAGTCCAGTACTGTTACAAACCTGGTTCTTGGCCTTCTGCAGACAATAGAAATTGACGAGAGGTCAGACAAGAAATTCAGGCAAGGCTTTGTTGGGCATCCTGCTGTGCCAGGAGAGAGAAAACAAGTAACATTTTCTTCCTCATTCCTCTGAAGGGGCCAGTTGTTTCCTTAAATGGAGTGATGGTAGAGGTGGATCCGGGGGTCTGCTGGAAGGGGAATGCCATAGTTGGTTTGGAGGTGTTGTGTGCAGGGTATGTTAACAGCACCCTTCTTTTGCTCTGGGGTGCTCAGAAGTGGCAATTAGGTTTTTTCCTTTCTTTCTTTATTTTTTGGTCTTTTTTTATCTTGTGCATAATTTGCCCCAAATATGCATGCATGCAGTTATTTTTAGCCCCTTATAGTTTCTTTGTATTTCATTGCTGGAGAAGATGCTTGTCCAGCACAAGCATTGTAGTAAAGGGTCCCAGTTCTCAGCCTACCTCAGTACTTCTTGCCTCTGAATTCTTCATTGATAAGTGGCAGACAAACTAACCTAAACTTCCTAAAATGAAAATAAGAAATACTTGTTCATGGGATTAAAATATCAGGGGGAGCTACAGTTAAGGTTTGATATAGAACCCAAATATTTTTCCAACATCAAATATTTTTCTTTTTCCATTCCGTTACTCTACTACCTTAAAGTATACTCCTCCATTCTGAGACAATTCATCCCATGTAGTATCAAAATGGTTGTCAATACTTCCTGTTAGTAAATTTAGGTTAAGGTACAGAAGGAAACAGAAAATCTTTTCCCAGAAATCCACTGAAACTTTCACTGTATCTCACAAGCTCCAGTTGAGACCCGGAACACACATTCTGCATACAGCATTATTGCAGATTTAATTTTGCCCCCTTGCATCCATACGCTGAAACCCTAACATCAAGTATGGCTGTATTTGGATATACAGTCTTTAGGGAGGTAATGAAGGTTAAATGTGTTTATAAAGATGCCTTAATCTGATAGAATTGGTATCCT
The DNA here is from genome assembly GCA_020226075.1 of Hydropotes inermis. Lineage (NCBI taxonomy): Eukaryota > Metazoa > Chordata > Mammalia > Artiodactyla > Cervidae > Hydropotes > Hydropotes inermis. The sequence goes on along the minus strand of CM035281.1, from coordinate 3,471,459 downwards.
TACAGGAAGAGGAGAAGACATCAGATCTCTCCCCCACCCCTACTCCCTGTTCAGAGGACACAGGAGCAAGGTGGTCAACTACAGCCTTTGAGGAGAGGCTTGAAACTAACCTTGATGGCAATTTGATCTTTCACATTTAGCTTTTAGAACTATAAGGAAATTAATATCTCCCGCTTAAGCCCCACAGTTTGTGATTTTGTTATGGCAGCCCTAGCAGGGCTATTGTGATGACTCTGATAGAATTAGGTCTGGTTTTCTGCTTCAAAAATTGTCATTGACCACATTTCTACTTTTCATTAATTCCTGAATATTGAATGTAAATTCTTTTTTCCTGAATTACCCCAACTCTGTCTTCAAGAAAGTATATAATTTTAATCAAATGCTCAGAATATGTGGCCCAGAAGCAAATTTTATATCGACAGTTCCCACACTTCAGTGGATATCAGAAACATCTGAAGGGCTTACAAAAGCAAGTCCCTGGGATCCACGCAGAATCTCTGATGCCAGTGTTCTGAGCTGGGACTGACCCCTTGCATTTCCAACAAGTTCTCAGGTGCTGATATTGCTGCTAGTGGTTCAGATGTGATGGGTTAAGAACCACTGGTTTACATATAAATTTCACTGTCCCTGAATGATTTGATCTTTCCTCATGATCTATGACTTATCAAAGGCTCATGACTGCCAAATACAGCTCTTTCATCAGCAATTTCTTCATAGAATCAAATATAGCTCTTGAATAAATTTTCTTTTATATCCCAAAGGAGTCACAAGCATAGTATATCCGCAATTGAAACAAACATTTTCCCTTAAAACCTCTTTTCTTGCATGTTCTCTTCCATGTTTTCCTTTGCAACTACTTCCCAAAACTGGAGTCTGGAAAACATTTTTGAGATCTCTTTGAGGTCACATCACCCTATCTCCTTGCTCTCTTTTGGTTCAATGTACATATGTTTTATCCTCTCTGACACAATTTAATTTCAAGCACTCACCTATCTCACCCCTAAGTCAGTCAGTTCAGTCTCCCAGTCGTGTCTGACCCTTTGTGACCCCATAAACCACAGCATGTCAGGCCTCCCTGTCCATCACCAACTCCAGGAGCCCACCCAAACCCATGTTCATCGAGTCAGGGATGCCATGCAATCATCTCATCCTCTGTCGTCCCCTTCTCCTCCTGCCCTCAATCTTTCCCATCATCAGGGTCTTTTCAAATGAGTCAGCTCTTCGCATCAGGTGGCCAAAGTATTGGAGTTTCAGCTTCAGCATCAGTCACTGTAAGACTATGGAAGTCACTCTCAAAGACCACCAGTATTAGCTCAATTAAATAATTAAAAAAAACTATATGATACCATTTATATGTAGAATCTAATATATGATATAAACGAACTTACCTACAAAACAGAAAGAGGCTCATAGACATAGAGAACAGGCTTGTGGCTGCCAAATAGGAAGAGGGAGTTTGGGATTAGCAGAGTCAAACTATTACATGTAGAATGGACAAACAACAAGATCCTATTGTATAGCACAGGGGCCTATACTCAATATCCTGTAATAAACTGTAATGGAACAAGTTGAGGGAGTAGCATTAACATATATAAACCACCATGTGTAAAATCCACAGCAATAGTACTGGAGCTCAGCTCAGTAATCCGTGAGGATCTAGAGAAGTGGAATGGGGGAGGGGTGGGTGGGAGGTCCTAAAGGGAGGGGATATGTGTACATACGGCTGATTCACATTGTTGTATAGCAGAAATCAACACAGCGTTGCAAAGCAATTATATTGCAATAAAAAGAAAACATAATGAAAAAGAATATGAAGCACACACACACACACACATATATATATGCATATTCCTCAGGCTTCTAAAGCACCTCAGGGGTAAAGAATCTGCCAGCAACACAGGAGACAAGGGTTTGATCCCTGGGTGGGAAGATCCCCTGGAGGAGGGCATGGCCACCCACTCCAGTATTCTTGCCGGGAGAATCCCCTGAGCAGGGGAGCCTGGCCATCTACAGTCCATAGGATCACACAGAGTGGACCTGACCACAGCAACTGAGAACACGCACATGAATCACTGGGACACTTTGCCAGGTGAGAGAACTAACACAGCACTGTGCTACATCAACCATGCTGCCAGGCATGGGGATGCTACAGACCTCTGACTGTCATTTCCCTACTGAACACTCCTCCGTGATTCTATATCGTTTACTAAAAGCAGACTCCTAAACGTACAAAACTCCAGATGTTCAGGCTGGTTTTAGAAAAGGCAGAGGAACCAGAGATCAAATTGCCAACATTTACTGGATCATCAAAAAAGCAAGAGAGCTCCAGAAAGACATCTATTTCTGCTTTACTGACTGTGCCAAAGCCTTTAACTGTGTGGATCACAATAAACTGTGGAAAATTATGAAGGAAATGGGAATACCAGACCACCTGACCTGCCTCTTGAGAAACCTGTATGCAGGTCAGGAAGCAACAGTTAGAACTGAACATGGAACAACAGACTGGTTCCAAATAGGAAAAGGAGTGCGTCAAGGTTGTATATTGTCACCCTGCTTATTTAACTTGTGTGCAGAGTACATCATGAGAAACGCTGGGCTGGAAGAAGCAGAAGCTGGAATCAAGATTGCTGGGAGAAATATCAAAAACCTCAGATATGCAGATGACACCACCCTTATGGCAGAAAGTGAAGAGGAACTAAAGAGCCTGTTGATGAAAGTGAAAGAAGAGAGTGAAAAAGTTGGCTTAATGCTCAACATTCAGAAAACTAAGATCATGGCACCCAGCCCCATCACTTCATGGGAAATGGATGGGGAAACAGTGGAAATAGTTGCTGACTTTATTTTGGGGGGCTCCAAAATCACTGCAGGTGGTGATTGCAGCCATGAAATTAAAAAACACTTACTCCTTGGAAGGAAAGTTATGACTAACCTAGACAGCATATTAAAAACCAGAGAGACATTACTTTGTCAACAGAGGTCCATCTAATCAAGGCTATGGTTTTTCCAGTGGTCAAGTATGGATGTGAGAGTTGGACTATAAAGAGGGCTGAGTGCAGAAGAATTGATGCTTTTGAACTGTGGTGTTGGAGAAGACTCTTGAGAGTCCCTTGGACTGAAAGGAGATCTGACTAGTCCATCCTAAGGGAAATCGGTCCTGGGTGTTCATTGGAAGGTTGAAGGCAGGAGATGGGGACAACAGAGGATGAAATGGTTGGATGGCATCACCGACTCAATGGACATGAGTTTGGGTAAACTCCAGGAGTTGGTGATGGACAGTGAGGCCTTGCATGCTGCGGTTCATGAGGTCTCAAAGAGTTGGTCACGACTGAGCAACTGAACTGAACTGAACTGAACTGAAACATACAAGCAAGTTTCTTTATGATGGAGCCTCTGGTGGCCTTTTGTTTTCTTCTGCTCCTTTCACAGCCTGTGCTCTACTAAACTCTATATGTCAAAGCCACTTCCACAGAACTGATATCAAGCGTGAAAACTGCATGCAAGCTATTGTGTGCCTGTCCTATGAAATAAAGACTTTAGCTTTAGCTTCTCTGACCTCCCATGAATCTCAAGAATTTGAGTCAGGAGTTAATGACTAGAAAATATGAAAAGGTAGAAACAAAGAATAGCTGTTTGGGGGAACACACACACAAAAAAACCCCAGACTGGTAACAGTTTAGATTATAAACCAGCCACATGGCAGAGTCACCAAATTCCCTGTTCCCTAGAAGATATAGATAAAAGACTGACACACATTCCTGACTTGTTTTATAGGAAGCAGACCCACACCAGATGAAGACTGCCAACACAAGGACAGAGACCCTAGACTGGTTGAAACCAGAAAGTTGATGATGCTTGAAACGTCATATAGATGCCAACCCTTCTGAGAATTGTGCATGAGTTGATGAAGCATCCTGCAGCCCTGTCTCTCACATTGCCTTTAAAACACCTTCCCTGAGAGTCACTGGGGACTCTGGGTCTTTTGAGTTTCATGTTCTCCTTGCTTTGCACCTGCAATTAACACTGCACTTTCCTTCAGCATCACCTAGTGTCAGTAGATTGGTTTTACTGTGTGTTGGTGGGCAGACCCAAGTTTGGTTCAGTTGATGGTCCATGCCCCCACTGTTCTGAATGAGTCACATGTCTGCTGCCCTTGAAGATCTCAGCAGCATCACACACCTGTTGAGTCACCATTGCAGTTTGTCTTGTCTCCCTCGCTGGCTGTGCATTGCTAGAGAAAAGGAATACTAGAAACCATGAAAGCACCTTACTAGAAACCATGAAAGTTGGCTGTGGCTTCTGTTGGTGTCTTAGCATTTTGTATCCCCTGAACTTACACAGAGTGAATGACACAGGGGAGGTTCAGTAAATGTCTTTTTCCACCTCATCCCTGACCATGCCTGGGGAAGCTCTGCTTCCTCTTGGGTTCCCTGCAGCATCATATTGGGGATATAAATCCTGATGTATTTGTATATTGGCTTCCCTGGTGGCTGAGTTGGTTAAGAATCTGCCTGTGATGCAGGAGACCCTGTTTGATCCCTGGTTGGGGACGATATCCCTGGAGAAGGAAATGGCAGCCCACTCCAATATGCTTACCTGGGAAATCCCATGGACAGAGGAGCCTGGTGGGCTACAGTCCCTGGCGTTGCAGAAGCTGGACACGACTGAGCAACTAAACCACCGCCACCACCATACATGTACGCATGGCCTGTTGTCAATCTTCCTATACCTTGTCTTCACAGCTCTCAAGGTGAATCATGAGACATTAAATATCTTGGTCAAGTTCAAACACCAATTTTGAAGGTAATCTACTTGAATGCTCTTTTTAATATCTTGTTACTGTAATAATATAGGATGCTTTGTAACACATGCAAGTTAATGATGTCCAAAGTATAAAAAATAACCTGAATTTATGCATTCTTAGTTCAATTATAGGAGCTTATTTTTGAGGCTAGTTTAGAAAGATAATCATCTGTAGACAAATGCAATTTTGCTGTGAATAAGCCTCTTAAGATTAGAGAATTAAGACTGACATTAATTATACATAAGTCATTATTGTATTTAAGTCCTTGGCTAGGGAGAAAAAGACATATATAATGATGGTGAAAATTACCAGTATTTGTTCAGGTTCCAGTTAGAAGTCTCTTTTCTTACATTCTTGAGGAATACCATCTGGCTTGAAATATCAGAACTTACTAAATGTTCTGTAATAACAAGAGAAGACTGAATCAATTTGAAGAGCATATTTTTTTTCCCTTACCTGAGCACAGGAATGAAAGTAATCTCTATAATTCTAATTATTATATTACATTTTGTAAAGGGAAAACTTTCTTTTAATTCTTTCTCTCTAAATTCTCTGAGATTATATGTTCCAGCCAAAGGGGGCATCTGAAATTGACTGCCTGAATCACTTTTTGCCTGCCAATTTTTGTTTAATGTTCCTGACACTTTGACATATTTGATGTTGCTTTCTGGTTTTATTGCATTCATTCTAAAATGTCCACATGATTACATGGGTAAATGTTCAATTTCTATTTCTCTGGAGTTGGTTAGGGTGATGTGGCAGGGTAGAAGGGGACTGAATTAAGACAGAGGAAGACTTGGCTTCAAGTCTGTGATGCCATTGCCAAGCCCTGAATCTCCATGGAGCTAAGAATCTGCATAGCCAAAAGGGGATAAGACTATATTCCATTACTTCCCATGGTAAATTATAAACTTTGAACAATATAATACATTACATTAAATATATCCTCTAATCCCTTCTGAGAATTTACAACAGTTTCAAAATTTATACTTAATTTGTGATTATTTTATAAAGATCTGCCCAATCTGCCCATAGCCAAAATGGTTTGGCTATGATTTCCATGACAGTAGACACACATCTGCTTTATTTGTGTTGTAAGCCCAATACTTAGCAGACAATGGTAGTTTGGAAAATATTTGTTGAATAGTTAAGAAAAAAATTATAGTTTTAATAAAACAGTCATGAACCCTTGTTTGGCTTCACCAGTGGATAAAGAAAGTACCCTTAAAGTTTTTTTAGTATGAAAAGTAGAGAAAAAAGCATGGCAGAATTTGTGCTCAGCAATTCTAAATGGCATAATTTTCAAACATGTTAGGAATATTTATGTATAAAATAAATAAGCTACAAAGATATATTGCAAACAAAAGAATGTAGCCAGTGTATTATAGTGACTTTAAATGGAGTGTAAACTATGAAAATATTCAATCACTGTGTTGTACATCTGAAATGAATATTGTAAATCAACTATTCTTCGAAAACACAAATAATTTAAAAAATGAAAAGTAATCATTTTTTACCTGGATTATATTGCAGTAATAGTTATATTCTGGGAACTCCTTGAGCTGAAACCATCCAGAAATCTTGGAACCATAACTTACTTACATTTAAATTGTCCTATGCTAATGTCCTTGCAATACTGGAACATCAGACTTTTCTTGATAAGGGGAAATTGAGAAGTTTTGTAGTCCAATCCTTTACTTTCAGAGATTAGATAACTGAAGCTCTAATACATGGAGTGACTTGTTATCACAAAGAAATAATTTAAATGGGCTATGGTAGTCTTAGAGAACCAGGAATCTCCCAAACAATCCCCCAAAAACAGCTTGAAATGTTTTGAAGCAAAGAAAATACACTACTTTAGGGTGATGTGGAAAAGTAATTTGAAGTCAGGCTAGTAGAATAAGTTGTACTTGCAAGGAGGAATAGGAACATGTTAACTTCTTTCATAATACAGCCTTAGATGTGTTACCTTAAACACTTTGCACTTTTGCCCACCTACCTCAAAATAAAAATGAATATAGCCTTTCTAGGTCCATAGTTCTTTATGCAAAGCTCTGACTACAAACCAGTATCATTTTGAAGGAGCTTATTTAGAACAGAGAAAAAAATAAGTATTACAAATTTTAAAAACTCTTTATTTTTTATCTTAACACAACACCCTCCAGGTCCATCCATGTTGTTGCAAATGGCAAAGTTTCATTCATCTTTATGGCTAAGTAGTATTCCATTGTGTATAAATACATCTTATCTTTAGACTTTTCAAAAAAAAATATTGAAGTACAGTTTGTTTACAATGTTGTGTTAATTTCAGGTGCCCATAAAAGTGATTCAGTTTTATCTTCAGTTATAAATGTTTATCTTTTTTTTTTTAGATTCAGTAGCCCTTTCTCAAAGCTCAGTTTTCCTAATTTGAACTGCTTCATCTCCTTTCTTTCTTCAGTTTATTTTAGGCTCTGTAACAGTTACTAAGAGAATTGATTCCTCTCTCTACCCTATCCCAGCTCAAGAGAGCTTCCTATAAATATTATTCCTAAGGAATAAATCAATAGATAATTACTGAATAGCCACTCAGCCCTAGCTATACCCTGGGATCACCTATGTAACACTGGACCTCACTATACAGATTCTGATCTATTTGCTTTTTTTTTTTTTTTTTAAATTGGAGTATAGTTGCTTTTCAATGCTGTGTTAGTTTCTGTTATACAACAAAGTGAATCGGCTATGTGAATACACACATCTTCCCCCTCTCAGACTTCCCTCCTTGCCCCACCCTGCCTTACAGGTCGCCACAGAGCACCACGCCCGCTCTCTGGGCTGCTCGGCAGGCTTCCTCCCACTGGTTGTTTTACACATGGCGATACACATATGCCAATACCAGTCTCCCAGCTCATCCCTCCCTCTTTCCCCAACTGCACACATTCATTCCACATGTCTGCATCTCAATTCCTCATATGCAAATGGATGCATTAGTACCATTTTTGTAGATACCATGTATATGCGTTAATGCATGATATTTGTTTTTCTCTTTCTGATGTACTCAATATAATAATCTCTAGGTCCATGCCTGTTGCTGCAAATGGCATTATGTCATTCTGTTTATGGCTGAGTAGTATTCCATCGCATGTATGTACCACGTTTCCTTACCCATTCACCTGTAGATGAATATTTAGCTCGTTCTCGTGTGCTGGCCACAAAGCACATTGTGGTGCACAGGAGGCTTTTTGAATTATGGATTCCCCGGGGTATATGCTCAGGAGTGGGATTGCTGCCTGGGGCCAGATGATTTTAATCTGAAGATGAGGTTGAGCAACACTGATCCACTTCAGGCCTGGCAGGGTGCAGTCCTGAAGAATAAAGGTAGGATGCTTCCCACATCCTAACAAGAAGTGACAACATGAACATTTATACTCACTGCAGGGATCCAAATCTGTGGCTTCAGAGACACAAGAAATATTTACTGGACGTACAGTTTTTAGGTCACAAATAAAATATTCTTAGTTGGTAGTTAATGTTGTTGGTACATGAATGATTCCCACTGGTTGTGGGAGCCCAACTTTATTTCATTCTATTCTTTTTCCTAGGAAGGACTTCTTTGTATTTTTAATATTAATTATTTTATTATTTGTCAATTATTTAAACCATTCATTATTTTCAATAAGATCAGGTGATTCCTCTCTTCTGACCAGTGTTTGGGAAGGACTGTTTACTAACATTGTTATGTTTTATGAAACATACACTAAAGAGGGTAAAGGTGGGAGGAAGAGCTTGAGTCATACTCAGTGGACAGAAGATTGTTGGAAGCAATGAGAACAAGCTACGACTGGCAGCTAAGGTAGGCATTCGCTTGGCAGGAAGGACTGGGGTTTGGAAAATGCTAACTACACTCCAGGAACAGTGAAAAGCTGCCATTTACACCCAGACTTTAGGAAGCCTTACCCTGTCATGTGAGACAAAAAGGCCTTTCTCTGAATCTGACTTCATGCTTAGTTATAGAGAACACAAAAAATCTACTTGAATGTGTGGTATTCTGTCTGAAAACTGGGCACTGAAATCTCAGCTACTCATCATTGTTTTCCTAAAAAAAAAAAATCTTTAATATCTTCTTTATGCCAAGGCACTAGGTTTGGTGCTTAAAAATATGATGTGATTTTTAAGTAAATGTTGGCCACTATATGGAGAAAATGTAACCCTTCCACATGGTTGGAGGGAAGGTAAGTTGGTGCAGCCACTATGGAAAACAGTTTGGGAGTTTCTCAAAAAGCTGAAAATATAACTACCATACGATCTAGCAATCCTACTCCTGGACATATATCTGAGAAACAAAACAAAGCCACATTTGAAAGCATACATGCACCCCTATGTTCATAGCAGCACTATTTACAACAGCCGATAAACAAGTGGGTATGTCTGTGTTCCAATAAAATTTGACTTACAGATAATGACATTTGGATTTCACATATGATTTATGTGCCACAAAACATTGTTCTTCCTTTGATTTTCTTCAACTGTTAAAAAATATCTTAATTCTCAAGATATTAAAAAAAAAGCAGAGAAAGAACAGGTTTGCCCCACATATCTTCCTTTGCTCACGTCTAGAACAGATCCTGGCAATCAATGCATCAGATGGTCAATACGTTGCTTTTATATTCCCGTGATACAGATGACTGTTAGGAAGCCCTGCTTCCTTTGTCCCCTACAGGAAGAGTTTCCAAAGACTCCTGAGAAGATTATTAGAGTGCTAAATCCTATCTCTGCCACCACCCTCCAACTTAGATTCTGATCTACTAGGGCTCAAAGGAGCCAGGGTATCTGTATTTCAAACAAAAACCTAAAGGCATGTGTAATTTTAATACTCAGCAGGCTTGGGGAGTTGTCACCCCTGTAGCATCCAGCCCATTTCTGAGTAGGGTGAGTCCTTGGTGTATATTAGACATGAAAAACATAAGTCCTGATAGAGAGAGATATGTTTAATATCAATAAATTAATAGCAGTGTTTCAATTTTATATGAAAATAAGTCCATCACTCAGTCCTCAAGAACTCTTATTATCTCTATGCTTTTGCCTTAACACTCTAAAAAATCTTGCATAATATTCTTATTTTGCAAATCTGCATCACCTCTATAAATCGATTTTGGTGTGAACTTAAAGCTCCTAACGGATTTGTGCACCCAGTCAGCTCGTTCAAGGCTAATAAAACATTTTATATTTTCCATCATCTTATATTTTTTGCTGGGATTCTACACTGCAGTACCTTAGAACATAGGGCAGGAACTAAAAATAAAGTAGATTTAGTTAATGGGTACCTAGCCTGGGACAGAGAAACTCAGCAGACAGAATTGATTGAGCAAGTAATTATTCACATCTGAGTGGAATTAAACTGAATCTACCCACTGACTTTTAATCTCCAGTTAAAAGTAAGCAATGGAAAATAGGTTTCAAAAAAATGCCAACCTAAGCTGCGTATTCTACAATAATTGCGAAATGTGTGGGGAATACAGACAGAAACAAGTTAATCTGACCCCACGCTTTGATCTGTGGTATTTGTTCCAAGAAGGGCAGCTCTGCTGAATAACTTTGTTTAGAGTACAAGACAGAGGCTGAAGGGACTTGAGGCTGAAAGGTGCATGTCCTTGAGATAAGGCATTAATTAATGATGGCAAAGTAATCTCACACTGAAGCACTGCATTATTGTTAATGTGTTATAATTAAATTACTTGTTCTGTGGAGGAGGAAAATGCTCACTCTAGATGTTCAATTAATTGTCATTTTATAAAGCTAAGAATATCACCAACGCTGGATATCCTAGTAAATATGAGTTGAAGATGACACATGACATTTTTTTTCCACCTCAAAAGCCTCCAAACCTACCAGCAGGATGAGTTAGAAGTGGCAGTTCAAATCTTATTTAGTAGCGTTTAACTAAGGAAACCACAGTAACCTGAGTGTTAAAAGTGACTTTCTAGTCATAAACATCAGTCCTTCTTTATACCAAATTTTCCCCACATAGGAAACAGAGCTAATCTGTCTGCTCTTCCCACCTATAGGTGTTAACTGAGACTGAAACAAGAGCCTAGGGATTTATTATTATCGTTGCTGCTGATGTTGTTGTTGCCCTTATGGTAACTTGTCCTATGCTGAGTTTCTTTTGGAGCTTGAGTCCTGGGTACCTTATTTGAAGTCAGATTTCTTTCCTGATGAAGTTCAGTTCAGTTCAGTTCAGTCATTAAGTCGTGTCCGACTCTTTGCAACCCCATGGACCGCAGCACGCCAGGCCTTCCTGTCCATCACCAAACCTCCGGAGTTTACTCAAGCTCATGTCCGCTGAGTCAGTGATGCCATGCAACCATCTCATCCTCTGTCGTCCCCTTCTCCTCCTGCCTCCAATCCCTCCCAGCATCAGGGTCTTTTCCAATGAGTCAGCTCTTTGCATCAGGTGGCCAAAGTATTGGAGTCCAAGCTTCAACATCAGTTCTTCCAGTGAACACTCACGACTGATCTCCTTTCGGATGGACTGTGGATTTCCTTTCAGTCCAAGGGACTCTCAAGAATCTTCTCCAACACCACAGTTCAAAAGCATCAATTCTTCAGTGCTCAGCTTTCTTCACAGTCCAATTCTCACATCCATACATGACTACTGGAAAAAGCATAGCCTTGGCTAGACGGACCTTTGTTGGCAAAGTAATGTCTCTACTTTTTAATATGCTATCTGGGTTGGTCATAATTTTCCTTCCAAGGAGTAAGCATCTTTTAATTTCATGGCTGCAGTCACCACCTGCAGTGATTCTGGAGCCCAAAAAATAAAGTCTGACACTGTTTTCACTGTTTCTCCATCTATTTACCATGAAGCAATGTGAACAGATGCCACATTCTTAGTTTTCTGAATGTTGAGCTTTAAGCCAGCTTTTTCACTGTCTTCATTGACTTTCATCAAGAGGCTCTTTAGTTCTTCACTTTCTGCCATAAGGGTGGTTTCATCTGCATATCTGAGGTTATTGATATTTCTCCCGACAATCTTGATTCTAGCTTGGCTTCTTCCAGCCCAGCGTTTCTCATGATGTAATCTGTATATAAGTTAAATAAGCAGGGTGACAATATACAACCTGGACATACTGCTTTTCCTATTGGGAACCAGTCTGTTGTTCCATGTCCAGTTCTAACTGTTGCTTCCTGACCTGCATACAGGTTTCTCAAGAGGCAGGTCAGGTGGTCTGGTATTCCCATCTCTTGAAGAATTTCCCACAGTTTATTGTGATCCACACAGTCAAAGGCTTTGGCATAGTCAATAAAACAGAAATAGATGTTTTTCTGGAACTCTCTTGTTTTTTGTATGATCCAGCAGATGTTGGCAATTTGATCTCTGGTTCCTCTGCCTTTTCTAAAACCAGCTTGAACATTTGGAAGTTCATGGTTCACGTAATGCTGAAGCCTGGCTTGGAGAATTTTGAGCATTACTTTACTAAGCATGTGGGATGAGTGCAATTGTGTCTTAATTTGAGCATTCTTTGACATTGTCTTTCTTTGGGATTGGAATTAAAACTGACCTTTTCCAGTCTCGTGGCCACTGCTGAGTTTTCCAAATTTCCTGACATATTGAGTGCAGCACTTTCACAGCATCATCTTTTATGATTTGAAATAGCTCAACTGGAATTCCATCACCTCCACTAGCTTTGTTCATTGTGATTCTTCCTAAGGCCCACTTGTTTTGCATACCAGGATGTCTGTCTCTAGGTGAGTGATCACACTATCGTGATTATCTGGGCCATGAAGATCTTTTTTGTATGCTTCTTTCGTGCATTCCTGCCACCTCTTCTTAATACCTTCTGCTTCTATTAGATTTATACCATTTCTGTCCTTTATTGAGCCCATTTTTGCATAAAATGTTCCCTTGGTATCTCTAATTTTCTTGAAGAGATCTCTTCTCTTGTTTTCTTCTATTTCTTTACACTGGTCATTGAGGAAGGCTTTCTTATCTCTCCTTGCTATTCTTTGGAACTCTTCATTCAAATGGGTATATTTTTCCTTATCTCCTTTGCTTTTGGCTTCTCTTCTTTTCACAGCTATTTGTAAGCCCTCCTCAAACAGCCTTTTTGCTTTTTTGCATTTCTTTTTCTTGGGGATTATCTTGGTCCCTGTCTCCTGTACAATGTCATGAACCTCCATCCATAGTTCTTCAGACACTCTGTATATCAGATCTAGTCCCTTACATCTATTTGTCACTTCTACTGTGTAATCATAAGGGATTTGATTTAGGTCACACCTGAATGATTGAATGGTTTTTCCTACTTTCTTTAATTTAAGTCTGAATTTGGCAACAAGGAGTTCATGATCTGAACCACAGTAGCTCTGATGAAGCAGTTGTGTCAAAAGATAGAGGCTGAGGGGAATTCCCTGACCCATACTGCAAGGCTGGTCAAGCCAGTCAAACCACAGTTAGTTATCTATGTCCATTGGAAAAATGTAGCCCCACAGTTTGGGACAAAACACTTCAGCTGGCATGTCATATAGCTAAAAGGTAGAGAGTTGGACCCAAAAAATTACGAGCTAAGAGTGTAAAATATACTGCTCATTTCCTTTCACTAGTATTAAAAAGAGCATCGACTGCAATGCATCCATTTGCTTTAACCTTGCCCAATGTGCATCACAACCCCAATATGTTATAATCTCTCTCTTGTTCATGACACATTTCACTGACTGCTTCCTCAGATGTGCACGCATGGAGCCTCCTGACAGTCTTTCTCTTGTTGTTGTTAATGATGGCTTGCTTTTATTTTTCATAGTGACATTTGTTCATGTAAGACTCGAGATTTGCAATAATGGAGGTAAAATGATAGCAGACCAAAATCTGTGTATTTCCCTTTACTGTTTCCTGTTTTATCACAGCTCTCTATACTTTTACGTACATTGCTATATTTCACATGATTTGCACTTTGCTGAATTAATCAAAGATACACTTCTGATGCTAAAAAGATAACATGCTCTTGAAACATCATTTGCACTGGTAGGGAAGTGATTTGGTGGTGGTTCTCCACTTAAAAGAAATATTTGGCTTTTCTTTGACTTTAGAGCCAGTCACATCAGGGTTAAAATCTCCACTCACTTATTGTTTGCAGTGTAGTATTGGAGAAATTGAACATTTTCTTGGGGCTGTAATTTTCTTACCTCTAAAATGGAAATAAGAATATCAATTTCCTAGATCTAAGATAAAAATACAATCACCTACTATTTTATTTTTAGTAAGTTGTCTGTGGCTGTGCTGGGTCTTACTTTCTCTCTGGGCTTTTCCCTCTTTGTGATGAATAAGGACTTCCCACTGTGATGGCTGCCCCTGTCTCCAAGCACAGGATCCAGGGTCTGTGGGCTCCGTAGCTGCAGCTCCTGGCCTCTAGGGTGAAAGGTCAGTCATTGTGACACATAGGATTAGTTGCTCTGCTGCATGTGAGATCCTCCCAGATCAAGGATGGAACCCGTTTCTCCCTCATTGGCAGGAGGGTTCTTTACCACTGAGCCACCAGGAAAGCCCCTTATTTATTAATTTAAAAACTTAACATAGTTTGTGAAGGTTACTTTTAATTTACAGTTATTACAAAATGTTGGCTATATTCCCCATATTGAGCAATACATCCTTTCAGTCCTTCTCACATCCAGTAGTTTGCACATCCCTCTCCTCCACCCTTATATTGCCCCTCCACTTTTCCACTCTGTTAAGTACTAGTTTGTTCTCTCTATGAATCTGCTTCTTTATTGCTATATTCCCTAGTTTGTTGCATTTTTTGGATTGATTCCACATATAAGTGTTATCATACAGTATCTGTCTTTCTCTATCTGATATCTCACTTGGCATAATGCCCTCCAAGTCTATCCCTGTTGCTGCAACAGGCATGATTTTATCCTATGCATGGCTGAGACACATTCCACTGTATATATGCACCATATCTTCTTTATTCTTTCATTTGTTGATGGACATTTAGGTGGTTTAAATTTTGTCACTGGCTGTTTCACACCATGATGACTAAGTCTTTGAGACAGAGACTATATGTGAATTACAGCCTAAACTAATTAGTACTCAATTCTTTATAGAAAAGAATTTTATGGGAGAAGTTTACCAGCCCTTCATCTCTTATTCTGAACAAAAAGTTGAAAGTATGTCCTTTACCAAATTTTGGTGAGAATTAGGAAGTGGAAACATATCCAAAATCTAGTATGGAATGTGCTACCTGTCAGGAAAGGAAATCTGAGTATTTTGTCCTCTGTTTCCAGAAGTCCATGTCAGAAAAATGTCCTTTAAAACAGTCATTCTCCAAGGGTATCCCTCGATTAACAACAGCAGCATTGCTTGGGAATGTGCTAGAAATGCCAGTTCTCAGGGCCCAGCCCAGACAAAATCAGACATTCTGGGATTCAGGTCCGTCAATCTATATTTTACTAAGTCTTACAATTGAGTCTGTACACATTTTCTGTCTAATGGTACGGTGGGTACTGTTTGTAAGTCACTGTCTTAAGAAATATTGGGAAACAAATCAGAAAATAAATGTTACCAGGTAGACAAAATCCCATACGACTAAGTGTGAAAGTAATTTGTTGTAGTCACTGCTTGAAGTTGACAAAAATCAAGGCATTTCTAGGCAAACACACACACAAGAAAATCCTATTCTGTATGGTGGACACAAATTTTTGAAGCCCTTCGGCTGAGATTTCAGGATAACAACAGGCCTAAATTTTATGTTGACATGAGGCTCCTGATAGAGATCAAATACTGAGTGACACTGAAAATGTTTCTGAAATCTGACAAAAATAGCCAATTTATGGGAGGTGAGTTATACTTATTCTACATGCAAAAAGCAGGCTGTCATTAACCTAAATGCTCCCCTGCAGCTATTCTTACTTGTATCACACTCTCAGGAAATCTAAACACAAACAACACCCAATTGGTATTGACATGCTTTTTTGACTTCATGATGGTGCAAAATCAATATGCATTCAGTAGAGGCTGTACTTCAAGTTTTGAATTTTACCTTATGTATCAAATGTCCTATGATACACAATATTCTCTTGTGATGCTGGACAATAAGCCCCAGTCAGCCATGTGATCATGAGGGTAAGCAATGTATTCAGCAACATTCTGCACTCATAACAGCCATCATGTTTTCCACTTTCAATACAGTATTTAATAAATGAGTTATTAAGTGAGTTATTCAACACTTTATTATAAAATAGGCTTTGTTTTAGATGATTTTGCCCCCGTGTGGGCTAATGTGAGTGTTCTTAGCACATTTAAGATAGAATAGGCCAAACCACAATGGTCAGGTAGGTTAGCAGTATTAAATGCATTTTTTACTTTAGATATTTTCAATTTATGATGGATTTTGGGGGGGGGGTAACCTCCTCATAAATTGAGGAAATTCTGTAATACTCTGTGAAGATTCTCACTTCTTCAAAGGCCATTCTTAACAGCTCATCTTGTCTCCTTTTCAGAAATGTAATCATTAAAAGAAAAAAACAATTTTGAAAGATAAGATCATAGCACTGAAGAATCTCTCAAGAGGCTTTAGGAACATTCCTTTGACCAAACTTTTCCTTTGGAATTCTCATCGATGTTATGTTTTAAAAACCAAAAACCAAACAAGAAGACCACAGATGGGCTTCTTAGAGCTAACAATAACTCTGGTAAACATGACGGGGATTTATCTCCCACATATAGAGTACTCTCTGTGAGCCATACACTGTACAGAAATTCTTAGAAGTCCGGTGAGGAAAGTATTAACATCTACCTCTTAGAAATATGAAATCAATTGGAATTGGTTTTGAGCTCCTTAGTGAAAGATTGGAAGATTGGAAGAGATATTGAGGGAAGGATGAAAAGCTCTAGGTATGAAGAAATTCTTCTGAAACAACAGGCAAAATGTGCCCCAAGTTGACCCAACACTCGGCGTGCCCAATTGAGAGCACAGCATGACTCCGTCTTGAGTCCATCACGCTCTGCATGTCCCATCAAGGTCCCGAGGCTTTCAAGGGGTCTATCCATTTATTCCTGGTGCAGACACTGATAGACCCGTCTGTCAGGGGCATTGCCAGCAGCCCGTGGGGTCATAAGCAGTTACAGTAGGGGCTGTGGGCGGGCAGAGTTAGCATGCTGAGAGAGTGCTGGTAGGACAAGGGAGTTAATGCTATGGAATCTCCCTCGTTTCCCCGGAAGCTTAGAGATCGTGGTCCTCTCTTAGTCTGTTGAGGTCTCTGGTGATGGTGGACATGTAGGAACTGATGTCTTTCAGTATTACATTGTTCTTAAAGAAAATTTAAGGTGGTCCTGCCAAGTCCTTTAGCAGTGAAATTTAGTAGTTTAAGGTATACAAGGATTTAGGGTAGAATTTATTCTGCAGTCATAAGAACCAATGGAGAAGGCAATGGCAACCCAATGCAGTACTCCTGCCTGGAAAATCCCAAGGACAGAGAAGCCTGGTAGGCTACAGTCCATGGGTTCGCGAGGAGTCAGACACGACTGAAGCAACTTAGCAGCAGCAGCAGCAGCATAAGAACCAAAAGTCTCAAAATTCTTTCTGGGAGTTGAAAGAAAAATTCCAGCCCCAGCCCCTGGGTCAACTCGGTAGGCTATAAAAGTAGGAGTGTAGAATACTACCAAGAGTAGAATGGTTAAAAAAAAACATAGTGCTTTCTACCACTGCTTTGTACCATCACCCTGAGAGGAGCCGATGGAGAGTCAGGAGGTGAAAGCCGGCCCCATGTCTACCCTACTTCACCACTTTTCTGACCACATTGTCACCCTCTCTCCCAGGATGAGTTTTTGCTCTCACTCTCTCCTGCTCTCTCCTTTGCTCTCTCTCACATGTACACTTACACTCAGAGGTAAGCACGTACTAACATTCAGATTTACAAAGAGAATGTATTCTTAAAGTCAATCCACATTATTTCACTGTTAGTGAACTTCTTTGAACCACACATGCATTATCAATGAGGAACCTAGGCCCAGGAGATATTTGTACATGATTTTTTAGGGAAACAGACCAAGTTCACAAAGTCAGCAGTTTACTCTAAGCCATGCCGACATTTGACTTTGAGCTTTGAGTGATGCCTTGTGTCACTTGCATCAGGAGACTGACTAAAAGTCTCCTAGCTCTAGCCGTGGCTCTTAAAATTGCTACTAAAATAAGTGCTGCCCTCAGGTATTGCTTCTTTACTGAAGGTATTTGAGTGGTCTTGATATTTTCAAAATATTCTCAACCTGGTCTTGTCATTTGAAATCATAAATTCCTCCTTTGAACAAATCACAGATCAAAGTTAGCATGAATAACCACACAATTTTGCTTTTAAGACTCTATTACTTAATTTAAAAAAAGGAGAGGGGAGACATCCCTAGTGATCCAGTGGTTAAAAATCTGCCTTGCAGTGCAGGGGACATGGGTTTGATCGCTGGTCAGGGAACTAAGCCCACATGCTAAAAGGAAACAGCCTGCTCAGCACAGCTAGAGAGTTCATGGGCTGCAAAAGAGAGCCCTCTCGCAGCAACTAAGTCCCAACACAGACAAGTCGATAAATGGTTTTAAAAAGACTTTATAGTCATTGTGTTCTTAACCATATGACTGATTCTGATGTATCAAAGAAAGAAAGGACACTTTGGAATACACACGAAAATTTGAATTCTGAATGTGTAGAAATTTTCTCCCATGCCAGGTCCTCTGTAATTATGGAAGATGAGATCATCTTGTCTTGAGTCTCATCATTTCTGTCCCAGGGCACCTTTTGGAATAGCTATTTCATCAAAGACACAATTGTCAGACTGATTATTTAAATAAATGCAATAAAATTCTGTTGATGTATGTCCTGAGAAAAATATGGCAGAGCAGCCTTGGGCAGAGCTGTCTTTGGTGGCAAGTTGCCAATCTCAGGAACAAGTCTTCCCCATGATTTTAACTTCAAAGTGAAGCTCCTACTTTTTTGTTATTGTGCATTAATCTCATAAGTTAATTTTAATGTCCTCAAGATGTAAATCTTTTACAACTTGGAGATGAATTAATATAAAATATTCATTGGTTCTGAATAGAACTGGACAATTTCAGTACTGTCCTACATTCTTTTACAAATGAAAGATAATCTCTAGGAAGTATTTAGATGCCAGTCTGAGTTATGACTCTTGAAACAAAATGACCTCATGCATATTTAGATTCTATATATTCATGAATATTTTTTATAGGAACATTTTTTATTGGTCACAATAGTTTTCAGCTAACAAATCAACCCTGAATTGTGATGTACCAGGCTCCTTGCTGTCTGTTAAATGTTAATCTTGCTGAAGTTTTTCAGTTGGCAAGTCATTTTAAATAGACAGGTCCTTTATTTGAATTGTATTGTATACATGACTCATTGCTCCTTTTGCCAAGAAATGGATCAGAAATAACATTTTTTTTTCCAATAGAAGAGAAGTTATATAATGTTTATGTAACTTTACATAAGCTATCTAATGTAGATATCTAAATTTAGTTTTAATTTTTAAAACTTATGACCAGAAACATCTCTAATAGTATAACCCTTGAATCATCTTAACCTTCACTTAAATATTTTACATATATTATCGTAATTATTTCTCCCAATACCTAAATGAATAAGTATGATTGTGCCCACTTTACAAAGGGTAATCTAAGGCTCCAGTTTGCATCTGCCTGGTATAGGGTAACACAGCTATAGTTTCTCTAAGTATCTTGTGAAAAGTGAAAGTGAAGTCGCTCAGTCGTGTCCCACTCTTTGCGACCCCATGGACTGTAGCCTACAATGCTCTTCTGTTCATGGGATTTTCTAGGCAAGAGTACTGGAGTGGGTTGACATTTCCTTCTCCAAGTATCTAAAGTTAGTATCTAAGTATCTAAATTCAGTACCTAAAGTTAATCTTTTAAATCTGCATTTTATAAAAGAGAACCTATTCCTTAGGTTTGTATGTGCCAGTAACATAACTGTCAAAGAGAAAAGAAAGACCACAGCCATCCCCTTTTCTTAAAATCAGGTCAGTTCAGTTCAGCTGTTCAGTCGTGTCCAACTCCTTGCGTCCCCATGAATCACAGCACACCAGGCCTCCCTGTTCATCACCAACTCCAGGAGTTTACTCAAACCCATGTCTGCTGAGTCAGTGATGCCATCCAGCCATCTCATCCTCTGTCGTCCCCTTCTCCTCCTGCCCCCAATCCCTCCCAGCTTCAGGGTCTTTTCCAATGAGTCACCTCTTCACATGAGGTGTCCAAAGTATTAGAGTTTCAGCTTCAGCATCAGTCCTTCCAATGAACACCCAGGACTGATCTCCTTTAGGATGGACAGATTGAACCTCCTTGCTCTCCAAGGGACTCCAACGAGTCTTCTCCAACACTGTAGTTCAAAAGCATCAATGTTTTGGTGCTCAGCTTTCTTCACACCAACTCTCATATCCATACATGACCACTAGAAAATCCATAGCTTTGACAAGATGTCCGTTTGTTGGCAAAGTAACGTCTCTGCTCTTTAATATGCTGTCTAGGTTGGTCATAACTTTCCTTCCAAAGAGTAAGCGTCTTTTAATTTCATAGCTGGAATCACCAACTGCAGTGATTTTGGAGCCCCCCCCCCCAAAAAAAAAAAATAAAGTCTAACACTGTTTCAACTGTCTCCCCATCTATTTCCCATGATGTGATGGGACTAGATGCCATGATCTTAGTTTTCTGAATGTTAAGCATTAAGCCAGCTTTTTCACTCTCCTCTCTCACTTTCATCAAGAGGCTTTTTAGTTCCTCTTCACTTTCTGCCATAGGGTGGTGTCATCTGCATATCTGAGGTTATTGATATTTCTCCTGGCCAACTTGATTCCAGCTTGTGCTTCTTCCAGCCCAGCGTTTCTCATGATGTACTCTGTATATAAGTTAAATAAGCATGGTGACAATATACAGCCTTGATGTATTCCTTTTTGTATTTGGAACCAGTCTGTTGTTCCATGTCCAATTCTAACTGTTGTTTCCTGACCTGCATACAGGTTTCTCAACAGTCAGGTCAGGTGGTCTGGTATTCCCATCTCTTTCAGAATTTTCCACAGTTTCTTGTGATCCACACAGTCAAAAGCTTTGGCGTAGTCAACAAAGCAGAAATAGATGTTTTTCTGGAACTCTTTTGCTTTTTTGAAGATCCAGCAGATGTTGGCAATTTGATCTCTGGTTCCTCTGCCTCTTTGACACTTTCTAAAACTTCCTCTGGAAGTTCATGGTTCATGTATTGCTGAAGCCTGGCTTGGAGAATTTTGAGCATTACTTTACTAGTGTGTGAGATGAGTACAATTGTGTGGTAATTTGAGCATTCTTTGGGATTGCCTTTCTTAGGGATTGGAATGAAAACTGACCTTTTACAGTCTTGTGGCCCCTGCTGAATTTTCCAAATTTGCTGGCATATTGAGTGCAACACTTTCACAGCATCATCTTTCAGAATTTGAAATAGCTTAATTGGAATTCCATCACATCCACTAGCTTTGTTTGTAGTGATGCTTTCTAAGGCCCACTTGACTTCATATTCCAGGATTCTGGCTCCAGGTGAGTGATCACACCATCGTGATTATCTGGGTCATGAAGATCTTTTTTGTACCGTTCTTCTGTGTATTCTTGCCATCTCTTCTTAATATCTTCTGCTTCTGTTAGGTCCATACCATTTCTGTCCTTTATCAATCCCATCTTTGCATCCCAATTACGGTGTGACTTGTGATAGAAGCAAGGTCTGATGCTGTAAAGAGCAGTATTGCATAGGAACCTGGAATGTTAGGTCCATGAATCAAGGCAAACTGGAAGTGGTCAAACAGGAGATGGCAAGAGTGAATGTTGACATTCTAGGAATCAGCAAACTAAAATGGACTGGAATGGGTGATTTTAACTCAGGTGACCATTATATCTACTACTGTGGGCAGGAATCCCTTAGAAGAAATGGAGTAGCCATCATGGTCAACAAGAGAGTCCAAAATGCAGTACTTGGATGCAATCTCAAAAACAACAGAATGATCTCGGTTCGTTTCCAAGGCAAACCATTCAATATCATGGTAATCCAAGCCTATGGCCCAACCAGTAACACTGAAGAAGCTAAAGTTGAACAGTTATAGGAAGACTGATGAGACCTTCTAGAACTAACATCCCCAAAAGATGTCCTTTTCATTATAGGGGACTGGAATGCAAAAGTAGGAAGTCAAGAAACACCTGGAGTAACAGGCAAATTTGTCCTTGGAGTACAGAATGAAGCAGGGCAAAGGCTAATAGAGTTTTGCCAAGAGAACCCATGGTCATAGCAAACACTGTCTTCCAACAACACAAGAGAAGGCTCTACACATGGACATCACAGATGGTTGACACTGAAATCAGATTGATTTTTGAAATCAGATTTTTCTTTGCAGCCAAAGATGGAGAAGCTCTATACAGTCAGCAAAAATAAGACCAGGATCTGACTGTGGCTCAGATCATGAATTCCTTATTGCCAAATTCAGACTTAAATTGAAGAAAGTAGGGAAAACCTCTAGACCATTCAGATGTGACCTAAATCAAATCCCTTATGACTATACAGTGGAAGTGAGAAATAGATTTAAGGGACTAGATCTGATAGACAGAGTGCCTGATGAACTATGGACAGAGGTTCGTGACATTGTACAGGAGACAGGGATCATGACCATCCCCATTGAAAAGAAATACAAAAAGGCATAATGATTGTTTGAGGATGCCTTACAAATAGCTGTGAAAAGAAAAGAAGCAAAAAGCAAAGGAGAAAAGGAAAGATATTCCCATTTGAATGCAGAGTTCTAAAGAATAGCCAGGAGAGATAAGAAAGCCTTCCTCAGTGATCAACGCAAAGAAGTAGAGGAAAAGAACAGAATGGGAAAGACTGGAGATCTCTTCAAGAAAATTAGAGCTACCAAGGGAACATTTCATGCAAAGATGGGATCGATAAAGGACAGAAATGGTATGGATATTTTCTTAAAATAAGTCTGTTCAATTACAGGAGAGAGTTCATTCTTCAAAAATATCTCAAAGACACACATGAAGCAAAGTGTTTTCCAAAAAGTTTTTAGACATAGACTTTTCTTTCTAGCACAATTCTTATTAAACTCTTTAGAACACAACTGTGCTCTCCATGGCGATGTGAGAAATTTCTAGTGAGAAGTATAAACAATTTGTAAAAAAAAAATTTGGATTCATTTTAAAATTTTCACATTCCTCAAAAAAAAAAAAAATAGAGAGAGAGAAAGAAAAAGAAACATGCCCTTGAAAAATGTTGAGTGAGGACATTGTCTCAATATTTAGTAAGGAAATAATTATCCAAATTAGTTTTAGGTTTCTATGAAGATGACATACCACTATCAACATTTTCCAATAATCATGGCAACATGTCCAAATGAATGATCTAGACTTATTTTTTTAATGAATTTTGGCTCATATATTTTATTCATTCATATTTTGTCTTTTTAGATAACAGAAACAAATTTGTTTGATTTGAATAACTTATTTTTATCTCCTTTGGCCATTATATAGAAATGTGTGTGTGTTAGCCACTCAGTCGTGTCTGACACTTTGTGACACCATGGATTGGGGTCCACCAGGTTTCTCCACGGGATTTTTTCCATGCAAGAAGACTGGAGTGGGTTGCCATTTCCTTCTCCAATTACATAGAAATAACTGACATTAAACTGAATCTGGGCTTCTTTATATTGCATCAAAGTACGTTTTTCTGGAAGTGACAGAACTTCAGATATTATTTTTAGCAATAACAGCACTTTGTTTCAATGGTCAATACATTTAAAAGGAAATAAGGAAAGAAAAATGATTTGGTGATAAAAACAATGAGAGAAGGCTAGACATCACAGAACACAGAAATGGTATCTAACTCTCTTCAGGAACAGATGTCCTATACTTAACATGAGTTGCTTTGTCATTTCCCCTAATGTGAAGTCTCTCAGTCATGTCCGACTCTTTGCGACCCCATGGACTGCAGCCTACCAGGCTCCTCTGTTCGTGGAATTTTCCAGGCAAGAATACTGGAGTAGGTTGCCATTTTCTTCTCCAGGGGATCTTCCCAACCCAGGGATTGATTGAACCCAGGTCTCCTGCATTGCAGGCAGATGCTTTACCATCTGAGCCATCAGGGAAGCCCCCATTTCCCCTCACAGGACCCTGTAAGTCATGCTATCTCCTTGGTGTTGACACTCTTCAAAGGCCATATGCTCCCTCATTATTGTAATTTGCCTGGAGTTGTTATGACAAGTACTCAATATACGCAAAAAGAGAATGGAATAAGGATGCTTAAAGATAGTTTCTGCCCAGTCATTGCTAAGTCATAATAAACATACTATTCTTTCCATTTTAATTCATAGACACAATCCTTCCAGCCTCCACTCAATCATTTTTTTGGTGTGGGTGATCATCGATGTCATTGTCCTCCAGAAGCACTTACTGGATTTATTTGTATGAATGTAATTTGTTATTCAAAGCAAATGGTATAGCCTGGATCCACTTACTTTGTATTGTAACACTGTGGAAGATGCTAAGCGCAGGAATATGCATCCTCCAAAAGTTCTTACTGTAAAAGAAAGAAGGGCTGTGAGGTGATGGTGAAAGTTATGGTGATGGACATGCATCTCATTTTCTGGCCTTTATTCATAGCTGAGATAGTATAAAGTTGTACAAGAAAATCTTTATAATTTTACAAAGAATTGGAGTAGTTAAATCAATTATTCAGATATTTATTGAGAATTTATTTTTAACTTACTGTGGTTATCCTGCACATGGCCAAGAGAAATACTTCTTCCTTCAAAAATTATGCATAAATAAAATGTGAAATAAACCCATGAACACACAGAGAAATACCATCCCACTTACTCAACACAGTCCACAAATAATTTCCCCATCTTGGAGGTGAAAAGTTTTGGATTGGAAAATTAATTATAGGTGGAATCACAAGGTAGCAATTATATCATGGGTTTAAGTTGTATTTCCTGCTATTGTCTCTATGCAGATGACCATTTATATTGTATATTAACATATATATGTAGAATCTAGAAAATGGTATAGATGATTTTATTTGCAAAACAGAAAGAGACATAGACATAGAGGACAAATGTCTGGACACCAAGTAGGGAAAAGAGGATTGGGATGAAGTGGGAGATTGGAATGGACATATATACACTACTATGGACAAAGCAAATAACTAATGAAAACCTACTGTACAGTTCAGGGAACTCTGTTCAGTGCTGTCTGGTGATTAAATGAAGAAAAATCCAAAGAGTGCGGTATATGTACACATAAAGATGATTCACTTTTCTGTTCAGTAGAAGCCAACACAACACTGTGAAGCAACTACACTTCAATAAAAATAACTTTAAAATATGGAAAAAAATAAGTCCTTAAAGAAGTAGAGCACACTTTTCAAATGATGTTAGAACTCAAAGGAGAAAGAAATCACAGGACAGAAGTGATTAAAAAAGAAAAAAATAATAGGAGACAGGACCTGGAGAAGTTCTGAAGAGACAGGGCTTGAAATGATAAATTTGGAGACAGAAGCCAAAAGATTTCAGGTTGAGGAAACAGCTAACACGGATATGTGTAAATGAAGTCCGTGTGTGTGTGTGTGTGTGTGTGTGTGTTGGTCTATTCTGTTTGAAGAAGAATGGCAATGACAAGGAAAAAAAAAAAAATATATATATATGTATATATATATATATATATATATATTCATAGCCAAGAACAATCCCTTGAACTCTGCTCGTCTTTATAGCTTGAAACAGTACGCCATTGCTCTCTACAAAACTCACTGGGCAGAAAGAGGATGCTGGACTTTAATGTATCTTAAATCACTTCAAGATTGATGTTAGTGGTTTCTACTCTGCTTCTAAGCATCTTCAAGATTAGAAAGTTTTATTCACAGTCATTGCCTTCTGCACAGATGTTATCTCACTTGGCATGGGATTCAAGTATCTCTTAGTTTACCTAATAGCTATCAAAGATTTTGTATGTTTTTAAGTCTAACTGGAAGCACAGTCAGAAGCCCATAAATGTTACCTTAAGGCTTAGGAAAAGAAAATAAGAAGGATGCACTGAGCAGATTTCAGACAACAAAGATTAAGTCCATGCATCAGCCACCTCCCCTAACAAGCAGTCCGATCGTCCTCTGCCTTTCAGCATTATGGAGTAACTTCTGTCAAAGCTCAGCTGGTAAAGAATCTGCAATGCAGGGGACCCCGGTTCAATTCCTGGGTCATGAGGGTCCTCTGGAGAAGGGACCGGATCCCCACCCCAGTATTCTTGGGCTTCCCTGGTGGCTCAGCTGGTAAAAAATCCACCTGCAATGTGGGAGACCTGGGTTTGATCCCTGAGTTGGGAAGATCCCCTGGAGAAGGGAAAGGCTACCCACTCCAGTGTTCTGCCCTAGAGAATTACATGGACTGCATAGTCCATGGGGTCGCAAAGAGTCAGACACAACTGAGCAACTTTCACTTCACTTCGCTTTTCAGCATTAAATTGGCATCTGTTCTACTGAATGGGCTCCCTAGGTGGTGCTAGTGTTAAAGAATGTGCCTACCCATGCAGGAGGCTCAAGAGACATGGATTTGATCCCTGGGTCAGAAAGATCCCTTGGGATAGGAAATGGTATCCTACTTCAGAATTCTTGCCTGGAAAATTTGATAGGCAGAGGAGTATGGGGGCTACAGTTCATGGGGCCACAAGGAATTGAACACTACTGAGTGACTGATCTAACACACACACACACAGACACACACACACACAACTGAAAAGAAGGAAATGGTGTTGGAGCTCAAAAATGTGTTGAACAAGGAAAGGAAGGGAGGAGATGAGGGAGACTTGGGGGAGAGGGAGGACTGGAGAAAAATGAGTCATTAAATAACTTCCTAAGAGTCCTAGGCTAGCAAGGAGCAGAGTATAGATACATGACCCCAAATATTTAAACCGTGATCACTGTGCATATTAATTTGAGGATTTGTTACAAACCCAAAGCCTTCTGAAACCAGGAATTGTGAAACACTGAAAGTGAAATTCACTCAGTCGAGTCTGACTCTTTGTGGCCCCATGGATAGTCCATGGAATTCTTCAGGCAGGAATATTGGAGTGGGTAGGTTTTCCCTTCTCCAGGGGACCTTCCCAACTCAGGGATCAAACCCAGGTCTCCCATATTGCAGGTGGATTCTTTACCAGCTCAGCCACAGGGGAAGCCCAAGAATAGTGGAGTGGGTAGCCTATCCCTTCTCCAGAGGATCTTCCTGACTCAGGAATCAAACTGGAGTCTCCTGCTTTGCAGGCAGATTCTTTACCAACTGAGCTATACAGGAAGCCCTAGTTTGGAGGTATTCAACTCCCTTTAGACTGGACGTTATCATGCTATTTATTTCCTTCCTTTTTTTCCCTTTCTCCAAACTAAGATACTGGTGTGGCTTGGGAAACTTACTGACCACTTTAATTTTTAAAGCTGAAATTTAGTGATCTTGGAACTTTAGGAAACTTAAGATACCACAGTTCAGTCTCTCAATTGTCTCTGACTCTTTGTGACACCATGAAATGCAGCATGACAAGCTTCCCTGTTGATCACCAACTCTCAGAACTTGCTGAAACTCATGTTCACAGAGTTGGTGATATCATCCAAACATCTCATTCTGTCATCCCCTTCTCTCCTGCCTTAAATCTTTCCCAGCATCAGGGTCTTTTCAAATGAGTCAGTTCTTTGCATCAAGTGGCCAAAGTATTGGAGCTTCAGTTTCAGCATCAGTCCTTCCAATGAAAATTCAGGACTGATTTTCTTTAGGATTGACTGGTTTATCTCCTTGCTGTTCAAGGGACTCTCAAGAGTCTTCTCCAATACCATAGTTCAGAAACATAAATTCTTTGGCACTCTGCTTTCTTTATGGTCCAATTATCTCATCCATACATGACTACTGTAAAAACCATAGCTTTGACTCTATGGACCTTTGTCAGCAAAGTGATGTCTCTGCTTCATCCAACGAGCAGGCGTCTTTTAATTTCATGGCTGCAGTCATCATCTGCAGTGATTTTGGAGCCCAAGAAAACAAAGTCTGTCACCATTTCCATTGTTTCCCCATCTATTTGCCATGAAGTGATGGGACCGGATGCCATGATCTTAGTTTTTTGAAAGCTGAGTTTTAAGCCATGTTTTTCACTTTCCTTTTCCACTTTCATCAAGGGGCTCTTTAGTTCTCTTGGCTTTCTGCTATAAGGGTGGTGTCCTCTGTACATCTGAAGTTATTGACATTTCTCCCTGCAGTCTTGATTCCAGCTTTTGCTTTATCCAGTCTGACATTTCGCAAGATGTTCTCTGCATGTAAGTTAAATAATCAGGGTTACAATATACAGCCTTGATGTACTCCTTTCCCAACATGGAACCTCATGAACAGTATGAAAAGATATGGAGGGTAGAGGAAAAGTCTGAGATGGGTCAAGGACAAAAGATTGACTCTGTGGAGCTGGCTCCTAGGACTGGTTCTTTGTGACTTTTATCAATTTATGATTCTTCTCTAAGCATCATCAGTTTCGTCTGTGTAGAAATGCTTTTTTATCTTGGTGAAATCCTGAGAGTTTTACCAAATACTCCCCTTTTAGTGAGTGTCTTCTAACCATAGGTTGTGTCTTAAAATGTTTAGTTAGAGGCAGCTGAGAAAAGATAAGCATCAGTTTTAACCAGTCTGCCCCTCAAAAAAAAAAAAAAAAACACACAATGAAACTATAATGTTTTTAACCTTGAACATACTCCATAACCAAACATGCCACTCACTAAAACATAGCTCTGGTCACACTCTTTTTGCTGACAGCAGACCAGTACAAACATGACATATGAAGTACTTACAACCAATTCTTATTGCTTCAGCTCTGCATAGTCATATTGATCTATTTTGCAGTGAACTCTACTGAAATTAAAACTCAGTTATTTAAAATACACTGTATTTAAATGATGACAGTTGTTCTACAGGGTATTTGGGGAGACAAATAATCTCCTGGGTGGTGTCAATAGTTTCAAGTAGCAGAAACCCATTAATGCCAGCTAATCATTTATCCTAAAGAAATATCTTTTGTGAGACAGTTATTGCCAATATAACTACTTTAAAAATATAAACACAAGGATGATTCAGGGATTTGATGACATATATATTGGACACTTAGAGCTGGCAATATACTTATAAGTCCATTATAAAGTTTGGTCATTAACATTGTCCAACAACTTAAGAATCCCAGGGGTGTGGCCACCTTTGCTGACACAAGCAAAGCAATTGCTTCTTGCTGAGTTTTCTCACAACCAAAGAGAGAACCACAAATTTTCTCATGACAGTAAACCCATTCACTTACTCATCCCCTCACTCACTCACTTATTCATTCCTATGCTTTTTTGTTTCCCCTCAAGAATGAACATCTTTTAAGCACCATCATCTATTTTTTAAAACTTATGAATCCAAAGATGAGAAGAGTATATCCATTTTTCCTAAGGACTCAATCTGGACAGAGAACACATGATATAAACAAAAACCTAAAATGTGCAATATGATAAATGCACAGATAGAGATTAAGATGATAAAGAGTAATGAAACAGAGTGAGGAACACAGCTCAGCTGGGTTTTGGCAGGTGGAGTGTGTGTGGAGGGAGAAACAGGGGGGTGAAAGGTGGAGTGAAAGGCATCCTGTCACAGCAAGCCTCACTGAGGATTTAGTATCTGGATATGTCTTAAAGTATGTGCATCACTATTGACAGTACCAAGACATGGAATGAGCCTGCGTCCATTGACAGATGAATGGGTAAAGAAGCTGTGGTACATACGCACAATTGAATAGTACTCAGTCATCAGAGAGAATGAAACAATGCCATTTTCAGAAACATAGATGGGCCTAGAGACTATCATACTAAGTGAGGTAAGCCAGGCAAAGACAAATATCATAGGATATGACCCATATGTGGGATTTAATTTATAAATATGATACAGATGAACTAACTTACATAACAGAAGTAGACCCACAGATGCAGAAAATAAAATTATAGTTATCTAAAGGGAAAGAGTGAATGGGTAAATTAGGAATTTAGGGTTAACATATACACACTATTATATATAAAGCAGTTAACAAACAAGGACCTACTGCATAGACCTACAGGGAACTTTATTCAGTGTTTTGTTATAACCTATAAGGGGAAATAAATCTGAAAGTATATATACTCATTGAAAAAGTTATGCAGGCAAAAGAAAAATGAGAAATAAGATTGGCCATCCACATAAAGAAAATAAATGACAAAAGGCGTATTTTCTTATAAATCTAATGGATAAATTTATGTAAGAAAATATAAGGGGCTTCTTAATGCTAGAATGTAAACTTCAAACAAGAATTAGTCAAGGATTATTCTGACTCAGTAAAATGGAGTAAGAGGACAGATGATGTTGGTACCATTTTGGGGGTCTTGCTTTTTGTCTTGTAGTGATTGGGCAGCTCTTGAAGTGTTGGAAACAGAGGAGTGGGGTGACCATGTCAGGTTTATAGAAAAGCAGATTTATAACACCTTTCCTATTCATGTTTACAAAGTCAGAACCAATACTTTAAAAAACTGGAAAACCTTTCCTCTAAACTCACTTGACATGACACCTAACCTGAAATGATGCAAGCTATTTTCAGTACTTACTTATTTTCCCAGGAACACATGTTGATTTGTTTTGCTGGAGAAATATTAGCTAATTCTAATATAAGATGCTGCTCCAGACCTTACTGACTTGTCATAAAATATGTGATATAATGTTGTTTTGTAAGCTATTAAATATTTATGAATTGTGAAATTATTTTGATGAAGGAAATATAGGTGGACCACCCTAGAAGTGTTTAGTTGGATGGAGGCAAAACAATTAGTAGCTAACAACAACTAAAAGGTATTTTTCTTTCTTTCAGATATATTCAGAAAATTATGGACCAAAATTTATGCAATCTTAAATAAACCCCAAAATAAGAGAGTCAACCACAAGAAAGCTGTGAAGTATTTATGCAGTGAGCATCTTTCATTAAAAACCCTCATTATGTGTTCAGGGCATCTGGAAAAGGGTGAATCAGGGAATTTTTGGTTATTCTTCTTGTTTCAAGTCAGGTTATCTTATCAGAAAATTTCCCATATTCATAAAGATTCTAAATTCTCTTTAGTCCATATTTTTAAGCTGCCTAATAGAAATTAAATTCTGCCCAAGAAAAGGGTTGAGTTTTCTTTATTCTTATTTTCCCTTTCTGAAATTGAGCTTGAGCACATGGCAGATGTAAATCTAAGACATATGCAATATATGAATACTTGAAAAACAAAGGCAGACTACACTGATATGTGCTATTATATCCATTTTTTCTATTGGCATTCTAATTTAGGGTGAGTCCAGATGACTTCAACTCTCTCCAAACTGGGCTTTTTGTCACCACAATGGCCTCTCTCAAAACAATTATTTTGTTACAGGCAGATTTGGTAAAGCAATATTATGCTTTGACTCGATTTATAATTTATCGTGTCTGTTCCATTTTTTTGGTCAATCTCCAATTTTTGCAGTATTTTTAGATGGGTCCCAGGCTGATACATCTGTGTTTCTTATGTATTTTGAGTGTCTTTTATGGGTCACTCATTTGATGACAGTGAAGAAAAGAGAGCAAGAGTGAATTCAACCTAGAGACCATTGGATTCTGTTCTATTGTCTCTGAACCCTGTCAATAAGAGTCAACCCCATGAGCCTGACCCCTTTCTGGGCCAGCAGGAAAATACTTCATACTAGCTGAGTCACCAGGAAGCCCAAGAATACTGGAGTGGGTAGCCTATCTCTTTGCCAGAAGATCTTCCCAACCCAGCGACTGATCTTCCCAACTCCTGCATTGCAAGCAAACTCTTTACCAGCTGAGCTACAAGGGGAAGCAAAAATAATGCCTTATGTGTTATTATGAGACCATTTATTATTTGTTTCTCTTTAGCAAAATAAGATTCTCAACTGAAGAAGTGCTTCCTATCCTTCATTCCGGAAACTTTATTGCTAAAATGCAGTGCTTACCTGTTTCTTTATTCAGCTGTACCTTTCATGCTCCTCTGCCATGTCAAAAGAGAGCTTTGGAACACTCTGGAAAATTTTCCACTCATCCAGAACCTGTTGATCTTTACCATGGACTCCTTGTTAGCCTACAACTTTTGGAGACCTGTGTTGTTACTGCCTCTGTGGAAAGAATGTTTTGTTTGTTTCAAGCTTCCTTTCTTGAATTACTGTCACTACAGCTGGAAGAACCTTACAGATTATGGTCTGCAGTTGGGTAGTTTTTCATAGTTCTTATGGCATTTTATGTTTCTCATTCATTTTATTTTCATTTGATTTCAGAGAGGAAAGTACTTGCTTAGCTATCTTGTACTTCAAATCCAGAGTTACCCTTCAAAATCTAGACTCCGTGTTTCAAATCCTTCAGCACCTTTACTCTCTTTAGGGTCTATCTGAACACCTTATGTTGGCCTTCAGAGTCAGCTTTCCAGCATCATTCTCAAATTCCCCTTTAATATTCTAGGCTTAAGATATCCTGAGTCATAACCATTCACAATTCCCTGCACACATCCAAATCCTTTTCACTTCTAGGCATCTGCCATCTGTCTGGAATTTCCTTTAAATTGAGTCAAGACAATTTTAAGCTACTCGTGGGTAGAATGCTGAGATAATTATTCTAAATAGTAATTTCTCTTTATAATGGGATGGACGGTAAAATGAAAGTTATATTTTTATTCTCCAGGAACTTAATTTTAAAGGTTGGATTCATTTCCATTTCAAAAGAAAAAACACATTTTCAAAGAAATAAGGTCCGTCTATTTGTTCATTCTCCCAGCAATGTGTTAATAATAGAATGAATAGTAATATTTAGAAATAGCTGGTATAGAAATTATTTCATCTTCATTTGATTTTGTGTTAATTAGAGTACCAGGAGGTAGTCAATAACTTAACCCCTAATTTTCAGATGTTTATTTATCCCTTATGTAATAGCCCATTGTAGATGTTTGTGGTTGGGTTGGCTTACCACCATATGGTGATTCCAGGGCCCAGGTTGCCTCCATTTCATAGCTTCTAAATCTTTTAGTGCCTGAATTTTTCATATCCAGATGGCAGATTAAGAAAAAGAGAGTAGAGACAACACAAACTCTTCATAAAAACCCCAAGATGATAGTAATATGTATAACTTGTCCTATATTCTGTAAGTGAGAACTATTTACAGGGCCAAGCCAAGTTACAAGGAGAGTTGGGAAATTGATCTCATGACCTAGAATCTTCTTTAAAGAGGCAACTCAGTACAACAGAGATGCAAGCAAGAAGGTAAATCATTTCTGGCATAGTTTCATGGTAGGGCCTATGTTTTCTATGATTTAATCTTTCCTTAGAATTCTCTTTGAAAGTTTGTATCAGCAAATTAATACTGTGTTTTATTATCAGTGTCAAAACATTAGTCAAAAAGGGCAAGAAAAATATCTGATTAGAGAGAGCATTTGTTACTTTAAAATTTTCTTCTCTCAAGCCAGAGTTGTGGTAAGGAGATCATTCCCCATCTACAGGTATAGACTGTGGTTGGCCTAAGCCAATTAGTGTATCTCATTTTCCAGGCCATTGTAATTGGGCAAAAGTGATGATATGCTCCACTTTAGACTAATTGGAGTCAGGTATAGACATTTTTATCTGACTTTTGTGGATAGTGAAAATTTGCATCTTTGTTGCTATATTTGCTCTTGAAGATGAGAAGCTATGCTGAACTGTGTTCATTTTTCTGTCGGAAAGGGATAATTTAGCTAAAAGTAAACACAGAGAACATGGAGCTAATAGAGAAAGGGAGAGAGAGATTGAATTCTGTTGACATTTCTTTTGGTATCTGAATTAATTACTCCTGAAGTCTACCACTAGGACTTTTTTTTTTTCATTTTGCTTATGTCTATTTGTGGTCTCTTAAAACTCAACTGAACTAGAATTCTGAGTGATACACATACCAAAGAAGTATTGTAAAGTTTAAAAGATTTGACTCATATTCAGAAACACAATTGAGTAAAGTAAGTTGCCTACAAAAGCCAGAAGGAATATCAACAAACCATTAACACTCATGAAGAGATTGCTAGTGGACTTTTATTCATTGATAGAGATGCTTTCATCTAAATGATATACTGATTAAGTTGTCCAATATCTAACTATAAAAAAAATGTGGAAAGAAAATACTGGATCATAAGCTATTCAAATTTGAAAGGAATGAAGAAAAAGGTTGATTATTGTTTCCTGGTGGCTGAAAAATTGAGCTGGATAATATCTTATAATGTCTTTCTTGATCCAAGTTTGGTCAAGACAAAGACTTTAAGGTGCACAATTAACTGGAAAAAGATCAAACAAGAGATTGCCCTGTTGTTATGCAAGATATCAAGATATGAATTATCAGAGTGTGTGTATGTATATATATATTTTTATATTTATTTATATTCTATACCACATATATATGCATATACATTTTATATATATTTAGTGAACCAGAGAGCAAGTGTGTCTTCTATATTAGTCAAACATATCAACATGGCACAATATTTCTTGATTCACATCTGGTCTGGATAAAAGTTTATAAATAATATTAAATCATTTTTATATACTACAAAGTGCTAAATAATAACAAGTGTTATTACCATGGCTATGATTATAAAATAAAAAATTAATCCCAACCAAAATTCAAGTATGGGAATAATAATAACACTTTGGAAGCATTTTAACCAGAAAAAAGGAATCTTTTATAAAAAAAGCATTGAATATTCACACCCAAATTTTTAAAAAATGAAGCTGCTTACACTACATGCAAATACAAAGCTTTTAATATGCATTTAAGTTGATAAAAGCACTAAGATAGTAGACACTGAAAATTGTAAATGTGAATATATAATGACATCATTAACATTATAATGTTTTTATTTTCTTAATCACCATGCATTTATGCAAAATACTCAAAAATGACATAAAATCATGCAGAAGATATGGCACCACATAACCACTGTGGAATTAGAAAGAATCAAAAATTGAAAAAAGAACACTGATTAAGAGGAGTAGAAATATATTTAAACATATTTTAAAGCGGATGAAAACAGTGTTATGAAAATTTCACCTTGGTTCCATATGATTCATATCATATGTGAGACTTTTTTGTTTAGCACAGACTTCTGAATTTCTTTTATTTCAAACCTTTATGCTGTTAGGAAGGCAATTTGGCAACCAATTTTAGAGGTGGTTGCAGCATATCCTGCTAAATTGTCTTGTTTTTCCCCGCAAAACACTTAAAGAGCACAAATACTTTGTCAGATCAATAGTAAAATATTCTGTAAATGAAAGACTGGAGACCATTAATCAAACCTAAATCAAGGTGAACACTTAAGCTTTACTTCTTTGGAAGATTAAATCTAAGCTTTTAAATACACACAAACCATGAAAATATATGGTTTACAATATTTTCCATCCATTCACTTTCTATATGATGGCAATATTGCCAAATTCGAAGCTTTAATTTATTCTAGAGCCAGCTTACAAATAGAAAAGTATCTTTTATCCTTAAATAGTAGAGAACCAATTTTAAAAATAATTCTAGAAGAGGTAGGAAACAAGATGCAGAGCCCTGAGGAGAGTGAGTCACAATTAAACTTAGGGGTCTGCTTGTGGCTTCGGGATTTTCCCCACTTCTAAGCTCTCTGTCTTCATGGGAACTGCTTCCATATCCCTGAGTCTACCTATGCTCTTAGGACCACCTCGGTTAACACAGATCTGGCCCACACATAAGACTAAGAAGGAAAACTCTGGCTCAGAAATCCACCACGGGTTTTTGTTGACTCGATCCCTGAATTCCTCTTCCTCTTGTCCAATACGGGACTGTTGACACCTGCCCTTCCTTCTCCCTTGCCCCACGGTGTTCATAGGTCCTTGGTTTATCTTCTTTCTCCAGTTGCATTCTGTTTTTTGGATCATAAAGGGTTGACTGGGTTGCCGTTGCCTAGAGTTTTCTTCTAGCTCTATCTTTGTCTGTTATATTTTCCTCCAAATCCCAGACTGCTCTGCAGAGCTTGCTATATATTCCTGGTCCCTCATGCCTTTTATTTAAAATCTCAGTTTAGAAATAATTCCCCAGAGTAAACCATCCCAAAGAGCATACAGAAATTATCACCTTATACTAAAGATTAAAGCACATATGATATTTTGCCTTTCTTCAAATTAAAGGAAAGGAAACAGCAGACAGACTTCTCAATTAAAAATAAAACAAAATGTTAATATCAGCATCATATAATTCAAATAAGTGTCTCTTATTACCAAAAACAGCACATTATGTATTTTCCAAATAGTGTTGCTAATCATTATATAAAGGTAACTAGCCTGAAAGTAAGATCTTAAGTATTAAATAAAATATATATCATTAGATTTTGGTAGAGGGCAAAATATTACATAAGAGCTATCAGCAGTTCCTATCTAGTAAGCAATACAACTAAATTTAAATTTTCCTTTATTTAGGGTTGGAAAAACTTGAAATTGATCTTTAAGTGGCAAAAATGTCAAATATGTACTTACCTCCACATTGTTATTGAGGAAAAACATAAAGTAAGCCTCTCTGTGTGTTGACTGACAAGAGTAATGTGGTTCAATAGAGTGCAAAAGTTCACATATGTTTTAGCTGTCACAAATAAGTCTTGTTCTATTTGGTAGGTTTCTTTTGATGTTTGATGGATATTTCTCATGCACAGTGTGACCTGTACACTATTGTGGGATCCATGAACTACCTAAAGTAGGGCAGATGGAATTTCCAACTTTATACTCCGTGTGCAGGCTGCCTGAGTGATTTGTCTCTGTATTTACTACCCACCTCAGAGCCCAGGTGGCCAAAAACTGTTGGAAGCAGTGGGCATAGATAGTGAAAACCAAAATTGGCTACAGACTTACAAATGCATGGGAACAAGAGATTACATTTCACCCAACAAAAGCAGGATGTATTTTCCTCAAGTAAATGTGGGATATTACCCAGTATAGACCTTATTTTATGTCATAAGACAAATCATAATAAATTTGTAAAGATTGAAGTTATACAAAGTAACTTGTCAAATCAAGATGAAATTAAGCTAAAAGTCAGTAGCAGCAGAAAAGTTGGGAAACTCACACATATGTGGAAACAAGCAATATGTTCAAGCAACTAATGGGTTAAAGAAGAAGCCACAATTTTTTTTAAAAAGTCTTTAACAAATAAAACTGAAAACATAGCATCTCAAAACTAATTGGATTCAGTAAAGAGCTCTCAGGGGAAAATTTGTAACTATAATTGTTTACATTAAAAAAAAGAGGAAGACATGTGACCTAACTCAAAACCTATCTTCACACCATAAAAAAAAATTAAACCTAAAGTTAGTGGAAAGAAAAAATAATAGAAGCTAAGAAATAAGAAAGACATAAACATAATAGATAATATAAAATAAAGGAAAACAAAACAAAACAAGATCAAACTGGTTATTTGAAAATCAGCAAAATTAACAAACCTATACCTAAACTGGCAAAGAGAGAGAAATATTCAAGAAAAAAAGTCAGAAATGAAAGATGAGACATTACCACCAATTTTGCAGAAATAAAAAGATTATAGGAAAGCATTATTAACAATTATGTGTCATAAATTGGATAACCTCAATGAAATTGATAAATTCCTAAAATCCCACAACCCTGTAAGAATCACAAAGAGAATATTAATAGATCTCTAACTGGTTAGTATATGGAATCAATGATTACACTATCAAAGCAAAGAATAACCAAGATCAGATGCTAGTGACTTCACTAAACATATGAAGAATTAACACCAGTCCTAAAACTCATCCAAAAAATCATAGAGGAGGGAATATTTTCAAACACACTCTATGAGGCTAATATATTCAAATATCAAAGCCCAACAAAGATACTACAAGGAAAGAAAATTACAGACCAATATCTCTCATGAATTTTGATACAGAAATTTCTCCAAAAACACTAGCAACCAAATTCAACATTTTAAAAGCATCACACACTGAGCAAGTGGAATTTGTGTTTAGGAGTCAAAGATAGCTGAACATATAAAAATCAATACCATACATTGCATTAGTGTAATGAAGGAAAAACGTGATTATTTCAACTGATAAAGAAAAACATTTTACTGAATTTAACAGCCTTTTTATGATTAAAAAATACTCCATATGGGACTGCCTGTACATAATAAAGTCCACATAAGGACCTACAGCTAATATCATACTCAGTGGTGTAAGACAAAGCTATTCCTATATCTTCAGGAGAAAGGCGAGGATGTACACCTTACCACTTTCAATCAGTATAATATTAAAATTCCTTACCCAAGCAATTCAGCAAGAAAAACAAAGAAAAAACAATGAAATTGTAAAGGAACAAGTGAAATATCTCTGTTTACACATGATATGATCTTACATGTAGAGAACCCTAAGGATTCAACTTTAAAAGACACATTATTCGAGTTAATAAATTCAGCAAATTTGTGTTGTATAAAAATTAGCATGCAAAATCAGTTATATTTCTGTGCACTAAACATAAACAGTTTGGAAAGGAAATTTTGAAAATAATTAGATGCACAATAACATGAAAAAGTATAAAACAAAAAAACTGAGAAGATAAAAACTCATAAGCTAAAAACTACAAATGTTGCTAAAATAAAGATAATACAGATAAGTGGAAAGATTGTCTTTTGTTCATAGGTTAAAAATGTTTATACTAAGGTGTAGAGGCTAAAAAAGTGACCTATGAATTCAATCTATTCCCTATTAATATCCCAAAAGCTAGAAATAGGAAATTTGTTCTCAAATGTATGTGTAATATCAAGGTCCCACAAGAGCCAAAAATAATTTAAAGAAGAATAACTTTGAAGTCTCAAAGTTCCTGATTTTAAAACTTAACCTCAAAGCTATAAGAAAACAAAGTGGTACTGGTATAATGGGATACATATAAATCAATGGAATAGAATAAATAGCTTAGAATTGATTCCTTTTATAAATGGTCACATGATTTTCAACAATGTTGCCACAATCATTTAAAGTGGAAAAGATTATCTTTTCAGTAAATGATATGGAGAAACTGGATGTTAATAGGCAAAAGAATGAAGTCATATTTGTCTTCACCACATGTGAAAATTAACTCAAAATGGATATAAGACAAAAACATAAGAGATTCTTATAAGACACTTAGAAAAACACATAGGGCAAAGATCCACAGCATTTAATTTCTTGAATTTAACACCAAAAGTATAAGCAATGAAAAATAAAATACGTAAATTGAGTTATACCAAAATCAAAAAACAACAAACAAGCAAAAACTTTTGTGCATTAGAAGATACTATCAGTAAAGTGAAAAGGAAAATGTAGGATGATAAAAACACTTATAAACCATATATCTGTCAAAAAGTTAAAATCCACAATATACAGAGAATTCCTCTAATTCAAAAACAGGCATAAAACAACCTATTTTTAAACAACCTGTTTTGCTTAAAAATTCACTGAAGAAATACTTCTCCAAAGAAGATATGCAAATATCCAATGAATGCATTAAAAAAAGTTCAGCTTCACTAAACATTAGGGAAACACAAATGAAAACCATAATGAGAAACTTCATACCCAGTAGGATGACTATTTTTAAAAACCAAAAACAATTTTTTAAAAAGGCAAGCATTAGTAAGAATGTGTAAAAATTTGAACTATTGTGTATTGCTGGTAAGAACAGAAGATGGTGCAACTCCTATGGAAAACACCATGGTGGTTCCTCAAAATAAGTAAATAAGTAGTATAATAATAGTATTACCATACAATCCAGCAATTGCCCCTCTGGGTATACACCAAAGGAAGTGAAAGCAGAAATGCAAAGAGATGTTTGTACCTCTGTGTTTTTAACAAAATTATTCACAATGACTAAAAGTTCGAAGCAATCCAACGGCACACTGATCAATGAGTAGATAAATAAAATGCAAAAAGTATGTACAATGGAACATTTTTCAAACTTAACACGGAAAAAATTCTGACATGTAACAACATGGATAGCTCTGGAAGACATTCTAAATGAAATATATCACAAAAGGATACATATTGCATGATTCCATTAATATGATGAACCTAAGGTAGTCAATTGGGAGCTACCCCATGCCGGAGGCCAGGGGTGGCAGCCAAGAGGAGCAACCCCCATGTCCAAGGAGCCGCAGCTGCACGGGCGCAGGAGGGCCAAGAGGAGCTAATCCATGTTCAAGGTCAGGAGGGGCGGCTGTGACGAGATACCCCTCGTCCAAGGTAAGGAGCAGCGGCTGTACTTTGCTGGAGCAGCCGTGAAGATATACCATATCCAAGGTAAGAGAAACCCAAGTAAGATGCTAGGTGTTGTGAGAGGGCATCAGAGGGCAGAAACACTTAAACCACAATCACAGAAAATTAGCCAATATGATCACAGGACCACAGCCTTGTCTAACTCAGTGAAACTAAGCCATGCAATTGTGGGGCCACCAGAGATGGTCGGGTCATGGTGGAGAGGTCTGACAGAATGTGGTCCACTGGAGAAGGGAATGGCAAACCACTTCAGTACTCTTGCCTTGAGAACCCCATGAACATTATGAAAAGGCAAAATGATAGGATACTGAAAGAGGAACTCCCCAGGTCGGTAGGTGCCCAATATGCTACTGGAGATCAGTGGAGAAATAACTCCATAAAGAATAAAGGATGGAGCCAAAGCACAAACAGCACCCAGTTGTGGATATGACTGGTGATAGAAGCAAGGTCCGATGCTGTAAAGAGCAATATTGCATAGGAACCTGGAATGTTAGATCCATGAATCAAGGCAAATTGGAAGTTCCAAGCCTATGCCCCAACCAGTAACATTGAAGAAGCTGAAGTTGAATGGTTGTATGAAGACCTACAAGACCTTTTAGAACTAACACCCAATACAAATGTCCTTTTCATTATAGGGGACTGGAATGCAAATGTAGGAGGTCAGGAAACACCTGGAGTAACAGGCAAATTTGGCCTTAGAGTACGGAATGAAGCAGGGCAAAGGCTAATAGAGTTTTTCCAAGAGAACACACTGGTCACAGCAAACAGCCTCTTCCAACAACACAAGAGAAGACTCTACACATGGACATCACCAGATGGTCAACACCAAAATCAGATTGATTATATTCTTTGCAGCCAAAGATGGAAAAGCTCTATACAGTCAGCAAAAACAAGACCGGGAGCTGACTGGGCTCAGATCGTGAACTCCTTATTGCCAAATTCAGACTTAAATTGAAGAAAGTAGGGAAAACCACTAGACCATTCAGGTGTGACCTAAATAAAGTCCTTAATGATTATACAGTTGAAGTGAGAAATAGATTTAAGGGACTAGATCTGATAGACAGAGTGCCTGATGAACTATGGACAGAGGTTCCTGACATTGTACAGGAGACAGGAATCAAGACCATCCCCACGGAAATGAAATGCAAAAAGGTAAAATTGCTGTCTGAGAAGGCCTTACAAGTAGCTGTGAAAAGAAGAGAAGCGAAAAGCAAAGCAGAAAAGGAAAGACAGACCTATTTGAATGCAGAGTTCCAAAGAATAGCCAGGAGATATAAGAAAGCCTTCCTCAGAGATCAATGCAAAGAAATAGAGGAAAACAACAGAATGGGAAAGACTAGAGATCTCTTCAAGAAAATTAGAGATACCAAGGGAACATTTCATGCAAAAATGGGTTCAATAAAGGACAGCAATGGTACGGACCTAACAGAAGCAGAAGATATTAAGAAGAGGTGGCAAGAATACACAGAAAGACGGTACAAAAAAGATCTTCATGACCCAGATAATCACAATGGTGTGACACTCACCTAGAGCCAGGCATCCTGGAACATGAAGTCAAGTGGGCCTTAGGAAGCATCACTATGAACAAAGCTAGTGGAGGTGATGGAATTCCAGTTGAGCTATTTCAAATTCTGAAAGATGATGCTGCGAAAGTGCTGGATTCAATATGCCAGCAATTTGGAAAACTTAACAGTGGCCACAGGACTGGAAAATGTCAGTTTTCATTCCAATCCCAAAGAATGGTAATCCCAAAGAATGCTCAAACTACCGCACAATTGCACTCATCTCACACACTAGTAAAGTAACGCTCAAAATTTCCCAAGCGAGGCTTCAGCAATACATGAACCATGAAGTTTCAGAAGTTCAAACTGGTTTTAGAAAAGGCAGAGGAACCAGAGATCAATTTGCCAACATCTGCTGGACCATCAAAAAAGCAAGAGCGTTCCAGAAAAAAACATCTATTTCTGCTGTGTTGACTATGTCAAAGCCTTTGACTGTGTGGATCACAATAAACTGTGGAAAATTCTGAAAGATATGTGAATACCAGGCCACCTGATCTGCC
This sequence comes from Hydropotes inermis, assembly GCA_020226075.1. Lineage (NCBI taxonomy): Eukaryota > Metazoa > Chordata > Mammalia > Artiodactyla > Cervidae > Hydropotes > Hydropotes inermis. Next base: position 3,429,223 of record CM035281.1, on the reverse strand, counting down.
TCTTGAGAAACCTATATTCAGGTCAGGAAGCAACAGTTAGAACTGGACATGGAACAACAGACTGGTTCCAAATAGGAAAAGCAGTATGTCAAGGCTATATATTGTCACCCTGCTTATTATTTAACTTATATGCAGAGTACATCATGAGAAACGCTGGGCTGGAAGAAGCACAAGCTGGAATCAAGATTGCCGGGAGAAATATCAATAACCTCAGATATGCAGATGACACCACCCTTATGACAGAAAGTGAAAGGAACTAAAAAGCCTCTTGATGAAAGTGAAAGAGGAGAGTGAAAATGTTGGCTTAAAGCTTAACATTCAGAAGACTAAGATCATGGCATTCAGTCCCATTACTTCATGGCAAATAGATGGAGAAACAGTGAAAACAGTGTCAGACTATTTTTGGGGGCTCCTGAATCACTGCAGATGGTGATTGCAGCCATGAAATTAAAAGACACTTACTCCTTGGAAGGAAAGTTATGACCAACCTAGATAGCATATTAAAAAGCAGAGACATTACTTTGTCAACAAAGGTCTGTCTAGTCAAGGCTATGGTTTTTCCAGTGGTCATGTGTGGATGTGAGAGTTGGACTATAAAGAAAGCTGAGCACCGAAGAATTGATGCTTTTGAACTGTGGTGTTGGAGAAGACTCTTGAGAGTCCCTTGGGCTGCAAGGAGATCCAACCAGTCCATCCTAAAGGAGATCAGTCCTGGGTGTTCTTTGGAAGGACGAATGCCAAAGCTGAAAGTCCAATACTCTGGCCACGTCATGCGAAGAGTTGACTCATTTGAAAAGACCCTGATGCTGGGAGGGATTGGGGGCAGGAGGAGAAGGGGATGACAGAGGATGAGATGGCTGGATGGCATCACCGACTTGATGGGCATGAGTTTGAGTAAACTCCGGGAGTTGGTGATGGACCGGGAGGCCTGGCGTGCTGTGGTTCATGGGGTCACAAAGAGTCAGACACGACTGAATGACTGAACTGAACTGAACTGAAGGCAGTCAAATTCATAAAGACTGAAATTAGAGTTGTGATTGGCCAGGCTGAGTAGAGGGAACAATGGAACATTATTGTATAACAGATAATGAATTTAAGTTTGAGAAGACAAAAAAAGTTCTAGACTGGAAGTTGGTAATGCTTGCGCTGATCTATACTCTTAAAATATTTAAAAGTCAATTTTAAGATAGTTTTTTCACAGTTAAAAATATAAGGCTAGAAAGATCTTGCACCAAAACCTTTGCACTGCCTGTTTCCTCTGTATAGAAACATGTCTCAATCAACCTGTACAGTTTTTATTTTAGTAAATATTTAAATTTTTTAAATTATAATATTATATTAATTAGTTTAATTAGCTTTGGGTTTACAGCATAGTGATTTAATATTTTTATAGATTATACCCCTTTTAAATGTAGTAAAAAATAGTGGCTATATTTCCCTGTGCTTTAAAATGCATTTTATTTATTTTGTACATAATAGTTTGTACCTATTAATTCCATACCCCTATTTTATCCCTCTCCCGTTCTCTCTTCACATTGCTAAGAACTAGCTTGGTCTCTAAATGTATGAGTCTGTATATAGTATATACATGCTATGTATATCAGTATATGTTATATATAATATATATGTTTATATGGCATCTTTTTTATCCATTCATGTATAATGGACACTTATGTTGCCTCTAAATATTGGCTATTACAACATTGCTGCTTTGAATATTGAAGTGTATATATTTTTTTGAACTTGAATTTTTATTCATATGTACCCAGGAGTGGGACTAGAGGATCACATTGCAGTTCTCCCATTAGTTTTTTGAAGAACTTCCATACTATGTTCTATAATAGCCACATGAGTTTACATTCCTACAAGCTGTATACAAGGGGCTTCCTTTTCTCCATATCCTTGCCAAAATTTGCTGTGTGTGGTCTTTTTGATAATAGCTATTCTTGCAGGTGTAAGATGATATATCACATTGTAATTTTGATTTGCATCTCCCAGACGATTAGTGATGTTAAACGTCTTTTCTTGTGCCTCCTGGCCATGTGTATGTCTTCTTTGGAAAAATGTCTATTCAGGTCTTCTGTCCATTTTAAAAATCAGGTTGTTGATTTGATGTTGGAGCCAGAGGTGAGCTGGGTCTTCTTCCACGCTCACTGGCTGTCAGTATTATATTGGGGGTGGGGTCGCGTCCCTAGGTGCTAGACCTGCTGGTTCCGTTTCCTATCATTGTGAATTCTCCTGGCAACAGAAGTGTTTCTGCCCTAGTGAATAGCAGTTCTAGAGCACCAGGGGCTGGAATGTGTGCCTTGTGCGGGCAGGGGTGCCGCTAGGTCTCAGCCATCCAGCCAGGGCCCCAGGCAGTTTCCAATCCGCTGCCTCGGGTGCTCACCACGAGGGCCTCTCCGCCTGTGCGGTCAGGTGCCATGTGCCCGCGGGCCCCTCTCCGGAGCGTGCATCCCCGGAGGTAGCAGGCTCGCTCCAGTGAGGGCAGCGCTCCGCAGGAGGCCTGCAGCGAGCAGCCAGCGCAGGCTGGGCCCCGGTCAGCTCCAGGCAGCTGCAGCCCATTTCCACATGCCTCCGGTCGTTGCCATCCTCGCTCGTCCGGATGCGGGGTCGGGTGTGAACGCGTCCCTTTCCCTCCACCCTCAGGGGCACGCTTTCCTCCCCTCACAGTGTCAGCCTTCACCCTGGTGGAGACTGTGCTGGAGCAGTGAGCCTGCAGCCGTTGCCGGCGGGGGGCTGGGGAAACTGGCTAGAGCCCGGCAGTGTTTTCAATCCATTTCCTCCACCTGGTCCCCAGAAGTAAGCAGGTACTGGCCTGGGCTCTCACGAGCAGACTCTTGGTTTCCTATAGCCCTTGGGTAAGTCTCACCAATATTCAAGCCAGCTAAAGGACTCATCTTCCTGGTCAGGCCCCAGGACGGGGATGCTCAATATGTGGCTTGATCCCCTCACTCCTCAGATGGGTCTCTGAGCTCATCATATCCCCTTTCCCTCTGTGTCCCCTGCGAAGGTCCCCACCTGATTCACTTCTTCTATCTTCCTACCAGACTCCAGGTGAGTCTTTCTTTACAGCCCTGGTTGTAGAAGAGACTTTCTGCAAGCCTCCGGTTTTTCAGTGACAGTTTACACATGCACATGCATTTTTGACGTGTTCGTTGAGGGTACTGAGCTCACAGTCCTCCTACTCCACCTCTAGATTTCTTTCCATTTTCCACAATTAAATTTTTTTATCTCTTCCTGTCTTCACTCAAATGTCATATTTCAATGAGTCAAACCAAGAGCATCTCATTTAAAATTATAGTACCCTGCCCAGAAACTCCCAAACTACATGAACACAACCTATTTTAAGTAATATTTATCACATCATACCTATCTATTTATTCATTATATCCATCATTTTTGTCTTTTCCCTTCTTAGAAGTTAGCTTTCATAATAGCAGAGATTTTTATGTCTGGATTTTATGTAAGGAAACACATGTACCTCCAACATCTGTAACATCACCTAGCAGGTGCTTCATAAAACCTAATCCTGCAAGTTGAAGATTGCTGTATAATCACACACATGATGTCGTGCCTGGGCCTATGGTTAATGAGACACACCAACCTTAATTATGAGCTGTAGGTTTTCCTTATAAACAGTAGGTTTTCCTTTCACTGCACTCCCCTTGTGGCTCAGCTGGTAAAGAATCCACCTGCAATGCAGGAGACTCTGGTTCAGTTTCTGGCTTGGGAAGATCCCCTGGAGAAGGGAACGGCTACCCACTCCAGTATTCTGGCCTGGAGAATTCCATGGACTGTGTAGTCCAAGGGGTCGCAAAGAGTCGGACATGACTGAGCCACTGTCACTTTTCCTTTCGTTATCTCCGAGTCTTTATAAAAAAGGCCCACCATGATCTCAGCTGGTATTCTGGGGGGGACAAAGGCAAACAGTATCCCAGCTTGAAAATAGCATGGGGAAAAATAATCTGAGGGGCAGTTCAATCCAAGAACTCCTAGAGGTTATCAGGTGATCACGACAAGGCAGTCTGCCAAGAGGAAAGAGATTGGTCCTCAGAGCCAAATAGATGGTCAAGATAATAGATTTCATTTATGACTATTTCCAGGGTATATCCAGAAATATCCGATGTTGTGGAATCTAGTCAAAAACTGGTTTCCAGCAGTCAAGAATGATAAGATTCCACACCATCTGTGTTTGGTAATATTACCCAAAATATTACTTCACAATCTGGTAAAGGACATAACAGTTGGCTTAATCTTACAGTGATGCTACTCTAAAATAGGTGTTAATGTATTTTAATATTATAAATGGAAAACCTTAAACCTCAAAATGTTCTATAACTTTCTCAATTATGTTAAACTCCAATCTACCTGATTTTTATACAAAGCTCTCCAAGGAGCATGTAAATCTTTTTTTCTTAATTTGTAAATAAAGCATGACATTTAGTTCTAGAACTTAATTTTTCCTTCAAGGTAGCTAAACAATTAAAAGAGAGAATTATGACACTAATGAAAACTTTCCTGATCAGGTTATACACTCTTCTGTACCATGAATACAAAAGTTGTAACAAAATAGTTAAGAAAACAAACATATATATATATATATATATATATATATATATATATATATGCACACACACATATATACATATATGTGCATAAATGCATGCTAAGTCACTTCAATTGTGTCTGACACTGCAGAACTATGTGCTGCAGCCTGCCAGGCTCCTCTGTCCATGGGACTCTCCAGGCAAGAATGCTGGAGAGGGTTGCCATGCCCTCCCCCAGGGGATCTTCCTGATCCAAGGATTGAAGGATTGAATCCACATCTCTAATGTTTCCTGAATTGGCAGGCTAAGTTCTTTACTGTATATATATCACATATATACCATTTATATATATATATATATATATAAATAAGTAAAAGATACAAAGAAGGGCATAGAAAACAGGTAACATAATTCATGAGTTATATCTTTCAAAAATAAAATATTTTAATGAACATCTTTTGAATATAGTCAAGTAATTTTTCTATTTTTCCTTTGAAACTTCAATAAATCACTGGTGATAACATCCCTAAATATTTATTTCATCTGAATATAATTTATTGGTTTATGTGTTAAATTACCTATCTCATTAAGATGAGCAGAAAAATGGTCTGATATAAATTCTGTTAGTTTTTCATTTTATATTTATTCAATATAGTTACTCAAATTTATTATTAGTATTATCAAATTTTTCTAAGCAATTTCAAAGCATTTGGAGAAGAAAAATGTAATAACTTGAAGAGGTACTAAAACTTCCATATAATTAATGTCCATTTTTATTTTTATTGTCTAATCAATTATTTTAAAAGGTTACAAGATAAGGCAATAAAATGGTTATTGATATACTTAGCCAATATCTTAGCACTTCAGGAGGTAAAACAAATTTTGGTAAAAACAATTATAATAAATTCTAAAAGAAAAGATTAAAGAACTAGTTCAACTGAGATTTCTCACTGGGCTTAAAAATGTATGAAATTAAGGGCAGTGAAAAAAAAATGTTATAATCTAAGGATATAGGATGCTCAAAAGTGTGATTGATTTCTCCATTTCAGGACAAAATTTTGAGTTGATTATTTCACCTTGTACTACAGAAAACAATTATTTTTATTTGAAGGTCTCTGGTGACTAAATAGTTGTACAGAAATCCATCTCTTCTTGCTAAAGACATATCATGGGCTCATGTATGGAAACTGTAGCCAAATATTAGCTTAATCTTAATTCAAGTGCTTTATTGTAGTTCTCATCTTGTAAACAAGACTTTGTTCCCTTAATCTGAGATCCTGTGTCTTCCTAGATAAAATAGCATTTAAAATTTCTGAGTTAAGTCTTAAATAGTTATATGTGTGAAATGTACATGTATACAAGTGTTTTAAGTAAAAATATGCTATAATCAATCAAATATGACTCAAGTAATAAAAGTCTTCCTATTTATTTATTTATTTTTTAAACTATGTGCTATTAATTATAGAGCATAGCAAATAAATGGTCCCTGCATATTTTAGACCCTTTGGTAGGAACTTTGATGTCAATTTGCAGGAAGGCAAAGTTTTCTAGGGGAGGCAATCTGCATACTAAAGGCGTATTAGGAGTTAATTAACCAGGGCACAGGGCAGGACTAGAGGACAGGGGATATGATTCTCAGCAGAGTCATCAAAAATCGAAATTGCAAAATATACACAGGGAATTAAAAAAGTGGTTTTGAGTGGCTGACCAATAAAGTGTAAGGCGGGAGAAAGATAAGACAGGAGAAGCAGGAAGGGACCAGAGGATGAGCGCTACAGAGGGTCACGGAACCCGGAAAAGCGTAGTGGACCAAGTAGAGGCTCGGATCTTCCTTAAAGCCGTATGGAATAAGTAGGCCCCAACAAAGACTACAATGTTGTTTGAGCGTATATCCATTCAACTATTTATCCATCCAAGCTTCCAGCCATCTTCCCACTTATCCTTCCATGCACCCTTCCATGTATTTATCCATGCATCTATTATTTATCAGTTGCTGTATTCATTTAAAAGACCGAGATCCTCCTCATCTCACTGTCTTGCACCTGTTTTCCTTCCCATTTTGTTTAATAGCATCCTCATTTTGAGGTTTAACAAGTCATTCTTGGCCCATCTAGTACATTTATTGCTTCAGACCTGGAACTGGGTATTTATCTAAGATGCTTTGGTTCCTTTAAATTGTTGTTCAGTCACCTCTAAGTAGAATGTTATATTATTTGGGTGCAGGGGACGCTTATTGTTACTGCTTTAGCCGTTATTTTTAAGTCTTATTAGTGGACAGAGATTAGCAGTATATACTATTTTTTGAAGAGAAACTATATCATGAGTCCATAGTGATACTTTAAAATGCTAATGTTGATTAAATATGTAAATAGACATGGAGCATGATCCCATTTATATAAAATTAAGAATATGCAAAACTAGTTTATCTGTGTTGCATGCTAAAGTGATGATTTTATAAAGCAAAGTATATAAGTGATTTTCACTCCAGGCAGGATGATGTTACCTCCAGAGGAAGAGAGGCTGTGATTCAGAAGTGGTGTTAGAGGTCTTGAGAGTGCTGACAATGCTCTTTTGCTTGATGGAAGTACTTATATAAAGTCTCTTCAATTTAAAGTAGTTTGCTAGGTTACACATGTGTTCATTCCATCTTGTGTATGTGCTAAAGTTCACAGCATAAAATTAATTTAAAAAAGTTGCTGTGGCCTGCTCTTCCTAACTTTTCTTAAGCATCACTGACTTTTACTCTTTCCAACTTTCTTCCCAACTATTTCAGTGCTATTTTTGAATAGTCCATGCTTTAAAAATTCATGCAGAGAATCTGGAACTTATTGGCAGAATGATGCCAAAGACTTCTAATAAGTAAACATGCTTTGGCTTGTTAGATTAGCGTGAACAGGACTTTACAAGTTTTTTTTTCTATCTGGCAATATTGGTCCAAGAATGTGTAGTAACTCTATTTTTTCTCATTAGCAGGTTTATCAAAGTCCATCATCCTTGGCTCTAAATATTTAATTTGTGTTTCATTAATTTTAAACCAAAAATATTTGCTAAGCAGTTTGTAAATGTTCAGAGCTTTGCCACACACCTAGTCAGCAACACTACTCCCCATTCTTGAGGACATTCTGATTATGTTGATGAAATATTTTGGTGGGAAGTTGATTACCATGACTCCTGTTTGCAATCAATGTCTATACCCAGCAAAAAAGTAAGTGTTATTGTTTTAAACTCAGCTTTGTAATATAAGAATTGTCATAAGAAATAAACCTAGTTTTTGACATACACTTTACTTATAATAGGTGCATGGTGGTATAAAGTATAAGTAAATAATATGTTTATCCATAGTAAATAAACTCAAAGGGGCAGTTCACTTTTATGTTTTTGTATTTTGTTTTATTGTTGTCTATAAACAACTGATAAACAGTGGATCTAGCATTTGAATCCTGGTTATAATTTTTTGTTTTTGTTTTTTTACTTCAAATCTCATTCATTCCAATATTTCATCCTGACTTTCTCTATTAACCACGCCTAATGCATCAACCATAGTAATTATCACAAACATGACCCAATCCTATTTGCAAGCCAACTTTGGCTGCATCTATCCAGTATTTCAGAAACTTCTGAATCCCAAAACACTGGGCATTTTTGATCATTAGATATATAATTAGATACAACCCACACTGAGCAACACTGAAGCTGTCACTTATTTAGAAAAATGGGGGATTTTGATAGGCAATTTTGTTGCTCTTAAAATGGGAAAGAGTTCATGTACAGAGGATTAGATATAGAAGACATGGTGCATATATAAACATACATATATATGCACACACACACACACACATATATATACAATGAAATATTACTCAACCTTATAAAGAACAAAATAATGCATTTTGCAGCAAAGTTGATGGACCTAGAGAGATTGTCATACTGAGTGAAGTCAGATATAGAAAGGTAACTATCAAATGATATCACTTGTGTGTGGAATCTCACAAAAAGATGTGGCTGAACTTATCTATAAATGTAGAAAATAAACTTATGGTTATAGAGGATGGGAAGAGGAATGAATTGGGATATTGGCATTGATGTATAAATACTGATATATAAAATAGATAACTAATAAAAAACCTACTGTATAGCATAGGGTATCCAATATCCAATATCTTGTAATGAGTTATATGGGAAAGAAACCAACACAAAATACTATACTCCAATAAAAATTTTAAAAAAGGGGTAAGAGCTAAATTCAATTGTTTTGAGGTGTAGTAGAGAGTACTACTCGGAGAAGGCAATGGCACCCCACTCCAGTACCCTTGCCTAGAAATTCCCATGGACGGAGGAGCCTGGTGGGCTGCAGTCGCTGGGAGTCAGACACGACTGAGCGACTTCACTTTCACCTTTCACTTTCATGCACTGGAGAAGGAAATGGCACCCCACTCCAGTGTTCTTGCCTGGAGAATCCCAGGGACGGGGGAGCCTGGTGGGCCGCCGTCTATGGGGTCAAAGAGAGTCGGACACGACTGAAGCAATTTAGCAGCAGCAGTAGAGTACTACTATTCCTTTCAAGTAGTAGAAAGAATCTTGCTTTGAAAGTTGGGAAATACAGATTTGTATCCAATCTCTGTGCTTGTGTGAGGTCATCATGAGCAGGCACACTGACTGTGACAGGTTCCCATTTTTTACAGGTCCAAATTCTTCTGCCTTCTGGTTCTATTCTTGCTTTCCTAGCTAGCCTGTCTTTCCTATCGAAACACTGAAGTATCCTTCTCCTCTCTTCCAGAACACATCCCTCTGTCCACCACACACACACCCTCACACACACACACAGCTTGGTCATTCTGGATTTTGTTCTGAGCGTGGTGAGGACTTTTCAGCCTCAGTGCCAACATGTGGGCAGTTCCCAAGAGCTGTTATTTTAATTCTTTCTGAGTCAGCAAGACAGTGTCCTGCTATCTCTGTCAAGGTTGCACTTACAAGAAATAAACTGACCTATACTCCATAACTCAAACAGAAAAGAGAACACGGTTTGCAATAACTCTCAAAGGGCTCAACGTGTCAGTTACAGGGGTACTACTAGAGAAAAAAAAAAAAAAAACTAAGCTGTAATCTACAGGAAGTTTGGTATGGACAAACTATGAGTTAAAAACTCTGGGGTTGGCACGTGGGGCATATTTTTGTGAGTTCTTACCTAAGATCTGCAAAGTTCTCACTGTGAAGATCAGAGAAAAATCCCTTCATGCTTGTGGGAAAGAGAAAGGAGATTGGCCTTTAAAAAGTATTTTTGATATCTGCTATTCTTAACAAAGTTTAACCATAAGGGAAACTTTCACCACTGCCTAACCCACTGGTGTTTTGCTTTAGTCTTACTGACTTAGGGGACAGGGGATACCCAACTCCTTACATTCTAACTTTTCACATAGAGAAAAAGAAATATTGCAGCTCTCCCTAGCCCCCTAATCATCCTGACACATAAAGTGGGGTAAAAACAGAGTCGCCTGTGAAGTTCCCAGCTGGGAGGCACATGCTTACTAAAAGATGCAACCTAATCAAGGATTACAGAACACTTGTCCTTTCTCCATGCCTTTCCATGACATCACAGAAGACCTAGAGTGCCTCTGACCTAGTACATCATGTCAAGTTTCCAACAGAGAAGCAGAAGACAAACAAAAGGAAAAATAAACAGCTTGAATAGGATAAAGCAAGAATCAAAAACAGACTTACATATAGCAGGGATTTTCCTTTAAAAAAAATTTGTCACTCTGTTTTTATTTTATGTTGGACTATAGTTGATTAACAATGTTGTGTTAGTTTCAGATATACAGCAAAGTCATTCAGTTATATGTATACAAGTATCTACTCTTTTCAATTATTTTTTTCCCATTTAGGAAAGGTACATGATACTGAACAGAGTTCCTGTGCATTGTAGTGGGTCCTTATTGGCTATCTGTTTTAAATATAGTAGTGTATTTATATTATTCCCAATCTATCCCTCCTTCCCCCACCCTTTTCCTCTAGTAACCATAATTTTTTTTCTCTAATTTTCTGAGTGTTTCTGTTTTGTAAATATGATTTTTTATCTTTTTTTTCCAGATTTCACATAAACGTGATATCATCAGTCCAGTTCAGTTCAGTCGGTCAGTCACGTCTGACTCTTTGCTACCCACTTGAGCAAGGCTGTCTCTCTCTGTCTGATTACTTCACTCAGCACGATCATCTCCAGGCCAATCCAAGCTGCTGCAAACAGCATTATTTCATTCTCGTTGATGACTGAATACCATTCCATTGTACACATGTACACCACATCTTCTTGATCCATCCACCTCTTGGTGGGCATTTAGGTTGCTTCTTGTCTTGGCTATTGTAAGTCATTGGTAAAAGATACCTTTCTTACAGAAGGGTAAATGTAAGAATTTTATTAGACTTCTTCAGTTCAGTTCAGTTCAGTCTCTCAGTCGTGTCTGACTCCTTGCAAACCCATGAACCGCAACATGCCAGGCCTCCTGGTCCACCACAAACTCCCGGAGTTTACCCAAACTCATGTCCATCGAGTCGGTGACACCATCCAACCATCTCATCCTCTGTCGTCCCCTTCTCCTCCTGCCCCCAATCCCTCCCAGCATCGGGGTCTTTTCAAATGAGTCAACTCTTCACATGAGGGGGCCAAAGTACTGGAGTTTCAGCTTCAGCATCAGTCCTTCCAATGAATATTCAGGACCGATCTCCTTTAGGATGGACTGGTTGGATCTCCTTGCAGTCCAAGGGACTCTCAAGAGTCTTCTCAAACACTGTATGTAGTTCAAAAGCATCAATGTTTTGGTGCTCAGCTTTCTTCACACCAAATCTCACATCCATACATGACCACTAGAAAAACCATAGCTTTGACCAGATGTACCTTTGTTGGCAAAGTAATGTCTCTGCTTTTTAATATGCTATTTAGGTTGGTCATAACTTTCCTTCCAAGGAGCAAGCGTCTTTTAATTTCATGGCTGCAATCACCATCTGCAGTGATTCTGGAGCCCCAAAAATAGTCTGACACCGTTTTTACTGTTTCCCCATCTATTTGCCATGAAGTGATGGGACCAGATGCCATGATCTTAGTTTTCTGAATGTTGAGCTTTAAGCCAGCTTTTTCACTCTCCTCTTTCACTTTCATCAAGAGGCTCTTTAGTTCTTCTTCACTTTCTGCCATAAGGATAGTGTCATCTGCATATCTGAGGTTATTGATATTTCTCCCTGCAGTCTTGATTCCAGCTTGTGCTTCCTCCAGCCCAGCCTTTCTCATGATGTACTCTGCATAGAAGTTAAATAAGCAGGGTGACAATATACAGCCTTGACGCACTCCTTTTCCTGTTTGGAACCATTGTGCTGTTTCATGTCCAGTTCTAGCTGTTGCTTCCTGACCTGCGTACATATTTCTCAGGAGGCAGGTCAGGCAGTCCTGTATTCCCATCTCTCAGAATTTTCCAGTTTATTGTGATCTGGAGTCAGAGGCTTTGGCAGAGCCAATAAAGCAGATTAAACCATGCAAACAGGAAGAGAGTGGAGTGAAATGAAATGTTAGAGAAGAATCACCAGCCTGGAATTCTGTGCACTGCAAAACTAGCCTGCAGAGGTGAGGGAGAAATGAAGGACTTCTCAAACAAACAGACATCCAGGGAATTTGCTGAAAGACATTTGCAAAAAATGTCGAAAAGAAGCTCTCCAGTGAGAGGGAAGTTAATATAGTTCAGAAACTCAGAAATAAATAAGAAGAGATGAAGTGTTAAGGAAAGAATGTATGCTTTTCTTTTTTTTAATTTATCTATTTATTTTAATTGGAGGCTAACTACTTTACAATGAAACAGAGAGCAATTTGTTTAAAATAATAGAAACAATGTATTCATTTACATATGCTTATATGTATATGTTTGCTTATATGACATATAAACATATATAGGTATACATTTAAACATTTATGTAAACATAAGAAAGTGAATGACAATAATGGTGCTAGAGACAAGGGAAAAGAAGCAGGAATATTTTGTTTGATAAAGTGCTTGTACTGCACGTGAACAGCTATAGTGTTAACTGAAGGTGGATGGATAGGCAGAGCACAGAGGATTTTTAGGCAAGTGAAATTATTCTCTATGATGCTATAATGTGAATACATGTTATTGGACACTTGTCAAAACTATGAAGTGTACAAAAACAAGAGTAGAACTTGTTGTTAACTATGGGATTTTAGTGATAATGATGTATCAATATAGATTTATCAGTTATGACAAGGTTGCCACACTGGTTGGGAATATTGATATTAATACTAAGGGAGACTGGTCATATATGGTGGCAAGGGTTCCACTGCAACTTTGCAGTTCCTGAACAGTTTTGTGGTGAACTTAAAACTGCCTAAATATAGTCTATATAAAAGTAAAAAATTAAGGAAGAACAGCCCGTGGACTTTTTCACTTTATGGAAGATGCCAGACCAAGAGTTTGCCACTGTTGCTGAATGTCTGACTAGAATCAAATCTCATCTAATCAAAGGAGCTGTAATCAATTCTGACATTTTAAGTTAAGATTATTTAGTTGTTCTTTTTTTAGTGGCAAGAATAATAAGAATAAAGGTTAATGTTTTAGGATAAGGCTAAGTTTAGTCCAGAGTAGTATCAGGCTGCTTTGACATAGGTCCTATTGCTGATGGAGAGATTTATTAGAGTGTCATTTATTGATTGACTCATTCATTCATTCATTCAAGCCAATTTATTTGATATATGTGTACAAGACATTGCTTTTTAGGGAAAATGAGACTCCTGGGCTATTACTTCCCTCATGTGCTCTACTATTTGACATTGGACCAATTCCTTTCTTGCAGTCTCTGGGTATTGGCTCCTTGCCTTGACATCTTAAATTCAAGCTTTGACTTTGTCTCTTTCTGTTATATGACTACCTGAAAGCTAATTTGATCTCCCTGAGCCTCAGATTCCTCATCTATAAAATGGGGATTTATAGCTTATTCCCTTGGGTTGTGTTGAAACTGAAATTGAGTTGAGACATCATTGTCTTCTATCCTTCAACCTAGAGTGGTTGCTACTGATGGATTAATCTTACTGACTCAGTCCAGGAGTGGGCAGGCCAGTCCAGTGACCACTTCGGTATTGATTAGGGCATGGCTCACAGTTCCATTTTAGAAATAAATTGTGTTTAGAATTTATAAGACTAGCATCAGGTGCTGGGGCCTTCTTAGGTCTTGTAGTGCATACTGGGGTGTCATTCCAGGCTATATTTCCTCATTCCCATAACCAGAAGTGAGGTTGCCAGTGCTACTGAGGAGCCCACATGCCTAGACAGAGTTGTCCTCAGATCCTGGCATGCACACCCAGGCCTCAGATGCAAAGCCCACAGGGGGCCAGTCACACCTCAGGCTCCACCGAGGATGCACAGAGAGAAGAGCTGCAATTGCAGGATTATAGGAGCCTGGTTCCAGTGAGGAAGTCCTGCCAGTGTTGGTGCTGGCAACAGGGCTGGTGCTACAAATCCTGAGCACACTGCAGGCATCTGACTCCAGACCCAGACCCCTTGAAGCTATGGAAGTATTTGAACTAATCCTCCACCCTGACTAGCCATTCTGCAGAGACCAGAGTTCTGATGATAGTAGATAGCTTGTGAATACACAAACACATCGGAAGATTTGCTGAGGACTCAGTGATGGCCCAGTGGGAAGTGTTGATTCTGGTTGAAGAAAACGTTGAGATTCATGAATTAGACTTGGACAAAAGCAGTTGCCAGAAAGTGCCCTGAGGATGCTCTTCAGAAGAAGGAGGAGGTGCAGGAAGACTACCAAAAAAATCGGAAAGCCTTCAGTGCCAATCCACATCCCTCACCAGAGACAGAAAACAAGCAAGCAAACAAAAAAACCCACAGGAAATACTTAGAGTTGGAGAGAACTCACACAGTGTCTCACAGGTGTGAAAGAAGTGAAAAAAGAGATTCAACAGAGACTTAGCAGCTTATTCTTCAGACCAGGAATCTTCTGATCAGAGCCATGTTCCCTCCAATAACCACCAGTCCTCGGCAGATGCCAGCTGAGTGGTAAAGATCCCCAGTGGAACGCCACCAGCCCATTGTTCTATGTTGCAAGCCTGGCCTCACTAATGTCTTTAAGGACAGTCTGGAGATTGGTCAAGAAGGACACCTAAGTGAACCCCAGAGGAAAGAGATTATAAGCCAAAGCAAGAAGCACAAATCTTTTCACAAGGAAATAAACTTCTGGTGGATGTCAAGCATGATTAGAATTTCACTGCTTTGTTCAGCAAGAAATCACAAAGGGCAGTCTCAAAAGAGGAAAGCCCCTGTATAGCCTGTCTTGTTCTCAGAAGACAGAACAAAATAGGGACTTCCTTGGTGGTCCAGTGGCTAAAACTCCATTTTCCCAATGCAGGGAGCCTGAGTTCAATCCCTGGTTAGGGACTTAGATCCCACATGATGCAACTAAAGATCCTACATGCCACAACTAAGACTCAACACAGCCAAATATATACTATATATATATATATATATATATATATATATATATATATATATATATTTAAGAAGATAGAACAAAGGAGAAATCAACCTCTAGTGGTGTTAAGAAAGAGAAAGGAACAGCATCAAGAAGTCTATCTTCCTTGGAGGTTTCTTCAGATAGCTTTTTAAGAAGTCAAAACACAAAGACTCAGAGAAAACCAAGTCAAACCAAGCAAGCAAAGTCCAGAGGGTATAGACATAGGAAAGGAGGCAGGAGATTTGTCCAGGGAAAACAGGAAGGTTTCTAAAACCTAAAGTCTCAAGAAGGGAAGCTAAAACTTTGCACTCGGATAGAAAGTCAGTGGGCTCTTTCCCTGAAGTTGAAGAGGCAGGTGTGGATGATGAATCCTAGCAGCCCACCATGTCTTGTGAGTCACACCTTAGCTATGACCAGCCTCAGAAGAAAAATAAAGATTGTGAAAACTTTAGTCACTCTAACTGGAGAGAAAAGACTTACAAGAAATGTTAAGTTCTAAAAGCACTAGTGAAAAACAACACTGGCCCCATTCAGAAATTACCTAATATAAAAGAAAACAAGTCAGTGAAGCTACAGCCTACTAGGGCTAATTCTGCCAAGCTGGAAAAGGTCCTCACCAACACATTACCAGTGTGGCCAGACCTCCCATTACCCAAGTAACTAATCAACGGCCATTTGCCCTCAAATGATGTCCTCCTTCTAACCGAAGCAAAAAACAAACAAAGAAACAGACAAAAGCCCACTACCATCATCCCAGGAGGTGAAGACGTTTGGCGTCCTGTATTCAGAATGAATTTTAAGATGTAAGTGTATTCTGGTCTCCAAGAGTGCTTATCTTCCCCCCAAGGTAAATAACAGTTGAAAATAGAATTAAAGTTGAATCAAATGCTTAAATAAAGAAAGCTATGCCCTTTTTAGACCTGCTAGTGGAATAAGGTTCATACCAGTTACAAATAGCTGCTGGAAGCTTTCTTATGTTTTCCCTTGACAGTCAGCTAATCAACATTCATGGAGACTCTTGTTTTTAATGGGCATGATATTAGCAACTACAAAATGAACTGCTATTTACTTTAAACCTGGAAATCTATTCAGGAAGACAGTTTACATGCTAATGAAAAAATTTAGAAGTGTGATTATTCAGTCATAACTTTTTAAAGGATATTTTGGAAAAAGTGTTTCTTAGGTCCAAATTTACTTTAATTAACAATTTTCTTTAACACTATTGCTTTAAATGACATTTCCTTCACATCACTTGTAGGTTCAGCAGCACATACAGATAAAGAAATCAGTAAATATTCTTAAATTTTTAAAGGTCATGTCCTTTCTATTTTTGTTGGTTTGTTTGTTTTACATTTAGGGAACCATAAGTATATTTTAGCTTAGTTGTAAAAGCTGGAAGTTTCAAAATTTCTAAAGTTTCAAAACACTTTTTAGACAAAAAGTTGAAGTATCTTGGTCAAACTGGGCTAGAATAAAGATGTCCAGGCTTATAGCTGATAACCCACCTGTATTTGGAAATATTCTGTAAATAATATACATTTTAATAAACTTAAAAAATGCTAGGAATGAAAAATGGCTGTTGAGTGAGAAAAATGAATACATATTAGTAAAAATGAATGAGTATCAGGAAGCACGTTTGAGAACTGAAGTGTTGGGAGGTTTAACAAATGGACTTTCTTCAAAACCATTGTTAGGCAAATTCAAATAATTCTTCACTTGCAACTAGTAAGATATATTATCTACCCCATCCTGGTACTTGAATACATATTATAATAAAAACTAAAGAGAACTTTGCTATGGAAGAAATTACGTGAAAAATTAATACAGAAGAGTGTTCAGCATCATTTGTGGCACATAATAAATATTATATTATCTAACTATCATTATTACTGCTACAGTACAGAAACAGTGAAAAGTGGTTTAGTCCTTAAGTCATGTCTGACTCTTTGTCAACCCGTGTAGCCCACCAGGCTCCTCTGTCCATGGGATTCTCCAGGCAAGAATACTAGAGTGGGCTGCCATTTCCTTCTCCAGGGGGTCTTCCCCACCCAGGAATCAAACCTGAGTCTCTTGAATTGCAGGTGAATTCTTTACCAACTGAACCACCTGGGAAGCCAGTTACATCTATTGTTTCCCCAAAGCTGATACTTGAATATATATTATAAAAAAGCTGGAAAGAACTTTGCTATGGGAGAAATTACATGAAAAAGTAATATACAAAGCATGTTTAGAATCGTCTGTGGCACATAATAAGTATTATATCATCTAACTATCATTTCTGCTACAGTACAGAAACAATGAAAAAGAATAACTTCACAGTGGATAAAGTGAAAGTGAAGTTGCTCAGTCGTGTCCGACTCTTTGTGATCCCATGGACAGTAGCCTGCACTAGGCTCCTCCATCCATGGGATTTTCTAGGCAAGAGTACTGGAGTGGGTTGCCGTTTCCCTCCTCAGGGAATCTTCCCAACCCAGGGATAGAACCCAGGTCTCCCACTTTACCGTCTGAGCCAGCAGGGATAAGGCTAATATCAATTGTAATGAGCCATGTTGATAGCATGCAACTTTACCTCTGAAGTTTTCCCTCCTTAAACCCCAAATTCTGGATTAGTCACACACACACGTACACATAGACAAATTCTAATAGTGGATGTCCTACAAAATACCTGACCATTGCTCCCCAGAATTATCAGTGTTATGGAGAACAAGCTGTATCTAAGAAACTGTTAAGCAGTGGGGTGTCTGAGGAGACATGGTGATTAAGTGTAATGCAATCTCTTGGGTAGGATCCTGAAACAGAAAAGGAATATTAGCTAAAAATTAAGTCTAAATGAAGTATAGATTTTACTTAATAATAATAAATTAACATTAGTTTACTAATTGTGGCAAATGTACTGTACTAATGTATAGCAATGATAGGCAAAACTAGACATGGGTTACATGGGAACATTCTTTATTGTTTTAAAAACCTAAAGCTATTCTAAAAACCAAAATATTTTGTTTAAAAAAATACTACTGGAAGTATGCCTGAGTCATTTTGTAAAAACAAGTTAATTAATTGATGCAAAAAAATAAAAGAGAGAAAGGAATGAAGAAAAGAAGGAAAATAAGTGCAAATGAAGCACCCCTTATGTCCAGGGTGCTCTGCCATGCACAATTCATATGCAATGTAATTTACTTAATGTCTCATATTAGCATGTAATAAAAACTTTGCTCTTTACAATTTTAATTGAATACAGTCAGTAAGAGAGGTTAAGCGACCTGTCTAGTATCAAATATGCAGCAAAGAATGGCAAAAGTTTTAACCTAGTTGTCTGCTTAAAATTTTTATTGTGGTATATACATATAACATAAACATTTCGTTTTTAACCAGTTTTAAGCGAAGAATTCAGGGACATTGATTATAGTTGCAATGCTATATAACCATCTCCACTAATTCCAGACTTTCTCATCATTTCAAACACAAGCTATGTTTTTTTTCAAAAACAAACTTTGCATCCATTCCCACTTCCAACAACTCCAGATAGCCACTAATCTATTTTATGTTTCTATGAATTTATTTATTCTATTTATTTTATATAAGTGAAATCACACAATATTTATCCTGTGTATAGCTTATTTCATTTAGCATGTTTTAAAATTTTATCTATGTTGTAATATGTATCAAAATTTCATTAATTTATATAGCTGAATAATATTCCATTGAATGTTTATCTTTTGATGTACATTTGGTTTGTAATTCCACATGAATTTAAGGAATAACTTTTCCATTTCTAAAGAAAATGCAGGCAGAACTTTGATAAGGATGAGGTTAAATCTATAGATTGGTGCTTTAGGTAGCTTTGACATATTAACAGTATTAAGTCTTTTCCCCATGAGCTATGAAATATTTTTCAATTATTTTTAGGTCTTCTCTAACTTCTTTTGGAAATCATCTTGCTGTTTTCAGTGTATAAGTATTTCAGTTTGTAGTTAAATGTATTCCTAGATATCAAAGTGCAATATGGGAAACCTGGGTTTGATCCCTGGGTTGGGAAGATCCCCTGGAGAAGAGAAAAGCTACCCACTCCAGTATTCTGGCCTGGAGAATTCCATGGACTAAGTTCATGGGGTCACAAAGAGTCAGACACGACTGGGAGATTTTCACTTGCACTTTACTTTCACTAGATAGTTTATTCTATTGTATGCTCTTATCAACAGTAGTGTTTTTAATTTCCTTTTCAGATTGTCCCCTGTGAGAGTATAGAAACACAACTGACTTTTGCATTTTTATCTTGTATTATTCTGCTTTATTGAATTTATTTTATAGCTCTGGTAGCTTTTTCTGTGGGGCATTTAGGGTTTTCCATATATAGGGTCATACCATCTGTGAGTAGAGATAAAGTTTTATCTCTTTCTTTCCAACCTGGATGCTTTTATTTTGTCTGTTTTCTAATTATTCTGGCTAGAACTTCCAGTGCAATGTTGAATGGCAGTAATAAAAGCAAGCTTTCTTGTCTTTTTTTTTTTTTTTTTTCATTTATTTTTATTCATTGGAGTCTAATTACTTCACAACATTGCAGTGGGTTTTGTCATACATTGACATGAATCAGCCATGGAGTTACATGTATTCCCCATCCCGACCCCCCCTCCCACCTCCCTCTCCACCCGATCCCTCTGGGTCTTCCCAGTGCACCAGGCCCGAGCTCTTGTCTCATGCATCCAACCTGGGCTGGTGATCTGTTTCACCCTAGATAATATACATGTTTTGATGCTATTCTCTCGAAACATCCCACCCTCACCTTCTCCCACAGAGTCCAAAAGTCTGTTCTGTACATCTGTGTCTCTTTTTCTGTTTTGCATATAGGGTTATCATTGTCATCTTTCTAAATTCCATATATATGTGTTAGTATGCTGTAATGTTCTTTATCTTTCTGGCTTACTTCACTCTGTATAATGGGCTCCAGTTTCATCCATCTCATTAGAACTGATTCAAGTGAATTCTTTTTAATGGCTGAGTAATACTCCATGGTGTATATGTACCACAGCTTCCTTATCCATTCGTCTGCTGATGGGCATCTAGGCTGCTTCCATGTCCTGGCTATGATAAACAGTGCTGCAATGAACACTGGGGTGCATGTGTATCTTTCAGATCTGGTTTCCTCAGTGTGTATGCCCAGAAGTGGTATTTCTGGGTCATATGGCAGGTCTATTTCCAGTTTTTTAAGAAATCTCCACACTGTTCTCCATACTGGCTGTACTAGTTTGCATTCCCACCAACAGTGTAAGAGGGTTCCCTTTTCTCCACACCCTCTCCCGCATTTATTGCTTGTAGACTTTTGGATAGCAGCCATCCTGACTGGCGTGTAATGGTACCTCATTGTGGTTTTGATTTGCATTTGTCTGATAATGATGGATGTTGAGTATCTTTTCATGTTTTTGTTAACCATCTATATGTCTTCTTTGGAGAAATGTCTGTTTAGTTCTTTGGCCCATTTTTTGATTGGGTCATTTATTTTTCTGGAATTGAGCTTCAGGAGTTCCTTGTATATTTTTGAGATTAATCCTTTATCTGTTGCTTCATTTGCTGTTATTTTCTCCCAATCTGAGGGCTGTCTTTTCACCTTACTTATAGTTTCCTTTGTTGTGCAAAACTTATAAGTTTCATTAGGTCCCATTTGTTTATTTTCGCTTTTATTATCAATATTCTGGGAGGTGGTTCATAGAGGATCCTGCTGTGATTTATGTCAGAGAGTGTTTTACCTATGTTCTCCTCTAGGAGTTTTATAGTTTCTGGTCTTACATTTAGATCTTTAATCCATTTTGAGTTTATTTTTGTGTATGGTGTTAGAAAGTGTTCTAGTTTCATTCTTTTACAAGTGGTTGACCAGTTTTCCCAGCACCACTTGTTAAAGAGTTTTTCTTTTTTCCATTGTATATCCTTGCCTCCTTTGTCGAATATAAGGTGACCATAGGTTCATGGATTTATCTCTGGGTTCTCTATTCTGTTCCATTGATCTATATTTCTGTCTTTGTGCCAGTGCCATACTGTCTTGATGACTGTGGTTTTGTAGTAGAATCTGAAGACAGGCAGTTCATTCCTGATTCCTCCAGTTCCATTCTTCTTTCTCAAGATTACTTTGGCTATTCGAGGTTTTTTGTATTTCCATACAAATTGTGAAATTATTTGTTCTAGTTCTGTGAAAAATACTGTTGGTAGCTTGATGGGGATTGCATTGAATCTATAGATTGCTTTGGGTAGTATAGCCATTTTGACAATATTGATTCTTCCATTTCATGAACACAGTATATTTCTCCATCTGTTTGTGTCCTCTTTGATTTCTTTCATCAGTGTTTTATAGTTTTCTATAAAATTAACACACAGAAATCCCTTGCATTCCTATACACTAACAATGAGAAAACAGAAAGAGAGATTAAGGAAACAATACCATTCACCATTGTAACAAAAAGAATAAAATGCTTAGGAGTATACCTACCCAAAGAAGCTTTCTTGTCTTATTTCTGATCTTAGTGGAAAAGAATTCAGTCTTTTACCAATAAGCATAATCTTATTTGTGGGGTTTTCATTAATGATCATACTGTGAAAATTTACTTATATTCCTAGAATTCTTAGTGTTATTAGCATAAAAAGGTGTTTCATTTTGTCAGTTGTACTTTTTAAGTCAATTGAGCCAATCACGTGTGTGTCTTTTATTAATTCCATTTAATGTGGTATGTGCCACAGGTTCATTTTCTTATCATGAAACCTTTTACTTCCTGAGATAAATTCTATCTAGTCATGGCATATCATTCTACTAATATTCTTTTGTATTTAATTTTCTAGTTTTTCCCCAGATTTATCTGTCTATATTCTTAAGGGATGTTGGTATATTTGATCTTACAGTGTTTTATTCTGGCTTCTGAGTAATACTGGCTTACAGAATGAATTAGGAAATCTTGTCTTCTAATTTGGGAAAGCATTTCAGAAGTATTTATGTTAATTCTTTTTAAAATTTGTTTGAAAATATGGTGTATAAAGAGAAAATCTGATGTATTGAGTCCAACAAATCAGGAGATATTGGGCATTGAAATGGTAATTTGCTATGCAAAGTTCCCAATAGAAGGAGGTGTGTCATGCCATAGAAAGGGGTCTTAGTGAAACACCAGGATCTGTCAGGAGGCAAAGGGAGGGGCAGGATCAAAGCAAAATAATTTATTGTGATTTCTGTGGGAAAGAAAGGGAAAGGCGGGATATGCAGATGTGGAACTGTCAAGTTTGCATCATTTCAGTGGAAAAGGGGATGCACCTACTTGTTTGGTAGCTGGTCCTGGGGTGGCTATGGTAGGTGGATGGTACCCGTGCCCTAGCCTGATAGAGATGGTTTTGAGAGTGTTAACTCTTAATTGGTTGGTTTTTATTTGAAAAGTACACTTGATAAAGTTGTAACAATCTAGTTCATATTGTTGTTCAGTTGCTAAGCTGTGTCCAACTCTTTGCAATCCCATGGACTGCAGCATGCCAGGCTTCCCTGTCCTTCCCTTTCTCCCAGATTTGTTCAAACTCATGTCCATTGAGTCAGTAATGCCATCCAAACATCTCATCCTCTGTAGCTTCCTTCTCCTCCTGCCCTCAATATTTCCCAGCATCAGGGTCTTTTCCACTTGTATCAAGTGGCCAAAATATTGAAGTTTCAGCATCAGTCCTTACAATTCATACTCAGGCTTGATTTCCTTTTGTATTGACTGGTTTGATCTCATTTTAGTCCAAGGGACTCTCAAGAGTCTTCTCCAGCACCATAGTTTGAAAGCATCAATTCTTTGGTGCTTCACATCTTCTTGATGATCCAGCTCTTACATTTGTACTTGTCTACTAGAAAAACCATAGCTTTAATATACAGACATTTGTCGGCAAAGTGATGTCTCTGCTTTTTAATACATTGTCTAGGTTTATCATGGCTTTTCTTCCAAGGAGCAAGCTTTTAAATTTTGTGGCTTCAGTCACTATTCAGTGATTTTGAAACCCAAGAAAATAAAACCTGTTAGTTTCCATTTTTTCCCCAATCTATTTGCCAAGAAGTGATCAGACTAGATGCCATGATCTTTGCTTTTTGAATGTTGAGTTTTAAGACAGTTATTTCACTCTCCTCTTTCACCCTTGTCAACAGGCTCTTTAGTTCATATTGATCCAACTCCATTTCAGCAGCATTCAAAACTCATCTCCAATATTTCACAGTCCTCCCCTCCAAATATTGTTGTCATTAATGTATCTTTAAATATTGTGTGTCTGGGCTTCCCTGTTGGCTCAGATGGTAAAGAATCTGCCTGCAATGTGGGAGACCTGGATTTGATCCCTGGTTTGGGAAAATCCCCTGGAGGAGGCATGGCGACCCACTCCAATATTCTTGCCTGGAGAATCCCCATGGACAGAGGAGCCTGGCGGGCTACAGTCCTTGGGGTCACAAAGAATAAGGCATGACTGAGCGACTCAACACACATATTGCATGTCTATTAACATATTTAAGATCATTTTAATAAATTTGTCTTTTGAATCCTGTGGGAAATAAAAGCTGTAGTTACAACCTCAATATAAAATACTGACTTTTATATATACCCATGTATATACCTTTACTGGAGATTTTTACTTTTTCATGTGGCTTTGAGTTATTGTCTGTTATCATCTCATTGCAATCTGAAGGATTCCTTTTCACATATTTTGCACAAAAATTATAGTGATAATTAATTCCATTTTTTATTGTTCATTTGCAAATGTCTTAATTTCCCACTTAGTTTTGAAGGATAGTTTTAGAGGTTTTTGGGTTTTTTGCCCCTCTGACAGCACTGCATCTATTTCATCCCACTAACTTCTGTTATTCAAATTTTCCAATGAGAAAGTTATTAATTTTTGAAAAACCATTTGAACTTAATGAGTTGCTTCCTTTTTTGCTGTTTTCAAGATTCTGTCTTTCCCTTTGGCATTCAAGACTTATGTAATGTGTCTCTGGTTAGATTTATTAGAAGTAATTCTATTCCGGGTTTGTTTAGTTTCCTGGATGTTTAATCATGTGTTTCCTCAGAATTTGGTGGTTTGTTGCAATTATTTTCTCAACTATTTTTTTCACCTCTTTCTTCTCCTCTTAGGACTCCCCTATTAGTATATTTATCTACTTAATAATGCCTCACAGATCCTTTAAATTTTAGTTAGTCTTCTTTATTCTTTTTCCTTTTACTTTTCAGATGCAATGCTTTTAACTATCTTGCCTTGCAGTTTGCTTATTTTTCTTCTGCCTGTTCAGATCTCTTGTTCAGTCTCTATAACAAGCTTTTAATTTCAGTTACTGTGTTTTTCAACTTTAGAGTGTCTGTTTGTTTCCTTCATGTGATTCCTCTATCTTTAGAGTCTCATTTTGTTCATATATTATTTTTCTTATTCTTTTTAGTTTGTTGTTTGTTTTTAGCCAGGAGGTTGTGGGTAGTCATTCACATAAGCAATCATTACACTTCTATCTCACTTTTCTGGTTAAATAAGTTGTATTTGGTTCACGTGTAGTCCCTAAAAACCAATTCATAGTATGGGCAAAGTGAAGAATGTATTTAGAATTTTTATAATATCAAAGAATTAGGCAGGCTTTTGAAAAACAAGAGTAAAAAAGAAAAACTGAAGAAAAAACAATATTTGCTAAATACCTATTTGTATGGGTTGCATTTAAAAATGTTTCCTCCATTTCCATGATATTCACTAACCTAGAATCCAGTGGTTATGTTTCCAGGATGGGCACGGGAAGGTGGGCACCTAGGTATAAGCAGGTGGTATATTTGGGTTAAGGAAGTGAAGCTGAGAGCATGGAAAAGTAAGACAGCCATGCATTGTAAGACATAATGATTCTTACTGAAGTAAAAAAAAAAAAAAAAAAACATTCTAAATTTTCTCAATCTGACTGAATTGGTACAAAAACATACAAATAGTTATTATAACTGCATTCTGCATGTTCAGGATATTAAGGAGAGACATAAAAATGTTAAGAATATGTATATAATGAGATAAAGCTTTACTATCCAGGTGAAAACACACTGAATGAAATTTTAAAAAGATTAAACCTTACAGAAGAAAAGATGAGCGCATTTTCAGACAGGATAAAAGAAATCATCCAAAATAAAATACAATAATAAAATTTTAAAATATAAATAGACATTCCCTGAAATGCTGAGCAACTTTGAACAGTCTAATATATATGTAAATGGAGACCTCATAAGGGTTGGAAAAAATTTTAATGAGTCGACTTTTCCAAAATTTAATTAAAAAACTATGAACCCACATATCCAGGAACCTCAATGAACACCTAGCACAAGACTTACAAAGGAAAGAACGCCAAAGCACATTTTAATCGAATTTCTCACAACCAATGAAAAACAGTAATATAATAAGTAACCAAAGAAAAAGATACATTACAGTTACAGGAAAAGGGCTAAGAATAGGGGCAAATTTCTTATCATAAACCATGTAAATGAGATGATAGTAGAGAAATATCTTTAAAGTAATACAAGAAAGAAAAACAGCCAATGAAGAATTCTATATCAAGCCAAACCATCAGCAGTAATATAGAATATTTAAGATATGTTATCCAGTAACTTGACCTAATTTATATTTACATGAATACTCATTCATCTCAAGTACACATGAAATAATTATTAAGATATCAAAATTCTAGAAAAGCCAATTTAATAAATGTAAAAACACTTAAGTCACACAAACTATGCTCTCAGACCACAGTGGAATTACATTAGAAATAAATGACAGAAGGATTTCTGGAAAATCCTGAAATATAGGAAATTAAATAACATTGCTAAATAACCAACAGGATAAGATAATTAAAATAGAAATGAAAATGTATTTTTCAATTGAATGAAAATGAAAATTAGTTATATAAAGTTGTGGGTTACTGCTAAAGCAATCCATCAAAGAAGCTTATATCACCAAGTAACAGTAACAGAAAAGACTAGTCTCAAATCAAATTCTTTAGCTCCTATCTTAAAAATCTTAACCAAGTCACATAATAAAACCAAAAGAAAGTAGAAGAATGGGACAATAAAGATCAAAGGAAAAAGACTGAGGCCAAAAATAGAAAACGATACACAAAATAAATGAAACAAAAAGCTAGAACTCTTAGCGGATGAACAAAATTGATAAAACTCTAAGGGTGCTGACCAAGATAAAAAAGATGACACAAATGATCAGTATCAGTAATGAGAGGTAGCATGACCTCAATTCTGAAAAATATTTGAAATAATGTTATAAAAATAAATAATGTAATTAACAACTCCTTGCAATAAATGTGGAAGATAAAATGTACAAATTCCTACCAAACTCACTCAAGAATAAATGGATAGCCCTGTATTTATTAATGACACTAAATATATAATTTTAAACTTTTCTCCAAGAGTGATGAAACACATAAAATAATCAAAAAATAAAAGATACCAACTCTATACAAATTATTCCCCCAAAATTAAATGGAGGAAATGTTTCTTATTTTATATTCTAGGATCAGAATTACCTTGATATCAAAACTAAATAAGGGAAAATAGATATCAAGATTCCTACTGAACATAAATGCAAAAATCTTAAATATGATTTCAGCAAATAAAATCGAATAATTTGTTAAAAGAATAAGATGCAATGACCAGTGCAATTTATTCCAGGAATGCAGTATTGATTTTCCATTTGAAAAATGGTATGGTTTCTCTTTTTTACCATTTTATGTAAAAAAAATTAAATAAGTCACATAGCCAACTCAGTAGAGGCAGAAAAAAATGGCACAAATCAACACACTTTCCTAGTAAAGACTCTGAACATAGCAGGAGCATAAAGTAATTTTCTGAGATGCTTATCATCTGATCATATGAGACATCATACAGTAAGACAAAGATTTTGGCTTCCTGTGTTGATGATATAAGAGATCACTGTGCAGTTAGAAATGAAACGAGGGTACAGATAAGGCCTGTCTGACCATAAAACCAGTCCCCAATTTATCAGACCATGCCTATCAGAACCTGAAGCTAGTACAGAGCTTTCTCCTTTGATAGGTATTGTAAATGTGAGAATGACTTAATTATTGATACAGACTTTACAAAAAACTTATTGCGATTAAAAATTTATACACAAATTTATACACAAATTTATCATCTTAACAATTTCTAAATGTACAGTTCAAGGATGTGAAGCATATTAATATTGTTTTGCAAACAAATTCCAGAACCTTTTTATCTCACAAAACTGAAACTCTGTACCTCATAACAGCAACTCCCAAATTACCCCTCCTCTCAACACCTGGCAACCACCAAACGCCTATTTCTGTGAACCTGATACTCTTCCAGATAACTCATATACATGGAATCACAGTGTTTGTCTTTTTTTGTGACAGGCTTATTCCACTTAGTATAAGGGCCGCAGATTTCATTCATGCTGTGACATATGTTAGAAGTTCCTTCATTTTAATACTGAGTAATAGTCCATTTTATGTGTTTGGGTGTCTTCGGGGGATGTACGGGTCAGCAGTGGCCTGCCGCAGGGGCAGGGGGTCTGGGTGCAGTGGAGCTGGGCATGGCAGAAGCCCTCTCGGAGGAGGTCACCCTTAACCCACCATAGAGCCTCCAGAACATACAAAGGACTGCGGAACAGACTCCGCAGACTCACAGAACCTCGTGAGCGCAGGACCCAGAGGAAGAAGCAGGGACCCCAAAAGAGCCTGGCCCAGACTTGCCCGTGAGCGTCCAGGAGTCTCCAGAAGAGGCGTGGCTTGGCAGTGCCCTGCTCAGGGGTTGGGGGCACGGAGTAGAGCATTGCCTGCTTGGCACCTTTTCAAGGAGGTCATCATTGTCTTCATCACCTCCGCCACAGTTTGGCCTCAGGTCAAATAACAGGGAAGGGAGCACAGCCCTGCCATTCAACAGAAAATTGGTTTAAATGTTTACTAGCACGGCCCGCCCCACCAGAACAGGACCGTTTCCCCCATCTCTCCCATCAGGAAGCATCCATAAGCCTCTTATCCTTCTCCATCAGAGGGCAGACAGAAGGAAAGCCACAATCACAGAAAACTAACCGATCTGATTTCACGGACAACAACTTTGCCTACTCAATGAAACTGTGAGCCATGTCACGTAGGGCCACCCAAGACGGATGGGTCATAGTAGAGAGGTCTGACAGAATGTGGTCCACTGGAGAAGGGAATGGCAAACCACTTCAGTATTCCTGCCTTGAGAACCCCATGAGCAGTGTGAAAAGGCAAAAAGATAGGACACTGAAAGATGAATTCCCCAGGTCAGTAGGTGCCCAATTTGCTACAGGAGATCATTGGAGAAATAACTCCAGAAAGAATGAAAGGATGGAGCCAAAGCAAGAACAGCACCCAGTTGTGAATGTGATTGATGAAGGAAATAAAGTCCAAAGATGTAAAGAGCAATATTGCATAGGAACCTGGAATGTTAGGTCCATGAATCAAGGCAAATTGGAAGTGCTCAAACAGGAGATGGCAAGAGTGAACATGAGTATTTTAAGAATCAGTGAACTAAAATAGACTGGAATGGATGAATTTAATTCAGATGAATATTATATCTACTACTGTGGGCAAGAATCCCTTAGAAGAAATGGAGTAGCCATCATAGTCAACAAAAGAGTCTGAAATGTAGTTCTTGGTTGAAATCTCAAAAATGACAATATCTGTTTGTTTCCAAGGCAAACCATTCAATATCACAGTAATCCAAGTTTATGGCCTAACTAATAATGCTGAAGAAGTTGAAGCTGAACGGTTGTATGAAGACCTATAAGACCTTTTAGAACTAACACCCAAAAAAGATATCCTTTTCATTACAGGGAGCTGGAATGCAAAAGTAATAAGTAAATAAATACCAGGGGTAATGGGAAAATTTGGCCTTGGAGTACAAAATGAAGCAGAGCAAAGTCTAACAGAGTTTTGCCAAGAGAATGCAGTGGTCATAGTAAACACCCTCTTCCAACAACACAAGAGAAGACTCTACACATGGCCATCACCAGATGGTCAATATTGAAATCAGATTGATTATATTCATGGCAGCCAAAGATGGAGAAGCCCTATACAGTCAGCTAAAACAAGATTTGACTGTGGCTCAAATCATGAAATCCTTATTGCAAAATTCTGACTTAAATTGAAGAAAATAGGGAAGAACACTAGACCATTTAGGTAGGACCTATATCAAATGCCTTATGACTATACAGTGGAAATGACAAATAGATTCAAGGGATTAGATCTGATAGACAGAGTGCCTGAAGAACTATGGATGGAGGTTCATGACATTGTACAGGAGGCAGTGATCAAGACCATCCCCAAGAAAAAGAAATGCAAAAAGGCAAAATATTTGTCTGAGGAAGCCTTACAAAGAGCTGTGACAAAAGAGAAGTGAAAGGCAAAGGAGAAAAGGAAAGATATACCCGTTGGAATGTAGAGTTCCAAAGAAGAGCAAGGAGAGATAAGAAAGCCTTCCTCAGCGATCAGTGCAAAGAAATAGAGGTAAACAATAGAATGAGAAAGACTAGAGATCTCTTCAAGAAAATTAGAGATATCAAGGGGATGTTTCATGCAAAGATGAGGACAACAAAGGACAAAATTTGTGTGGACCTAACAGAAGCAGAAGATATTAAGAAGAGGTGGCAGGAGTACACAGAAGAACTGTACCAAAAACATCTTCAAGAACCAGATAACCATGATGCTGTGTGATCACTCACCTAGTCAGACATCATGGAATGGGAGGTCAGGTGGGCCTTAGGAAGAATCTTCAGGAGCAAAGCTAGTGGAGGTGATGAAATTCCAGTTCAGCTATTTCAAATCCAAAAAGGTGATGCTGTGAAAGTGCTTCACTCAATATGCCAGCAAATTTGGAAAACTCAGCAGCAGCCACAGGACTGGAAAAGATGTTTTCTTTCCAATCCCAAAGAAAGGCAATGCCAAGTAATGTTCAAACTACCTCACAATTCCACTCATCTCACACGCTAGCAGAGTAATGACCAAAATTCTCCAAGCCAGGCTTCAACAGTATGTGAACGGCGAACTGCCAGATGTTCACGCTGGTTTTACAAAAGGTAGAAGAACCAGAGGTCAAATTGCCAAAATCTGTTGGATTATAGAAAAAGTGAGAGAGTTCCAGAAAATATCCACTTCTGCTTTATTGACTGAACCAAAGCCTTTGACTGTGTGGATCACAATGAACTCTGGAAAATTCTGAGAGATGGGAATTCCAGACCGCCTGACCTGCCTCTTGAGAAACCTGTATTCAAGTCAAGATGCAACATCTAGAACTAAACATGGAATAGCAGACTGTTTCCAAATCGGAAATGATGTATGTCAAGGCTGCATATTGTCCTATGCTTATTTAATGTATATGCACAATACATCATGAGAAACACTGGGCTGCATGAAGCATAGGCTGGAGTTAAGATTTCAGGGAAAAATATCAATAACCTCAGATATGCAGATGCAACCACCCTTATGGCAGAAAGTGAAGAAGAACTAAAGAGCCTCTTGATGAATGTGAAAGAGGAGAGTGAAAATGCTGGCTTAAAGCTCAACATTTAGAGAACTAAGACCATGGTTTTAGTCTGGTCCCATTACTTCATGGCAAATAGTGACAGACTACTTTTAGGGGCTCAAAAATCATTGCAGATGGTGATTGCAGCCATGAAAGTAAAACCAGTCTGCTCCTTGGAAGAAAAATTTTGACCCATCTAGACAGCATACTAAAAAACAAAGATATTACTTTGCCAAAAAATGTCCATCTAGTAAAAGCTATATATGGATGTGAGAGTTGGACTATAAAGAAAGCTGAACATCCAAGAATTGATGCTTTTGAACTGTGGTGCTGGAGAAGACTCCTGAAAGTCCCTTGGACAGCAAGGCAATCAACCAGCAAGGATCCAACCAGTCTATCCTGAAGGATTCATTCCTGAATATTCATTGGAACAACTGATGATGAAGCTGAAACTCCAATCCTTTGGCCACCTGATGTGAAGACCTGACACATTGGAAAAGACCCTGATACTGGGAGGGATTGAGGGCAGGAGGAGAAGAGGACGACAGAGGATGAGATGGTTGGATGGCATCACTGACTCAAATAACATGAGTTTGAGTATACTCTGGGAGTTGGTGATGGACAGGGAGGCCTGGCGTGCTGCAACCCACGGGGTTGCAAAGAGTCAGACTGACCCGAACTGAACTGATGTATATTCCATATTTTGTTTATCCATTCAGCTGTAAACACCCAATTGTGTTTCTTCTGTGTGCACGCATGTGCTCAGTCACTTCAGTCATGTTCAACTCCTTGTAACCCAAAGGTCTGTAGCCAGCCAGGCTCCTCTGTCCATGATTCTCCAGGCAAGAATACTGTAGTAGGTTGCCATATTCTCCTCCATGGGGTTTCCCAACCCAGGAATCAAACACACCTTTCGTATTTCCCCCTGCATTGGCTGACAGGTTGTTAATCACTAGTGCCACTGGGGAAGACATTTAGGATTGTATGGTATCGCTATTTTTGTTTTTGACTAACCTCCACACTGTGTTTCATAGCAGTCACAGTAATTTACATTCGCACTAACAGGGAACAAGTGTTCCAGTTCCTCCACACTCTCACTGACTCTTGCTATTTTACATATTTATATTAGTCATCCTAGTGATTCACATATACACTTTTAGTTTTAAGGTTTGAGGAGTGATTTTTGTTTACTTGTTCTTGTCTTAACACAGTGTTGAGAACAGTATTCAATTTACAACACTGTCATAAATTTATGCTAGTGGAAAAAATACCCCTTTGCTAATAATTTCTACCAAAATATTGAAACATATAATTTAAAAATTTAAAGGCTAGTCTCTTGTTATTATAAACCTATCAGGAGTTCCATATAGGACCACTAGTTCACATTCTCTACACATGACCAAGGAACTACAGAACAACTTTCTAATGCATTATTCATCCCTCACGGCTGTATTCCTGCTTTTCTATGCTGATCCATAAATGCATGAGTGCTTAATTTAATCTGATGTCACTCCCCAAAGCTGGAGCAGAGCCCTGCCATTCCTGAAGTCACAGTTAAGGGAGGGTCAAGTGGCATGAAAAAGGGAGGCTGGAACAAAAGAATATATTTATGATTCAAACCTAACTACCAGGATTTAGTCAAATTAATATTAAATTTGCATAAGTTATGCTCTCTAAATAATCTATTTATTATTTAAAGAAATCCCTGGGTTCTCTCAAGCCCATACTGCTACTCTGGCAGGGCTGAGGCATGCCAGGAACAGAGAGCAAATTGTTCAGTGATGTTTAATTTTTTATGCATGTTTTATACATAAGTAAATTGGAACATGGAGATTAGATCACACTCCAGCTGTTTCCTTTTAAACCATATTGCCCCTGTTGTGCTACTCTAAGATAATAATAAGCACTTCTTTCTCCCTGGGGTTACACACCAACACGGCACAAATGTGTGTGACCCTGAGTTGTCTGCAAATCATTTCATGTCCCTTCTTTAGGCAACAGTCACTATAGATTCTTTCCTTTGCTGGAGCCATCAAATTGTTCTTTATGTTTTTATTGTTTGCTTATACATGTGAGTCTGCAAGGTTAAACAAATTTCCAAAGATTACCCAGTATGTTAGCACCTAAGGTGTTACCATGTTACTCAATAAAGCAGTTTATTCTTCTTTGCCTTTGATTAAGCCATATTAAGCCATGTAATCAAGATTCTTTTCTCCTCTATGAAACTTTATTTCAATTCACTAACACTTGGCTTATACTTTCCAAGCATTTTCTCTTGATGAAATACATACTTAAAGAGATGGACATTGAAACATACCAGTCTCACTATAAAACCTTTTTAAAACTGTGGCTAGAGAACAATTTACATAGGCTAAAAAGGTGTTCATTGATTATGAAATAGGTGTTTACTGATTAGGTATAGCTAAGATACTGTTTAGGCAATTTCAGATGCTAAAATAATATTAAGCAAATGCATGGCCTCTATGCAGAAGGAGTGTATTTGCTGGTTATTGGGGAAAGACATAAAATAGCCCAAATCTCCTCCCTGAAAACACAAACACCCTCTATTAAATGTCCATCCTTGACAATATTATTCATTCAAGAATGAACTGTCAAGCAAGTTCTAGAACCTAATAGCTTCCCTTTCCTAAAATCACCTTTGACCATTCTTCCTTCATAAAATATCCTTTTTGCATAAGAGGGACCACCATAGGGAAGATAGATTGACAACCTAGTATGGAAGGGCTTAAAAATAATGCAAAAACATTGAAGTTTATCAAGTTTAGGAGGCAAATGAGCTATGTGGAAAGTGAAAATGCATGGTAAATTGAACTCTTGAATAGATGAGATTCAAGACATTGTGATATGTTATCAAAATCCAATATAGTGACTGTGTTATATCAGTAATGTAGAAGATTTTCATAATTTACCAGTCTTCGTTAGGAGAAAGCTAATGATCAAACTCCTTAAGTAAGTGAGGCAAAAACTTAAATGTGTTTCTTCAATTTCCTTGTCAACTGTGGTAGTAAGTTGGCTTCCATAGGACATTACTTTTCTCTTCAAATGTTAACATTTTTGTCTCTTACCTTAGAGCACTTACAGAAGCTTTTCATTGAAGGTGCTCTGAAATACAAAGGTCATATGTTTCTCTGTTTTTAAATGCTATCTTTTCCCCTATAGTTGTAACTGGCGTTCTCACTTTGTGATCTCCCTAAATTTGTTATGTCATTCTCTCTTTGAGTATCACCAGTTTCAACATCTGTCCTTGAAGAATTGTCATTTTCAGTAGACATGCACTAAATTAAAGGTTTATCAAATATTTTGGCTCAGAGGTATAAGGAATCCTCTGAAAAATGCTATTTCTATTTTTACTTTTAAATTGGACATGATAAGGAATAAACTATATTTATATTGTTCCTACCCTCATCTAGAAATCTTCAAACAAATTTATTTATCTGTGAATAGGGATGCAAAGTAAAGCATTTGCACTATCTTAAAATTTTCTATCTTTAACTGGAGAATCAAAATATTTGAACCAATTGGATAAAAAAGAAACTACAAATTATCCCAATACTCAACATTAACTGCTATAAGAAATTCAGATTAGAGGACACTGATAAAATAAATTCATTTATAAATAATAAATGCATGTAAGCTTTATATTATATGGGAGATCTGACTTATGTCAGATTAAATATTAATGTAGTTAATTTTACCAAAATTATTGGATTGGCCAAAATTTTTGTTCAGGTTTTCCTGTAAGATGTTACAGAAAAATTAGAATGAACTTTTTGGCCAACCCAAATAATTACTCACATGACTGTGTTCTAGACACTGTGCTATGTGATAACAAGGGAGAGGCAGAGTAAATTCTAGCATCAGAGGCGTCAACAGAGGTGACTGACACACAAACAAATACTGCCGAACTTGAAAAGAAAAAAAAAAGAAATGTTAAAAAAGCAAAGGCAAGAACCAAACATGAAGTGATCAAAAGAATGGATTAATTAAAGTGTGGTGGTTTAGAGTTTATAAATGTATAGTAATGGATGCATTTGCTAGGACCACATTGAGTAGGACTAAGGTACAATAGGGTTTGCACAGTCAGAAATAAGGGTATATTACTTTCTTATGGATACTGTAGCAAAGTACAAGTTGAATGACTTAAAATAACTCTAATCTATTGTTTTACCTTCTTGGAGAAGGACAGCTTGAGTTTCATTTAGGTAAAATCAAAGTTATAGGCAGGTTTGTATTCTTCCCTGGAGTATCTAGAAGAGAGAGACACTCTATTTCTCTGTATCCTTGCTAATGCTGGCTTCCAAAGGCCAAATGGATTTCTCGGCTTATAGTCCCCACGTTCCTCCATCATCAAACCTACCAAATATTTGACTTGTCTTCAGGGAAAGTTCTCCAATTTTGAGGACTGATATAACTAAATTGATCCCACCTAGATAATTCATAATAACCTCCCCATTTCCAGGTCCTAATTTTAGTTATACTTGGCAAATCCCTGTTGTCATACAGACTGACATATTCACAGATTACTAGGGTTAGGATACGGACATCTTAGGGGACTATTCGTGTGCCTACCATAGAAAGTATTTCATGTGTGCATAACATTTGCTTTTCTTTCCCTTTTGTTTTATAAGCTGAACTTTTCTGTTGATAATGCTGTGAAAGGCTTTTTGTGCAATACCAATAACAATAAATTTATGGTGGCTCAGACGGTAAAGAATCTTCCCATAATGCAGGAGACCCAGGATCGATCCTGGGTTGGGAAGATCCCCTGGAGAAGGCCATGGCGACCCACTCCAGTATTCTTGCCTGGGGAATTCCATGGACTGAAGAGCCTGCTGAGCTAAGGAGTCGGACACGACTGAGTGACTAACAGACTAATCCATATAAATCTGTAACAAATCTATATTTTAAATGAGCTTACACAGAAACCCCAACTAATAAAAAAATAAAAATTTAAAAAAAAAATAAGAAATAGGGACTTCTCTGGCACTACTGTGGCTAAGACTTCAGCTGCTAATGCAGGAGATGTGGGTTCAGTCCTTGGTAGGGGAGCTAAGATCACAGATACCTTTGGGCCAAACAGCCCAAACATAAAACAGAAGCAATATTGTAACAAAACTGATAAAGAATTTAAATATTGTCCATACAGAAAAATTAAAAGAAAACTTTTTAAAAGTCTTTAAAAAGAAACAGACACAGTTGCAGATGTAGCCATTATATAAGTATGCACAGGAGTGTATGTATTTATGCCACACCCTTTGTCTCCCACATCTCCTACCATATACTTAAAACAGGCCTCTGAACAGAAGAGATGTTTAGCAAATACACGCTGATGAATAAAATGAGAGTTTCCTCTCTTTTTTGCTGTATATGTTTCTGAACTCGTGAAATTTTGGAAAGTGGCCAACATGGGTCCTCAAGCCTATGATAAAACACTGAGGTGGTTCTATTTTATCTATAGAAACAAAGCAAGACATAAAGCAGATGACTTATTATGCTATATCCATTATTCTCTCATCATACGCACAGATAGAAAATACAGTCACCAGTCTGCTGACCCTAATTTCTCCTAGAGCTGAACTTGGATGAGGAATTTCTCCCCCCTGTGCAGGACCCTGCAGTCCCATGGACTGTATGCTGACGCCGTCTCCTTCTATTCCGTCTCCTCTCTGCCTGCATGTAGCTCACGCAGGCTGTGTTTATAACAGCATTGATCCCGCATTACTTGTGCTTTGGAGCCTCGCAGGCAAGAGGCGATAGAAACGGAGTTGGGTCAGCTTGAGTTACAGAACTGAGCCAGAGAGGCACGAAAAGCACACACCAGGCAGCTCCCGACATTACTTCAAATAAATGATATTTCAGAATAGAGGGTCTGAGTATGCGATTTTCTCTTTAAGGATAGCACAAAAGGGAGCTAACTATGGTGATAAAGTGAGTATTTCACTACTGTGAACTCATTCTTTGGAGCTATGTCCACAAAACACAAAAGAATCAAAATAAATCTGATGAAAAAATATGGACCAAGTTTAAACTGAGTTCAACAAATCTTCAATAAGCAACCCTTTAGGCCACACAAGGACTACAGCCTTGTCTAACTCAATTAAACTATGAACCACTCTGTGGAGGGTCACCCAAGCGGACGGCTCATGGTGGAGAGTTCTGACAAAACGTGGTCCACTGGAGAAAGGAACAGCAAACCACAACACCCAGTTGTGGTTGTGACTGGTGATGGAGGTAAAGTCCAAAGATGTAAACAGCAATATTGCATAGGAACCTGGAATGTTAGGTCCATGAATCAAGGCAAATTAGAAGTGCTCAAACAGATGGCAAGAGTGAACATGAATATTTTAGGAATCAGCAAACTAAAAGGAATCAGCAAACTAAAAGGGACTGAAATGGATGAATTTACTGCAGATGACCTTTATATCTACTACTATTACTGTGGGCAAGAATCCCTTAGAAGAAAGAAAGTAGCCACATCATAGTCAAAAAAGGAGGCTGAATTGCAGTCTCATAAATGACAGAATGACCTATGTTTGTTTCCAAGGCAAACCATTCAATATCACAGTAATCCAATTCTGTGACCTGACCAATAATTCTGAAGAAGCTGAAGAGTTCTATGAAGACCTACAAGACTTTCTAGAACTAACAACCAAAAAAGATGTCCTTCTCATTACAGGGAACTGGAATGCAAAAGTAAAAAGTAAAGAAATACCAGGAATAATGGGAAAATTTGGCCTTGGAGTAAAGAATGAAACAGGGCAAAGGATAACAGAGTTTTGCCAAGAGAATGCAATGGTCATAGCAAACACCCTCTTCCAACAACACAAGAGAAGACTCTGCACTATCACCAGATGGTATCAAAATCAGACTGATTATATTCTTGGCAGCCAAAGATGGAGAAACCCTATACAGTCAACAAAAATAAGAACAGGAGCTGACTGTGGCTCAGATCATGAACTCCTTATTGCAAAATTCTGACTTAAATTGAAGAAAATAGGGAAGAACACTACACCATTTAGGTATGACCTATATCAAATGCCTTATGACTATACAGTGGAAATGATAAATAGATTCAAGGGATTAGATTTGATAGACAGAGTGCCTGAAGAACTATGGATGACATTGTACAGGAGGCAGGGATCAGAACCATCCCCAAGAAAAAGAAATGCAAAGAGGCAAAATGGTTCTCTGAGGAAGCCTTACAAAGAGCTGTGACAAAAGAGAAGTGAAAGGCAAAGGAGAAAAGGAAAGATATACCCATTGGAATGCAGAGCTCCAAAGAATAGCAAGGAGAAATAAGAAAGCCTTCCTCAGTGATCAGTGCAAAGAAATAGAGGAAAAGAAGAGAATCGGAAAGACTAGAGATTTCTTCAAGAAAATTAGAGATAACAAGGGGATGTTTCACACAAAGATGGGTTCAACAAAGAACATAAATTGTGTGGACCTAACCGAAGCAGAAGATATTAAGAAGACGTGGCAAGAATACACAGAAGAACTATACAAAAAACATCTTTAAGACCTAGATAATCATGATGGTGTGATCACTCACCTAGAGCCAGACATCGTGGAATGTGAAGTCAAGTGGGCCTTAGGAAGCATCACTATGAACAAAGCTAGTGGAGGTGATGGAATTCCAGTTGAGCTATTTCAAATCCAAAAAGATGATGCTGTGAAAGTGCTGCACTCAACATGCCAGAAAATTTGGAAAATTCAGCGGTGGCCACAGACTGGAAAAGTTTAATTTTCATTCCAATCCCAAAGAAAGGCAATGCCAAAGAATGTTAAACTACTGCACAATTGTACTCATCTCACTTATTAGCAAAGTAATGTTCGAAATTATCCAAGACAGGCTTCAACAATATGTGAACCGTGAACTTCCAGGTGTTCAAGCTGGATTTAGAAAAGGCAGAGGAACCAGAGATCAAATGTGCCAAAATCCACTGGATCATAGAAAATGCAACAGAATGCCAGAAAAACATCTACCACTCCCCTATTGACTATGCCAAAGACTTTGACTGTGTAGAACACAATGAACTGAGGAAAATTCTTCAAGAGATGGGAATATCCGACCTGCCTTCTGAGAAATCTGTATGCAGGTCAAGACACAACACACACACAACAGTTATAACTGCACATGGGACAACAGACTGGTTCCAGATTGGGAAAGGAGTATGTCAAGACTGTATATTGTCACCCTGCTTATTTAGCTATATGCAGAGTACATCATGCAAAATGCTGGTTGGATGAGGCACAAGCTGGAATCAAGATTGCCAGTATAAATATCAATAACCTCAGATACACAGGTGACACCACCTTTATGGCATAAAGCAAAGAACTGAAGATCCTCTTGATGAATATGAAAGAGAAGAGTGAAAAAGCTGGCTTAAACCTCAACATTCAGAAAACTAAGATCATGGCACCCAGTCTCATCAGTTCATGGCAAATAGATGCATAAACAATGGAAATAGTGGCAGATTTTATTTTCTTGGGATCCAAAATTACTGCATATGGTGACTGCAGCCCTGAAATTAAAAGAGACTTGCTCGTTGGAAGAAAAGTTATGACCAGCCTAGACAGCATAATAAAAAGCAGAGACATTACTTTGCCAACAAAGGTCCCTCTAGTCAAGGCTATGGTTTTTCCAATTGTCATGTATGGATGTGAGAGTTAGACTATAAAGAAAGCTGAGCACCAAAGAATTGATGTTTTGAACTGTGGTGTTGAAGAAGACTCTTGAGAGTCCCTTGGACCACAAGGAGATCCAACCAGTCTATCCTAAAGGACATCAGTCCTGAATATTCATTGGAAGGACTGATGCTGAATCTTAGACTCCAATACTTTGGCAACCTGATGGGAAGAACTGACTCATTGGAAAAGGCCCTGATGCTGGGAAAGATTGAAGACGGGAGAACAGGACGACAGAGGATG
This sequence comes from Hydropotes inermis, assembly GCA_020226075.1. Classification (NCBI taxonomy): domain Eukaryota; kingdom Metazoa; phylum Chordata; class Mammalia; order Artiodactyla; family Cervidae; genus Hydropotes; species Hydropotes inermis. The sequence goes on along the minus strand of CM035281.1, from coordinate 3,389,673 downwards.
AGATGGTTGGATGGCACCACCGACTCAATGGACATGAGTTTGGGTAAGCTCCAGGAGTTGGTGATGGACAGGGAGGCCTTGGGTGCTGCAGTCCATGCAGTCAGGCAGAGTCAGACACAACCGAGCAAGTGAATTGAACTGAAGTGAATTGAACTTAGGCCACACACTTTTAAGCACAGTGTCCCATGATTAATTAATTTGGACTTGTTCTAAAAGCTCATGATTTAGTTGACATGGTGAAACAAAAGTTCATGTAATATGTTTATATAAGACGCAAAGTGACAAAAGAGGAAACACCACATCCAGGACTTGTTAGAGAAGGTTTCAAAATGGAGATTTATAGATAACTATTATAGTATGCTTATTTCTTAGTCATGTAAACAGTGTTTCTCTTGTTTCTTTTATCTGAAGGTCCTGTTTACATCCTTTAACTTCTATTGAAGACCCTGAAGAGTGTTTATATGAGTTGTGCCTATCAAAATCCATAATATTCAATTTGTTTCAAATTCAATTCAATTTGATTCAAAATTCAATTCAAAAGATTCAATTCAATAAAAATAAATTTTCAAAAATATTGTTATTGTGTTATGCAAAAAATCATTTGAGTTTTTCCATAACATCTTATGGAAAAACCCAAATAAATTTTTGGCCTACCCAATAAGATAAAACATTTAAAATATAAACATTTTTAATTAATTTAAAAGTGCTAGCAGACATATATTATAGTTTCACAAAAGATAGCTGAAGTTTTTTTAAAAAAAATTATTGAAAAGAGTGTTATTGGCTTGCATTTTTAAATCATCCCAGTGTCTGAAAGAAGACAGCCAAATTCTCAAATCTGCATTTAGTCAATTATAATATGTTCCTTAGGTTTCAGTATAGACTAAAATTCTATTCACACAAGCATGCAGTTGGAAAATACATAATTAAGTTAACAAGCATTTCAGATTATTGTGGATAACCTTTGATACATTATCACTCAACAAATTGTGCTTTCTTAAGATTAGTTACAATGCAGCATTTGAAAATATTTCAAAGAACTTTTAAACTCTGCTATGCTAAAAGTAATTGGTTTCAGCATTTTGAACAATCTTTTACCCCATCCATGATTTTGTTACTTAGAACTATCCATTTACTAGATTTATGTATATTTTCCAAACTTTGATACATTATATAAAACATAAAATATCAAAAGTCACAATCATTCATACTGTTACCAATCTCATAAGAAAAATGATGACTATTGTGAAGTATCATATTTATTTTGGCTGATATGTTTTCCAAAATCTAATTTTTATTTGAAATCTTGGAATTCATTATTCACCCAAATACTTTTATTTACTGTCCTTGAGGTCATTCCCTCATCTGGTTTATTTTCACCAAACTGTCTGCCAAATTTCCAATCTGAATAAGCATCTTTTTTCTCTCAATCATTCAAGTAAAAATTATATTCCATAAGAAAAAAAAAAAAAGCAAGTTTACCTTGCAAGTGAATTGTACACATGTTTTATCCTTTAGGAAACAATTTTATCTAGTATGCAGCAGAAAGGCATCATGTGCCTTTCTGCTTCTTGTTTTTTCTTTCACACAAAACATTAAATGAATGAGTACTATTGAGTCATAATTAATTCAAACTGATTTTTACTTCATTAAGGATTTTTTAAAATTAATTTTTATTGGAGTATAGTTGCTTTCCAATGTTGTGTTAGTTTCTGCTGGACAGCAAGGTGAATTGGATGTATATATATAATTTTTATATATTATATATATTTATAAATATATAAATAAATATATAAAATAGAAATATATTATATATTATATATAATAGATAAAATAGATAAAATATATATTATATAAAATATATTTATATTATATATATATACACACACACACACATACAGACACACACATATATTCTCTCATCTTTTGATTTCCTCCCCATTTAGGTCATCACAGGGCACTGAGGAGAGTTCCCTGAGCTATACAGTAGGTTCTTATCTATTTTATGCATAGTAGTATACACATGTCACCTCCAATCTCCCAAATCATCCCATCCCTTCTCTTCCCTCTAGGTGTCCATACATGTGTTTTCTACATTTGTATCTCTATTTCTGCTTTGCAAATAAGATCATCGATAGCATGTTCTAGATACCACAGATAAGCAATGCTATACGGTATTTGTTTTTCTGACTTACTACACTCTGTATGACAGTCTCTAGTTCCACCCACATCTCTATAAATGTCATAATTTCATTCTTTTTTATGAGTGAAAAAGTGATCTTAATTTAAACAGGCATTTTGGCTTTATTGCTATTCCATAGCAGTGATGAGCATGGTAACAACCAGCATTAAGCTTGGTGCCTCTGCTTGCTGTGTGCTAAGGAAAACCTATCAGCTTTACACCATCAGTGAAAACATACAAATGTTTATACAGTGAAAAAGGCAAAGGACATCTTAGCTTTTTAGTGAAAATAATGTTGTCTTTGCTGACACGTATAAATGTCTTAGAGACTGAAAAGAGTGTGAAGCATAGACTTGAGAGCTTGAGAGCCACTAATGCATAAAATGAGGCTTCCCAGGTGACACAGAGGTAAAGACTATGCCTGCCAATGCAAGAGACACAGGGGATGTGGCTTCAATCCCTGGGTTGGGAAGATACCCTGGAGTAGGAAATATCAACCCGCTCCAGCATTCTTGCCTGAAAAATTCTGTGGACGTAGGATCCTGGCAAGCTACAATCCATGGGATCACAAAGCGTTGGACATTACTGAGGAACTGAACACATACAATTTATAAAATACAGAATAAAATTCAATATAACTATAAAAAATAACTATAACCCTAAATCCTCTAGTGTTGATATTTTGGTGTACAGTTTTCCAGATTATTTTTCTGGAAAGACTGAATGCCTTAGCATAGGCATGGTTATATAGTAAGCAACAGAGAAGTATTTGTTGACTGTATATTTGTTGACACATACACAAAGAGCTTATATCCTAGATCAAACCATCCAAAATGCTGGTCACGAGCCACATGTGACTATTTTAAAGAGTCATATTGCAATTTATTAAAATATTAAAATTTTAATAAAATTTTACCTTTTACTTTATAGTATACCATATTATCAACATAATTTTGGTCAAGAAAACTCCTCAGGTGTAGAAAGAATAAAAGATAATTTCATATATATTTTAGGTTTCCAGTGTATTAGACTAAGACATGTTTGAATTGATTTATAAATTTTATATTTACCTTTACCTGTTAGAGGGTCTATATTCATACTACTTTCATGTCAATTTCACCTCTGAGTATATATTTTTGGAGAAAACGTCATGACATTAATTTCCATTCTGAATGTGAGACTAAGGTCACTTAGAGTTTCCTTATTCTTCCTTTGCTATTACTAACCTCATTAACTTACTGTTTGTTTTTTTTTATATATATAGGTTATTTGGACTTCTTAGGTGGCTCAGTGGTAAAGAATCTGTGTGCCAATGCAGGAGACACAGGTTCAATCCCTGCGTTGGGAAGATACCTTGGAGAAGGAAATGGCAACCCACTCCAGAATTCATACCTGGAGGATCTGATGTACTCAGGAGTCTGGAAGGCTACAGTCCATAGGGTCACAAAGAGTTGGACATGGCTAAATGACTGAGCATACACACACATATGCTATTTAGTCAATACAATACAGTCTTCAATATTTTTGCATATTTTTTCTTATCATTGCCTCATTTTGTATCCATTAATTTTGAAATTTCTGGGTCAAGTGACTATTTAGTTTAGAACTTTTAGTGCATATTTCTAAATTATATCTCAAAACATTTGAAACTTTTGAAATCTGTTCTAGTCTTGTTTTAAATGTGATTATTTTTACAAGCTGGTTTCATACCAGCATATTTCATATCCCTCTTTTTAAAGTGTACCTAATTGATGTGATTAAAATATGTTATCCAGTTATGTTAATTTGTATTGTTGATTTTATTTTCTTGAGCAGACCTTTAAAGAAAAAAGATCTTTAGGTTGTAGGAGTCAGGAGAGAAGAAAGGAGAAAAGGAAGGCTTTTCTTGTATGGAAAAAAACAAATCACACACATGTTCCAATAATTCACTTTCCTAGCCAGCAATAGTTGACCAAATAAATTCCAAGTTCATATATTATGTGCTATGGTCATCTTGCAAAATCAGGAGGGACCAGCCCTCAAAATCCATCAAAATTGAGGACATCATACAAATAGCAAGAGGCTATGAAAAGCAGCTTTAATTACTTTATGTAAGTGATAAACTTACATAATTGAGGTATCAGGCAGAGGAGAGTAGGCCTCTCAGACACTTCTAAAATGACTTGAGAGAGCAAAGAAAGCAAAGTGGCCTGGCTGTTGACCATGGTTAGGAGTCAAGGGTTCTCATGGGCAGGCAGGGACTATTATGGTTAGAATCTTTCACTGGCTCCAAAGCAGAACACCCAGACTTTCTTTTTATCTTTCCAAGATGTAGAGCCCAAGCAGAAAATGAATGGATGGGACTAAAAAGCACTCACACATCAAAATATGGGGTCAAATTCCACATTGCAGTGTGGTTGTGTGCATTTTGTCTGGTCTCAGCTATTCTTGTTTACATGCATGCAATCCTCTGCTTCCCTGGTGGTTCAGCTGGTAAAGAAGCTGCCTGCATTGTGGGAGACCTGGGTTTGATCCCTAGGTTGGGAAGATCTCCCTGGAGAAGAGAATAGCTAATGCCTACCCACTCCAGTATCCTGGCCTGGAGAACTCCATGGATTGTACAGTCCATGGGGTCACAAAGAATCAGAAAAGACTGAGTGACTTTCACTTTCACTTCAGTCCTCTGCTATATACCCACCAGTTTCAGAAAGCAACCCTTACCTTTGTGATATTGCATTGCTTTTGGTTTTTGTTTCTAGAGCCTCAGCAGAAAGCCTTGGTTTACTTCCTTCTTCCTCTTTCCTTTGTTCATTAGCATCTCAGATGCCCTTGAGGATTGCTTCTTTGTTTGTGTGTTTTTTTAGTTTGGAGATTCTAAAAAATTTCATTGTGCTTAAAGTATTTATAAAGCTCATAACCCCAAAACCTGATAAAAAGAAAACTGCTTTTTATGGCTAATATTCATCTGTTTTATCCATTAATCTGTCGATGGACTTTTAGGTTTCTTCCATTTCCTGGATATTGTGAATAGTGCTTCAGTGAACACTGGAGTGTGTGTCTTTAGAAGAAACAAAATTGGGGTAGAGATGTGAATCTGTGATATAGAGTGTAGTAAGACATTTGTAGAGATGTGAATCTGTGATATAGAGTGTAGTAAGACATTTGTAGAGATGTGAATCTGTGATATAGAGTGTAGTAAGACAAAAAGAGCGAAGCGAATATCATACATTGATGTGTGTATGTGGAATCTAGAAAAATGATACAGGTGAACCTATTTGTAAAGCAGAAATAGAGGCACAGACTTAGAGAATGGAGCTTTGGACTCAGGGAAAGAGGGAGTGGGATGAACGGAAGATTGGGATTAACTGTGTGTTGCCATGTGTAAAACAGATAGCTAGTGGGAAGGTGTTGTATAGCACAGGCAGCTCATCCCAGTCCTCTGTGGCAGCCTAGACAGGTGGGATGGGGTGGGGGATTGGGAGGGAGTTCCAAGAGGGAGGGGATGTGTGTATACATATAGCTTATTCACTTTGTTGTACAGCTGAAACTAACACACATTGTAAATAACCCAATTAAAAAAGAAAAAGAAAAAGAAAAAGGGCCTTGTCTTTCAAAAAATATATCAGTCACTTTTATGTGACTGTCATAGAGACAGTTCCTGACTCCAATTTCTATACCCAGTCTGATAAATGCCCATGAGGACAAGCATGACATCATCATTGATGATGATCCAATGATGATCACATTGGTGATCCAAGTGCCTCATTTGTGGAAGGCAGAATTCTAAGATAGTGTACAAAAGTCTTATCCTATAGGATTATACCTTGTATAATTGTCAGGGTTTGTCAAGATGGTTGGAGAGTCATTTCCAAGGAGAAGGTCATGTTATGTGACACAGTTGACATCAAGAAAGGGAGATTATCCTGAGTTGACATGACTTTATTAGATGAGACCTCAAAAAGGATTATGATCTCCCAGAAGAGGCAGATTCTCCATTGTTACCTTTGGAGTTGGAAAGACTACCTTTCCTGAGACTAAAAATGTCTAAGAAAACGTTTGTAGACAGTGCCTTGGATCCTCATCAATTGCTCTCACAGCTCATCCTGCTCTGACTTTGACTCAATGACTTATAATAATGTTTATGGAGAGACACAACTATATGGTATACACTGGGCTTCAAAGAGTCACAATAGGAGACTGGGATCTCAGTGAAATATTTTTGTTATGACTGAAAATGTCCTCAAACCCCATGAATGATTTCAGGCAGCTAAACCGAGGCATACATTGTCCTCTTTATTTTAGTCCAAACCTCATTTTTGACCCAAATGATTTGAGTCAGCTGATGATTTACCAGCCTTGTCCCCCTGAGGCAGGGACTAGAAAAAGAAATTTGCCAGGGCAAAGAATCTGTCTGATCTGATGAAAAGATAAGGTATCCAGAATAGCTTCCGGCCTCTGGATATTTTAAAAACTAGCCATACTTCTTAATTCAGTGGCTTCCAAAGATATCCTTCCTTGGATTAGTGGAAGATATTGATTTCATGTCATGTGACTGGTTAAAAAGTATGTGGTTTATTTAGCATAGTTCCCCTTTAAACTGCTGAAAAAACAATGGGTCAACTGCCAGAAAATATAAACTGAAATGCCACCTAACATTGTTTTACAATATTTTTAGCTATATCTCTGATTCCGAACAGAATATGTGTAAAATTTTACTCCTTTCTGCTTTGTAATTTTCCTAGCAATTTTCACCCAAGTTAAATAGCACCCTCCTCCCTTGCCCAAAGCCTTCTCTTGGCATGAAGATTAGTGTTTCTTAAGCCATCATGGAAAGTGAATGTAACCAAAATATACTGTGTGTCTACCGTGAACCAAGGACCTTGATTCGGGGCTTCGAGGCCACATGTCAGTACTCTCCAAAGCATTTTTTTTTTTAACTTTTACTGAGGTATTGTTGCTTCACTGTTGCGTTATCTTCTGCTGAATCACTGTATGAAGTGAATCGCTGTATACATATATCCCCTCCCGCTCGGACCTCCCTCCCACCCCGCCCTCATCCCACTCGTCAAGGTCGCCATAGAGCCCTGTACCATGCGACAGCTTCCCACTAACTCTGCTTTACACATGGCTGTTTATGTATGTCAACCCTGATCTCCCAGCTCATCCCCCCTACCCACCTATGTCCACACGTCCTTAAAAAAGTAAAAATAGAACTACTACATGGTCCAACAATCCCACCACTGGGCATAGACTGAGAAAACTATAATTCAAAAAGAAACATGCACCCCAACATTCATCACCAAAACATTTTAATGCATACGTGAATATTGTCATTATACAGGGAAAGAGAAAGATTTAAGAAGGAAGATTATTTGCTCTAATTTTATTCACTCCTTCTCCCCTATTTTTCATTATTAAATGGCAATGATAAGTAGCTTTGGAAAGATAACTGATATTTCTCTGACTTCAATAAGTGCAAGAATCCCTGAATTCCTGTGAGAAATGCTGAGGTAAAATGGTCACGTGTCATGTGAGTGAACAAAGGATGTTGGTCATCAAGCCACTGATGCCACCCTGGATGGCAATCTCAGGGACAGCTCAGGATGCAGATAAACGGGCTGCCAACTGCCCAGACCTCAGCCACTGTATCTAACCCCAGCTGTGTACCAAGGGGAGAGCCAGGATGAGAAGCACAAGATATTGACACCATATATCTGAGGTGCATATCAAAGGAAAGATTTCAGTGACCCCGGCCTCTTACATTTTCCCATACATAGAAAAGCACTAAATTCCTTAACATGATTTCTGTTTATTTTTAATCAATATTAATCTTTTGATATTCAGATTACCTATCTTTTGTTGTAAAACTTCCTATATGTCTTGGTTACCCCCTTGCCTCTTCAGAGTAGTCCCTCAGAGTGACCTGAGATGCTACATCTCTGGCTTAAGTCCTCAATATTGTCTGCTGAAAAAACACTTTTCAGCTTTTAGTTTGCACATTTTTTTTAAAGTCAACAGAAGGAAGAATTACTTTGATGATCCCACAGTTTCTTCATGTAGAGTTTATATCTGAATTGGAATCACCACAAAAAAACCTCAAAAGGAAAAGGATACCATCAGTTTCAATCTACTCCCTTTCCAGGTGAATTAATATCTGAGAAGCCCTGAAATAATTTAAGAAAGTCACGAGTTAAAGTAAACATCACTGAGACTAAACAACAAGAAATATAAGCTGCTTTGGCAGGGAAGTCCCTGGTGGCTGAGATGGTAAAGCCTCTGTCTATAATGCAGGTGACCTGGGTTCATTCCCTGGGTCAGGAAGATCCCCTGGAGAAGGAAATGGCTACCCACTCCAGTACTCTTGCCTGGAAAATCCCATGGATGGAGGAGCCTGGTGCAGGTTACTGTCCATGGGGTCACAAAGAGTTGGACATAGCTGAGCGAGTTCACCTTCTTTTCTTTCCTTGGCAGGGAAGGACTTTCTTCAGGAGGCCCCTTGGCCTTCTCGCTAACTTTAGACCAGACATCCTACTCTCTACTCATCTCTGGCTGGAGCACAACCTTTCAAATCTTTTGACTTAATCTCTTGAATCCTTTTGTAAATTAAAAAAGGAGATACGAAGAGTAAGCAATTAAAAGTCAACAAAATCAAGACCAGGAGCTGACTGTGGCTCAGATCATGAACTCCTTATTGCCAAATTCAGACTTAAATTGAAGAAAGTATGGAAAACCATTAGACCATTCAGGTATGACCTAAATCAAATCCCTTATGATTAAACAGCAGAAGTGACAAACAGATTCAAGGAATTAGATCTGATAGACAGAGTGCCTGAAGAACTATGGATGGAAGTTTGTGACAGGAGTCACTGATCAAGATCATCTGCAAGAAAAAGAAATGCAAAAAGGCCAAATGATTGTCTGAGGAAGCCTTACAAACAGCTATGAAAAGAAGAGAAGTGAAAGGCAAAGGAGAAAAGAAAAGATATACCTATTTGAATGCAGAGTTCCAAAGAATAGCAAGGAGAAATTAGAAAGCCTTCCTCAGTGATCATTGCAAAGAAATAGAGGAAAACAATAGAATGGGAAAGACTAGAGACATCTTAAAGAAAATTAGAGATACCAAGGGAACATTTTATGCAAAGATGGGTTCAACAAAGGACAGAAATTGTGTGGACCTAACAGAAGCAGAAGATATTAAGAAGAGGTGGCAAGAATACACGGAAGAACTATACAAAAAAGATCTTCAAGACCCAGATAACCATGATGGTGTGATCACTCACCTAGAGCCAGACATCATGGAATGTGAAGTCAAGTGGGCCTTAGGAAGCATCTTCAGGAGCAAAGCTAGTGGAGGTGATGGAATTCCAGTTGAGCTGTTTCAAATCCAAAAAGTGCTGTACTCAATATGCCAGCAAATTTGGAAAACTCAACAGTGGCCACAGGACTAGAAAAGGTAAATTTTCATTCCAATCCCAAAGAAAGGCAATGCCAAAGATTGTTCAAACTACCGCACAATTGCACTCATCTCACACGCTAGCAAAATAATGTTCAAAATGTTCCAAGACAGGCTTCAATAGTATGTGAGATATGAACTTCCAGATGTTCAAGCTGGATTTAGAAAAGGCGGAGGAACTAGAGATCAAATTGCCAAAATCCATTGGATCATAGAAAAAGCAAGAGAATGCCAGAAAAACATCTGCTTCTGCTTTATTGACTAAGCCAAAGCCTTTGACTGCATAGTTCACAATGAACTGTGGAAAATTCTTCAAGAGATGGGAATACCTGACCTACATTCTGCGAAATCTGTATGTGGGTCAAGAAACAACAGTTGGAACTGGACATGGGACAACAGACTGGTTCCAAATTGGGAAAGGTGTATGTCAAGGCTGTATATTATCACCCTATTTATTTAGCTATTTGCAGAGTACATCATGTGAAATGCTGGGCTGGATGAAGCACAAACTGGAATCAAGATTTCTGGGAGAAATATCAATAACCTCAGATATGCAGATGACATCACCCTTATGGTAGAAAGTGAAGAAGAACTAAAGAGCCTCTTGATGAAATTGAAAGAGGAGAGTGAAAAAACTGGCTTACAATTCAACAATAAAAAACCTAAGATCATGGCATCTAGTCCCATCAGTTCATGGCAAATAGATGGGTTAAACAATGGAAACTGACAGATTTTATTTTTTTGGGCTCAAAAATCACTGCAGATGGTGACTGTAGCCATGAAATTAAAAGATGCTTACTCCTTGGTAGAAAAGCTATTACAAACCTAGACAGCATATTGAAAAGCAGAGACATTGCTTTGTCCACAAATGTCCATTTAGTCAAAGTTTTTGTTTTTCTAATAGTCATGTATGGATGTGAGAGTTGGACTATAAAGAAATCCAAGAGCTGAAAATTTGATGCTTTTGAACTGTGGTGTTGGAGATTTTTGAGAGTCCCTTGAACAGCAGGGAGATCAAACCAATCAATCCTAAAGGAAATCAGTCCTGAATATTCATTGAAAGGACTGATGCTGAAGCTCCAGTACTTTGGCCAGCTGATGAGAAGAACTAACTCATTAGAAAAGACCCTGATTCTGGGAAAGACTGAAGGCAGGAGGAGAAGGGGGTGACAGAGCATGAGATGGTTGGATGGCATTGTTGGGGCCAGTGTGAGCAAAGTAAGAGAGACTCCATCTTGAAGCCTTTCATCCATCTTAAAGTCAGATGTGAACTGGGCATGAACCTTGCCCAAGAGTGAGGAAACTGTTGATAATGAAATCCAATCTCCTGGAGACCTCCCTCCCTACCTATGACAAATGGAGGTTTTAATTGAGGTCAGGCTGCCCCTGTTAGATTAACCATGGAGACATCCCCCCTTATGTATAATCATTGTTTCCCCCCACCCTTTACTCTTAATTGTTTGTTCTCCTAGCACCTATTTGTTGTAAAACTCAGTCATATACAACAAAGAGGTTGCTAACATGTAACCAGTTACATAGCAGGGCGAGGGGGGTATAAAACTGGGCCTCCCAGAAATATCAGGGTCTTTGTTGGGAACTGATTCCCCTTGGACCCACTGGAGTAATAAACTGTATTCCACTGTCTTGAGTGCCCTCCGAGGTGTGTTTTGCGACTCCGGATTCCACAAAAGCATCGCTGACTCGATGGACATGTGTTTGAAGCAAGCTGCAAGACTTGCTGATGGACAGGAAGCCTGGTGTGTCCATGGGATCGCAAAGAGTCAAACACAACTAAGCAACTGAACCCGAAGTGACTGAATTAACAGATGACAAGATGATTAACATCTCTTCCTTAGCTTCCCTTTCATGAATTTCCCCCAAAACTGTGTGACCAAATTGTGTGCAAAATATAACATTGAGAAGGTCTTGAGGAGTTGATAAGCCTGCACAGAAGTCTGCACACGGTAGGGGGTGGTGACCACTCTGACACTCCAAGTCAATGATTAACTGAGATGACTTCCCTGTTTTCCTCTAAACACTTTTATGGCAGAATGAAATCTTCGGAGGTTGTTTTTGGAGGACGCTGAGTCCATCTTCTCCCCAGATTGCTCACATTCTGATTAAAGGCAACTTTCCTTTCTTTTCAGCCTTTTGCCAGTATAATTTTTTTCAGGAGAGTGCAGCTAGATCGGATTCAGTAACAAAGATGAGGTCAGCATCCTTGGTTTCTCTAACTGTGCAACATAGTCGAGGCACATAGAAAGCTTACTTAAAATGAAACTTGAATCTAAGTTGATCAGGCTGTTCAGGAAGGCAGGCCAGGTCAGTACTCTTCCCTTAATGTGATGAAAATGGAGAGTAATTATGCAGATCTTGAAAAAGATCTATGTAATTTAGGTATTTTTTGTTTGTTTTTGAAATATGAGTAAATGGTCCAATATAACACTTTAAAATAACAAAGAGAAGTAAAATACTTTTGTTTTCTCCTTCAAACTTTGTGGAGGTCACCAAGTTTCATTTTAGAAAACATTAAATCAATCCTATGTTCATCATTAATTTGGGATCTTTTAAACTTGCAATTATTAGAAAAATGGAATTTTGCATTTGTAAAAAGGTGTCTGCTGACCTTTGGAAACCTTGGTTCTTTAGTTAACTAATTGTATGCAAATGAAAAAATCAGTGAGCATATTTAAATGTAAATTTTACATCTCTTTTTCTCACTTTTTAAGTCGTTTTAGTTCTTTCATTGGTTTTGTGCCAAGAGCTCACGAATGTGATTTATTTGTGTTTCCATGCTGCTGTGTACCTAATATGTGATAACAGTCTGTGCCATCATTAAAAAGTCATTTTAACAAATGACCACAGCAAGCCTCGCTACTTCCACTCATCCTCCCGTCTCTATTTGAGAGAGCTGGAAACACTTGGGTTCACACTTCCCTGAAAAGCAAGGCAACCTGAATGCAAATCTGAGATTCCAAAAGCACAAACTTTCTCATGCCATCATCCTCAAACAAGACTGATGAGACTTCCTCCTACTGACACCACGGAGCTTGTTCAGTTTCTATACCATTTGAACAGTCGGTTTTCATGCTGATACCAATGTGGTGGATGCAGAGAGACATGGGGAGGAGAAGGAGGATGAATTCTTCCTGAACTTGTGGTCTATGCCCCACACTGTGCAAGACCTTCTACATATCCCATGTGTCATTAAATACTCATAACCCTGCAAAGGAGGCATCGTTGTACTCATTTGCAAATGACAAACATAAGTATCAACTTGAAAAAAAATAGACCAAAGTCAAACAACTACAAGGCAAGAGAATTAGAGTTTAAATCTAGGTTTTTCCAAGTCTCGATTTCTTAAAATTATTTTGATTTGTCTCACCTCCCTTCCATAACCCCTCTCTCCCTCAAATATATACACACAAATAAACCCGGAGGTTGTACTTGGTCTTGTACTATATGTAAAGTCAATAAATATTACTCACAGGCTGTGACAGAAGAATTTTTCTCCAATAAAATTCCCCATTGTATTTCTTTGTCAGTTTCTGAAATTCCCGCCACCTGAGATTTTAGAGGATTAGCGGTTTCACCACCCTGCCAAGATGTTAATTTATCCTTTCGCCTTACTTCAGTTGTGTCTGTGCTTTATTCTAATGACAGTCCTGAGTTAGACAAATAAATCATATTATATGTGAACTACCCAAAACAACCACCGTTCCTAATCTTGGTTTCCAATACCAAGCCGAGGGTGGCAGGCAGGATGACAGCGCGCAGGCCCCGGGAGCCCATCTCGTCTTTGCCTCCAATACGAGCAGCACAATGTGATCCATTCCTGAGCTCCTCCGGGGGTCTGTCTAGCCCTGCAGAGACGGCAGCCTCTCCGCCACAGGCTCTCCTGGCTCAGCCTTCCCATGGTGATGGGAGAACATGTAACTGAATCGGGCCCCTTTGTTGGCAGAGTTGCCTTTAATCAGAATTCTAGCAACGGCTGGGGAAATTGTGACTCAGTGTCCCTAAAGAATCACCTCTGAAGATTCTTCTCGATCGTGAAAACTTTAAAGGGAAAGAGGGAAGTAAACTCAGTTAATCCTTTGAACAAGGGTCAGGATGGTCACCACTCTCCACTGCATGCATACTCCTTGTGATCTTTCCTTAGATGTTAGCTTGTTCACACGGTCCCTTTGTGAGATTACTGAAGGGGGTGCTAGGGAAGAGACTCAGCCATCTGTTAGTTACTTAGTCTTCATTTCTACTTCTTTAATATGCAGAAAGAACCTGCAAATTAGCCAAGGCATTGTGTGATTAGAAGAATGAAAGATACGCTGGGGCTGGAGATAAGTAGAGCATGGGGGTACCTGGTTTAAAGTTAGTAACCAGACAAAATGGTGCCTCTGGCAAAGAACTCTTTCCTGCTCAATTTGTACAAAGTCATAATAGAAGAGTTGACCTTTTCCCTTCTTCAAGTTAGAATTTCACAAATTGTAAAAGACAATAATATCCGCCTTGGCGTACTGTGAAAATTATACAGAGAATACTTCTCTTAGTGCTGAAGATGTAGTCCTTGAGTTTAGGCTTTATATCATTGTTAAAGTGTAAATTCCATGTTAGGACTAAATATTAGCTGCTGTCATCTGATATGACTAGTCAATATCCATCTGATCCCTAAATAATAAAAGACAGTTACAAACTAAGAGATATATTTATATCCACTTGCTAATTGTCTTAATGCTTGGCACATAGCAACCACTTTAAATATGTATGTATTTTAGATGAACTATCTACCTGTCTAAATATGTGATTATTTACTTATGATCTGTTCAATGGTCTACTTTCTCTCTTTCTATTTATATATTTATGGATGTAAAAAGGTGAAAGGGGCAAGTTTATTCTATGTGAGATAGTTGTGAGTGACCTTTCAAGGAGTGAGCATATAAGGATTTATAAATAAAAGAAGCTCTTTAGGAATTTATAAATAAGAAGTAAATACATATAAAAATTTCAACAAATACTCAAGAAAAATATATATGTAAATTTGCATGGATTTCAAACATATTCCCTGTGTTCATTAAAGGGGCAGTTTGTATGCTGGGAAAACAGAGAAACATTTGGGACACAGAGTTTAAAAGATGAATAAAAGAGATTACTGCTATTTGCAAGGAACTGAAGATATTTATAGGTATTTGCATGACTTATTTAATTTTCATAACACTGTAAAGTGGATATTATTTGTCATCATTGCCTGAATGAGAAATCTAATGCTAAGGTCACACAGCTAGTATGAAGCAGAGCAGGTTTTGAATTCATAATCCTTTAAGTTTCCTGAAACTCTGCCTCTTCAAAGAAGAGTCCTAGGCTATCTCAGGAGGATTCAAAGGCAAACCCAAAGATGTGGTGCACAAGGAAAGGGGGGAGAACAAGACAATTTATTGAAATGAAAGGAAGTTAATGGATTTTTTTTTCATTTATTTATATTTATAAAGGAAGAAAACGTTTATGCTTGTATTTATAAAGGAAGAAAAAAAGAACAAAATCATAATAAACTGTTGCACAATTCAGCAGGTTTTGGAAGTATTTTGTATGTAAAATTATTTGCCAAAAAAAAAAAAATTATTTGCCAAAATGCTTGTTGTATCATACTAGCTAAACCATCCTGGTATTTGTCCTGGTTAAACTCTTTCTGTGACTCACCATCATGTAAAAGATGTGGTCTCAACTGTTAGTTGGCATTCAAGTGGGCCATCCTCCACCACTTCACAGCACACACACACAGACACACACAGACACATGCACACATGTCCATTCTCTGGCTCTTGGCCACCTCATCACTCATCAGTTTCAACTGCCACTGTGTATTTGGTTTTTCAGCGACTTTATGAAGTTTATAGTTGTTTCCCAGTTGGATTTCTCTGTACCCACCTTGGTGTTTCCACACTCATGCCTTAGCCCATTTCTCTCTCTTCCTCAGTATGGATATAGATATTTTGGTGGGAGGAGTCAGAAAATGAATTCTGTTTCTCTACTTTTCTTCTACAAAATGTTCCAAATCTCTGAAGCCTTCACACTCTAACACTGCAAATTAGTTAGAATGATGTCCTTTTGTTCTCTGGTGACTATTTCTGTCCTAGAACATTTGCTGTGATATTATCATGATCTATGACTAAATCTCTCCTTCATCTAAACCATGGATTTCTTGAAGATAAGAACCATAGGTTTTACTTATCTTTGTGTTCCTAATACATATCAGCAGTCTGGTAAAAAAAAATAAAATAAACAGTTTTTAAAGAATAATAAATAGTGAATATCTCTCAGATGATTGCATTTTCAAAGCTAACACATTTTTCACTGTATTTGAAAAAAAAATATTGCTTATAATTGACAGCATCAGACGTCACTCTTGATGACACCTGCATGCTTGCCTCTGGATCTCCACACCTTTGTGCAACCTCCTCCCCTTGAATGTGGGCCAGACCACATGACTTGCTTCTGTGGGCAATAAAGTAAGAAAAAAGTGATAGAATGTCACTTTTAAAATTGGTTTATAAAAGACTAAATTTTTTCTTAACTCTCTCTCTCTCACTTTCTGGGCTCCTAGCTTGCCAGCTCTAACGAAATTAGCTGCTACAAGTAGAGACCCATGTGGCAAGGATCCGAAAGTAGCATTTGGTCTACAGACAAAGAAATAAGACCCTCGGTGCAGCAGCTCACAGGAAAGTGCATCCTGTCAATAACCGTGTGACAGGAGTAAACCGGAAAGCAGATTCTTTCACTGTCAAACCTCGAGGTGAGACCACAGTCCCCTCTGAATCTTCACTGCAACCTTTGAGGGCCCCTGAAGCAGAGAGTCACAGCTGAGCCACACTGGATTCTGATCTATAGAAACTGTAAAATAATAAGTGCTGTTGTTTCAAACCACTACAGTTTGGGCAATGATATATGTAGTAATAATGACGAATGCATTATGCCAGAGGAGTTCAAGCTTTATCAAGTTTGTTTTGGGCTTGTATGTACACACACACACACACACACACACACACACACCCTTTAGGAATTCCATTACCTCTACGATTTGAACAGACCTAGTTAAATTGAGATACATATTGCTGAAATAACACATGCCCTCCGTTGTTAAAATGACTTGAACACTCGTGTGAATTAAAATGAAGCCTATCGGGCCTGGTGCACTGGGAAGACCCAGAGGGATCGGGTGGAGAGGGAGGTGGGAGGGGGGATCAGGATGGGGAATACATGTAACTCCATGGCTGATTCATGTCAATGTATGACCAAACCCACTGCAATGCTGTGAAGTAATTAGCCTCCAACTAATAAAAATAATAAAAAAAATGAAGCCTACATATAAAATAATCCTCATGTCTCACAAGTATTAGAAGGCTGCTTCTTGTGAATTCTAATTCTTATGAGAGAGAGAATTTCTAAAACTTAGATAATTTTTGTAGAAGTATTCATTTGTACTTAACCATTTAATATCTAGTCTTAAATATAGATTGGGATCTTTTCAAAGATTTTGCTGGTCTTAGCCATTGAAAATTAGTTATGTCCTGAATATTGCACAATGAACAATCATTATGGCTTTTAATAGATTGCAAACCTGTTTAAGTTTATTGCAGAGTAATCTAACAGCATTTATGCCTAGTGTCATCATATATGAGTAGTGGCTTTATTATTTTTCCTCTAGAAATACCCAGGGATAACATTCACTATCTTCAATTAAGGAGATTTGATGGGCATGGGTTTGGGTAGACTCCGGGAGTTGGTGATGGACAGGGAGGCCTGGCATGATGCGATTCATGGGGTCGCAAAGACTTGGACACAACTGAGCGACTGAACTGAACTGAACTGAACTAAATAGTCATCAACTAGACATCTCTAAAAAGACATACAAGCAAAAAGAAAAACAATAGAAGACAGTTGAATGGTGCAAAAAGAAGTTGAGTATCAGTAAAACTTTCTCAGCACAATATACTTTACATGTTTAACAATCCTATCTGATTTGTATCATTAATTCAAGATTCACTGTTGAGGTAGCCAAGAAATGGAACTTGAAATCATATAGAGTATGATTTTCAAGCCAAATATTTCAAAATGTTCAAGTCCACTGATTTCTTCTCAGAGCATGAAGCAGAGACCAAGACAAGGTGTAAAGTGAGACATTCCCAACTATACAGTCATACCAGCGCAATAAAGGCATTTTC
Source organism: Hydropotes inermis (assembly GCA_020226075.1). NCBI lineage: Eukaryota > Metazoa > Chordata > Mammalia > Artiodactyla > Cervidae > Hydropotes > Hydropotes inermis. The sequence continues at coordinate 3,371,846 of CM035281.1, read as the reverse complement.
TTACCCAACGGCAAAGGAAGTCAAGCTGCCAAAGCCAGAACAAGAAGTCTATTAAAGAAATGAATACAAAAATGCATCTTATTTGAATGCATTGCATAGCTTGTCACCACAGACCAAAATTCACACTCCATGCAGCTCTCAGAAAACGTGAGAAAAGGCAATAATCTTACATATGCAATAACTTTGTTTGTAGTAATGCTTCCTGAGGCTTACTTGATTTCAGACTTCAGGATATGCACTCTAGATGAGTGACCACCCCATCGCAGTTATCCCGGTCATTGAGACCTTTCTTGATTCATTCTTCTGTCTATACTTGCCTCTGCTTCTCAGTATCTTCTTCTTCTGTTAGGTCCTTACCATTTCTGTCCTTTATTGAGCCCATGAAATGTTCACTCGATATCTCCAATTTTCTTGAAGAGATTTCTAGTCTTTTCCATTCTATTCTTTTCCTCTATTTCTTTGCATTGTTTATTTAAGAAGGCTTTCTTGTCCCTCTTTGCTAGACTCTGAAATTGTGCATTCAGTTGGATATATCTTTTCCTTTTTCATTTCTTTTCTTTTCACAGCTATGTAAAGCCTCTTCAGATAACCACTTTGCCTTCTTTCATGTCTTTTTTGGGGGGATGGTTCTAGTCACTGACTCCTGTACATAGTTACAAACCTCTGTCCATAGTTCTTCAGGAACTGTGTCTACCAGGTCTAATCCCTTAAATCTTTTCATCACCTCCACTGTATAACCATAAGAGATTTGATTTAGGTTATATTTAAATGGTCCAGTGGTTTTCCCAACTTTTTTCAATATAAGCCTGAATTTTGCAATATGGAGTTTATGATCTGAGTCAGTCAGCTTTCAGGTCTTATTTTACTGACTGTATAGAGCTTCTCCATCTTTGGCTGCAAAGAACATAGTCAGTCTGATTTGGGTAATGATCATCTGGTGATGTCTGTATATAGATGTTTCTTGAGTTGTTAAAAAAAAGGTGTTTATAGCATGTTCTCATGACAAAACTGTGTTAGCCTTTGCTCTGCTTCATTGTGTACTCCAAGATCAAACTTGCTTGTTATTCCCAGTATCTTTTGACTTCCTGCTATTGCATTCCAATTGTCTTTGATAAAAAATATATTTGGTTGTAATTCTAGAAGGTGTTGTAAGTCTTTACACAGCCAGTCAACTTCAGCTTCTTTAGCATCAGTGGTTGGGACATAGGGTTGGCTTATTGTTGTTAGGTAGTTAGAATAGGTAAAAGGACTCCAAAATACCAGTGGCTAAAAGAAAAAGAAAGGAAAAAGCCTGCAAAGATGGAACAAAAGAAAATCTGAGGACCAGAGTGAGAACCTCAGGTGAAACAAACAGCTCTCCCACAAACAACATGCTCAGCGGGGGGGACAAGTGTATAAAAGGTGGAAGTCTAGATGGATTGAGGCCCCTCCTTTGGGGTCAACCCACCCTCATGCCTCAAGGGTGTACTCTTTGCTTGCCAAGTAAAACTGAGCTGTAAGCAAGCTGTAACAGTGGTCTGCCATTTCAAATTTTTGCTGTGGTGAGACAGAACGGAGGAAATTACACACTTTCCCAACGTCGTGATGTTGAATGATTTGCCTTGGAAATGAAACAAATCCATTCTGTCATTTTTGAGATTGCACACAAGTACTGCATTTCAGAATCGTTTGTTGACTCTAAGGGCTCCCCCATTTCTTTGAAGGGATTCTTCCCCAAGTTAGTAGATACAATAGTCATTAGGAGTAAATTTTCCCATCCTGTCCATTTCACTTCACTAATTCCTAAGATGTCGATGTTCAATCCTGCCATGTCCTGCATGTCCACATCCAATTCACCTTGATTTCATTGACCTAACACTACAGATTTCTAGGCACTGTTGTTCTTTACAGCCTTGGACTTTACTTTCATCACTAGACATATCCACAACCAAGCGTTGTCCAGCTCCTTAATTCTTACTGAGTTATTTTTTATTAATAGTTACTAATTAACTAGGGTAGGGCCACATTATTTAGCCTCCTCAGAAAGACTATCAGATTGAGTGACCTATGTATATAGTTCTGATTAGACAGAAGTCTTTTGTGAAATTATTATTACTTCAGGTTTGCCCATTGTTAATGACAGCTTCCAATACAGGAGATATACATCAAATGAAAGAAACCTTAAAATTTTTTTATTGTTTTTACTTTACATAAATGTTGTCTACTAAGAGAATAGTTTTTGAGGTAGAATAAAGAGAAATATTTTAATCCTCTTGCAAACATCTGCTATAAATGCCTTTAGAATTTTGATAGGGATTGCATTGACCCAATGGATAGTCTTGAGTAGTACTGCCATTTTAATGATACTACATCTTCCAATCCAGGAACATGGGATTTTGGACCTTTTATTTATGTCTTCTTTAATTTCTTTCAGTATGATTTTATAGTTTTCAGTGTATAAGTCTTTTACCTGCTTGGTTAAGTTTATTTCTAAGTATTTTATTCATTATTGTTCTGTTGTAAATTGATTTTTCCTTAATTTCTTTTTTTGGTATGCTTGTTGTTAATGTATGCACTTCAAAATAATTTAATTTTGTGTTGATTTTATATCTTGTAAATTTTCTGAATGCACTTAGCTCTAATAAATAGGGAGTTTTGTTTTTTTATCTAGGTGTGGAATCTTTTAGGATTTTCTGCGTGTAAGATAATGTCATCAGTGAAAAGGAATAATTTTACCATTTCCTTTCCCAGTTAGGTGATTTTTATGTATTCGTCTTGCTTAATTGTTCTGGCTAGTGCTTCCAATGCAGGGTAGAATAGAAACAGGAAAAGAAGCCATCATATTCTTGCTCATGATCATAGAAAAAATGTTCATCTTTCACAATTATGAGGCTAGCTGTGGGATTTTCGTATATGAGCTTTAAGATGTTGAGGAATATTCTTCTTAGTCCTATTTCATTTAGTATTTTTATCACGAAAGGATGTTGAATTATGTTAAATGATTTTTCTTTATTTATGATCATTTTTTTCCCTTTCATTCTATCAATTAGGCATATTATATCAACTAACTTATGTATGTTGAAGTTTTCCTGTAATCTGGGAATAAATCTCTCTTGCTTATGGTTTATAATCCTACTACACTGATGAATTTTGTTTGTGGGTATTTCTTGTTGAGAATTTTGTATCAATATTATTAGGGAGTTAGGCCTATAGCTTTCTTTTAGCATATTTGTCTAATCTGTCTATCAAGGCTATGTGGACTATAATGAATAAGTTAAGAAGTATTTCCTTATTTAGCTCTTTTTAAATGTTTGGTAACTTTACTAGTGAAGCACCTGCTCCAGGGATGCTCCTTTGTGAAGAAGTATTAATTGTTAATTCAATTTACTTACTAGTTATAGGTCTATTCAGGTCTATTTTATTTACTGTAACTTAGTCTTGTAATGTATGTTTTTAGAAATTTGTCCATGTCATTTGGTTATTCAATTTCTTGGTGTACAATTATTCATTGTATTCTTTTAAAATCTTTTTATTTCTGTAAAGTCTGTAAAAACATTTTCATGTTAATTTCTGATTTAGTAATTGGAGCTTTTTATCTTTTTTTTCCTAAGCAACATAATTAATGGTTTGCTAATTTTCTTGACTATTTCCAAAACCCAACTTTTGGTTTCATTGGTTTACTCTATTGTTTTTCTATTGTATAAGTTATGTATCTCTTCTATAATCCTTATTATTATTTTTATCATTCCTTCTACAAAGTTTAGGTTTAGTTTTCAATTCTTTTTCTAGATGTAAATTTGCATTGTTGATATGATATCTCTCTTATTTATTAATTCATGTATTTCCATCTATAACTTTCTCTCTTAGTAGTTATTTCACCATAGCCTATAAATTTTGATATGCTATGCTTTTCCTTTGTCGCAAGGCATTTCCTAATTTCCTTTATGTTTTCTTCTTTGATTCATTGGTTACTTGAATGTGTTTAATTTTCACTTACCTGTGTACTTTCAATTTTCATTATGTTTTTTTATAGATTTGTCCCAATGTGATTAAAAAAGATACTTTTCATAATTCAAATCTTCTTTCTGATTTTCTTGCAACTTATTTTGTGGCCAAATATATGGTCTAACATTTAGAATGTACAGTGTGCATGTGAAAAAGATGGCACATGTTGTAAACTAGAGTTTTCTGTATGTATCTTTCAGGTCCAATTAGTTTATAGGGTTGTTTAAGTCCTGTGTTTACTTACTGATATTCTGTGTAAATATTTTTTTCATTGTTGAAGTTAGAGAATTTAACTTTTAAACTATTAATATTATTATAAATATGTGTTTCTCCCTTCAATTCTAGCAACATTTGCTTCACATATTTGGGAGCTTGGATGTTTGGTTTATATTTAACTGCCAGGCCTCTTGGTTACCTGACCCTTTCATCAACATATAATATGATTATTTGTCTCTCACAACTGTTTTTAACTTATAGTCTGAAGTATCTATTACTGTATCTACCTCTATACTCTGATTACTATTTTCACAAAATACATTTTCTCATTCTTACACTTTTAACCTACTTGTATCTTTAGAATTAAAGTGAGTCACCTGTCGGTAATATACCTACCTACAATACAAGTAGTGGTTCCTGTATTTTGTCTCCTCACCCATCTCTACCTTATGATTAGAGAGTTTAATCAATTTATATTTTGAATTCAGTTACTGATAAAGAAAGATTTACTTCTGCCATCTTGCTATTTGCTTTCTGTGTTTTATAAAGCTTTTATACAACATATAACTTGTAGAAAATTTAAAATGAAGTTTAAAATTAAAATTTTAATAATGCTAGCTTTTATATTTGCCCCTGTGTTTGCCTTTAGCACAGAACTTTCTACCTTCATATAAATTGGAGTTGTTGTCTAATATTCTTTCATCTCAACTTCAAGGAATTTGTGTGCTTCTTACAGGTCAGTCAAGTCTAGTGGTGAAAAATTCTCTCAGCATTTGTTTATATAGAAATATTTTGATTTCTCCCTAATTTTTATAGGACATTTTTAGCAGATATAGAATTCTTGGTTGACCTATATTTTTCTTTCAGTATTTTAAGCATATCATTACACTGCCTTCTGGACCCTGAAGTTACAGATGAAAAATCTGCTGACACTATTGAAGATTACTTTTTTGGGTTATCTAGTACTGGGTGATTTCTAGTACCTTTCAAGATTTTCTCTGTGCCTTTGGATTTTGGCTGTTTGGTTATAAGATATCTCAATGTGCATCTCTGAATTGATCCCCCATTGAGCTATTGAATTAGTAACTTTAAAATTTTCCTCAAATTTGGGGAATTTTCAGCTATATTTCTTCCAGTAATATTTCTGTCTCTTTATCTCTCTCTTCTCCTTCTGGAAATTGTGTAGTACATATATGGTTGGTATCACATAAGTCCCTTAGGATCTGTTCAGGTTTCTACAGAATTTTGTCTTTTTGCTTCTCAGACTCATTAATATTAATTTTTAAATCTTCAAGTTCTCTAAGTGTTTCTTCTGTCTTCCTAAATCTTCTGTTAAGATTTAAATATTATCTGATATTTAATTCAACTAACTAAATTAGCTCATATTTAGTTTCAGTTATTGTAATTTTCATTTCGATTTTTGTACTTTTTCTTCTTGGGTTGGGAAAGGAATGGCTACCTTTTTGTTCCTGGAGAAAGAAATGACTACCCACTCTGGTATTCATGCCTGGAAAACTCCATGGACATAGGAGCCTTATGGGCTACAGTTCCATGGGGTTGCAAAGAGCCAGACACTACTGAGCAACTTTCACTTTCACATTTTTCTTTTCAGTTCCAGAAGTTTTTAGGTTATTTTTACTACAATTCCTGTCTCTGTTATAGCAATTTTTTTAATATATAATTTCCTTTAGTTTTTTTAGTTTTCACTTTTTCTTAGCTCTTTTAGAACACTTGGCACAAATAATTAAAACCCAGTCAGCTGTCCAGAATTCCTCGGGGATCATTTCTGTCAACGTATTTTGCTCCTTTGTCTTAACTGTGTTTTCTTGTTTATTTATTTTATACATTTTATTTAAAATTGAGCATTTAATTGTGACAATATGCTAACTAAGAAAATTGGATTTCTTTTTTCACGGGTTTAATATTTTTCACTGTTCATATTATCAAAGGCTGTAGTGATCCTTTTATTTTGAAACTTCTGAATTTTTTTCTTTTGTGCAAAGACTTGCTTGTCAAGTACTAGAACTGAAGTCTCTGTTCCTTTGGCTCATACTTCACTAATATATGTAAGGAGATCTCCTTAGTCCCAGAAGTTGACTAAAGCAAAAACAATCAAACAAAAACTACTATAAAATGAAAAGAGAGAGAGGGAGAATGACCATATTTCTTTTATTTTTTCTGAGTTATACAAAAGGGAATGATCACCTCACTTCAGTTTTTTTAGATATTTACTAGTAAAGTGAGAAAAGATGTGCATGATAATTTCCAAATAAGATCTGTTCTGCTCCCTTGGGTTGAGGGATGTGTTCCTGAGTCCGAGCTGGACCTGCTTGCTGCATGACAGGACAATAAATTGAGGGATAAGATGTTGGAGCAAGGGATAGTGGCTTTACTTGGAAAGTCAGCAAACCAAGAAGATGATGGACTAATGTCCCAAAGAGCCATGTGGCTGCAGTTAGAGTTCAGGCTTCATTTACACTAAAGGAAAGAGATGTGCTGACTACTGCAAACTTCTGGGTGCTGGTCGGATTTCTTTGGTGATGTCTGCTGCTGCTGCTGCTAAGTCACTTCAGTCGTGTCTGACTCTGCGCGACCCCACAGACGGCAGCCCAGCAGGCTCCCCCGTCTCTGGGGTTCTCCAGGCAAGAGCACTGGAGGGGGTGCCACTGCCTTCCTCGATGGTAATGTCATAGATCTTTGTTTTTGCAGCTAGCTGTGCAAGAAGGTCTGGTTGTGATGCTCCTATAAACCTCCAAGAAGACAAAACTTACTCTGTATTCTGCAAATTTTTATCTCTTTATGAATGGGAAAGTGGGAGGCAGAGTCTTGTGAACGGGATATCATGCATTTTTTAAGGCTATAGACAGCATTATTTTACAAAGTTGCTGAGCCCTCAAAACTAATAGTTGAAAACAGAGCACAAAAGTTAGAGCCAAAGAAGGAACCAGGTTTGTTCTTTTTTTTGTTACAGAAGAGCAACCAGAGTCAAGCTGCCTCACTGAAGCCCAGGGAGATAACAGGGCAACGGTGGGTAAAAGTGCCATGAAACTTTCTGTTGTGGAGACTGATGTTTTTCTTTTGACTGAGCATTTGCGTGTATATTGAAAACCTCTGACTATATTCCAAACTTCTAACAGAATGATTCAGATGACATCTGGTTGTTCCTCTGATGCTTATGTACTGTAACAAGAGCTTGGGGTTTTCTAGTCTGCCATTGTGTTGGCATCACTCCCCCACAACATCCATTTTAAAATCTACTTTTTAGTGCTTAGTTTGATTAGTGGATAATAACATGTAAAACATTATTTTTTGATTGCCACTGAGAGTTCTCATGTTTCTTAATTTTATCAAGGAGATGCCTTTTCCATTTTATAAGTATTTTGTTTATTGAATTTGTCACTTCACATACTGAAAATTTTCTCTTAAGTTTGAATACATTTTACAGGATAAAAATGTTAGTCATTCATACTATATTTTCTTTTATTGTTTTAAGCTTTTGTGAATGACAGTAGTATTATTTTCTGAAATTCGTAATATGGGACAAATGATTAATAATTGATTGTATCTTAAACAGAATTGTGTTATTCTGAGGGCTTATATTTTTAGGATATACTTTCAGGCTTATAATAAGTAGATTTTAAGTTTTCCTTTGTTCATCTTAGCAAATATTAAACTTTGCTTTTGTCTCTCTATACCTATTTCTGCTATTCTTCTACTAAAAATATATAAATCTATTTTTGAAGGATGGGAATGCATTTGCATGTCTGCAGTTTTCTCCCCTCTGTTCATTACACATAGATGAACTGTTTTGTGCGAGCAACCTAGGCTCTTGCCAAGGCCGAGAGCTTATATTGCTCAGTGAACTGTTCTGGGTAAGCCTTGCCACTAGCCTACTGACCTGATTTGATCACTCTTTCTGACAAGTAAGTCAGTAGACCTGTTGAGTTAGGGCGTTTCAAAACCATAACTCCAAACATTTCATTCATTCAGGTAATAGTCACAGGATTACATGTTAACTTTTTACAGAGTTAATTTCTGTTGCTATTTCGGTAAACAGAGATGACATTTTGGAAATCCAAAGGAATTTGAAGTTATTTCTAATTTCCAAATTTTCTTGAATCAGAAGATTTTGGAATAAAGGAGGGACAAAGAATCAGAATATCTTCATCAAGTTATCCTGGTCAGAACTACTGCCTTCACACACCAAGAATTTTGGAGAGTATGGGAAGAAGATACAGTAAAGTAGGTGAAGGATATTGTTTGTGCCTTATCAGAAATAAATGTTCTCAGAGTATTATTCTTGTAATTATTTTAACCACATAAATATTTGCTGATTTAATGATGCAATGTTATAGTAATAATTATATCCAAGGTTGTAAATAATTTGCAATAAATATTTTGATATATGTCTTGTGTTTTTCATCATTGCTATAGATCTGTGGAATAGAAGCTTCTAATATTATACTGTCATTCCAATTTATGGTTAAGATTAGTGAAATCAGGTATTTGATCAAGCCAGCATCAAATTATAGACCTCAAATTATACCTTCTATTTTAAACAGCATAGGTACCTGATAGAAGAAGTTATATAGACTATCTGAGATAGAAAGTTTGCCCACAAAATATTGGAAACTGTGGCCACAATAATGCCAGATTTCTATAAAATTATTACCCTCTGTCCCTACCATGATTTGATGAGTTTTGGATAGTAAAATTTTTGCCATAACCAAAAATAAGGGGGAACAGTAGGCTGGATGAGACTTTTTTTAAAAGTTAAGCTCTACAATTTTGTTTAAAATTCAAACCTTTCATCACCAGGATGTGTGTCATTTCTGACAATATGAAAATAAAATTTGGACTGAGATAAATGGCATATTGGTTAAATTGTAGTACCCAAGTGGAAGTTGGAAAGTGACAGATTTCTGCTAAAAACACTTTCTCATGATAAAACTACATAAGCACAAAGGAAAAACAGTGCTTAAAAACTGGAGTACAATATTTATAAATATAGCTCATTCCAATCAATGAAATTATCTGCACAATCTTTTATTTTCTATTTGACCCTTAAATTCATATTTGCACAGTATACTATTATTAAGCCTCTTATTTCCTTTAATAAAAATTGTCATGCAGGTTAAAAAGGCAGTGAGTTCTTGAGTTTTACTCTTCAGTAAAATCTCAAAATAAAACAAAATATGAAGTTTGTGAAATTAAATCCCTCAGTTCTTCAGTTAGAAATTTACCCTATGGAAATAAAAATAAAAAGTAGAGTCAAAGTTTTACAGAAGTGTGTACATAGTTTTTTCCTCTGCAACTTAATGGAACAATACAGGCAATATGCATCTGATCTCTTAAGGTGCAATTATTTACAATTAAAATTTAAACAAATAGTTTGCATTTTAAACAGTATTCTTACTCTGATTTCCAAGTCCTAAAACTTATAGACCCCTGATATTTCTATTTAACCCCACCGAGTTTAGATGCTGGCACATGTTATGAATATTTATTCAATCCCAATTTAATAAAAACCTGACAAAATATGATAAAATCATGTTAGAGCTCCTACTACCCATCTCCTCAAGATCATAGAACCACATTAGACATGTTTAAAGGTTAACCACTGATATTTTCTTTACTTTAAAGTAAGAACTGAGAGTTAAAACTGAAAGTATTTTTTATAAAAATAAATATCTCATATGCATACATAGCAAACACCCTCTTCCAACAACACAAGAGATGACACTACACACGGGCATCACCAGTCAGTCAAAAAAAAAAAAAAATCACATTGATTATATTCTTTACAGCTGAAGATGGTGACGTTTTGTAAAGTCAGCAAATGCAAGACCAGGAGCTGACTGTGGCACAGATCCTGAACTCCTTATGGCAAAATTCAGAATTAAATTTGAAGAAAGTAGGGAAAACCACTAGACCAGGTATGACCTAAATCAAACCCCTTACAATTATACAGGGGAAGTTACCAATAGAGTCAAGGGATTAGAGCTGATAGAAAGTGTGTTTGAAAAGTATGGACAGAGGTTCCTAACACTGTACAGCAGGCAGTGATCAAAACCATCCCCAAGAAAAACAAAGGCAAAAGGGTTGCCTGACAGGCTTTATGAATAGCTGAGAAAAGAAGAGAAGCAAAAGGAAAAGGAGAAAAAGGAAAAATATATCCATCTAAATGCAGAGTCCCAAAGAATAGCAAGGAGAGATAAGAAAGCCTTCCTCAGTGATCAGTGCAAAGAAATAGAGGAAAACAATAGAATGGGAAAGACTAGAGATCTCTTAAAGAAAATTAGAGATACCGAGGGAACATTTCATGCAAAAATGGGCACAATTAAGGATAGAAACTGTATGGACCTAACAGAAGCAGAAGATATTAAGAAGTGGCAAGAATACACAAAAGAACTCTACAAAAAATGTTAATGACCCAGGTAACCATGATGGTTTGATCACTCACCTGGAGCCAGACATCCTAGAATATGAAGTCAAGTGGGCCTTAGGAAGCATCACTAGGAACAAAGATAGTGGAGGTGATAGATTTCCAACTGAGCTATTTCAAATTCTAAAAGATGATGCTGTGAAAATGCTTCACTCAATATACCAGCAAATTTGAAAAACTCCACAGTGGCCACAGGACTGGAAAAGGTCAGTTTTCATTCCAATCCCAAAGAAAGGCAATGCCAAAGAATGCTCAAACTACCGCACAGTTACATTCATCTCACATGCTAGCAAAATAATGCTCAAAATTCTCTTAGCTAGCCTTTAACAGTATGTGATTGAGAACTTCCAGATGTTCAAGCTGGATTTATAAAGGGCAGAAGAACCAGAGATCAAATTGTCAACATCCATTAGATCATATAAAATGCAAGATAATTCCAGAAGTACATCTACTTCTACTTCATTGAATATGCTAAAGCCTTTGACTGTGTGGAAATGCGGAAAGTTCTTTAAGAGATGAGAATACTAGACCACCTTACCTGCCTTCTGAGAAATATGTATGCAGGTCAAGATGCAACAGTTAAAACAGGACATGGAACAACAGCCACGTTCCAAATTTGGAAAGTAGTACATCAAGTCTGTATATTGCCACCCTGCTCATTTAACTTGTAAGTAAAGTATGCTATGCGAAATGCCAGGATAGACGAAGCACAAGTTGGAATCAAGATTGCCAGGACAAATACCAATAACCTTAGATATGCAGATGGCACCATACTTATGGCAGAAAGTGAAGAGTAACTAAAGAGCCCCTTGATGAAGGTGAAAGAGGAGAGAGAAAAAGCTGCCTTAAAATTCAGCATTCAGAAAACTAAGATCATGGTATCCAGTCCCATCTATTCATGGCAAATAGATGGGGAAACAATGGAAATAGTGACAGACTTTATTTTCTTGGGCCCAAAAATCACTGCACATGGTGACTGCAGCCATGAAATTAAAAGATACTTGCTCCTTAGAATAAAAGCTATGTCCAACCTAGACAGTAAATAGCAGAGACATTACTTTGCCGACAAAGGTCTGTTTAGTCCAAGCTATGGTTTTTCCAGTAGTCATGTATGGATGTGAGAGTTGGACCTTTAAGTAAGTTGAACACCAAAGAATTAATGCTATTGAACTAGGGTGTTGGAGAAGACTCTTGAGAGCCCTTGGACAGCAAGAAGATCAAACTAGTCAATTCTCAAGGAAATCAGTACAGAATGTTCATTGGAAGGTATGATATTGAAGTCGAAGCTCCAATACTTTGGCCACCTTATGAGAACTGACTCATAGAAAAGACCCTGATGCTGGGAAAGATTGAAGGCAGGAGGAGAAGGGGATGACAGAGGATGAGAAGGTTTTATGGCTTCACAGACTCGATGGACATGAGTTTCAGCAAGCCCTGGGATTTGGTGTCAGACAGGGAAGCCTGACATTTTGCAGTCCATGGGATCACAAAGAGTGGAACACAACTGAGCAACTGAACTGAATTAAACTTATATGCATACATTATCCTTTGTCAAATGCTCTCATATATTTCTAATTCAACTCCACAAACTACTATATTAAGAATCATAAAAATTATCTCAGCTTCCACTTGACACATATAGAAACTAAGGTTAGGAAAGGGAGCCAGGTTTATAACAAAGCTGGTAACACACCCTGAAATCAAGTTCAATGTATGATATTGGGTTGGCCAAAAAGCTTATTCAGATTTTTGCAGTGGGAAAAGCCCAACAAATATTTTGGCCCACTCAATAATTGGCTTATGTGTAACCTATTTGGGGACTCCCCTGGTGGCTCAGAATGTAAAAAAAAAAAAAAAAAAAAAAAAAAAAAATGTCTACAATGCAGGAAGCCCGGGTTCAGTCTCTGGGTCAGGAAGATCCCCTGGAGAAGGAAATGGCAACCCACTCCAGTATTTTTGCCTGAAGAATTCCATGGACAGAGGAGCCCGGTGGGCTATAGTCCATGTGTCAAAAGAGTCAGATGCAACTGAGCGACTTTTACTCACTCAACCTACTAGAATGGCAAACCTGAAGGAGGAGTGAGATACTGATAGTTCCAAATACTGGGGCACTGAAAATTAATTGGAACACTATAAATTACTGGTGAGGAAGTAAAATGTTACGGCCACTTTATAAAACAGATGGCACTTTCTCTCAGAGTTTGGCATACAATTACCATATGACTCATCAAGCCCACTCCTGGATATTTACTCAAGAGAAAAGACAACTTATATTTGCACAAAAACTACATAAATGCTGTAGCATCTCTCTTGATGATCATCCCACGTGGAGATAAACTAAATGGCTTTCAGTTGTTGAAAGGGTAAACTGGTGCATCTGTACAATGGAACACTGATATCGGATGGCCTTGGTCTGCAGTGTCTTGAAGCAAGATTTTGGTCCCCAACCAGAGATTGAGGTCAGCCATGGTAGTGAGAGTGCCAAATTCTAGTCACTAGACTAATGGCCAGTAACAAGGCCCTGGCCCTTCAACTTTGCAGAAAGGAATTTGCTCAAAGATGGAAAACAATGAAACACATATTTATTAAGAGGGAAAAGGGGACAGTATGTGGACACACACTGGAGGACTCAGAGAGAGCCACGCCCTCGTGGTGGTTTGAATCGCTTTCATGGGGCCGTTCTTCCAAGTTTCCTTTGGCCGATTGTTTTGCTTTGCCTGTTTCGGAGTTGGCATTTGGTTTCTCTCAGGATTCTCGCATTTGTGCACACATCTCACATCAAGTTGGATTCCAGCGAAGAGGCCTGTGGGTAGACTCTCCTCTTGATCTCCTCTCTGATTTTCTAGTCGGAAATGTCTCCTTGACTTGAGAACATGAGAAATATGTGGCCTCTTATTTGGGCAGGATCCAGCCTATTCTCTTGATTGTCCTGCTATTGATATTGATATTTTGGAGTTCCTGTCCCCAAGAAATGAGCCCCGGCTGCTTTTCCTGTGGAGGAGGAAGGGTATCTATCTCCTGCCTCAATTCTACCAAGAAAGAACATCAGAAAAAACTATGGATATATACAACTTAATTGAATCTCAAAGACAGGCTGAGTGAAAAATGTAAGCTTCAAAACCTTATATACAGTATGTTTTCATTTATGTGAGAGTCTCAGCTGTTTTCAGAGGTTTTGAGTGAGAAGGATGGTACAACTATTAAGGAATAACATGGGGGCGTCTTTTTGGGTTGGTGACTGTGCTTTGGTTCTTGATTATGGGACAGTAATAAGAATCTATAGGAGTGTAGAGTTTTATTAAAGTATATATAAATTTGTTATTGTTGTAAGATAATTTTAAAACAAAAATTTAAAATAAATTTTAGAAGTTTTTCAAATTAAAAAGATTGTTAAGCTATGTGTAGGTGATGTCAATTCAGTTCGGTGGCTCAGTCATGTCTGACTCTTTGTGACCCCATGAACTGCAGAATGCCTGTCCATCACCATCTCCTGGAGTTCACCCAAACCCATGGCCATTGAGTCAGTGATGCCATCCAACCATCTCATCCTCTATCATCCCCTTTTCCTCCTGCCCTCAGTGTTTCCCAGCATCAGGGTCTTATCCAATGAGTTAGCTCATCACATCAGATGGCCAAAGTATTGGAGCTTCAGCTTCAGCATCAGTCCTTCCAATGAACACCCAGGACTGATCTCCTTTAGGATAGACTGGTTGGATCTCCTTGCAGTCCAAGGGACTCTCAAGAGTCTTCTCCAACACCACAGTTCAAAAGCATAAATTCTTTGGCTCTCAGCTTTCTTTATAGTCCAACTCTCACATCCATACATGACTACTGGAAAAACCATAGCCTTAACTAGATGGACCTTTGTTGGCAAAGTAATGCCTCTGCTTTTTAATATGGTGTCTAGGTTGGTCATAACTTTCCTTCCAAGCAGTAAATGTCTTCTAATTTCATGGCTGTGGTCATCATCTGCCATGAATTGGAACAGAAAAAAATAAAGTCAGCCACTGTTTCCACTGTTTCCCCATCTATTTGCCATGAAGTAATGGGACCAGATGCCATGATATTAGTTTTCTTAATGTTGAGCTTTAAACTAACTTTTTCATTCTCCTCTTTTCACTTTCTTCAAGAGGCTCTTTAGTTCTTCTTCACTTTCAGCCGTAAGGGTAGTGTTATCTGCATATCTGAGGTTATTGATATTTCTCCCAGCAATCTTGATTCTAGCTTGTGCTTCTTCCAGTCCAGCATTTCTCATGATGTACTCTGCATATAAGTTCAATAAGCAGGGTGACAATATACAGCCTTGATGTACTCCTTTTCCTATTTGGAACCAGTCTGTTGTTCCATATCTAGTTCTAACTGTTGCTTCCTGACCTGCACACAGATTTCTCAAGAGACAGGTCAGGTGGTCTGGTATTCCCATCTCTTTAAGAATTTTCCACAGTTTATTGTGATTCATACAGTCAGAGACATTGACATAGTCAAAAAAGCAGAAATAGATGTTTTTCTGGAACTCTCTTGCTTTTTGGATGATCCAGCAGATGTTGGCAATTTGCTCTCTGGTTCCTCTGCTTTTTCTAAATCCAGTTTGAACATCTGGAAGTTCACAGTTCACGTATTGCTGAAGCCTGACTTGGAGAATTTTGAGCATTACTTTACTAGTCTGTGAGATGAGGGCAATTGTGTGGTAGTTTGAGCTTTCTTTGGCATTTCCTTTCTTAGGAATTGGAATGAAAACTGACTTTTTCCAGTCCTGTGAACACTGCTGAGTTTTCAAATTTGCTGGCATATTGAGTGAAGCATTTTCACAGAATCATCTTTTAGGATTTGAAATAGCTCAACTGGTATTCCATCACCTCCACTAGCTTTGTTTGTAGTGATGCTTTCTAAGGCCCACTTGACTTCACATTCCAAGATGTCTGGCTCTAGGTGAGTGATCACACTGTTGTGATTATCTGGGTCTTGAAGATCTTTTTTGTACAGTTCTTCTGTGCATTCTTGCCACCTCTTCTTAATATCTTCTTCCTCTGTTGATGATGTAGGTCAAGGCAAATTTAATAGATTTTCTAGTATCATTTGACAGAGTAGCATATACAGTATAAATAACAAAACAATTCCAGGTTTTTGGTTCAAATTTGAAATTAAAAAAAGAAAAAATAAAGATAAAAGATGATTACGTGAATGACATAGTCAGAGATCTATAGTTTTCAATTAGTCAATATTTTCCTGATATTTTATGTGACTTTCAGTGTATCTTTTTCACTTAGATGGCTGTCAACATGGATATTATACATTCAAAATAGCTCATATTTGAAGGTACTAGTCCTTTATTTCTGAATATCCATAGCTGAAAAAATTTAAGAGTAGTTTATATTGTCGTTGATGCTAGGGGACAAGTTAGAACTCATATTCTAGAAACTGTCTCAAAATAATGGTAAAAATATTTTGTAAAATTGTGAATTGATTTCAAAGAAATTATCCTCTGCTCTCCTTTTTAGGATTCTGAAACTCACAGCAGGTGCCTATAAACACTGAAGGCTGGCTCATGAATTCCTCAGGGGTTTCCTTTCACACTACTATATTATTTCTAATTAGCATGCTAATGAACAGTGTTCTAATTCAATGGTAATATGTTAACATTCAGAAAGCAAGTTGATAATATTCTGTGGATAAATTCACCTTTCATTTAAGCAGTGTCCTTCCTATCAAATTATTTTGGGTCAACCAATTCAGATAGTGCCACTTCATTTGCAGTTTTTAAATTTATGGTTTCAAAAAACACAAGTAGTTGAGATGAAAAAATCTGCATATTATTATTGGGTGTCCAACAGGATTGATATTTACTGAGTATGTGCATGCTAATTTGCTTCAGATGTTTCCAACTCTTTGTGACCCTATAGACTCTAGCCCATCAGACTCTGCTCATGGGTTCTCCAGCCGAGAACACTGGAGTGGGTTGCCATGCCCTCCTCCAGGGGATCTTGCTGACCCAGGGATCCAACCTGTGTCTCCAATGTCTTCTGCAGGTCCTTTACCACTAGCGCCACCTGGGAAGCCCATTTAATGAGTGGATATACTAATAAATGGGCTATACAATACATAGAGTTGCAGAGTCAGACACAACTGAGCGACTTTAACTTCACTCACATACTAATAAATGGTGCAAAGGAGTCCCCGTACAAAAGTCAAGGCCTCTGCAAACTTAAAAGCTTATTAAGGTTTAATTTATACACCATGCAATTTATCTGTTTTAAGGGTACAGTGGGTTTTAGCATGTTTGCAAGTCATCACTACAATAGAGTTTTAGAACATTTTCTCTTCTCCAAAAAGTAATGTCATGCCCATTTGCAGTTAGTCTCTGCTCCCTACTTCACACTCCTCCTACCCTGAGGAAATAATTGATTTAATTTCTATCTTTATAGACTAGACTCTTCCAGACATTTCTTGGACATGGAATAATACAATATGTGGTCTTTTATGACTGGCTTCTTTCACTAATCATAATTTTTTTTAATTACTCTGTGTTGTAGAATATATCAGTACTTCACTCTTGTTCACCATGACTTGATAATACCCAAAGTATAAATGTACTACATTATTTTTATCCATTTATCAGTTGATAGGCATGTGGGTTGTTTCCAGTTTTTGGCTGTTTTGAATGATGCTGCTATGTGTATGCACTTGTGTTTTGTGTGGACATATGTCTTCTTCCTCTTGGGTAGATATTAACAAGTGGAGTTGCTGGATCTTATTGTAACTCCATGTTTAACATTTGGGGAAAATATCAAATTTTCCAATATACCATTGAAAATGGTACATTTTACATATCTACCTATACATTCTAAGGACTACAATTTCTCTGTATCTTATTTTGTTTCTTTCTTTCTTGTTTTTCTTTTAATATGCAGCTAACCTAGTGGATGCGAAGTGGTGTTTCATTGTGGGTTTGATTTTTCAGTTCTCTAATAACTAGTTATGTTAAGTGTTATTTAATGTATTAGTGGCCACTTACACACTTAAACTTTTGCCCATTTTTAAATAGTGTTGCAAGTTTTAATATTAAGTAGTAAGCATTCTTTATGTGTTCTGAATATAAGTCCCTTACCACACAAATGATTTCCAAATATCTTTTCTTAGTCTGTTAATTAATTTTTCTGTTTCTGATGCTGTACTTTGGGGCAAAGAAGTTTTTCATTTTGATGATCAAGAAACTTAAGTTGTATGCAGAACATGCACAACTTAGGAAAGAATTCTAGTATTATGGTAAATTTATATTCATTCTACCAGTTTTTGTGTGGAGTCTGTAGGGTTTGCTATATGTAGTAAAAACCCCAGTAGCTCAGATGGTAAAACATCTGCCTGCAATGCAGAAGACCTGGGTTTAATATCTGGGTCAGAAAGATCCCCTGGAGAAAGAAATGGCAACTCTCTCCAGTATCCTTGCCTGAAAAATCCCATGGACAGACAAGCCTGACAGGCTACAGTCCACGGGGTCACAAAGAGTCAGACACAACTGAACAACTAACACACACACATATGTAGTATCATGACATCTGCATATTATGACAATTTTGCCTCTTCCATTCCAGTTTGCATAGTTTTCATTTATTTTTGTTGTCTGATTGCTGTGGCTAAGACTTCCAATACTATGTTGAAAAGAAGTGGTAAGAGTGGGTATTCTTGTCTTGTGCCAGATTTTATCAGGAAGACTTTCAGCTATTCATCCTTAAGTATTATACTGGCTGTGGCTTTGTCATGAATAGCTTTTATTACATTGAGATATGTTCCCTCTATATTCACTTTGGTGAGAATTCTTGTCATGAATGGATGTTGAATCTTCTCAAAAGTTTTTTCTGCATCTATTGAAACAATCATGTGATTTTTGTCTTTTTTTAAAGTTCATGTTAGATTGAATTGCAAAGTGTTTCTTCTTTAACATGGATTTTGTGCAGAGACAAAAGGTACTGTAAAACAGTAGAGTTGGTATTCATATAAACCTGATAATGATGGGGTTTGGGGTCCAACTTTCTGGCAGTAATAGTTTGTGCCAATATAACTGTAATTCCCTTGTACTCTGATTCCTAAAATTAGGGGATGGTGGAGAAATGGGATATGGAAATATTTACAGCTGCTCTAACATTGCAATTCATTCCCTTCCAGGCACATGGTAAGACTACACTCCCACTATTGTCTAAAAGCTTTGTCCAGAGTGTGTGAGTAGAAGCAACAACAGGATTGCCACTGTTTGTAGATAGTGATAGCCAGTTATCTTTCCTTTTGCACGGAGATGGGCAATGTTCCAGAGAGAGGCTGCCCTAACAGACCTGATTCTAGAATGTTGATGACATGAAGCAGAACCCCCAGGGTCACTTTCAGTGGACATGACACATGAGTGAGAAATAAGTCTTTGTTGTTTCAAGAAATTACATTACTCATTTATGCAGCGTAACCTACATTCACTGACTTGGCATTTGCAAAATATATTTAGCACATATTTGCTATGTCCATGTGTCCCCAGACTACAGATTTTCTTACTACTAAAAAAGTGTTTTATCTCTATTTTGAAAATTAAAAAACTGACTTCTTGCAGATTATATAATAACTGGGAATTTTAGTAAATTTCCATATGCTTCAGAGTTGGGATCCAAATTCATTTCTGTCTGACATTCATTTCTGTTCATACTCATTCCAAAAACCGCTGCTTTCTGGTCTCATGAGTATTTGTGAAAAACCTAGAATTATCAGAATTGGAAATTCAAGTAATATTACCAGCTTTTAAAATCTTCCACCATCCCCTAAAATAAAACCTCTGTTACAAATTCTATAATTAATTTGGATCCATATATTTACAAAACTGTATTTAATAAACAGTATACTATTAATAGAATTATGAACCTCTATCCAGAAAACAAACCAAAAAAGCAACCAAATGAAAGTTGTGTTTGGCTATCTCTTTTTTAATAAAAAAATAACATTAGATTTTTCAAAATTCAAAACACATGAAAGCAAAAGCATATTTTATATACAATTATGCAGTCTTTTAACAGGAAAAAAAGAAATTCACAAATCAGGGGCCACCACAATGAATTACAGATGTGAATTTCATGTGGATATAGGAAACAAAGTAGAGAAAGCAGAAAATCTAGTACACTTGAGATGTGTGCATGTTGTCACTTCAGGCATGTCCGACTCTTTGTGACCCCATGGGCTGTAGCCCATATAGGACCACCAGGCTCCTCTGTCCATGGGATTCTCCAGGCAAGAAGACTGGAGTGGGTTGCCATTCTATTTTGCATGGGATCTTCCCAACCCAGGGGTCAAATCCACATCTCTTATGTCTCCTGCTTTGGTAGGTGGTTTCTTTACCACTAGTGCTACCTGGGGAAGCCCACAGCTGAGTTACCAAGCCAAAATCTTCTGCCACAAAAGATGGATGATCTGTGGCAGCCATGTTGTTATGCACCGTGATTTGATGGGATAAAATTTATTCTCAGAGTAAATTCTGTTATCTGTGTCATGAGACTTTATTAAGAAATAGACTATAGGATTTGTGTTGATGTTGCTTGTGTTCACTTATTTTACATAAGTGGGAAGAAGCAGCTATGTGGCTGTGAGATAAGTATAAATTCAATAATCAAGTTATTTGGGGAAAATAAAATATTATGTGTGTGTGTGCATCTGAGTGTCTGGTTTCCTTGGTATATATTTGCATGCAGAAAGAGAGAGAGAGACAGAGAAAGAACACAAATCTCAAACTATTTCTTAAGATATCAATTAAGGGATGAACAGAGGTGAGAATTTAGGTGGGAACAGTTGACTTAACCCTACTATTTCACAGTAAAGAAGAAGCATGGATTAGGGAAAGAACATGGATTTGGGGATCAGTCTTACTCATTTTGAGTCCTTTTAAAAATTCACCTGGAAAAATATTTTATCTTTTTTGCAAAAGTGCAAATTAAGAGTTCATCTTGCAATATATCCTGCATAATGAATGCCTGGCAGCCGAGTGTTCACGCAAGCACTTGGACATGGTGATTATCATAGATGGCAGATCTGCCACAGTGACATTTTGTTTCCTCCTCTGTAAAATCATGATGGAAACACTCTGCAGGTTGTAATGAGTACCTTGGGTAATAAGTGTAAAATGATAATCAACATTAGTTACTTTCCCTTAGGAACAAACACACACGTCGAATGTTTTACTTTTTTCCCGACATAGCTCTATCATTGAATTTATACTATGTTACAGGTGGCCACCTTGCTTCTTCTTCCCATTTCTATAAAACAATCTTCAGTCCTTTCATAAAACAAGGAAAAATCATTTCCAAAGGTCATAGTAAACTTTAGAAGAAAGTAAAGTTAGGTCTGTTTTCAGTTCATTGTTAAATCCAAATTTCCTGACAAAAACCAAAAGAATGGAAAAATTGGCATGCCTTCTTTGAACAGTATCTACATTGAGAGTTTTATATAGATTCAGCCTTAGCAGTCTACTTTTTTTCCTTTTCCGTGCTGAAGTCTGGTCTAAACTTTTAATCCTTAATGAGAATCGACTGTATGGCACAAGTCTTCCGGGTGGCTGAGTGGTAAAGAGTCCATCTGTCAATGCAGCAGATGCAGGTTTGATCCCTAGGTCATGAAGATCCCCTGGAGGAGGAAATGGCAACCCACTCCAATATTCTTGCCTAGGAAATGCCATGGACAGAGGAAGCTGGTGGGCCACCGTCCATGGGTCATGAAAGAGTCAGACAGGACTTAACAACTGAACAACCATGGCAGCTACTGTGCAGCACAGGGAACTCTACTCAGCACCCTATGATGACTAAATCTGGAGGCAATCCAAAGGAGAAGGGATATATGTATATGTATGGCTGATTCAGTTTGAGCAGAAACTAAGAGACCACTGTAAAGTGACTAGAGTCCAAAAGTTATTTATAAATTCCTGAAAGCTGTATCTCTTTGCCTTACTTTCAAAGTTGGAGCTTTGACTATACGAACCTTTGCCAGCAAAGTGATGTCTACTTTTTAATACACTACCAAGGTTTGTCATGGCCTTTCTTCCAGGGAGCGAGTGTTTTTTAATTTCACGGCTGCAGTGATCTTCTGCAGTGATTCTTGAGTCCGAAAAAATGAAGTCTGTCACTGTTTCCATCAGTTTAGTGAGCTGTAAAATGGGGATACTGGGATTTAACTCAATAGGCCGTAATAGGTATAGAACACAGTATTTGAAAGTGCCAATCACATAACTTCCACTAAGTGTTTCAGATTTTACAATTTACAGATTAAGAAATAAGGCTCAGGTGATCTGGTCAAAGTCACACAGCTTGTTAATGAAACAGTCAGGAGACTTTGTAGCTAATCTTTATATTTGGTACATCTTGCTTTGTAATTCCTGTAGCCCTGCAGTCCTTTCTCAAGTGAAAGCCTATCTATTTTATGCCATAAATTCAAGTGTATTTATAGCCTGTGCCAAGGAACCCTTATTTTAAGAGTGTTAGTTATTTAACACATTCCTTTTGTAACATGTAATTAGTATCCTGGGTGGCCAGATTTTGTGATTTAAATTGCACTTAATTGTCATAGGGTGACCATATATCTCATGGTCCAAAACTGTTCTATCTGCTAAGCCAGATAGAATGTCAGGACAACAAAGGGCAAAAAGGTGAATTATCACAGGTTTAAATGAGTCTAACAATACCAAATGTGAATGAAAGATGTAAGAAAAAGACAGCATGAGTGAGTCATTACCTGGTAGCTAAGATTATAACTTTGAGACTTGTGAAATTTCCCAGCCAAAATATTTGAACATATGGACAATTATCACAGAACAATGTGTCTGTCAAATATTCAGTAAGAAATGGGTGAGATCTTTCTTCAAAATGTACAAATTAATTCTACAATATTATAAGTGTGTGCAGGTAAATTCTCTAAGATCAAGTTCTGAGGAGCATGCATATGTGGGTTGGGGAAATTTACCATGTTTAACAGATTAGCAGAAAATTCATTTTTTGTTCTTAACCCTCCTCAATTTTTCAAACCCTACAATATGCTACACAATGGCCAAATCTCTCATTGCACTGATGATGTGTTTGTAGCCATCAATAACAACATTAGTTTTAAGTTGTATCAAGTTTTGCTCTTTGGAATAGTTCATTTATTTTCACCATTACTTCACTGAAATTAAGTGCTAGATCATATTTTTAGTCATAATTATTTTTTGTTTAAAATCTCTGTCATATTCAACAGAATGCTTTTCTGAAAGGGTTGTTGCATTAAAAAAAGAGAGAGAGCAAGAAAGACTAGAAAGAAAAAAGAAGAAAGTGGGGGGAGGAAGGGAGAGAGGGAAGGAAGTGCAGAGGAAGGAAGGAAAGAAAGAAACAAGAGAAAAATACAGACTGTTTCCTCTCTGATATTCCCTGATTCCCTCCAGAGCCTGGGTGCATTTCTTTTCAACATCTTATGCTCTTACATTTTCTGCAAAGATATACATTCTTTATTTGTTAAGTGTCTAAGGACATTTGCTTATGTGAAGGAAGCTTTAAAGTATTAGATATTAAATGTTTGCCTGGTTCAGAGAAACATGGATCTTTTGGAATAAGTAGATATGCCACGAGCAAAAAACATATTGAATAATAAAATGTTCACAGTGCCCAATATTTTTTGTAACTCTGAATTTATTTATAGGTTTAAGCTTTTTAATAGTAGTCAGTGTATCTCTATTTTATGGTGAACAAGGGTACCCAGGGGGAGAATTCATTCTAATCATATTTATCATAACAAAAATACCCACAAACAAATCAGCCAGCCTCTCACATTGTAAATACTGGGTAGACAGATGATTATATTGCTAAAGTCTTTACATTAAAGCTAATTCTCATGGGTTTAAATGTTGATTTCTTTTCTTCAAATCGCATTTGCTTCAATGTAGAAAAGTTATAAGAATCTACTAACTTTGGGACAAAACTTGAATATCTTCATTATTTTTACATTACATTATCCATTAATATATAAAATTTGTCCAGAAAAGGCCCAGAGGTTTTATGATAAAATTTCAGATAAAGCCAAAATATTATTGAAAGTAAAATTGGAGTAATGAGAAAACATTTATAATTTATTTACATCTGTATGTGTAGGTATTTTAGTCATAACTTTTCTTCCAAGGAGCAAGAATCTTTTAATATAATGGCTGCAGTCACCACTTGCAGTGATTTTGGAGCCCAAAAAGATAAAGTCTGTTATTGTTTCCACTGTTTCCCCATCTATTTGCCATGAAGTGATGGGACCAGATGCCATGATCTTAGTTTTCTGAATGTTGAGTTAAGCCAGCTTTTCACTCACCTCTTTCACTTTAATCAGGAGACTCTTTAGTTCTTCTTAGCTTTCTAATATTTATTTCTGATATTTCTCCCACCAATCTTGATTCCAGGTTGTGCTTCATCCTGTTCAGCATTTCTCACAATGTACTCTGCATATAGGTTAAATAAGCAGGGTGGCAATTCTTTCCCTATTTGGAACCAGTCTGTTGTTCCATGTCCAGTTCTAACTGTTGCTTTTTGACCTGCATACAGATTTCTCAGGAGGCAAGTAAGGTAGTCTGGTATACCCATCTCTTTAAGAATTTTCCACAGTTGTGATTCACACAGTCAAAGGCGTTGGCATAGTCAATAAAGCAAAAGTAGATGTCTTTCTGGAACTCTCTCACTTTTTCTATAATCCAATGGATGTTGGCAATTTGATCTCTGGTTCATCTGCCTTTTGTAAATCCAGCTTGAATTCTAAACCTCTTTCTAAATCCCCTTGATACTTGGAAGAAAAGTCATGAACAACCTAGATAGCATATTAAAAACCAGAGACACTACTTTGCCAACAAAAGTCTGTCTAGTCAAACTATGGTTTTTCCAGTAGTCATGTATGGATATGAGAGTTGGACTATAAAGAAAACTGAGTGCCAAAGAATTGATGCTTTTGAACTGTGGTGTTGGAGAAGACTTTTGAGAGTCCCTTGGACTGCAAGGAGATCCAACCAGTCCATCCTAAAGGAAATCAGTCCTGAATATTCACTGGAAGGATTGATGCTGAAACTTTAATCCTTTGACCAGCTGGTGCAAAGAACTGACTCACTGGAAAAGACCTGGATGCTGGGAAAATAGAAGGTGGGAGGAGAAGGGGGTGACAGAGGATGAGATGGCTGGATGGCATCACTGACTCAATGGACATGAGTTTGAGTAAACTCCGGGAGCTGGTGATGGACAAGAAAGCTTGGCATGCTGCAGTCCATGGGGTTGCAAACAGCGGGACATGAGTGATGGACTGAACTGAACTGGTGTAGGTATTTTATTTGTCGTCAAAAAAGAAACCCAGATGCTTTAAAAAGAAGTGCATATGTCAGAAAACTAGATGAGATTTCTCACAGCGTTCTCTACTTCAACTCATTTTTTTATCAGTCTGTATATAACCTTTGCTATAACCAAACCCCTATGTTATAATCTCCCCTCCATGGATCAAAACTTTGTCATGTTGAAGGGGCTTTTGCTCAACTCAATGAAGCTATGAGCCATGCCATACAGGATGAATCACAGTGAAGAGTTCTAAAACCATGTGGTCCACGGAGGAGATGGCAACACTACTCCATTATTCCTGCCTGGAGAATTCCATGGGCAGTGTGAAAAGGCACAATTATACAATACCAAAGGATAAGCCCCCCATGTTAGAGGGTATCCAATATGCTACTGGAGAAGAGCAGAGGGCAATTATCAATAACTCCAGTAAGAATGAATCTGCTGGGTCACAGTGGGAACAATACTCAGTTGTGGGTATGTTGATGCTGCAAGTAAAGCCTGATGCTGTAAAGAACAATATTGCTTAAGAATCTGGAATATAAAGTACATGGAATCAAGGTAAACTGGATGTGATTTAGCTGGAGATGACAAGATTGAACATAAACATTTTAGGAATCAATGAATTAAAATGGAAGGGCATGGGAGAATTTAATTCAGATGATCATCACATCTACTACTGTGGGCTAGAATCACTTAGAAGAAATGAAGTATCCCTCAACATCAGCAAAAAAATCCATTGAAATGCAGCACTTAGGTTCAATCTCAAAAATGACAGAATAATCTCAGTTTGTTTCTAAGGGAAAACCATCAAAATCACAGAAATCCAAGTCTGTGCCCCAACTATTGATGCTCAAGAGGCTGAAGTTGACTGGTTCTGTGAAGAACTACCACAATTTCTAGAACTAACACCAAAAAAGTTGCCCTTTTCATCAGAGGGGATTAGAATGCAAAAGTAGAAAGTCAAAAGATACCTGGAATAACAGGCAAGTTTGGCTGTGAAGTACCAAAAAAGCAGGGCAAAAGCTAATAGAGTTTTGTCAACTGAATAGGCTGGTCAAAGCAAATAACTGTTTCCAAAAACTTAAGTGATGACTGTACATATGGACATCACCAGATGGTCAATACCGAGATCAGATAGATTATGTTCTTTGCCGCCAAAGATGGAGAAGCTCTGTGAGGTTAGTTAAATCAAGACCAGGAACTGAATGGCTCAGATCATGAGATTCTTATTGCAAAATTTAGGCTTAAATTGAAGAAATTGAGTAAAACCACCAAACCATTCAGGCATAACCTAAATCATATCCCTTAAGATTTACAGTGGAGATGATGAATATATGCAAATATTTAGAGCTAGTAGACAGAGGACATGGAGAACTACAGATGAAGGTTCATAACCATGTACAGGAGTCAGTGACGAAACAATCCCCAAGAAAAAGAAATGCAAGAAGGGAAAGTGGTTGTCTTAGGAGGCCTTAGAAATAGCTGTGGAAAAAAGATGCAAAAGGCCAAGGAGAAAGGAAAAGATATACTCAACTAAATGCAGAGTTCCAGAGAACAGCAAGGAGAGATAAGAAGGTCCTCTTAAGTGAACAATGCAAAGAAGTAGAGAAAAGGAATGGAAAGGGAAAGACAAGAGATTTCTTCAAGTAAATTGGAGATAACAAGGGAACATTTCATGCAAGAATGGGCACAATAAAGGTAAAAAATGGTCAGGACCCAACAGAAGCAGAGAGATTAGGAAGTCGTAGAACGAATATACAAAAGAAGTATACAAGAAAGATCTTAATGACCCAAATAACCACAGTGGTATGGTCACTCATCTAAAGCTAGACATCCTGGAATATGAACTTGGGTGGGCCTTAGAAAGCATCACTATGAAAAAAAAACTAGAGGAGATGAAAGAATTCCAGCTGAGCTATTTCAAATCGTAAACGATGATGCTGTTAAAAGTGTTGCACTCAATATGTTAGCAACTTTTGAAAACTCAGCAATAGTCATCTGACTGGAAAAGGTCAGTTTTCATTCAAATCTCAAAGAATGGAAATGTTTTGCACTCATTTCACATGCTAGGAAGGTTATACTCCAAATCTTTCAAGCTACCCTTCAGCAGTACATGAGCTAAGAACTTCCACATGTACAAGATGGATTTTGAAGAGGCAGAGGAACCAGAGATGAAATTGCCAGCATTCATTAGATCATGGAGAAAGCAAGGGAGTTCCAGAAAAACATCTACTTCTGCTTCCTTATTGACACTAAATCCTTTGATGATATGAATCACAACAAAGTGTGGAAAATTCTTAAAGAGATAGGAGTACCATACCACCTTATCTGTATCCTGAGAAATATGTATGCAAGTCAAGAAGCAACAGCTAGAACAACATATGGAACAACTATTGGTTCAAATGAGAAAGAAGTACATCAAGGCTGTATATTGTAATCCTGCTTATTTAACTTCTGTACAGAATATATCATGCAAAATGCCAGGATCAATAATCTCAGATATGCTGATGACACCACCCTTATGGCAGAAAGTGAAGAGGAACTAAAAAGCCTCTTGATGAAAGTCAAAGAGGAGAGTGAAAAAGTTGGCTTAAAGCTTAACATTCTGAAAACTAAGATCATGACATCTGGTCCCATCACCTCATGGGAAATAGATGGAGAGACAGTGGAAATAGTGCCAGACTTTATTTTTGGGGGGCTCCAAAATCACTGCAGATGGTGACTGTAGCCATGAAATTAAAAGATGCTTACTCCTTGGAAGGAAAGTTATGATCAACATAGATAGCATATTAAAAAGCAGAGACATTACTTTGCTAGCAAAGGGCTGTCTGGTCAAGGCTATGGTTTTTCCAGTGGTCATGTATGGATGTGAGAGTTGGACTGTGAAGAAAGCTGAACACCAAAAAATTGACACTTTTGAACTGTGGTGTTGGAGAAGACTCTTGAGAGTCCCTTGGACTTCAAGGAGTTCCAACCAGTCCATCCTGAAGGAGATCAGTCCTGGGTGTTCATTGGAAGGACTGATGCTGTAGCTGAAACTCCAATTCTTTGGCCACCTCATGCGAAGAGTTGACTCACTGGAGAAGACCCTGATGCTGGGAGGGATTGGGGGCAGAAGGAGAAGGGGACGACAGAGGATGAGATGGCTGGATGGCATCACCGACTCGATGGACATGAGTTTGAGTAAACTCCAGGAGTTGGTGATGGACAGGGAGGCCTGGCGTGCTGCAATTCATGGGGTCGCAAAGAGTCGGACACAACTGAGCGACTGAACTGAACTGAACTGAACTGTCTTCAAACTACCTAGTTTTGTTGGTTGTAAGTTGTCTTTTAAGTTACCACTTCTAAAAACTATTTTTCAAAAATATAAATTTCCAAGTTAATGGGTTCTTTATAAGATAATAAATATTTCCTATTATTTGCTAGCTGTCATTCTATCATTAAAATGAAAGTGTCTCTTTATCTCCAGATCCTTTTAAGATTCTCTCTATCTTCACCTTTATATTTTTTTCCCTTAGATATGCCTCATTGTGGTTTTCTTTATATTTTTCCTGGTTGGATTGTAGGGCTAACATAAACTGTAATTACTGCTTCTATAATTTTTTCATCCATTGTTGCTTCACATATTGCCTCTCTTCAATTCCTCACTTTCTTCTCTATGTCTTTTTGTCTTTTCTGTATCTTTTCATTTTCTATGCTGCAATCCAGAAGATTTTTTCTGATACACTTCTCAAATTCTTTCTTGAACATTATTACACTGTTGTTCAAATCATTCACTGAGTTTTTAAGTATTGCATTTTTTAGAAGATCAATTGGGCGTTTTGTTTTTCAAATCTATCACGTCACATCTTATAGTTTCATAGTGCCTGGGGAAAATTTCAAGCTAGGCTTCTTTATTTTTCCTCTTTTAAAAATATTTATTTTTATTTATATGTTTGCTTGTGCCAGGCCTTTGTTGCAGCATGCAGGATCTCTTCATTGTGGCATGCAAGATCTTTGGCTGAGGCATGTGGCAGCTAGTTCCCCGACCAGGTATGGAACCCAGACCACCTGGGTTGTGAGCATGGAGTCTTGGCCACTGGATACCAGGGAAGCCCCTGTTTTCTCTCTTAACAGAGTAATCATAGTTGCTTCAAAACTCATGTCTCTGCAACATGCATTCTACCATACATGTGTATCTATGTATATACATCTGTGTGTATGTATGCGCATGTGTATTAATTTGTCATTCTCTCTTTTAGAGGCTTTTCTTTATCTGCTTAGATTGTTTTTTTTTTTTTTTTTTTTTGGTCGTCATGTGTGTCCTCATCATCAAAATAGTTTGAATTGAGGCCTGGGATAAAATTTCCTTCTAAACAGTTTTCTATAATCTCTAAAACATCAGAAAACCTTGAAACTAAAGTCACAATTTGAGATATTCTAACAAGCACATGGTGGAGCTACCATTTGGTATATTTTACACTGAATTCATGGCTTGAGGTTTTGTATTTTATTTCTGCTTTGAATTTCTGTCCTTCTTTCTGAACTATGTAATCTCAAATGAATGTTTCTATCCTATTCAGTTCTGGGCTGTAATATTTATCCTTCATAACACTTGTGATGTGTTAGAAAGTCTACTTTTAGTTTATCTTTGCCCCTGTATCATAGCCCCTCTGTGTCCCCAGCTTATTGTAGGAGGACCTCCAATTGGCTGACTTTGTAGTGACCTAAGACTTGACTTCTGATTCTTGTATACTTTGTGACAATTATAAGCAAAGTTCTTGCTTGTCAGATCAGCAAATGCCATCATAGCAAGAGCTATTCAAGAGTACTCTTCTCACTCTGGATTCCAAATTTCCTTTGCTTCTGGACAGTTGACCTAGACTACTTTTTAATCCTTCAATACCTTGAGTAAAAATTTAAGATATATATATATTCAAAAATTTCTGGTTTCATTTTGGCTGAAGGTTTAGTGCAAATAACCTGCCCTGCACTACTTGAAGAGACTATTTTCAGAAGAATATTATCAAAAAACTCATTATTATCTTTCTACATAAGTACTCCAAAGATAATTCTAGAGTAGAACCTCTTGGTCTTACTTATTCTTTCTTATAGTGACATAATACTATATTATTTGAATTATCAGTGGTGGAATGTCATTGGTAGAATGTCAGTGGTCAGAACTATAAGTAATTAAGCAAAGCCAGAACCACAAGCACAGAATATTTAGAACCTAAATTAGAAAGTTATGTATTAGAAACTATGGAAATGTCTGTAATGGTGACCCCACAAAAATCCCCACTATTTAATTTAAAAATCTATTTTAATTTAAAAATAAAAAAAAAAAACTTCTGCTTCTGGAAAGATGAAATATATGTATTTTCTCTGTTTCTCCATTAAGTACAATGAAAGTCCTTGGAATTATAGATAAAACAAATAGGTGGAGAGAAAAAGTCAATTGTAATAGGGATCTTGGGAGTCAAATAATAACATAGTGATACATTCCTTGTTTTCCTTTCAGCCTCATATATCCCAGACTAGATACTGAAGAAGTTGACAACCCAGAAACCCCAGTCTCACAGATGGAAAAAAGCTCCCCCTCCTCAAAATGCCTGCTCCTTATAACCACAGGACCGGGACAGGGGAAGGCTGTCAGGACAAACCACTTTGAGATCTTAGTGAAATAGGTCATGCACATACATACACACATTCAAATGAGCCCCATCTCTCCAACACACACACTAGCAAAGTCTAGATCCCTATCCTTGCCAAACTGTAGTGAGATACCCCTCCTACCGCTATCTGTGAAACTAGGTGGGGAGCCCAATGTCCACTCCTAAATGATGATGAGGTGTCCCCCCACATCCTTAAAGGAGTAGTCCTAAAGGAGGCTTATTGGAGAGCCAGGGCTTTTGAAATCATTCAAAAATGAGCCCCTGGTCTCCATCCTCAGTAGAGACTCTGTGGGGATTATGTATGACCATCTCCACCCAGTAGTAGTGAGAAGACCTTCATCCTTTCCTCCTCCCCACTGAAGAGGTATGAGGGAAGCCCTGATGGGAATTAAAGATTCATATTGTTCCCTCTGTGTTAACAAGACCACCCCTCGCCTCAACAGTGTCAGTGAGAACCTTATGATGAGCAATGAAAAGAAGCCCCTGCTCCTCGGAGCCAGGAGAGAGACCCAGCAAGAACTGATGTCTTGCTCCTACTCATCACTCAAAAGGCGCCCACTCCCTGGTATTGGTGGATGCTAAGGATAAAACCTGGATTTTCACTCCTCACCTGAAAATGATGTGATGCTAACTCCCCTAAGTCTCCCTGAGTGCTACTTGAAGACACTTGCTTAAGCATAAAGTTGCAAAAGAGTCAGTCTTAATCAATAATTCCCAAAACATATTGTTTTTAGTAAAAACAACATCGTATCAAGAAGATCTTAAAGTGGAGTCAACAAGAGAGTCTGCATATGCCATCACTGAGATGATATAAGCATTACAACTATCTGACAATATTTTAAAGGAGCTACCACAACAAATGTCTTCACAAGACATTCCAAACATGCTTGAAAAGGTTAAAAAGTAAATGCTTCATATGTAAACACTCCTACAACTCAACAATAAAACAATAAAGGACCTGATTTTTAAAACGGGCAGAAGAACTGAATAGATATTTGTCTCCAAAGAAGAAATGCAATGGAAGCATGGGATCAGGAAAAGGCGCTAAGCGGTCCTCATCATCAGGAAAATGCAAGTCAGAAGGACAGCGAGATACCACTCACACCCATCAGAAAGGCTGTCCCCAAAAGGAGCAAGAATAACAAATGTTTGTGATGACGTGAAAGAAAGAGACCCTCTGTGCAGTCTTGTTGGGAAGGTAACTTGGCGCAGCCACTATGGAAAACAGAATGCAGGTTTCTTTAAAAACTAAAAGTAGAGCAGCCATTGTTGTTGCTGTTGTTCACCCACTAAGTCCGACTCTGCAGCCCCATGGCCTGGGGCGCACCAGGCTTCCTTGTCCAGAGCAGTAACATGATCTAGCAATTCTACTCCTGATTATATAAAAAAACAAACAACAAACAGAAACCTCAACCAATTTAAAAAATATATGCATCCCAATTTTCATATATAGCATTATTTACGATTACCAAGATACGGAAGTGACCCAAGTGGCCATCAACAGATGAATCAATAAAGATGTGGTGTGTGTGTGTGTGTGTGTGTGTGTGTGTGTGTGTGTGTGTCTGTGTGTGATACTACTCAGACATACAGAATGATGAAATTGTGTCATTTGCAGCGACATGGATGGACTTGGAAGGCATTACGCTAAGTGAAATAAGTCAGACAGAGACAGACATTGCATAGTATCACTGATACATGGAAACCAAAAAGTACGACAAAGTAGTGAATATAACAACAACAACAAAAAAAAGAGAGACAGACTCACAGGTACAGTGAACAAACTAGAGGCTACCAGTGGGAAGGCACTTTAAGGATGGGGTTGGGCTTGGACGCACAAACTGTTGGGTGAAAGAAAGCCTACAAGAAAGTATTGCACAATACAAAGAACATAGTCAGCATTTTGAAATAGCTGTTCATGGAGTGTAGTCTTTAAAATTGTATTTAAAAAACTAAAAAAACATAGAAAGTGTAAGCAAGTACATAGAACATTTTAGGAAATAAACAGATGATATGTTAAAAAAGTGAAGAGTTTGAATTTAAAATTAAAATAACCAAAATAAAAAATGTTAAACAGATGAACAGAAAATTGGAGGATACAGATGAACGATTCAGTGAATCTGAAGAGAGAACTATAGAAATTGTATAATCTGAAATACAAAGAGAATGTAGACTAGAAAAAATAAAATTAAGCCTCAGAGACCTGTGAGACTGTAAGGAAATATTTTAGTTTAGTCATCAGAGCCCCAGAACTAAAAAAGAAACTATGCCAGACCAAATAAACACTTGATGCAAAATTGAAAACTTCCCAACTTTTGCAAGGAACATAAACCTATAGATGTAAGAAGGTGAGAAAACTCTAAACACAATAAGCTCAACTAAGTATGCACCAAGACACTTAATATTCAAATTTATGAAAAAAGTGAAAATAAAAATTTGAAAGCAATCAGATAAACAACACATTACCTATAGAAAAAGCAACTTGAATGATAGAAAACTTTTAATCATAAAACTTGGAGGTTTTATTTTTCAATTGATGAAAGAAAAGAACTGTCAACCTCAAATTCTATATTCAGTGAAAATACTGGTAAGTAATCAAGGCAAAATAAAGGTATCCTCAAAATGAAGGAAACCTAAGAGAATGTGTGATCAATATCACCCTAAAATAATTGCAAGAATAAGTTCTCTAAACAGAAAAAAAAATGATTTAGGAAAAGAGGATCTTGAAAAGTAAGAAAGAAAACAGAGCCTGTAAAACTATAGTAAATACAAGAAGCTTTCATTTTCTTCTTTAGTATTCCAAATTGTATGTGATAATTTAAGTGAGAGGGGAGGGTAAAGGGTCAAGACTTATTATATAAAGCTATTGTAAACTGGAAAATGTCCACTTCCTCACATAATTTAAGTGAGAGGGGAGGGTAAAGGGTCAAGACTTATTATATAAAGCTATTGTAAACTGGAAAATGTCCACTTCCTCACAAAAATATCCATGTCCCGATTCTTAGAATCTGTCGGTCTTACCCTAATTGGAAAAAGGATCATTACAGATTTAATCCACGTAAAGTTCTTGAGAGAGGAAATTACACTTGATTAGCTGAGTGGTTGATAAATGCCACCAGAGTATCTTTATGTGAGACAAGCAGAGACAAATAATGTAATTCTGTAGCAATGTTAACAACAGAAATCAAGATTAGAGCGGTATAGTTACTAGTGAAAGAATGCTGGGAGCCACAGAAGATAGAAGAGGCAAGAAACGAATTCGCCACTAGAGAATTACACTCCAGAGGGAGTGTAATCTGGCAAAGTTATGATTTCAGCCAAAGATTTCTGGTCTTCAAAACAATGAGAGGGTAAATTTATGTTATTTAAAGTAGAAAGTTTGAGGTAATTTGTGAAAGTAGCCATAGAAAACTAATACAGCAAGTCCCCTACGTATGAGTGAGTTCCGTTTTGACACCACATTCATAAGTCCAATTTCTTCATGAACTCAACAAAGTTAGTCTAAGTACCCAATTAACACAATTAGCTATATAGTAATGTACTGTAATAGGCGTACAATATTATTCATATAAATCATACATAAAAACAAACACAATAACGAAAAAAAAAATCTTACAGTACAGTACCTTGAAAAGTACAGTAGTCCAGTACAAAGCTGGCATACACGGGCTGGCATTGAGTGAGCAGGCAAAAAGAGCTAGTGACTAGAGGGGGGAGAGGTGGTAGGAGATGGCAGAAATGAAGGGCCATCAGCACAGGAGACAGGCAAGATGCAACTTCAGTCACACCTGACATTGATGGCACAGGTTCTGACTCCTTGTTGGACTCAATTGTATCTATCAGTGCCTTCTCGAGAAAAGGATCCAGTGATGTCTGGATAGGAGCTCTTCCTTTCTCATCACCGATGGCATAATACCACTGGACTGCACTCTGAACAGCTGCTGCAACCTTTTTGTATCATTCTGCATTCAGGTCCTTTGGCTCAAAAGCCAACTGCACCTCCTCAAATAAAGAAGATCCTCTTTTCATTTCCTTTGCCGTGAATCTCTTAGCAGTATCAGCTACACCACCGCTGCTTTTATGCTTGCTTCTGGACATCCTGGATAGAAATAAAGATATGGTACTACTGTTGTCTATAAAGTACTGTTTAACAAAGTGCACAAAAGTACAACTGCTTGTAGAGGATGCACACACATACAGTGAAAATGATAAAACATTGCTGATAGAAATTCAAGAAACCCCAGTGAATCAAAAGATATCTTGAATTGGAAGAAAATATTGTTTAAGTGTCCATAGTACAAAGAACAATTTATAGATTCAATGTGATGCCTATCAAACCCCAATGGATATATTTGTGCAAATCAGAAAAAAAGAGCCCTCACCAGATGTCACTTCTGCTTGTGTCTTGATTTTGGACATCCTAGCCTTCAGAATTGTGAGAAATAAGTGCCTGGTATTTAAATCATCCAGTCTATGGCATTTTGCTCTAGTTGTCCAAACTTACTATAACAGATCTTATATCTAGACTATATAAAGAATTCATACAAACAAATAAGAATAGTTTTACATTGAAAAATGGAGATATAAATTAAGTAGTCATTTCGCCAAAGAAGACATAAAAGTAGCCAATAACACATGAAAGATGTTCCGCATCATTAGTTTGTATTGGAATGCAAATCAAAACTCTACTATGGTGCCAATTCAGACCCAAGACTGTGGGTTTAAGATTAAAACAGAAAGTAACAAATTTTGGTTAGAACCTGGAGAAATTGGAACACTGTGCATTGCTGGTGAGAATATAAAATGATTTAGCTGCTAGGAAAAACCATTTGGCAGTTCCTCAGAAAGTTAAACATAGAATTGCCATATGGCCCACCAATTTCATTCCCAGGAAAAAAGATTGAAAATATGTATTCAAACAAATACACATACACATATGTTCATAGCAGCAGTTCTCATAACAGCCAAACAGAAGGAACAGCCCAAATGTACATAACATGTATATGTATAAATGGATAAATATGCTGTGTACATGCAATGGGATATCATTCAGCCATGAGAAGAGATAAAAGTGTAGATAACATGCAACAACATAGCTGAATATAGAAAATATGTTAAGTGAATGAGGCCAGGCCAAAAAGTTACATATTTTATAATTCCATTTCTAAGAAATTTTCACAATAGGTAAGTTCAGAGAGATGCAATACAGATTGGCGGTTGTCAGATGCTGAGGATGGGACAGAATGGTGAGCTTCTTCCTTTCTTTCTTCAGGAATTACAGACATTTTTCTTATTGGAGTTTAGTTGCTTTACAACGTTGTGATGGTTTCTGCTGTAGAGCAAAGTGAAGCAACTAGGCGTATATCCTCTCTTTGTCAGCATCTTCTCAAGGGATGTGGGGTTTCCTTCTGTGATGAAAACCTTCTGGAACTAAACAGAGGTGATGGTTACACAACACTGTAAATGTACTACATGTTGCTGAATTGCTCATTCTAAAATGGCTAATTTTAAATTATGTGTATTTCAACTCAATATATTTTTAAAAGACTTATTGCATCTACAAGAAAACAAGATGCTTCCATGCAATTTAATTTTTTAAGAAGAAGACACCTGCACAGACTGCTTTAAAAAAGCACATTAAGAAGTATGCAAACCAACCTACTTATGAATATGTATTAATACAACAAAACTAAATATTTAATTAGCCTTGGGAGTCCAGCTGTATATTAAAAATATAGCCCATGACCAAATGCGATTACTTTGAGAAATCTAGATCTCTGAAAATATAGGAAAATTCATAAAAATTATTAGTTATTTTAATACTTACCAGAATACAACACTAAACTTAGTCATGAGGAGTGAAAATAATTCTGTTAACAATTCAAAATAAGAACACATTATTTCCAGCCATATAACAAGAAATTGAAGTTAAAGTTTATATGTAGGAAAAGAGGAGCACTATAGTAATTGTTTCCTGGTAGCATGAAAATATATTAGGAGTCCAAGTAAGGCAGCTGAAAAATTATTACAAGAAATAAGATATTATATCATTAGAAGGCCAGATTTATAAGGATGACAGTGATTTATGTAAGTTTTTTCTTCAAATAAAATTTTGAAAGGAAGGAGAAAATATCAAAGGAAAGAGAAAAAACAAACCTTTCAAGTCCAACAAAGCATATCTGTTGACAAGATTTAACCTTCACTCTGATAGTTGTTAATTTTTGGCAATGCAATAATTAATGTTTCCCCTCCATTCTAAAATCTAAATTCTAAAATCTAAAATTGAGATTAAAAATATTATACAAATTTTATTAAACTGTACTGTGTCACAACCAGTGTTTATATCTTCATCTTTCTGAAACCAAATTATGGGACAAAATTCTTAATCTATCCTCTAGCAAGGAGTGATTAAAAAAGACTGATTGATGGGTATTTACACCTGTGTACTTGGGATATTGTTTATGTTTAGCTACAGAA
This sequence comes from Hydropotes inermis, assembly GCA_020226075.1. Lineage (NCBI taxonomy): Eukaryota > Metazoa > Chordata > Mammalia > Artiodactyla > Cervidae > Hydropotes > Hydropotes inermis. Next base: position 3,334,734 of record CM035281.1, on the reverse strand, counting down.
TTTCTTCCTTGCTTTCTTCCCTTGCTTTCCCTTCCTTTCTTCTTTCCTATCTTTCTGTCACTCTGTCTCTTCTCTCCTTTTCTTCCTGTTTTTGGTGATAGAGAATTCTTCAGGAGAACTGCTTGTTCTAGGCTGATGAAAGTGTAGTTTCCAGGACTGGGAAGTCACACAGAGCCCAAATTCATGCCAAAATCTAGAGGTTGCTAAGAAAGAATGGCAGCAATTGGGACAAATGTAGAAATAGATGAGGGTGAATTGTTGATAAGAGCCAGAAAACTAAACAGATTAAAAGAAGTGATTCCTTAGACTTTGACAAGAATGTGATCCTAAGGTACACTGAATTGACTTAAAAGTCCAAGAGCCAGATTCAGTGACGCAGGCAAGTCATGCATGTAAGATTCACACTTTTGTTTAATATCTTTCTAGGATTAATGTTAGGAAATCATACTTCACTGAGCCTGGGTGCAAAAACTTACAAAATTAATGCAATTCATCAAGAAGTGAAAAAAATAACTAAAATAGTGTAATGACCTAGTACTTGCCAGTATTAGTTCTTTAGTCTAGCAGTATTATTCAAGGAGATAGAAAGGGCTTAAAAGAGTGCTAGGAAAATCTGTGGAAAAGGGAAATTTTAGCTATAATTTATTTTATTATGATCAACTGACCTCACCTAAATGAAATCAATCTATCAGTCAAAATGGCAGTTTGTGTCATGCTGTGTATCAAAACCCAATTCTAAAAGAAGATAATTCAGTATTTTTTCAGTCTGCCAGCTATGTAACCAAAGTACTCATTTTTTTCAGAATTAAAATAGATATACTTTTTTGAGAAGGGTGTTTTAAATTCATGTTTCTACATTTATCATTTTCAAAAGTGGTGGTTTACTCCCCCTCATGAAAGATGAAGACATTAGCATATTTATACTTCCTTCCACCCCCAAACCTGCTGGTTTTATGGGCATCAAATGGTACTTTTGTGAAAGTGATAGTTTTAAAATTATTTTTATGTCATATGGCCAATATTTTGAGAATTACAATATTTATACTACGTATTGTAATGTACCACGATTATATAAGCTTGGTTCCATTTTTAAATGGACAAAATGTTCCCTGTAAGTTACTTTGCAAGCAAATCCTTAAGTTTTCTCTGAATAGGCTTTTTTAAAAAATCATATCTTGAAAGGCTTTTTGATTATTTTTGTTTGTTTGTTTTGTTTTCTGTCTGTTGTTTTGTTTTTTGTTTTTTTTTTTTTCTCCCTCATGGGAAAAAATCTGTGTTATAAAGCTTTTAAAGGCCTTCTCAGGTGGTGCTAGTGGTTAGGAACCTGCTTGCCAATGCAGGAGATGTAAGAGACACCGGTTCAATCCCTGGATTGAGAAGACCCTCTGGAGGAGGGCACAGTTACCCTCTCCAGTATTCTTGCCTGGAGAATCCCATGGACATAAGAACCTGGCAGTGTACAGTCTATAGGATCACACAGAGTTGGACATAAGTGAACTGACTTAGCTGGCATGCCAAGCTATTAAATCTTTTTACATCTGATGATGCTTTTGTGCTGGATTCACATATGTAAAACAACTTCAGTGGATATGGAAACTCAGTTCAACACAGATATCTCTTCTACACTGTGGATTATGTTCTATTTTATTCTGAAATATGAAGATGCTATTGAATAGAAGTCTGAGAGCAAATATTTGTTTCCTTTGATATTTAAGTCCAGTCCTCATATTTGTAGGATTTTTAAAAGTATACGTAAAAAATAAGTAAGTACTAAAAATATAACTCATACTTTTTAACGCCTTACTTTGGGAAATTACTATAAGATGTTTATTAACAAATTCCTTTAACACAAGAATTTTTTCCTCCCATTTTATCTTGGAAACTTGCCCTTTTCATTATTATATTTTTTGTTTGAGAAATTCAAACTTTATAAATTTAACCTTCCATTGTCTGTTTTCCTTGAGATAACTTCACTAGTTTTGATTCCATATTAAATTCTGTGATCATGTTATATGTATATGTGTATTCTCCTGTTTGTCCATATAAATACATTTTTAGTCTACACTTTTAACATAGTGACTTTTAGCTATTGTTTCATTTATTTTTATTATTTCCCTTTTATTTTATTATTTTCTTCCTTAGTAGTTTCTGTTATTTTCTTCCTAGAATTGACTCATTCCAACCTACAAATATCCTTCTCTGAAAATACACATGATTTTTTCTATTCTTTTTAAAAATGGTTTTACAAGCTCTTTGGAAATAAAGATCAAAGACAAGTATCACAGATTTTTAAGTTAGGAAAACACTGTCAGCTGTAACAGTAAAGCCCCACATTTTGGTAGCTTAACAGAGCTGAAATTCATTTTCTTTTTTTTTAAATTATTTATTTTTTAAAATTAGTTGGAGGCTAATTACTTTACAATATTATAGTGGTTTTTGTCATACCTTGACATGAATCAGCCATGGATTTACATGTATTCCCCATCCCAATCCTCCCTGCCACCTCCCCCTCCACCCGATCCCTCTGGGTCTTCCCAGTGCACCAGCCCGGAGCACTTGTCTCATGCATGCCACCTGGGCTGGTGATCTGTTTCATCCTAGATAACAGACATGTTTCAATGCTGTTCTCTTGAAACACCCCACCCTCATCTTCTCCCACAGAGCCCAACAGTCTGTTCTGTACATCTGTGTCTCTTTTTCTGTTTTGCATATAGGGTTATTGTTACCATCTTTCTAAATTCCATATATATGTGTTAGTATACTGTAATGGTCTTTATCTTTCTGGCTTACTTCACTCTGTATAATGGGCTCCAGTTTCATCAATCTCATTAGAACTGATTCAAATGAATTCTTTTTAATGGCCGAGTAATATTCCATGGTATATATGTACCACAGCTTCCTTATCCATTCATCTGCTGATGGGCATCTAGGCTGCTTCCATGTCCTGGCTATTATAAACAGTGCTGCGATGAACATTGGGGTGCACGTGTCTCTTTCAGATCTGGTTTCCTTGGTGTGTATGCCCAGAAGTGGGATTGCCAGGTCATATGGCAGTTCTATTTCCAGTTTTTTAAGAAATCTCCACACTGTTTTCCATAGCGGCTGTACTAGTTTGCATTCCCACCAACAGTGTAAGAGGGTTCCCTTTTCTCCACACCCTCTCCAGCATTTATTGCTTGTAGACTTTTGGATAGCAACCATCCTGACTGGCATGTAATGGTACCTCATTGTGGTTTTGATTTGCATTTCTCTGATAATGAGTGATGTTGAGCATCTTTTCATGCATTTTTTTAGCCATCTGTATGTCTTCTTTGGAGAAATGTCTGTTTAGTTCTTTGGCACATTTCTTGATTGGGTCATTTATTTTTCTGGAGTTGAGCTGGAGGAGTTGCTTGTATATTTTTGAGGTTAATCCTTTGTCTGTTGCTTCGTTTGCTATTATGTTCTCCCAATCTGAGGGCTGTCTTTTCACCTTGCTTATAGTTTCCTTTGTTGTGCAAAAGCTTTTAAGTTTCATTAGGTCCCATTTGTTTATTTTTGCTTTTGTTTCTAATATTCTGGCATGTAGGTCATAGAGGATCCTGCTGTGATTTATGTTGGAGAGTGTTTTGCCTATGTTCTCCTCTAGGAGTTTTATGGTTTCTGGTCTGACATTTAGATCTTTAATCCATTTTGAGTTTATTTTTGTGTATGGTGTTAGAAAATGTTCTAGTTTCATTCTTTTACAAGTGGTTGACCAGTTTTCAGAGCACCACTTGTTAAAGGGGTTGTCTTTTTTTCCATTGTATATCCTTGCCTCCTTTGTCAAAGATAAGGTGGCCATAGGTTCTGGGCTTACTATTCTGTTCCATTGATCTGTATTTCTGTCTTTGTGCCAATACCATACTGTCTTGATGACTGTGGCTTTATAGTAGAGCCTGAAGTCAGGCAGGTTGATTCCTCCAGTTTCATTCTTCTTTCTCAATATAACTTTGGCTATTTGAGGTTTTTTTGTATTTCCATACAAATTGTTAAATTATTTGTTCTAGTTCTGTTAAAAATACTGTTGGTAGCTTGATAGGGATTGCATTAAATCTATAGATTGCTTTGGGTAGTATAGCCATTTTGACAATATTGATTCTTCCAATCCATGAACATGGTATATTTCTCCATCTGTTTGTGTCCTCTTTGATTTCTTTCATCAGAGATTTATAGTTTTCTATGTATAAGTCTTTTGTTTCTTTAGGTAGATATACTCCTAAGTATTTTATTCTTTTTGTTACAATGGTGAATGGTATTGTTTCCTTAATTTCTCTTTCTGTTTTCTCATTGTTAGTGTATAGGAATGCAAGAGATTTCTGTGTGTTAATTTTATATCCTGCAACTTTACTATATTCGTTGATTAGCTCTAGTAATGTTCTGGTAGAGTCTTTAGGGTTTTCTATGTAGAGGATCATGTCATCTGCAAATAGCGAGAGTTTCACTTCTTCTTTTCCTATCTGGATTCCTTTTATTTCTTTTTCTGCCCTGATTGCTGTGGCCAACACTTCCAAAACTATGTTGAATAGGAGTGGTGAGAGTGGGCACCCTTATCTTGTTCCTGATTTTAGGGGGAATGCTTTCAATTTTTCACCACTGAGGGTAATGCTTGCTGTGGGTTTGTCATATATAGCTTTTATTATGTTGAGGTATGTTCCTTCAATTCCTGCTTTCTGGATGTTGAATAAATGGATGTTGAATTTTGTCAAAGGCTTTTTCTGCATCTATTGAGATAATCATATGGTTTTTATCTTTCAATTTGTTAATGTGGTGTATTACATTGATTGATTTGTGGATATTAAAGAATCCTTGCATTCCTGGGATAAAGTCCACTTGGTCATGGTATATGATTTTTTTAATATGTTGTTGTATTCTGTTTGCTAGAATTTTGTTAAGGATTTTTGCATCTATGTTCATCAGTGATATTGGCCTGTAGTTTTCTTTTTTTGTGGCATCTTTGTCTGGTTTTGGAATTAGGGTAATGGTGGCCTCATAGAATGAGTTTGGAAGTTTACCTTCTTCTGCAATTTTCTGGAAGAGTTTGAGTAAGATAGGTGTTAGCTCTTCTCTAAATTTTTGGTAGAATTCAGCTGTGAAGCCATCTGGTCCTGAGCTTTTGTTTGCTGGGAGATTTCTGATTACAGTTTCGATTTCCTTACTTGTGATGGGTTTGTTAAGATCTTCTATTTCTTCCTGGTTCCATTTTGGAAAGTTATACTTCTCTAAGAACTTGTCCATTTCTTCCAACGTGTCCATTTTATTGGCATAGAGCTGTTGGTAGTAGTCTCTTATGATCCTTTGTATTTCAGTGTTGTCTGTTGTGATCTCTCCATTTTCGTTTCTAATTTTGTTAATTTGGTTCTTCTCCCTTTGTTTCTTAATGAGTCTTGCTAATGGTTTGTCAATTTTGTTTATTTTTTCAAAAAACCAGCTTTTAGCTTTGTTGATTTTTGCTATGGTCCCTTTAGTTTCTTTTTCATTTATTTCTGCCCTAATTTTTAAGATTTCTTTCCTTCTACTAACCCTGGGGTTCTTCATTTCTTCCTTCTCTAGTTGCTTTAGGTGTAGAGTTAGGTTATTTATTTGACTTTTGTCTTGTTTCTTGAGGTAGGCCTGTAATGCTGAATCTTCCCCTCAGCACTGCTTTTACAGTGTCCATAGGTTTTGAGTTGTTGTGTTTTCATTTTCATTCATTTCTATGCATATTTTGATTTCTTTTTTGATTTATTCTATGATTTGTTGGTTACTCAGAAGGGTGCTGTTTAGCCTCCATATGTTTGAATTTTTAATAATTTTTTTCCTGTAATTGAGATCCAATCTTACTGCACTGTGGTCAGAAAAGATGACTGGGATGATTTCAATTTTTTTGAATTTACCAAGACTAGATTTATGGCCCAGGATGTGATCTATTCTGGAGAAGGTTCCGTGTGCACTTGAGAAAAAGGTGAAGTTGATTGTTTTGGGGTGAAACATCCTATAGATGTCAATAAGGTCTAGCTGGTCCACTGTGTCCTTTAAAGTTTGGGTTTCCTTGTTAATTTTCTGTTTAGTTGATCTATCCATAGTTGTGAGTGGGGTATTAAAGTCTCCCAGTATTATTGTGTTACTATTAATTTCCTCTTTCATACTCGTTAGTATTTGCCTTACATATTGCAGTGGTCCTATGTTGGGTGCATATATATTTATAATTGTTATATCTTCTTCTTGGGTTGATCCTTTGATCATTATGTAGTGTCATTCTTTGTCTCTTTTCACAGCCTTTATTTGAAAGTCAATATGAGTATTGTGACTCCTGCTTTCTTTTGGTCTCCGTTTGCGTGAAATATTTTTTTCCAGCCCTTCACTTTTAGTCTGTATGTGTCTCTTGTTTTGAGGTGGGTTTCTTGTAGACAGCATATATAGGGGTCTTGTTTTTTTATCCATTCAGCCAATCTTTGTCTTTTGGTTGGTGCATTCAACCCATTTACATTTAAGGTAATTATTGATAGGTGTGGTCCTGTTGCCATTTACTTTGTTGTTTTCGGTTCATGTTTTTACAGCCTTTCTGCACTTCCTGTCTAGAGAAGATCCTTTAGCATTTGTTGAAGAGCTGGTTTGGTGGTGCTGAATTCTCTCAGCTTTTGCTTGTCTGTAAAGCTTTTGAATTCTCCTTCATATCTGAATGAGATCCTTGCTGGTACAGTAATCTGGGTTTTAGGTTATTCTCTTTCATTACTTTAAGTATGTCCTGCCATTCCCTTCTGGCCTGGAGGGTTTCTATTGATAGATCAGCAGTTATCCTTATGGGAATCCCTTTGCGTGTTATTTGTTGTTTCTCCCTTGCTGCTTTTAATATTTGTTCTTTGTGTTTGATCTTTGTTAATTTGATTAATATGTGTCTTGGGGTGTTTTGCCTTGGGTTTATCCTGTTGGGACTCTCTGGGTTTCTTGGACTTGGGTGGCTATTTCCTTCACCTTTTTAGGGAAGTTTTCAGCTATTATCTCCTCCAGTATTTTTTCATGACCTTTCCTTTTGTCTTCTTCTTTTGGGACTCCTATGATTCGAACATTGGGGCATTTCACATTGTCCCAGAGGTCCCTGAGGTTGTCCTCATTTCTTTTGATTCTTTTTTCTTTTTTCCTCTCTGCTTCATTTATTTCCACCATTTTATCTTCTACCTCACTTATCCTATCTTCTGTCTCCGTTATTCTACTCATGGTTCCCTCCAGAGTGTTTTTGATCTCATTTATTGCATTATTCATTTTAATTTGACTCTTTTTTTAATTCTTCTAGGTCCTTGTTAAACATTTCTTGCCTCTTCTCAATCTTTGTCTCCAGGCTATTTATTTGTAACTCCATTTTGTTTTCAAGATTTTTGGATCATTTTTATTACCATTATTCTAAATTATTTTTCAGGTAGATTCCCTATCTCCTCCTCTTTTGTTTGATTTGGTGGGCATTTTTCATGTTCCTTTACTTGTTGGGTATTTCTCTGCCTTTTCATCTTGTTTAGATTGCTGTGTCTGGAGTGGGCTTTCTGTATTCTGGTGGTCTGTGGTTCCTTTTTATTGTGGAGATTTTACCCAGTGGGTGGGGTTAGACGATTGGCTTGTCAAGGTTTCCTGGTTAGGGAAATTTGTGTCAGTGTTCTGGTGCATGGAGATGGATTTCTTCTCTATGGAATGCAATGGAGTGCCCAGTAATGAGTTTTGCGATGGGTCTATGCATTAGGTGTGACTTTGGGCAGCCTGTATGTTGATACTTCAGTCTATGTTCCTGCATTGCTAAAGAATTTGCATGGTATGTCTTGTTCTGGAGCTTATTGGCTCTTCTGTGGTGGTTGGTTTTGGTATAGGTATGGAGGCTTTTGTATGGTCTCTTATTCCTTGATATTCTGTGTAGTCAGGAGTTTTCTGGTTTTCTCAGGTTTGGGGCTTAAGTGTCCAGCTTCTGGATTTCAGTTTTATTCTTCCAATAGTCTCAAGACTTCTCCAACTATACAGCACTGATAATAAAACTTCTAGGTTAATGGTGAAAAGATTCTCCACCATGAGGGACAACCAGAGAGGTTCACAGAGTTATATGAAGAATACGAGAGGGAGGAAGCAGTTAGGGGTGAGCAGGAGGCAAGAAGGGGGGGGGGGCTCAAGAGGAGAGAGACAGATCTACGCAGTTATCTGTTCCCAAAGTGTTCTCCGTAGCCCAGATACCCACAAAGATTCACAGAATTGGATTGGGAAGAGAAGGGGAAAGGAGGAAATAGAGGTGTTCTGAGGTAGAAAACAGAGTCAAAAGTGGGAGAGAGTAATCAACACACTCCTGAATAGAAATGGGAACTGAATATTGGATTCTTAAATGTCCAAAATTTATATCACATACTGAAAAACAAAGATTAAAAATCTAGCATAGAGGTTAGACTTTTTGAAATACAATATTTAAAAACAAAAACACAAGATTTAGAAATATATATTAAGTTCAGTTTAAAAATAGGGCTTCTCTCTCTTTTTTTTTTTTTTTTGGCCAGGTTATAGTGAAATGAAAATGAAAATTAAGGAATAGTAGAGGAGTATTAGAGGACTTTAAAAGGAAATAGGAGAAAAAAAAACAAGAAAGAGAAAAAAAAGAAAGAAGAAAAAGAAAAAAAAAGTTTTCCCTAATTAAAAAAAATCATAAAAATATATGAAAATGAAAGTTGAGGAGTAATGGGGGAGTAGTAGGGAATTGTAAAAGAAAATAAAAGAGAAAAAATTTTTTAAAAAAAAGGAAAGAAAAAAAAATTTTTTTAACAAAAAATATACATATATATCCAGGAATTTCTCTGGAGCTGTTGCAATCAGTGTAGGTTCAGTTCAATTTCAGATAGCTCCTTTTTCCAGCTTACACTTCTTGATATCTATAGGTCCCTTCCGGTGTAGTCGTGTTGCCTTCAGGGATTTTATCCTGCTGCACCGGACCTTTCTGAAGCGGTTCTCTTTGTTTATTTGGCTTCTGTTTGCCCTCTCTTCGGTGTCTAATTTCCGCCCTGACACAGGCGGGCGGAGGTGATCTTGGGTTCGCTAGTGCAGTTCAGTCCTGGGGCGGGGAGGGCGGGGCGCTGCAGGCAGCTGTCACTGTGTGTGGGGAGCACTGGCCGTGTCCTGGCCGGGCAGCCAGAGGCTTGGCACGCTCTCCCCGGCCTTTTCCCTCCGCGGCGAGCGGCCCGGGCAGCCAGAGGCTTGGCGCCCTCTCCACGGGCGCACCGCGCCCTCTCCCTCCGCGGCCCCAGCGCGCGCCGCCGGTCGGGTCTCAGGGAGTCTTCAGACAGGACCCGGGGCCTGTTTGCCGGGTGGGAGGGGGCGGCTTCTCTGGGGCTGAGTTTGCCCCTTTCCCCTCCCCCCGCCTCCTGCCTCCAGTGGGGATGGGCCGGCTCTTCTCTGGAGTTTCTCAGTCCCTTTGTTTTGCGAACCGCCGGCGGTGTGTTCCGGCCGGTTAATTTTTCCTTGCTCTCCCACAGTTTAAAAAAGCTCCCTCCGACCGCTCTCAGGGCCTTCTGGCCGGTCCCCACCCTAAGCAATGCCGCCGGCTCCTCTCCGTTTCGCCCCCACTTGCTGGTGGCGGGTGCGGGCGTCTGGGGTACTTTTCTGCTGGGAGTTGCTTTTAGCACGTAATCTGTGGGCCTTATTTAATTTCTCCTCCCAGTTAGGTTGCCCTCCGAGATCTGAAAACTTCCCCCAGACCCGCCAGCGCGAGGGTTTCCTGGTGATTGGAAACTTCCTCTATTGAGACTCCCTTCCCGGGACGGGTCTCCGTCCCTAGCTCTTTTGTCTCCCTTTTTATCTTTTATATTTTATCCTACCTCCCTTCGAAGACAATGGGCTGCTTTTCTGGATACCTGATGTCCTCTGCTAGTGATCAGAAGTTGTTTTGTGAACTTTGTTCAGCGTTCAATTGTTCTTTCGATGAATCCGTAGGAGAGAAAGTGGTCTCCCCGTCCTAGTCCTCCGCCATCTTGGCTCCTCCTCCTCATTTCCTGATTACATAACAATCCGACGTTGGCATTCCTGGTCCGAAGTAATTAAGGAATTAAGGCCCCTTCCATCCTGAAGCCATACTATCCACTAGTATGCATTTTTTTTTCTGAAAATCCATCTGCTATTTAAAATACTCTGGCCCAGAGTAACATTCATTACATTTGTTAGCACTGTATTGATCATCCCATGGTCATAGCTAGAAATTGGTGGGGGGCTGGTAAATATGATATTTGCCTCTGGGAACCCTCTTTAAGTCTCTGCACCTCTGTATATGGAAGGGAGAGTAGTCATACTGATGGACAGCTACTACATCTGCCATATTCTATTCCTCTGACCACCAATGATCAGTGAACATCCTTCTCACATATTAATATGTCCCACTCCTCTCCAAGGAAAACAACCCAAAGTTATATGTAGTCACAACAGCTAGCTCAGAGTTCAGGCTCTCAGGTGATGTGCAGGTCTCTCCATTTCTGGATGAGGCTGTTTGTAGTCTTGACAAGTCACCTTATCCTCTGCTATAACAGTAAGAAAGAGACAAGATGACTGCCATAGAAACTCCCATTCAGAAAAGAGAAAATCAGGAAGCATGAGTATCATGTCTCCATGGGGAGGATAAATGTCTGCTCGGCAGGTGTTACGATGCCTCTGCCCTGCAATGCGGGATGCTCCTTGCTTTGATGTGGGCTCTGCTTCCCTTCCAACTTTCTTTCCTTGACCTTGCCCCTAGGTTACAGTTCCTTGTCTGGTTTCTAGTCATCTTGGGCTCCTTCCTTGTGACAGTTATTATGCAATTGCTTCACAGTCCAACCACAGTCTTCCGTCTTCTGCTTTGGGATACTGATGCTGGCACCGTGCAGACCACATCTCTGCTTTGCCGGCTGGCTCCCTGTTAATCTCTCATGATACGGGCACTAAAGGAAGGTTGTTTGGGAAAAGCAGAGTGAAGAGATTTTCTCTTTCTTATTTTCATCCCAACAATGTTTTTTCACCACAGCTGCAATAGCTTCTTCCTATACGGCAGCACAATGCAGTTTGGTGTCTATTCAACACTTGCAGATCTAGCTGGACTGCACATCCCTCAGAAACACAAACACCAGCCCAGCAGTTACCTAGTCTCACAGGTACATAGCCCCTCCTTGAAACATCTAAAATTCTATCAGTTCAAACCCTTCCCTTTGTTTCTTCAGCTCTAGGGACAAAAGCTGTCTCTTGCAGTGACTACTTCTGAAATATTTAAGTTCTGTTTTCTTTTTTAGCATGCATATGCATTTTTTTAATTATTGAAGTATAGTTGATTTACAATATGTGCTAACTTCTGTGGTGTACATAATGGAAAAGAATGGAAACTATTAAAAGGGTATCTATATTCTTTTTATATTCTTTCCACTATGGTTTATTGCAGGATATTGAATATGATTCCCTCTGCTACACAGTAGGACCTTGTTTACCCTTTCTTTATACAATAGCTTATATTTGCCAACCCCTGCCTCACAATCTTTTTGACTTTTTAGTTATCTAGGTATCTTTATATCTGGCTGGTAATTCTTTAAATAGCTATGAAGATTTCTACCTCCTGATTGGACTTGAGCTGATACAGATAATGATACCAGCAGAGGTAGTAGGAAGTAAAAACCCTAAAATGGGGCCTGGGGTATTAGTTGGGTTGGATCTTTGGTTCTGGATATTGATGACTTCTTGCTAGTGGGTAATGGGTTTCTCCCTAATCCATGAAATATCATAGCTCTGTGATTAACGAAATTTTCACCTGTACTTGATTTTTTGTGATAAAGTACAACTCAGGTAACTATGCGAGGTGATCAAATAGACTGCTATATTAACTCCTGGCAGTCACGATGACTATGACAGATTTTCTGGATTATCCTGGAGCATCTACAGAGAAAAAAATTACAAGCTCTCAGGTCATTAGATTTTCTACTCATGTCACAGAGACCCAGAGTTCTTCTAAGGAAAACTTAAAACTCTCTCTCTCTTTTTTTTTTTTTTTTTCTTATAGCTCCAGAGATAAATATTTCAGAAAATCAAAATCAAAATGTAATAGCTTGGATTATAGAATTACAGTGAAACCTGAATCTATATCCTCTTCAATCTCTCATGTAGATGTTCAAGCATTCTTGGAACCTGGAAGAGGGCCCTCTGGTAGGATTGAGATTAAGTTCAGAATCCTGGAGCTCCAGGGAACTCTGAGCATCAATTGCATACAGGAACACATTTTCCTACCAAGTCTGAAAAGACTGGTTTTCCTTTGCCTTAAAATCCTATAGGACATCTATAATAAAAGAGTTGCTTTATTTAGGGATATAAAAGATCTCCAAGATCTCACCCCAAACAATTTTGCTGTTGTTGGGCCCACAAATACAGTCAGATGTTAGCATTTCCAATGGTCTACACATTCCAATCCCACAGGAGGTAACTTACACTTATGTATTGCAGTATTTTGTTAGTTTAATCAAGCAGAAACCTGAGAAATATGTATCCTCATTGAAAGGATGCTAGATCAGGGAGGGCAGAATACAACAATGAGCTAGTGCTTGTTGTTGCAGCTGTTATTTTGATGTAGATGTACTTACTAAAGATGCTGGAAATGGATTCTCCCATTATCTGGTTAGTTGCATTCAGGATTAACAGTGATATTTAATGAGGTTGAAATATCAGAAATTCCTTTGCAAACATAGATGATGATATCCAAAATGAACTTAGTTACAAAACAAATGTAGAAAACAAATGTATGCTAAACAAGAGGAAAGGAGGGGAAGTTATAGATTGGGGAACTGGGATGGACATATACATACTACTGTATATAAAATAGGTAACTAATAAGGACCTACTGTATAACACAGGGAACTCTACTTGATACTCTGTGATGACCTGCATGGGAATTGAATCTAAAGAAGAAAAAAGAACAGATATATGTATATGTGTAACTGACTCATTTTACTGTATATCTGAAACTAATACAATGTTATAAGTCAACCATCCTGAAATAATAATTAATTTAAAAAATGAAAAAGAGGAACATATCTTACAGCTTATGAAGATAGAAATGTTGGAGGGAATTTGTCATATGCATCCTCCTACCTCACTCCCAAGACAGTCCAGAGACCACTTTCTCCGGTAAAGTACTGAAGAATCTACTAAGGAGAGGCTCTGTGGTGCTGTCTCGCTCCAGGCAGGTGTGACAATGGCAAAGGCTGCCATTAAACCTTCTGACTCAATGAAACTGAAAAGATCCCAAAGCAGCAGAGGTCAAATGCCAAGGTTAGTTTATTTAAGATGAGGCATGTTCCTTTATCTTAATAGTTGGCAGAGACTAAATCTCTATCAGAATCTTAAAATGCAGGGTCGTGATCACTAGCTTATTTATGACAGCTTCCCAGGAATGAAATATATTAGTATTTCCTTCTACAACAACAACAACCAAAAAACAACAAAAGCACAACTTCTGTCTAGTGGCCAGAAATAGGAGCTCTTCTCTACAATGGAGGGTCATATTTTCTTACCTTATTTTTAAAGCTAAGCTGATTTGCAGATCAGAATCTCTTGAGTGAAAGACAAGCTGATTTCCATTGAGTAAAAACTCTGCAGCTCTGTCACTATAAATCATCCTCTCTGCCTAGTTCTAAGGAATTTGTAACCAATTACTTGGACAATAGTGCCTTGGGGGAAAGGACTATGTAGATTTCTCAAAGATTACTAAATTCTGGTTCCATGTTACTAATTCCTGGGGACCAAGTCCTTGTTACTGTGGTCCACAGTTTAAAATGAGGCTTGTGGTGAAATTTTCACCCAAGTTCAAATAATGGCATGCCTAGTATGTCTGCTTATCACTCCTGTGGTTATTTTCCCATTTACTGAATACATACTTGGAATGGCCATTCTTAGAAAATAGCAGAATATTCCCACTAGATCACAGGATTTTTACATCTGGTTAATGCTCTCTTTGATAATTCCTTTTCTTCGGGGACAATGTAGGCTTCTTATCTTTTTGCATAGAATCCTCTCAATGTCCCAGAAACCACGCTGAAAGTTATCACCTAGACCTAAACAAAGGTCTCAAACTATTTTACTTTCTCAGCTCATGGGGCTTGGTTAACTTACTAGATATTGTCACAAGGTCATTTAAATGAAATCAGCCATAATGAGAAGGCAATGCCTTTAATCTAACCTGCCTTCCAAGGTATGGTAGGCAAATATTTTATCAATTATTATACTTGGTCTCTTTATTGGAATAGGACTCTAATTTTAGCATCCACCATTTTGTCATCCATGAGGAGAAAAGGGTATGAGGAACAGTGATTTGGGGGCATAAGCTTTCATTTTCCAGGGCTACTGGCTATGCTGTTTCCACCTAGTTCAGGAGATGGAATAATGATGCATAGTATCTGAAGACGGAGAAAGCTGTCGTCTGTAGGAGTGAACCTAGAACTGAAGGGGGTCCTTCAGGGCAACAAAAGTGTTATCTGCAGGAGTGTGGTGTGCAAGCTACTCTAAAACCTGAATCAGGACAAAACCTGCCACCCCCAAATGTTTTTTGCCATGTGGCCTGTTTTTAACTGAGAACAAGCCACATCTGGAAGATTCAGGAAGAAACTTTGACCTGCCCCCTAAAAGCCTAAAGTATTAGATAGAATGGCTATTTCTCAGACTAAAATTATCATTAGATGTATTTCTAAAGAATATGAGCCAGTTGTGGTGGGGGGAACAGGGCCTAGATCTCAGAGCCCAATCTGTATCTCATTGACTGCCTGGCTCAACAAACATTTGTTTGTGAGGCTGCCAGGGTTAATACCATGACAGGCGACCTGGACCTAAGTTTTGGCTTCCCCCAAAATGGTAAGATTCCCCACCCCCATCAGGTTACCTGGAGCCAGCCAATCAATATGCACCCAGTAAGAAACAAAGGGAGAGCTGAAAAGCCCGTGAAAGTTTGTACCAATAAAATTGCTTTGCAAACATGTAACCAATCCGCTTAAGCCAGCTACTAACCACTTATGCATACCTTATAAATTTGGGTAACAGCCTCTGCTTAAGGCTTTTTCTGACCCTGCATCACTGCGTTGGTTGTGGCAGAAAGCCCTGACTTGAGTCAGTAATAAACTTCCCTTTTTGTGAATTGCATTGTCTTGGAAGCCTTCTCTCTTCCCACTCAGGGATTTGGACATCAGGCAGAACATCTGGGGGCTCGTCCGGGATCCCTTGACCGGGGAAAGAAAACACTTCCAGAACAGAGGAGAAGGATAGCTAAAAGCACCGGTGCTCAGGCAGAACAGGAAAGTCCAGCGTAAATCCAAGGCCTTGCTGGGAAGCAGGGAGGTATCTGGGCAGGAAAAAACCTCCTATAAAGGGGGGACCAGCCGGCATAAGGCCGAGGCCAGCGGACGCGCTGGGAGGCAGCCGAGTCCGCGGGAAAACCTCCTATAAAGGGGGGACCAGCCGGCGTAAGGCCGAGGCCAGCGGACGTGCTGGGAGGCAGCCGAGTCCGCGGGAAAACCTCCTATAAAGAGGGGAGCGAGCCGGCATAAGGCCGAGGCCAGCGGACGTGCTGGGAGGCAGCCGATTCTGCGGGAAAGAAAGTTTCTCTCCGGACCCCAAGTCTGGTGAACAGTGGACGCCATTCGGTAAGGTGAATCTGCTACCGGGAGGCAAGAAAATTCAGGGGGCCCGAAAACCCAGCGCTGTGTTGTCGGCCGACGTTTGTCTATCCGTGTGTTTGTCTACGCCCCTCCGTGTTTGTGTGTGTATGCCGGCATCGTCTCTGGTCCCGTTCTCTTCTGGTGCATCATTCTTTTCTCTCTCTTCTGACTTTTTCTCCTCCCCTTCTTCTCTGATCTGCCCTCAACTCCTTTTCTTTTCGGGAGTTTCAGTGAACAGGCAAATGGTTGTGGGGGCAATTGATGAGTCCCGGCCAGGGCTACACTGGTGGACTCTGAAGGCCCTACAATAAGGGAGCCTTAGTAACTAGAGCCCGACCAGGTGAAACTCTCCTTTAACATCCCTAACTGAGGACGTGGCCTAAAATTTTTCATGTGGGCACGGGTCAGGCACTTAAAGGCCATTAGGGCGCCTGCCACTTGAAGACTCCCGTGAGAGGATAAGGGGGACATGGAACAGGCTAGAAACCCCTAGGGTGCCTGCCCCCAGCAAGAAAACTTCCATGCAATGACGCAGGCACATAAACAGTTCCAAAAGCATACCATAAGCCCAACCTCTTGGCCGCCACCACTCCCGGTAGGATTTTTGGTGGTCGTTCTCAGTGACTTCTCTCTCTGTTCCCTACCATTTATTCCTTGACCATGGGTCAGGGAGAATCTACCCCACTTTCTCTCATGACTGACCATTTTTCAGATGTCAGGGCCAGGGCCCATAACTTGTCTTTGCTAGTCAAGAAAAGTAAATTAATAACTTTTTGTTCTGCAGAGTGGCCTGCCTTCCAGGTTGGATGGCCTCCGGAAGGCAAATTTCAACCGTCCATAACACAGGCTGTGAAGGAGAAGATTATGACTCTGGATCCCTGGGGCCATCCGGATCAGGTCCCCTATGTCATGGTCTGGCAGGATCTAGTGGAAAATCTGCCTAAGTGGTTAAAACCTTTCGTTCACAAACCTCCTAGTTCTTCTAATTCACAGGTCCTGGTGATGGAGACCCCCCTGGAGGAAACCAAAAAGAAAGAGGACCCAAAACTAGTCTTTCAGGAATCATCTTGTCCAAACCTGGTAGACATAGAAACAGAGATGAGGCCTCCGCCATATGTGCCCTCCTTGCAATCCCCTCCGAGGAGAGAAGCTCCCATGGGTGAACTGAGAGGATTAAGAGGGCCAACGGGAACCAACCATGAGGGGGGACCGGCATTGGGCACCCAGGGGAGAACTAGGGGAGATAGGGGTGGGCAAGACCCTGGGGACCCAGAGTTACTTTCATCCACTGTTCAGGCGCTCCCTGTCTGAGTGGGACCAGCTAACCCGGGTGGAGAGCGAACCTATCAGTACTGGCCCTTTTCCACGAGTGACCTGTACAATTGGAAAACCCAGAACCCTCCTTTCTCAGAGAAGCCCCAAGGCCTCACTGACCTCTTAGATTCCATTTTGTTCACTCACAGCCCCACCTGGGACGACTGTCAGCAGCTGTTGCAGGTGCTCTTCACCACAGAAGAATGGGAGTGAATTCTGGCAGAGGCGTGGAAACGGGTCCTGGGGGCTGACAGGAGACCAACCGCCCAGCCTCATCTTGTGGACGAGGGGTTGCGGCCTAACTGGGATTTTGAGCGGGTGGAAGGTAGGGAGTGTCTCCGAGTGTACCGCCAGACTCTGATGGCTGGCCTGCGGGCCGCAGCAAGAAAGCCGACAAATTTGGAAAAGGTAAATTTAGTAAGGCAAGAGCCCACTGAGAGCCCGGCAGCCTTCCTAGAGAGGCTGATGGAAGCTTTCAGGCAATATACACCTGTGGACCCCCAGGCTGAGGAGTCACGTGCTGCAGTTCTGTTAGCATTTGTAAATCAGGCAGCCCCAGATATTAGGAGGAAATTACAAAAGATAGAGGGATTGGGAGAACAGACGATACAGGATTTACTGAAAGCAGTTGAAAGGGTATTTAATAATAGGGAGACCCCAGAAGAAAGGGAAGGACGAATTCGATGAGAGGAAAGGGAACTAGCTGAGAAGATCAGGAAGGAAGATAGGAAACATAGGGCAAAGGAAAACCGGAAGAACCAGAGGGAGCTGGCCAAGATTCTTTTTGCAGGGATGAAGGCCAGAACAGAATTGAGGGAGCCTCGAGGCCCCCAGACGGGAGAAAAAGAGAAACCAAAAAGGCAGGCCCTAAAGAAAGATCAGTGCACCTACTGCAAAGAACAGAGGCACTGGAAAAGTGAGTGCCCTAAGAGGGACCCAAGGGGAAGGACGACTCAGAGAGAGAGAATTTCTCCTGGAATTCGAGTTCTATATGCGAGAGAAGACAGTGACTAGGGGAGTCAAGGATCGGCACCCCTCCCCAAGTCCTAGGTAACCATACATGTGGAGGGGAAACCCGTTGGCTTCATGGTGGACACTGGCTTCCAACACTCTGTTTTAAATAAAAATCTGGGACCAATGTCTAAGAAAACCAGCTTGGTGCAGGGAGCCACGGGGACAAAAAGATATTGTTAGACCATGGAACAGAAAGTAAATCTGGGGACCCACCAGGTGTCCCATTTGTTTTTGGTGATACCAGAATGCCCAGCCCTTCTACTTGGAAGAGACTTCCAAGTTGACTAAAGTTAATGCTCAGATCCATTTTGACCCTGGGGGAATGTCAGTCACGGATGGACTTGGACAGCTGATACATGTCTTATCCCTAGCCTTAAGAGATGAATACAGACTTTTTGCGCCTAAGCCCTCAGAGGTTATAGCACCAGATGTACAACTGTAGGTCCACAAATACCCGTTGGCCTGGGCAGAAACGGCAGGAATGGGACTGGCTAAACAGAGACATCTGGTCATCATCGAGCTAAAAGCTGAGGTGACTCCTGTGAGGGTGAGGCAATACCCTATGAGCCAGGAAGCTCGGTGGGGGATCACTCCCCACATTCAATATCTCATGGATGCCGGAATTCTCAAGCGATGCCAATCCCCTTGGAACATGCCCTTACTGCCGGTGAAGAAGCCAGGGGAGACAGATTACAGACCTGTCCAAGACCTGTGAGAAGTCAACAAGTGGGTGAGTGACATACACCCCACTGTCCCTAACCCGTATACCCTCCTGAGCAGTCTGCTGCCTGAGTACACTTGGTACACTGTGTTGGACTTGAAAGATGCCTTTTTCAGCCTACCCCTGGAGGCCCAGAGCCAGGAGATATTTGCCTTTGAGTAAGACTGAGGGGAGGGCCAGCCGGTAGTACAATTAACTTAGACCCGCCTCCTACAGGGGCTCAAGAACTCCCCTACTTTGTTTAATGAGGCTCTGAGTGAGGACCTTTATGAATATCGGACTTGCCACCCAGAAGTCATCCTGCTGCAATATGTAGATGACCTTATGTTGGCTGGAACTACAGAGGAGGCATGCAGCCATGCCACCGGTGATCTTTTACAGACTCTAGGCACCTTGGGGTATCACGCTAGTGCAAAGAAGTCACAAATATCCTGGCAAGAGGTCACCTATTTGGGGTATAAGATCAGGCAGGGGCAAAGGTGGCTAACTCAGGCCATGAAGGAAACAATATTGCAGATACCAGAGCCCAAGACCCCCCGCCAGGTGAGAGAGTTTCTGGGGACTGTTGGATATTGCAGACTGTGGATCATGGGGTTTGCTGAGAAGGCCCGGCCCTTGTATGAGGGAAGTAAAGAGACCCCAAACTGGACTTGGACTGAGCCAGTGAAACAGGCTTTCCAGACGCTCAGATGGGCCCTGCTAGAAGCCCCAGCTCTTGCCCTGCCTAACCCAAATAAGCCATTCCAGCTGTTTGCAGATGAAAAGCAAGGAATAGGAAAGGGGGTCTTGACGCAATGATGGGGACCGTGGAAGCGGCCGGAGGCATACCTTTCAAGGGGGCTGCTGGGTGGCCCCCTTGCCTCCGCATCATTGCAGCCACTGCCCTCCTTGTCCGCGATGCCGACAAGTTGACGTATGGACAGCAACTCTGGGTTTACACCCCCCACGACATTGAAGGGGTTTTGAAGCAGCGGCCGGGTAAGTGGATCTCCAATGCCCGTTTGACACATTACCAGGCCTTGCTGCTCGATGCCCCACGGGTGCGTTTTCAGACCCCTTGCTTCCTGAATCCAGCCACGCTCCTACCTAACCCAGAGAAGGACCGCCCTCTCCATGATTGCAGTGAGATACTGGCTGAGGCCCTGGCGGCTCGAAAAGACTTAACTGATGTGCCGCTAAACAACAGTGAGCTAGTGTGGTTCACTGATGGGAGCAGCTATGTAAAAGATGGGCAAAGGAAGCTGGGAGCCGTTATAGTTGATGATTCAGGACAGACGATATGGGCTGAGACACTTCCCCCAAAACAAGTCTGCACAAAAAGCGGAACTGATTGCCCTAATACAGGCTCTGGAGAAAGCCAAAGTGAAGAGAGTCACCATTTTTACTGACAGCCGATATGCTTTCAGCACTGCCCATATTCAAGGTCCCATATACCAAGAAAGGGGATTTCGGACAGCTGAGGGAAAAGAGGTCAAGAATTTGCCCGAGATCCGCAGGCTCCTGAAAGCTGTCCAACTGCCCCAGGCAGTGGCAATAGTACATGTCCCCAGTCACCAGAAAGGAGAAGACCCTAAGGCACGGGGCAATCGTGCCGCTGATGCGGCCGCTCGGGAAGCAGCTAGCTGGGACTACGCTGCCCTCATATTAGCCGTGGGACTTCCACCTCCAGGTATGGGGACCTTGCCACCAGTTCCCAAATATTCCCTCCCTGATCTCGCCTGGATCAAGGAGGATACCACCCTCCAGAAGGATGACCAAGATGGATGGTACTGAGACCAAAACAACAACCTGATATTGCCTGCCATCCTGGGGCATCCCCTGTGTGAACACCTGCACACAACTACACACCTGGGAGAGAAAAAGACCTTAACACTTCTCCAGACGGCCTGCCTGAGGTTCCCTCGGCAAAATGCAACTGGACGAGAGATAATCCAGGCTTGCAAAGCGTGCCAGCTGATGAGGACAGGGAAAAGGCAGCACACGGGAACAAGGTACTGAGGGGAAGAGCCAGGGCAACACTGGAAGGTAGATTTCACTGAGGTAAGGCCAGACAAGTGTGGTTACCGCTATCTGTTGGTTCTGGTAGATACCTTCTCGGGGTGGGTGAAGACCTTCCCCACTAAGGGAGAGACAGCAATAGTGGCTGCTAAAAAGATCTTAGAAGAGATAGTGCCTAGGTACAGGCTGCCAGTGACTATCAGCGCTGATAACGGACCTGCCTTTGTGAGCCAGACTGTACAAGGGCTGGCCCAAGCTCTGGGGACGAAATGGAAATTACATTGTGAATATAATCCCCAGAGCTCAGGACAGGTTGAGAGAATGAATCGGACCCTAAAATAAACTTTGATAAAGTTGGTAATAGAGACTGGCAGGGACTGGGTGACCCTCCTTCCCTTCCCACTCTTTCGGGCGTGCAACACCCCTTATAAGCTGACTCTTACCCCTTTTGAGATTCTGTATGGAAGACCCCCTCCTGTGTATCCTATTTTCGAAGGAAAATGCCTACCACCCCCTACCTTGGGACAATTCCAGCAAATACTGATGGCATTAAGTAAGGTGCATGACCATGTTTGGAAATTGATTCGAGAGATAGATGAAGGTCAAAGCAAGGGGGCCATCCCCGCACATAATATTGGCCCAGGTGATTGGGTTTGGGTAAAACGACACCAATCTAAAGTATTAGAACCTAGATGGAAAGGCCCTTATGTTGTTCTCCTTACCACTCCCACCGCTGTCGAGGTCGACGGGATTGGACCCTGGGTTCACTGCAATCACGTGCGGCAAGCTACACTGGAAGAACAAGAAAAAACGAGAGCAAAATGGAAGGCGAGTCCTCACCCGTCAAATCCTTTGAAACTGAAACTCGCCCGCCGGGAGGCCTCCTAATTCTCCTGCTGATGGCAGCTCTCATCGACCCAGGAGCGACCAGCCACAACCCCCATCAACCTGCTAAGATCACCTGGAAACTCAACGACGGGCAGACTCATGAGCTGCTCAAGAGACCTCAGGAATCCACCCTCCGAACACCTGGTGGCTGGACCTGAACTTTGACCTCTCAAGCCTCTTCGCAAAGCAGGACGGTCTCTATGATAAGTACTATAGGGATGGGATAAAAAACCATAGGTTGGGGTTCTGGGCTTGCCCGGGCTACGTAAGAAATAACTGGAAAACCTGTGGTGGCATAGAAAGCTATTATTGCAGGAGCTGGAGTTGTGTGACCTCTTGTGATGGGCCCCAGAAGTGGGATGTCGGAAACAAGAGATCTAGTTAACTTCACCTTCAAGGACCGCAGACACCAGGGGCCCCATGTACAAGTACAATTTAACCAGGAACGGGTGAAAAATGAAAACCGCTGGTCCTCAGGACTGACTTGGGGTTTTCAGCTTCACGTAAATTGGCCCGGCCCCTACCCAGGTGAGCTTTGAATCATTAAACAGGTTATTGAGCCGGTGCAGGTACATAGTTTAGGCCCCAATCTAGTCAAAACATCACAGGGGCACAAGGCGACCCCTAAGCCAACCACCTCCAGACCAAGCTTGCCGGGAACATTTAACATCTCCTCTACCCCGAGTCTCAGAGGCAAACTGACCGAAACCCCTGGCCCTCTGGCTGTTACCATTAGCTCAGCAATTCAGGACCCCCTATGGGCCTTAGTGAATGCAGCCTTTATGGTCTTAAACCATACCAACCCTAATGCAACCCAATCCTGTTGGCTTTGTTATAATCTCCACCGCCCCTTCTACGAGGCCATAGGCCTCAACGTCTCTTACCACTTGTCTTCAGGCCAGAACCCACCCCAATGCCGATGGGAGGAATGCAAGGTTGGCCTCACTTCACAATGAAGTTTGGGGACAGGGACTCTGTCTGGGCACAGTGCCACATGATAAAACTCCCCTCTGTGCCCAGACCATTAGTAACCTACGCTTACACGGCAAAAACTGGATTGTGCCAGAGGTTGGGGGTTGGTGGATTTGTTCACATACTGGGCTAACCCCATGTTTAAATGTGAAGGTTTTTAACCCGAGTCAAGAATTCTGTGTCCTGGTTGCTGTAATGCCAAAAATCTTATACCACTCTGAAGAGGTTATGTACTCACATTGGGACCGGGAAATGCTAAGACAAAAGAGAGAGCCAATCAGTGCGATCACCATGGCAGCCTTGTTCAGTCTTGGGCTGGCAGGAGCAGGGGCAGGAATAGCTTCACTATCTCTGCAAGGCCAAGGGTTTGCCTCCCTACGAGCTGCTATAGATGAAGATATAACTCACATAGAAGAATCAATCAGCCACTTAGAGAAGTCTCTGACTTCCTTGTCTGAGGTGGTCTTGCAGAATAGGAGAGAATTACACTTGATTTTTCTCCAACAGGGTGGGGTCTGCACAGCTCTGGGAGAAGAATGTTGTTTCTACGCAGACCATACAGGAGTAGTAAGAGAATCTATGGCAAAGTGAGAGAGGGGCTGGCGCAACGAAAGAGGGAACGGGAGGCCCAACAGGAATGGTTTGAGTCTTGGTTTCAACGCTCCCCCTGGCTGACCACCTTAGTTTCCACCCTCCTGGGCCAGCTTACAGTGCTATTATTAACACTCACGTTTGGCCCTTGTATTTTAAACTGGCTAATGTCATTTATTAAAGAATGTCTAAATACCATTCAGATTATGGTATTGAGGCAAAAATATCAGATGGTAGCCCAGGATGAAGAGAACGATTCCTCTACAGAAACAAGACAGGGGGGAATGTGAGGCTGCCAAGGTTAATACCATGACAGGCGGCCCAGCCCTAAGTTTTGGCTTCCCCTGAAATGGTAAGATTCCCCACCCCCATCAGGTAACCTGGAGCCAGCCAATCAATATGCGCCCAGTAAGAAACAAAGGGAGAGCTGAAAAGCCTGCGGACGCCTAAGTTTGAACAAAAGCCCGCGAAAGTTTGTACCAATAAAATTGCTTTGCAAACATGTAACCAATCCGCTTAAGCCAGCTACTAACCACTTATGCATACCTTATAAATTTGGGTAACAGCCTCTGCTTAGGGCTTTTTCTGACCCTGCATCACTGCGTTGGTTGCGGCAGAAAGCCCTGACTCGAGTCAGTAATAAACTTCCCTTTTTGTGAATTGCATTGTCTTGGAAGCCTTCTCTCTTCCCGCTCAGGGATTCAGACATCGGGCAGAACATGTTTACTAAAAATTTGCTTTTCCAGCTCCATGTGAATTGCCTCCACCCCTTTTGATGTCCCAAAGCACTAGCTCTGATATTCTTTCTGTGTTGAGCTGAAGATGGTATTTAAGGTAAGGGATTTAGCCATTTTGGTGATCTACTTAGCTTTCCTAGATCTCTCCCATGTATATAGATTATCAAACTTTTGTTTGATTTTTTTCATGTGAAGTTGTCTCATGTCAATTTAAT
This sequence comes from Hydropotes inermis, assembly GCA_020226075.1. Taxonomy (NCBI): domain Eukaryota; kingdom Metazoa; phylum Chordata; class Mammalia; order Artiodactyla; family Cervidae; genus Hydropotes; species Hydropotes inermis. Next base: position 3,310,622 of record CM035281.1, on the reverse strand, counting down.
TCTTAGACCATCCAAGGAATCTAGGAGGATAAAAGGAATATTTCTTTCTCTCTGACAAACCCTGTCCTCTTCTAGTATTTCTCCTGTGCTTTCTATTACAAAGCTTGGCATTGTGCTCCTGGCAAAGAGAAATATTTGCAGTGCTCAGCTCTATTATGATAAAGCAGCAAAATAAATGAATTTATTGATAAGGGACAATAAATTGATCATTGACAGAGCTGGTATGGATGCATCACCTCTGTCCACATAACATTAGCAAAAATTAGTCACGTGGTAACATTCAGTTAGGAAGGGGCCAGGAAAATGTAATTCCTACATAGGCAGCTGTCTGTCAGTAAATGCCATGACATGGGGCTGAGAGACAGAATTTTTGTATAAGCCATCACTTCTGCTACACCTCAAGTTATCCATATATTTGGAACTGATGTGAGTCAATCATGTTTCTGAGAAGCTGAGTGAGGAAAATATCAGAATCTCTGGCCCTTCTATTGAGTATAGCATATATTAATATTAATTTGCATGTAGTCATCTTTGCTTTTAGTCTATAGTTGTGAGATAGTACTCACTGTTATTTTCTGCATCCGTAAGAATCTCCCATTGACACTGGATTTCTCCATGTATCATCCTTGACTCCAATTCTGTACATCCAAGCTGGTCATGTTATTATTTTTTCTTAAATCTGTATGTTTATTTCCTGTATAATATATTCCCTTTTAAGAAGAAGAATTATATTCCTAATACAGTTTTGGTCCTACTCTTCCTTATGTTTGGGCATGTCTCCAGGTTCTTGGGGGTGTGCTGTTTTTAAAGTCAGTTTTATCATCACCATAACTACTAGAAGTCATTCACTTATTTTTAGCTAAGTCAGTTCAATGAAATGCTGATTATGGAAGAGATGTATATTAATTCTTAAATTTGTATAAAGAAACAAGTAATACTTAATGATCTCATAATCCAGGAGGATCTATCATTATTTGAAGGGGATGTCTTTATAGTTCCTTTTTTGGTGCAATTTTAATATATTTTAATTTATGCTAAAAATAAATTTATCCTTTTAAAAGTAGGATATAATATTAAATCCTTGTGAATATAGTTTGCAACATTTGCATAGCATTTACTAATATTGGTATATCATGTTTGAAGTAGTCATTTTAAGAATTTGTGTTGGATTTGTGTTGGAATTTGTGTTGGAATTTGTGTTGGATCTGACTTTTCCCTTGTTATGCTTAAACAAAGTGACAGAGATGCTTACAAATAAAGCACAAAAAATATCTCTGCAAATTTAAATATCTAAAAACAGGTTTATAAAGGTTGAATTTCAAAATTAAAATTACTGAATTTTTTAGGTCTTGATATCTTTTGTCAATCATTTTCTAAAATAATTTTTCGTATTAACAAGAATTATGATGGTATTCTTTTAATAAAACCATCACCAGCACCAAAGCATATTTTTAATGTCTACCTATCTAAACTGATATTGTAAACTTGGGTTTACAATGGGTTTTGTGCCCAGTATCACTGTAAATATCTGGTATTAAAACTTTCTATCATGTGACATTGCAATTGTCTGTCACTGAAAGTCTCAACCTGTTTTTTTTTTTCTTTAATATTCTCACAAACATTTTTATTTCCTCCCTGAGAAGTAAGCAGGAAAATAAAACTAGCAATTCTTATATTAGGCAGTTTTACTTGTTTTGTTCCCTCATGCGTAAACAATTTTCTGAGATTTCTGATATTCATAGATGCCAAAAATTCCTATATGAAATCCCATATGAGATTTAAAGAACTAAATGTGTCTGGAAAAAAAAAAAAAGCAGGATGAATGGTAATAACTCTGAGTACCCATTTAGCAAGTGCTTGGCAGAAGTGATCATATGTAAGTTTTTAATGTTGAAATAGTATTAGTTTAGGTCCTTCACACAAATAACAGCATTCAGTGGCACAGTATGCTATAGTAATCATCAGTAGTCATCTTTCCTAACTTCCAGCATTGTTTCACATGTCCGTCATTCTCTCGCTAGTAACATCTCTTGAACCCTCAGTGATTTTCAGCCAGGAAATTATGCCACCTTTTTTAGAAGGTAATATCTACTGCATAGTATTTCCTCTACCCATTGGGGAAAAAAATGAAAAAACAAAAAGCAAACTGTTAAAATTTTGTCAGTTGGCTGGAAAGATCCTCTGTAGGTTTCTCCTGCTTATTCATGCTGCTCCTGAAGGGTAAGTCTGCAAAGATGACCTTACTTCGATATTCAAAAGATGGTGCTGGCTGTTGGCCAGTAAGTCTTGGTTTCTCTTCTACGTGGCCTCTCATACTCAGGTGGCTAGATTGACTTCTGTTTATGGAAAAATTTCAAGAAACTGAGACCAGAAGATGTAAGTTCATTCAGGTCTCAGAAACTGTGTGATATCACTTTTACTAAATTATATTGGTCAATCAAAGTAAATCACACAAAACAGCACATATCCAAGGAATGGGGAAAGATATTCCACCTCTGTATTAAAGAAATGGCAAAGTCATACAGATATAACCATGCCTAATCAATCGGGAATAATCTCTGTTCATATTTTGCAATCTGCTTTTGACTCTCTCTTACCACAATTATTTAAATTCCTCTTTGTTAAAAATTCACCCCAAAGTTTCATCTATCTATGACATTAAGCGCAAAACCTAGTAGCTTATTATGAATCTGGCTCATATACAATGAGTTTTCTTGATACAAATACCTATAAATTGTAAAGGCAAATTATCTACATCACTCCATTGGCTAGGAACAGGATAATCATCAGACCCTCATATTAAAAAGGTGAAGAGTTCAAGAACACAGAAATCAATGATTCATAGCATTTCTGAAATTCAGTCAGGCACATATAGCCAGTTGCCCCTACTCTGGGAGCAGGGCATTGAAAGGTTGTTGCTGAACCACAAAGAGATGGTAGGATTCTTGGCCTCCAGAAGAGAAGAATTCAATTCAGGGCCAGAGACAAGGCTTGATCGCTCAGAGATTTTGTGTAATAAAGTTTTATTAAAGTATAAAGGAGATAGAGAAAGCTCCTGACATAGGCATCAGAAGGGGGCAGAAAGAGTGCCCTCTTGCTAGTGTTAGCAGTGGAGTTATATACTCTCTAATGAATCAAAAGAATGTCTGGATCTTGTAAAGACCTCACCACACCTACTCCCATAATTTATATTTTAAGATAACAGGGTTAGCCAGAAGGTTTAATCCAGAGACTGTCCTCAGGCAGCATTCATCATTGTTATATAATCCTAAGGAATGTAAACGAAAGGAAAAAAAGTTTGTCCTTTCTTCCTCCTTGAGAATTCCTGACCCCTCTCTCCTTGGGGACCCCTGGACTTCTTATCAACCTGCCTAGGAAATGACTCTGCAGTATGATCATTGATAAGGTATTGTTTTTAGTCCTTTGTGAGTGCTTTTCTGGTGCATTTTTCCAAATATCTCTTGGCTCTGTTCTGTTGAATCCTGGGGCTACCTTCTAAGGCAGTTTGGTTTTAACCAAGAAAACAGCCTAAGCTCATTACACTTTTGGGCTCTCAGGCTGCTTTGAATGCATTCATGCATGCTAAATCACATCAGCTGTGTCTGAATCTTTGCGACCTTATGGACTGTAGCCCACCAGGCTTCTCTGTCTATGGCATTCTCTAGGCAAGAATACTAGTGTGGGTTGCCATGCCCTCCTCCTGGGGCCTGCTTTATGACCATGAAAATTTGGTGAAAAGAGCCCTCTTTTCATTTTGAAATATCTGTTTCTTTTAATCTAAGTGGACACTGCTTTCATAAATTCGACTTACTTTTGAAGTATGTGAGTTTCCTAGGTATCTGGCTATAGTTTCCTCATGCCTCAGTAAATCCACCCATAATTGTTTTGGAAACAGTAATTTCTCTATGTTGAGTCATGTGCTACTTTGAGGTGCCACACTAAGTTTCTCTTCTTATAAACAGTTTTGTTTTTTTTTTTTTTTTTTTTTAAGCTGTGAAGCTTTACTAGGCATTTCTTAAAACTTCCAGAAGTCCTAGCAAAGAGTTTTCTGCATTTTTTTTTCTCTTGGCTAATTCTTTTTTTTTAATAGAAGGATAATTGCTTCACAGTATCATAATGGTTTCTACTGAAGATCAACATGAATCAGCCGTAGATTCTTACTTTGGGAATCTCTTCAGGACTGGCTGGAGAAGATGGAGATAAGAAAAGCTTTATTTCAAATTCAAACAGATATTGGATCCTCTTAATTTTTTCCCTAAATCATGCTAAAAAACTAAGTATTTCCTTTCTAGGTTCATTTCCATTTCATACACCTTATAATAGGCATCCAAAAAAAAAATCAGTTGCCACTTTCAGAAGTCTGCCTGAAAGTCTCTTTAGTCAGTTTACCACATTCATAAGATACATGTTTAATCTTCCAAACTATTACATACGATATCTGCCAGTTGTTCTGCCACCACTTAACTCCAGATGTCCCTCTTCCAGTCTCAGATAACAGTCTTACTACTACTCTTCCAGTTTTTGCTAACTTCCTGGTACCAAAGGCAAAGCCACGTTTTAAGTTTTGCTTAAGGTAGTCTTCTATTTCATGATACTAACTACTGTGATGGTATGCAAAAACATCTCACACCTACCATTTATATTTTCATAATTGTCCATTCAGTATTGGACTTAGCTGGGTGTCTTTTTTCTGTTCCACTTGGCTCACTCAAGCCTTTCTAGTGATTGGAGCATTCAAGATGGTATCACTCATACATCTGCTGCATCACCTAGGATTACTGGCTTGTTTAGAATCTGGCTGTTCCTCTCTGTATTCTTGTGTACTTTTACTATCCAGCACTTCTCTCTCCATGTGGCCTCTCACCTTCTAGAAGACCCCTTTAAATGAAAGCTCAGAGCAGCGAGAGAGAAAAAGCAGAAACTTCAACTACTCTTAAGGCCTAATCATGACATTTTCACGATGATATTGTTACATTCTATTGTCCAAAAAATTCAAGGGTCACATCCATTTCAGTGTGGAAGGGGACCATGCAAAGAGGTGACAACCCAACTCACTAAGGTACACACACACACACACACATGCATATATGTATAGTTTTAAATATCTTTCTAGAAATAAGACATATATGATATATATATATATGTATATATGTATATAAAGATATATATAGTTATATGTATAGGTTTAATTACCAATTCTCACATACCCTAGTTAATCATACCAATCAAGTAATAAAACATTTGTGAAGAACCGTAGCAGTTAAAGTCACAAGACTTAGATACACATTACCTGGGTTCATGTCTTGTATTGTCTTCTTGTTTGCTACATTACCATGTGCATTGTTATTTGACTTTTTCTTTCATCTTCACAATAGGATGGGGAAGTTAACAATAGTAATTTCTCTTATAGATCAAGTTTAAGTCTATAGAAGGACTTCCCTGGCAATTCAGCAGTTAAGACTTCACCTTACAATGCAAGGAGTGTGGGATTGGTCCAGGAGCTAGGATCCCACCTGTCTCATGATCAAAAAGCCAAAATGTACAACAGAAACAATACTGTAACAAATTCAATAAAGACTTAAAAAATGGTACACATAAAAAAGTTCTTTAAAAATCTGTAGAAAGTTTCTGGTATATGGTAACCTTCATTAGTTGCACATGTATAATAGTATGAATAAAATTGGAAATAAATGAGGAACAGCAAAAACAACATTTCAGCTGAATGTTTAAGTGCTCTGACAAATGTATTTTCAAGAGCCTAGGGAAGTTCAGAAGTGACTAGATTGATACTGAAAGATTACTCTAAAAATATGAGTAGGAAAGGTTGGAAAAAAAATGAAAGCTTGTCGTGTGGAAAGGCATGACAGAGGAAACTGATGGGCCCGAGGGGAGTGGGTTGTGGTCCACAGCAGGAGAGTATTACAGGCAGTCCTATGTTCTGGGTGAGATGTTGAGTCTCCCTCCTGGAATTTATAGGCAATTATGGACTAGTGGCTCAGGTGGTAAAGAATCCGCCTGCAATTTGGGAGACCTGGGTTAGAGCCCTGGGTTGGGAAGATCCCCTGGAGAAGGGAACAGCTACCCACTCCAGTATTCTGGCCTGGAGAATTCCATGTACTGTATAGTCCACAGGTTTGCAAAGAGTCAGACATGACTGAGGGAATTTCACTCTCACTTTCATGGACGTCTTTTAAGCAGAGTGATTCCATGCATAGTTCTATATCACAGAGGAGCACTCTACAAAGTGGAAAAGTCTTTAAAGTCACTTTGAGAGAATCTCTGTAACTTTTACCTGGTTCAACCATGCTGACTGCAATTGAGTTGACGTTTTTAGCATATAAAAATATTTTTTTAGCATATAAAAATATTTGAACTCATTTGAGGCAAAGTTAAATGGATATAAAATATGAAATATTATTTTAAATTTTCCCACTTAGGTAACCTTTATATCTTTGCTAATTTCCTTTTTAATATAGGGTGAGCATACAATAAAATATATATCATATACATGCTGTATATGATATATGACATACACACATTGCATTACCATTCTAGAATATTATATATATAATGAATTCTAAAATGCGGTGTATATATATATGAGATTCCAATTAGTTCTGGTTCCTAGAGCTTCAGATAAAAGATTATGTCTCTGTGCTATATAATTATAACAAACTAATAGCATTATTTCCAAATCAGAGCAAGAAAAATAGTTGAAATATCTAATTAAATTTATTTACAATGGAGAAAAAGAATTATTGTTATATACCTGGCATCATCTGAAACCAGATATTGTTAATTCCCAATCTTTTTGGCAACACCAAATCCTGCCTAACCTTGTTACACTCAATCATGACTCTGATGAAGCAGTTTGGATAAACAAGTCTGTTATGACTGTCATATCTTGTTAAAACAAGATAAAAACAGAGAGCTGGAGAAGATCACTGCATATGGTCAGGAGATAGTGAAAAAACGAGAACAGCTCACAACTTTGTGCTCAAACCATCTGCTTACAAACCAGCTCTCCACTGCTGACAAACTTGTAATTTTATCAATTTAGAAAGATTCTATGTATCTCCATATTATTTAAAATAGTTAAAATGCAATTTATATGGGAAATGGTTGCAACGAGTTAGCCTCTAAATCCTCTAAAAATTAAAATGCCCCAGGAGAGTGGCCCTGAATTGCCTTCAAACTCTTTCAAGTTTTCCACAGAATTCAGCACAGTGTTACTGGCAAGTTTGGCATCACAAACCCATATTGGGGGCATTAATCTTCAGGCCCTTTTAGAGGCACCTGGGGTTGTTAAAATCACACACAAGCTGCTAACTATTAAAACACACGATGTTTACTGTATCCATCTCAGCCATGCCATGTGAACTGTCCAACTTTGCAAAGTCCAAGTGGAAGACATGCTACTCAAGGATGACTAGTACTGGCATGGATAGCCTTTCCCTTCTCCAGGGGATCTTCTCAACTGAGGCATCAAACCCAGGTGTCCCACATTGCAGGAGGACTCTTTACCAGCTGAGCCTTTACAAGGGAAGCCCAAGAATACTGGAGTGGGGAGCCTCTCTCTTCTCCAGCAGATGTTCCCGACCCAGAAATTGAACCGGATCTCCTGCATTGCAGGTGGATTCTTTACCAACTGAGCTCTCAAGGAAGCCCTTTGATGTTTTCAAACATTCCCAATTCCCCCATCACTGTAGAATACATCGCATCCTATAACTTACTGTAATTTTATGCAGTCACATGAGGTCATTCTTTGTCTAGAATGAGTTGTGCATAGCTTTCTTAGATAGGAAGAAAGCATGGGATGATAGTTGGGTATTGTATTATCAGGGACCATCAAATCTGAAAATCTCCTTATGTAACTTTCTCATATGAGTAGAAGCTTGGCCAGATAAAGCATTTTTGAGATATGTCATTTTCTTCTGAAAATTCATAAACCAATTCATTGATTTCCTGAAAATGATGCTATAGAGAAGTATAATGTTGCAGTGATGTTTCCTCTCTGAGCGTTGCTTATTGATTGGTGCTTTAAAAAAAAAAAATTGGGGCATAGTTGCTTTATGATGTTGCATTATTTTCTGCTGTACAAGAAAGGAAATCAGCTACTGATAGACGCTCCTTGCTGGATCCCCCTCCCATATCCCCATCTTACCCATCCAGGTCACCACAAAGTACCAGTCTGAGGTCCTTTGGCTACACAGCAGGCTCCCCCTAGCTGTTACTTTGCACTTGGTAGTGTATACATGTCAGCGCTACTTTCCTAGTGATCCCACTCTCCCCTTTCTCCAACCCGTGCCCACAAGTCCATTGACTGCATCTACATCTCTATTCCAGCTCTGCAAATAGTTTATCTATATTATTTTCCAGATTCCACATATATGCCTTAATATGTAGTATTTTTTTTCTCCTGCTGACTAACTTCACTCTATATGACAGACTCTAGGTCCATACACGTCTCTACAAATGATCTAATTTCATCCTTTTTTATGGCCAAGCAATGTTCTGTTGTATATACGTAGCACATCTTCCTTATCCATTCATCTGTCAAAGAACATTTAAGTTACTTCCTTGTTCTGGGTACTGTAAATAATGCTGCAGTGAACACTGAGGTGCATGTGTCTTTTTGAATTGTGAATTTTCTCAGGGTACATGCCAGTAGTTAGATTACCGGGTCATATGGTAGTTCTATTTTTAGTTTTCTAAGGAGCCTCCAAAATGTCCTCCACAGACGCTGAATCAATTTACATTTCCACCAACCATGAAAGAAGATTCTCCTTTTTCCACATCCTCTCCATCATTTATTGTTGCAGATATTTTGATGATGGCCATTCTGACCAGTGTGAAGCGATACCTCATTGTAGTTTTGATCTGTATTTCTCTAATAATTAGTGAAGCTAAGAATATTTTCACATGCCTATTGGTCATCTGTATATCTTCTCAATAATTGGTGCTGGGAAAACTGGACAGCTACGTGTAAAAGAGTGAAATTAGAACGTTACCAAAACTCATACACAAACATAAATTCCAAATGGATTAAAGATCTAAGTGTAAGACCAGACAACATAGGAAGTACACTATGATACAAATCACAATGAGATCTTTCGGCCCTAACTCCTAGAGTCATGAAAAAGAAAACAAAAAGTAAACAAATGGGAACTAATTAAACTTAAAAGGTTTTTCACATGGCAAAGAAAATAATAAATGAGGCAAAAAGACAACTCTCAAAATGGGAGAAAATATGTGCACATGAAGCAACTGACAAGGTATTAATCTCCAAAATATATAAACAACTTATGCAGCTCAATGTAAAAATAAAATAAAATAAAATAAAATAAACCAACCAAAAAAAAAAAATGTGCAGAAGGCCTAATAGACATTTCTTCAAAGAAGACATACAGATGGCCAGAGGGAACTTGAAAAGATGACTGAGGTTTAAAGAACTCATTGCTTAATTTTAATGTTCATAGTTTTCACCAGGATATGTCAATATATACCATGAAATGATATATCCAGGCAATGTATTTGAAAAACAAAGTGTTCAGGGTCCAATCGTTTCGTAAGTGGAAGATACTGTACAATCCTTTCTGAAGAACCACTGTGAACACTTGCATGTGTCTGAGAAGCCCAGCAGTAAAGGATCCTGGTGGATTCTGCTCTACCCAATACTCTTCAGACTTTAAATATATTCAAAGAGTTCTTCACTGTTACTTTGACCTAACAATTCTTTTAGGAGATATTTTCTCCTTCTAAGTAATTTTTATGATACCTTTTGAGTTTTTCCAATATATAAAATCTCATGTCTCAGCAGAGAAGCTTTGTTATATTCCATTTTGGTTCTTATCTGTTCAGAAACATTTTTGATACCCCTCTCTTTTCCTTTATTCCCAACATCTTTTTTGTATATATCTATAATTTTATGAAATTCATTCTCAAAATCACAAGAATGAAAATGTCCTGGTTTTAGACAACAGAAGGGATTTGCACTTACTCAGTAGAAAATATATTTGTAGGAAGCATGTCCAAACACTTAAACTGTTCTCTGAAGTGGGGAGTGGGCTGCAGAACCAGACTCAGATAGGTGGCAAGGATAGATGGTGGCACAGAAGAGGGGAACATCACCAGGAACCATCTACTTCAGACGCCACTGCCTCTGGACACCCACCTGCGTCACTATTGCCTGATCCTAGTCACTCGGAAGTGTCCTGTCTGGATCTACTATCGAGGACACTTGCTCTCACACTGTTGAGTGCTAGATCTTCTACAAGTCTCTTCAAAATCCCCTAAAATTCTGTGAAACAGTGTCTCCCTTTAGTTACTGAGCTGTTCTATCTACTTCACCAAACTTGGGCCACATGACTCTACTGTGTTATACAAAGGGGAAAACATGAAACGCTGAAGGGGAGCAGTGTTTTGCCTCCTTCTCATTTTGATATATCCCCAAATTTAAAGGGTGCTTTTGGCGAGGCAAGCAAATACACACATACGTACACACACACACACACACACACACACACACACACACAGACATCCTTTATATCACTCATTTACTTTTGAATTACCCTTTTCCCTTATGTTTACTGTGTTCTCTTTATTATTATGTTGATGAATATTTGATTTTATAGCATTCTTCACATTATCTGTTTCCTTGTTGTAAATTTCTGCTTGATTTTCAATTAACTTTTCACCTCATACTGTTATCCTATCTCATCTCTCATTATATAGAATACATGCTCCATAAATTTGACTAAGATAACAACAGATGCTATTTAAAGTTTACTCCTTTTCCCTACAGTGAATCTGTTGGGAAAAAAATGCATTTCTGGCTTTTATTGTTATATCTTGTTTCTGACATAACAGCAGATTTCCTTGAGTTTGATATTATTTTTTATCCATCTTTATTCATCCTTTTAAAATGAGACAACTCTAAAATTTAATGCCTATTCCTAAAACAAAGTCTGGATAATTGTCTTTGATACGTTGTGTTTACATTTAGGTACCATTCCTCTGGAATCTGGAAACTGGAGAGTGGATTCAGCAACCCAGGATAAATGCAAAGGGCCAGGAACGGAGGAAGTTGAGTGGGGCAGCAGTGGGATTAATGACCCCGGTGGGGCGCGGAGTCTACTGAGACTTCCTTGCTTTCTCACTGCTTTCACCTTCCATGTCAGGGAATAGCATGCGCTCTTTATAAAGAAATCCCTGTCAATTCTCCAGATCCCTCCCTGTGATAACACTTGTCTCAACAGGAAAAATGCTGTCATATCTCTGAAGATGCTACAGGAGCCACTCTCTGCTATGACCTACTGTCTCTGGGGCTACTGAATTTTACACATATTTCTTAGCCCCATTCTTAAAACCATCCCTTGATATGCAAAGGACAAGAATCTATTTCCTTCTCCCCACTAAGAGCTATAGTTGGCACCTTGCTTGTAGTTGTAGCCACCCATTCCTCGGACCGCCAATGTACTATACCCCTCTAAGCTGACTGGCATTTGGTCCAGGCGCTGCTGCCTGATCATGGGGGCAGCACATTTCAGCCATGGGTAGCCTTCGCTTGTTGCCATGGCCCACCACTCCTATGGCTCTTTCGTTCACTAAATCCTAGTGATGCATTCTCCAGGCCTCTGTTTCTTCTCTGTTCATTCCAAATTGTAGAGAACTCATGGAACTCAACACATCTTTTAGTTATTTCCCACACATCTAAGCTGACTTCAAAGGAAGGAAGTCTTTGTGCCCTTCTTCAAAGGTAGTGGCATCTGAATATTATCCTTGCTTATTTTTTAATAGTGACCAGACCTATTTATGTTCACTTTTTCTGGTTGTTGCATATGCTGCAGAGATGGAAGAAGGAGAGTCATCTACTTCTACCCAAGTTTTTCCGAAGGATGGGTCTTTAAGAACTTTTCAGCATTAGCTATCTTATCAGTTGACTTCCTTACTTGCAAATAAAATTTAGTAGTTGCTTTTTATAGCAAAATGGGGTAAATTTCAAGGATTCCATATTTTGGCCTGATCACTTGGAACATAACTGTGCACTGAGAGATCAGTTCAGAATCTTCTGACATTTGGGGAATTGCACAAGATCTTCTTGTTCCTGATGCAAAGTACAGTTCTAAGTTGTTAGAAATTGTTTCCCATTCATAGTGACATTCTGAAGAAATAATTCTTTGGGAAAAAAATAATTAGAGGTCACATTGAGAAGAAAGTAGAGATATATGGTGACTGTAGAAAATGGTTTAAGATAGATGTAATTTTTAGAATTTTAAGGAAAATCAATTTATATGTTACTCATTTAGTAGATTACAACTGTTCATTTTAAATGGGCTAGATAAATTCATATAAATGTTTATTATAAACTGCAGGTAAACTTCACTAAATTCTATGGGGTGTGCTTTTTTGAAAGTTATTTTTCAGTTTATTTTCAATGAAAGAAAGCGTGGACGCAGGCGTAACCATAAGCAGCCACATCAGGAAGGCTGCTGAGCATTAGACATCTCCTGTGCAATCTGAAGGCGGCCCTTGCCTGCTGTGCTTTATGCAATGCACCCAAGCTAAGATTGTGGTGCCCCCAAGGACACAAAGGAATGAGACCTGTCTCATTTTCCAATACTTGTAGAAATTGGAACATTTTGACATATTTGGAAAAATGTATCTTCTCTTCTAGTTTACTAGAGTCTTCTTTCAGAGAGGGGAAAAATAAGAGTGTCTGTTCTTGACTCTTCTTGGCATATAAGTAATAGAAACAAGCGTCTAGATAGAATAAACTATACAGTAATAAATTTAATTTTATACTTAAGATATAGTTTTAATAATAATATGTAATATGGAGGGAGTCTTTTAAAATTTCTATTGAAGTGTAGTTGATTTACAAAGCTACATTAGTTTCAAGTATACAGGTATATGTTATGAATATAACATACATATATATGTCTGTGTGTATCCATTATTTTTCATATTCTTTTCCTATGTAGATTATTTCAGAAGATTGAATAGAGTTCTTTGTGCTATACAGTAGGTCCTTATTAGTGACATATTTTATTTATTGCAGTGTGTATATGTCAATTCAAATCTCCTAATTTGTCACAACCCCCAAGTTTTCCCCTTTGGTAGCCACAGTTTTGATTTTAAGGGCTGTGGGTCTGTTTCTGTTTTGTAAAAAAAGTTCATTTCATCATCTTTTATTAGATTTTACACATAAGTGATATCATATGCTGTTTGTCTTCTCTGACTTATTTCAGTTAGTATAATAATCTCTAAAGGATAAAAGGATAAAGAAGATTTGTTAATATACACAATGGAATATTACTCAGCCATAGAAAAGAAGGAAAATAATTATTAAATACTGAAAACCCATTAGAAACATTGCTAAACCATTGGCCTTATGAAATTAAAGTTGAAAATGTCTTTGGGGTCAACTACAGTCTTTAAAGTAGACACATCATAGGAAACAAATGCATACATGAGAAGGGGCAGAAAACCAGGACATTTGTGAATGAGATTGCTGTGCAGAGGTGGAGAAAGTGTAGAAAGGAGCACAGGCAGCTCTGAAGGAGAATGGAATCCTTTCTTTAGCGCTTCTTTAGTAACAGTAAGAGTCTGTAACCTAAGCTAACACATTCCCGGAGAACTGTGACTTAATTATATGCTTATTTTATACTGGTGTACCAGGTGGCTAAGTGAGAAAAAATCTGCCTGCCAATGGAGGAGATATGGGTTCAGTCCCTGGGTCGGGAAGATCCCCTGAAGAAGGAAATGACAACCCACTCCATTCTTACCTGGGAAATCCCATGGATGGAGGATCGGGCAGGCTATATAGTACATAGGGTTGCAAAAGAGTTGGACATGACTTAACAACTAAATGACATTTTCTATACACAAAAATAAACATTTATGATAATTAAACTCAGAAGTATTGACAGTGTTATTAATAACAGTACAACCTAAAAATAAACTAAATGTCTAACAATAAAAATTCATAACAGCATGTAATTCAATGAACTATTAGGCTGTTGATTGTGGTCATTCATATCTGACAATAATTACATGTGAACCTATTTTTATATAAATATAAAGTTAAAGTGGTTGTATTTGGATATTAAACTATGGTCTTTTTTAACATTTGTGTGGGGGTGCTTATCCAATTATTTTAACAAATTTTAATGAAATATATAGTAGCAATAAAAATAACATAACATGTTTAATACATATTCAAGTAAAATAAGCTAATTGGAAAGGTTACACGCTGTGTGACTCCAACAATATGACATACTATAAAAAGCAAAACTAAAGAGACAGTCAGAAAGCAAAGCAGTGGTTTCCATGAGTGGAAGGTGAGTGATAAATAGTCGAAACACTGAGAAATTTTAGGGCAGTGAAAATGCTCTGTATGATGCCATTTGATGAATATATGTTATTATGGCATTTATTCAAAATCATAGAATGTACAATACCAAGATTGGACTTTGTGTGATTATGATGTGCCAACACAGGTTAATCAATTGTAACCAATATGGGGAATGATGAAAGTGGGGGAGACTGTCCATGTGTTTAGCCAGATGATTCAAGGAACCTCTGTATCTTCCCTTCAATTTTTCTGTGAATCTAAAATTGCCCCAAAGAGTAAAGTAATAACTGGAAAAAAATTGCAAATGCTAATATGAGTTTCATTAAAGCACATTGGGGTTAAAGTTAAAGCTCTAGGTGCTATTCCAAATAAGCCCCCAATCTCTAGAGTTTCAAAATAAACTTTGTAGCAATTTTAGACTATTTTTAATTAAAAATAATTTAATTTTTAAACTAGTAGAAATCAACACTATATATTTAGAGCCTAATATATTATTAGTGCCTTACATATTCTATGTTCAATTTCACAAACAGATTATTATGTGTTCCACATATGTGGAAACAAATCCTCAGAAACATTAAGCAACTTACCTGGGATCACACTGCAATTAAGTAGCAAACCTGGACTCAAATCTGCATCTGTGTGACTCCAAGATGTGACTTTCTTTCCTCTCTACTTGGAATCACTGATTCACTGTTCATCCATTCATAAGCCAGTGTTTCACAGTGACAAACAGGAAACTCAAAGTGACATTGCTCAAGGCTTCATATGTGATACTTTTAGAAAGAACACAATCTATCTTCACTTAAGCCAGGGCTGGGAATTATTTTCACAAAACTTTAACTCCCCACTGTGGAAAGACCTCCATCTGATTTCACTGTCCCTTGATTTACAACAGCCATTAGTTGGGGTTGGTCACTTTTACGGGTATCCATGCCCCAGTGAACTGATTTGTCCATGGCCATATATAATTATAGTCCAATTGGTTCAGGCAGGGACCATCCAACTGCCCAGACATTCATTTTATTATAAGCCTTGATTTGAGCTTTAATTAAATAATAATTTATTCAGTACCACCTTCAAAGAAGTCTGCTGCGATTAATACCCATATATCTCTCCAAATGTCTATATGTACTGTGGAAACTCAATAAACGGGGCTGACTAACTTCATGCCTGGCAGAAAGAGAAATACTGTTGAGGCAGATGAGGTGGCAACAAACCCAGTAGTGCGATATATAAAATTGAATCAGTTGATCTTTCTTTGGTTAATGCAGGGACACGGCCAGGCATCAGATGAGGAACAGCAGGTCAGAGCCATGCAATATCCGAACCAGCTGCATAACCTTAGCTGCTGTGCCCACTGCTCATTTCTCTGGGCGTTGGAAACATCAGCTGTTCTGGTTCCACGAACAGACTGGCACTTGACACAGCAGACTTCTCTGGGGAGTGGTTGTGTGGTGATCCTGGGCTTCAGCCCCAACAGCCACTGCGGGATCATGCTGTTTTTCCTTTACCCTGGTATCCACATAGGAAACATGGGGAGGGTGTGCTGCCGTCGTCAATAACACCACACTGTTTATTTCTAGGAAAAGGACTTAAGATGCATCTCTAGTGGATGGGATAACCAGCTCCATGCACAGCATCTGCATTCTGGAGATAAGAAAATAAACACCCAATTACAAATAAAACATCAATAAAATAAATGAAGGTAGTCAGATCACATGCATACCACACATGCAAAGGCACAAAGCCTTAACAATTATAATTGAGCAGTATAAATGGTAATGAATATTTAAGAAGGGAATTATGTATATCAATGGGTCTAATAGATAAAGAGCCTGTGATTTATCACCAGACTTATTTAGGTAAATATAAAGCACATGAAAATGGATTAGTACACAGAACCATCACTTATTTGCACCTTTCAATGCTTTGCTTCCAGTGGATTCAGATATTATTCTGCTTTCTCATTTACCAAAGATACATAGACTATAGCCCGCCTGACTCCTCTGTATTTGGAATTCTCTAGACAAGAATACTGGAGTGAGCAGCCATTTTCTCCAGGGGATCTTCTTGACCCAGGGATTGAATGCAGGCATCCCACATTGCAGGCAGATTCCCAGGTAGTGCTAGTGATAAAGAACCCGCCTGCCAAAGCAGGAGATGTAAGAGACTCAAGTTTGATCCCTGGGACAGGAAGATCCCATGGAAGAGGGAATGGCAATGCATTCCAGTATTCTTGCGTGGAGATTCCCATGGACAGTGGAGCCTGGTGGGCTACAGTGCATGAGGTTGCAGAGTCAGACAGAACCTGAGCATGCATGTCTCATTAACATTCCCAAGACTCCCTTACGCTCTCTCTCAGTCAAAGATAACTATGAATCCTCTTCCCATGAACACACATGTCATGTTATTTTTCCTATCAAGTCAGTCATCAGCGTTATTTATTTATTTATGAACTTCTGAGAAAAGGAACTAAGGAAAGGGTAACAGGGAACAAGATTCAGTTTAGTTCAGATCAGTCATTTAGTTGTGTCCAACTCTTTGTGACCCCATGGACTGCAGCCTCTCTGGCCATCACTAACTCCTGGAGCTTACTCAAACCCATGTCCATCAAGTCGATGATGTCATCCAACCTTCTCATCCTCTGTTGCCCCCTTGTCCTCTTGCCTTCAGTCTTTCCCAGAATCAGGGTCTTTTCCAATGAGTCAGTTCTTTGCATCAGGTGGCCAAAGTATTGGAGATTCAGCTTCAGCATCAGTCCTTCCAATGAACACCCAGGACTTATCTCCTTTAGGATTGACTGGTTGGATCTCCTTGCAGTCCAAGGGACTCTCAAGAGTCTTCTCCAACACCACAGTTCAATATCACAACTCTTCACTGCTCAGCTTTCTTTATGGTCCAACTCTCACATCCATACATGACTACTGGAAAAACCATAGCTTTGACTAGACAGATTTTTGTTGGCAAAGTAATGTCTGCTTTTTAATAAGCTGTCTATGCTGGTCATAGCTTTTCTTCCAAGGAGCAAGCATCATTTAATTTCATGGCTACAGTCACCATCTGCAATGATTTTGGAGTACTAAAAAAATAAATTCTCTCCCTGGTTCCATTATTTACTCAACTATTTGCCATGAAGTGATGGGACTGGATGCCATGATCTTAATTTTCCAAATGTTGAGTTCTAAGCCAAATTTTTCACTCTCCTCTTTCATATTCATCAAGAGGCTCTTTAGTTTTTCTTCAATTTCTGACATAAGGGTGGTGTCATCTATATATCTGAAGTTATTGATGTTTGTTCCAGTAAACTTGAATCCAGCTTGTGCTTCATCCAGCCTGGCATTTCACATGATGTAGTCTGCATATAAGTTAAATAAGCAGGGTGACAATATACAGCCTTGATGTACTCACTTTCCAATTTGGAACCAGTATGTTGTTCCACATCCAGTTCTAACTGTTGCTTCCTGACCTAAATACGGATTTTGCAAGTGGTCTGGTATTGCCATCTCTTTAAAAATTTTTCATAGTTTGTTGTGATCCACACTGTCAAAGGCTTTTGTGTAGTCAACAAAGAAGAAGAAGATATTTTCCTGGAACTCTCATGCTTTTTTGATGATCCATCGGGTGTTGGCAATTTGATTTCTGGTTCCTCTGCCTTTTCCAAATCCAGCTTGAACACTGGAAGTTCACAGTTCATGTACTGTTGAAGCCTGGCTTGGAGAATTTTGATCATTACTCTGCTAGCATCTGAGATGAGTACAATTGTGCAGTAGTTTGAGCATTCTTTGGCATTGCCTTTCTTTGGGATTGGAATGAAAACTTACATTTTCCAGTCCTGTGGCCACTGCTGAGTTTTCCAGATTTGATGGCATATTGTGTGTAGCACTTTCACAGCATCATCTTTTAGAATTTGAAATAACTCAGCTGGAATTCCATCACCTCCACTAGCTTTGTTTGTAGTGACTTATGAGGCCACTTAGGGCTTCCTGAGGCCCAGTCGACTTTGCATTCAAGGATGTCTGGCTCTAGCTGAGTGATCACACCACCGTGATTTTCTGGATCATGAAGATCTTTTTTGTACAGTTCTTCTGTGTATTCTTGCCACCTCTTCTTTCTGCTTCTCCTAGGTCCATACCATTTCTCTCCTTTGTTGTAGCCATCCATCTTTGCATGAAATGTTCCCTTGGTATCTCTAATTTTCTTGAAGAATCTCTAGTTTTTTCCCTCTTTATTGTTTTCCTCTATATCTTCACATTGATCACTGAGGAAGAGTTTCTTATCTTTCCTTGTTATTCTGTGAAACTCTGCATTCAAATGGGTATATCTTTCCTTTTCTCCTTTGTCTTTAGCTTCTCCTATTTTCTTAGCTATTTGTAAGGTCTCCTCAGACAACCATTTGCCTTTTTGCCTTTCTTTTTCTTAGGGATTATTTTGATCACTGCCTCCTGTATAATGTTATGAACCTCAATACATAGTTCTTCAGACACTCTCTCAGATCTAATCCCTTGAATCTATTTGTCACTTCCCCGCATAGGCATAGTCATAAGAAATTTGATTTAAGTCACACCTGAACAGTCTAGTGGTTTTTCCTAGTTTCTCCAGTTTCAGCCTGGATTTGGCAATAAGGAGTTCCTGGTCTGAGCCACAATCAGCACCCAGTCTTGTGAATATAATCAATCTGATTTCAATATTGACCATCTGGTGATGTCCACATGTAGGGTCTTTTCTTGTGTTGTTGGAAGAGGGTGTTTGCTATTACAAGTGCATTCTCTTGGCAAAACTCTATTAGCCTTTGACCTGCTTTGTTTTGTAATCCAAGGGCAAATTTGTCTGTTACTCCAGGTATCTCTTGACTTCCTACTTTTGCATTCCAGTCCCCTAAAATGGAAAGGGCGTCTTTTTTGGAGTGTTAGTTCTAGAAGGTCTTGTAGGTCTTCATAGAACTGTTCAACGGCAGCTTCTTCAGCATTACTGATCAGGGCATAACCTTGGATTAATATCATATTGAATGGTTTGCTTTGGTGACAAAGAATTCATTCTGCAATTTTGAGACTGGATCCAAGCACTGCAGTTTGGACTCTTTTGTGGACTATGAGGGCTACTCCATTTCTCCAAGAAGGTTGGATTCTTTTATTATGTGAGGTTGGAGATCCTTGGAAACTCAAGAACTCCAATGCCTTGCTTTTGTCCTAGGTTGCCCTCATATCCTTCTTTATAAGGATGCCTATCTTAACTCTGTTCAGATCCTGCCCCATTTCCCCATCTTCACTCTCAACTTCCACTTGGTTGATTGAACTCTTGTTATCTGCAGTCAGAATGCACTAGGTTCTGACACTGACTGCCTGCCTGATTTTGTTTTTATAACCTGAATATACAGTAATATTCTCATGTTTCACTTGTACACAGAGCATTCTCAGGACTTAAGTTAGCATTCTGGATGCTATAGAAGAACTTCCCAGACAGTACAAGTGGAAAAGAAACCACCTGCAGATGCAGGAGACACAATAGATGCAGGTTTGATCCCTGGGGTGGGGAAGATCTCCTGGAGTAGGAAATGACAACCCTCTCCAGTGTTCTTGCCTGGAAAACGTCCATAGACATAGGAGGCTGCCGAGTTACAGTTTATGGGGTGGCAAACAGTTGGACGTGGCTGAGCGACAGAGTACACACGTACACATGCTATAGAAAGCTCACCACTCCTACTTGCCATTTACAAGTAACATGTCCTGCCTTTTGGGTAAGACATCTCTGTCTCTGTCTCTTTATTTCTTATCTACTTTTTTTCCCTCAATTGAAAACAAAAACAAAAAACCTCGCTTCTGTCTGTGTAGATAGCTTTTATAAACTCCTGAGAAATTTTTCCAGAATTGCAAAACTTTGAAGATGACATAAACTCAGAGAGGCTAACTAGAAAGTGTAATAATGGCCATATATCGCCCCTTGCTCTGACATTTACTCAAGCTTCACAACAGAAGGCCTTGTGACTAAAATGATGGTTTGGAATCTATAAGCATCAATAGATAAAAGTTTACAAGTTCTGAAATTCTCTAAAAGTTTTCCTTTCGGTTCCCAATTTTGGTAAAGGACAATTCTACCTTACCGGCTGTTCAGAAGCAAGAACAATGGAATCATTGATTCCTTTGCCTCTCTTATCATACATCAGAACCACCAGCAAAGTCTGTTAGCTTTGACTTCAGAGTGTGTCCTCTGTCCACTTACTTCTCTCTACATATCCTGTCACACTGCTTCTCCCCGTGGTGGCCACACATTTGTTCTCTATGTCTGTGTCTCTATTTCTGCTTTGCAAATAGATCATCTATACCATCTTTCCATTCCACATATATGTGCTAATATAGGATATATATCTTTTCTTTCTAACTTACTTCACTCGGTGTGGCACTGTGTAGGTCCAACTTGTGAATCATCCAGCCTGGCATTTCGCGTGATGTACTCTGCATGTGAGTTGAATAATCACGGTGACGACATACAGCCTTGTCACAATCCTTTCCCAGTTTTGAACCAGTCCATTTTTCTGTGTCCTTTTCTCACTGTTGCTTCTTGATCCACATAACGGTTTCTCAGGAGACAGGTAAGGTAGTCTGGAACCCCCATTCTCTTCAAAAATTATCCACCGTTTGTTGTTATCCACAAAAAGGCTTTAGTGTAGTCACTGAAGCAAAAGTAGATGTTTTTCTAGAACGCCCTTGTTTTCTCTATGATCCAGTGAATGTCAGCAATTTGATTTCTGGTTCCTCTGACTCTTTGAAACCTAGCTTGTACATCTGCCCCTGGCTTAAAGAATTTTGAGTATAATCTTTCTAGCATGTTAAATGAGCACAATTGTGTGGTAGTTTGAATATTCTCTGTCATTGTCTTTCTCTGCATCAATTAATAATACTTCCCTACAACTTTGCTACCCAAGTTGCTCACAATCTCTATTCCACTTTCTGCCTCTATAAATTTACCTCTTCTATGTAACTCATAGAAGTGGAATCATAAAAGAGAAAGAGGGAAATAGAGTTTAAATGTTGGTAAGAGAAGGCTATCATTACTAATAATCATCTATAAATATTCAAGACAATTAAGCTATCAACTATTAGAACTAATGAGTATATAAAATTAAAAAGATACAAGATAAATCTTAGAAGAATCAAAAGCTCTCACTAAAGTAATCAATTAGAATTTTTAACTTCAAAATGATTCAAGGTATAGTGAATTTAAAATCAGCAGTGTTAACAGATGTTAAAAATTGCCTATCAATAAAATTGAAAAAATCTAAAGTGAAGGTGTTAGTTTCTTGAGTCATGTCTGACTCTTTGCAACCCCATGGACTATAGGCTTCTCTGTCCATGGAATTCTCTAGGCAAAAATACTGGAGTGGGTAGCCATTTCCTTCTCCAGGGGATCTTCCCGACCCCAGTCAAACCTGGGTCTCCTGCATTGCAGGCAGATTCTTAACCACCTGAGCCAGCAGGTAAAGCACTAATAAACACTGTAAAGATAAAAAAGTAACTTAATGAACAAAAAAGTAATTATATTCCTCTATTAAAAAGCTCAAAGTATGCTAAAATTTCAAAATCTATAAATGTATGTACTTCACATTTAAACCTTTGTAGTATTCATTTACAAATTTTGTATAATTATATTGTAGGAATATCTGAATTTTTAATAGAATAAGAACTGCACTTTCAAATATTAACACACACAATGAAGCTATGTTCATTTAAATTGTGGGATACGATTCAAAAATTGACAATTTCATCAATAGAACAGATTAAAGAATCTAAAATATGTAGAATTTGTTGCATTATAATGGTAACAATTCTAATTAGTGGCAAATAGATTGATATTCAATATATGTCATTCAGATATTTGGCTAAATATTTAGAAAAAAAATGTGTCTCTTACCTTACCTGTACTCTAAATAGGATGGATCAAAAGCTCTAATGTAAAAAAACAGAATCACAAAATCAACAAAAATTTAGCGAATTGCACATTGGGCTTGAGTATAATTAAGGCCATGGCAAGTAAGATGAAATTTTAAAAACCATAAAAAGATGAAGAGATTTGACTATAGAAATCTAAAATAGCTGAGCAGTGAAGGGTACTATAAATATATTAAGAAGCCCTATACTGGAATAAAATACTTCCTTCTATACAGCTAACATCTATGTAAATTAATATCTAAACTTATAAAATAATTCTACAAATAAAAATAATAAATATAATAGCCCAAAAGATAAATTAACCATGGAGAAATTGAAAATTCATAAAATAAGACCTTCATATGGTGAGTGGATAAATGAAAAGATATCAAATTTTTCTAGCAATTAAAGAAAAGCAAATTGAAATAGTAAATGCTATGCAGATTGATAAAATTTTTCAGAATTTGATAATATTGATGTTTGTCATGGAGATGTGGAGGTTATGTGGCTATTTTTATAAATTACAGATACAGAGTAAAAATTAGTTCAACCTCTTTGAATTTTAAAAATGCATAGACTTTGAACTCAGAAATTCTATTTTTCAAAGTTCAGCTAGGGAAATATGTATGCAGGCAAACATGAATATATGTGTATGGCACCCCACTGTTTGTAACAGTAAAACAGGAAATAATCGGAGAACATACTGAGCATAGAAAAATAAATTATAACATGTATGTTTTTTAAGAATAATATGGAGCTGTTAAAAAGAATGGCTTAAATCTGTTCATATTGACACAGAAATTTAGGTAAGCTTTAATATGCCAGTAAAAAGCCTAGTTGTAGAACATATGAGTACCAAGATCCCATATGTGCCTTGAGCAAAAAATTTGGAAAGATGTAATCCTATTAACAGTGGTTACCTCTGAAATTAGTGTATGAAGAGGGAGAATTAGCTTGAGAAAATACAGTAGGAGCTGAAGAGAAATTATAATTCTTTTTCTGTAGTTTTCTATATCATTCTTACCATAAGCATGCATTAATTCTGTAACTGAAATGAAAATGTTCACTAATTACAAAACAATATAAAGTAATGATAAGTATGTACCGTTAGTAAAGAACAGAGAACTCAGAGTGGCAGAAAAGAAGTTCCCAGGAGAGTTGGTTTAAAGACAAACAACAGGGGCCTTGGCGGTGGTCCTGTGCTGAGGACTGCTCCCACCGCAGGGGCACAGGTTCAGTCTCTGGTTGGGAACTAAGATCCCACGCACCAAGACACGGCAGAGAAAGAAGAAGGAGAAGAGAAGATAGAAAGCAGAAGGGGAACGTCTTCTGGAAGGCCTCTGCTCTACAGTCTTTAACCCAGTTTTGATTATTGTGATTTATTAAGTATCTGTAGATGAGCATATCCTAGGTTTGCATTGTCTGTGTCCTTGCGTTTGATCAGAAATACCTGTATGAAAATATAGAATTTGTCTCTATGTTTTTGTGTTTATGTTTATGTTCATGAATTTAAGAATTAGAGATTTTCAAAGTCATATTGCTTATTTATCCCTTGTTGTTTCAAAGCATTGATTAGCAGAACCTCAAATTATTATCTCTTTAACCTGTGTGTCTCCAATTTATTATTGCTTGAGGCTTGGGTAATGTTTATATGCAATATAAATGATGGATATAAAACAGTTTCCCTTAGATATGTAGCAATTGCAAAAGCAACTTTTGATCATTTTAGAAAAAAAACTGAAATTCTTCTGTCTCTGTTAAGTGGATGTATTTTTTTTTCTCGTCTAAGTCCTTTCACTGTGTCATTGTAAGACTGACTACCAACAAGTCTCCCTAGATGTATTTATTGAATTTAGGAGTTTCATTTTGTTGCCAGAAATGTTGTAATTATGAAGAATGGCAAGAGATAATAAAATACAGATAGAACCAGCCTGATCCTGTCATCCCTGGAAATGTCTTTCATGGGCCTTAAATTTGGCTCCTGGCTCCATTTCAGTCTGTTCAATGTTGATGGAACAATGAAATGCAGACCTTACTAGCCAAGGAAAATGCTACTTGAATCATCAGGTAGGTGTGTGGCAGGCAGCCATACAGGAATTCAAACCCAATGAATCTAAAAATCCATGCAAACGGTGAGTCAGTGAGCCCCGGAACACTAATGCCTTAGACACCATCTGTTCATTTTTCCAATCACTAAAGGCAAATTCAAAGTTCCTCAGCTCTTGAGATAGCTGAATACACAAGATTTTTCATTTAATAGTTCTATCTGTCCCTTTGTCAGTTTCTGACCCAATCCTGCTTCCCTGTAGCATGAAAAATAGTTGGCTTACAGTGACTCCTTCTTAGTTACATATTTCTTAAAGTGCTAACATGTCAAATATGTAGAGTATATGTAAAGATTAATAATTTGTCTTCCATATTTTAAAGGTACTTCCACACATTAGAAGTTACCTGCCTTGCCTAGAGTCATAACAGAAAATTTTGTCTCATGGTCTGGGGCTTTCTTTAGAAACATACTAGTTTATCACAATGAAATGTAAAGTCCTCAAAACACTGAAAAACAGCAGAAAAAAAAGAAACTTTCATATGCAAGAAAAGAAGGAATTGAGGGAAAGGGAGACAGAGAAGGAAGAAAAAGGGCATAACAGGAGAAAGGGAAAGTGAGAAGAAAACTATGAAATTAGAACATAAATGTGAAACCAAAATGAAATAAATTCATTATCAGGTGCTGTTACAATAATAAAATATAAAAACCCAGGCATCATTCTTTAATCCATAATTAACTCCAGAATATCATACTGAGGACCAATATCATATTGGATAAAATAGATGCCCAAAGAACAAAAGAGTATAAGACTAAGAAACTCTCCACCCCAACAGGGAGACAAAAAGCAAGACAAAATTTTCTATCAAGTAGATACAGTGAAGGCTTTCCAAATATGAAAAAAAAAAATGGCATAAAGAGGTGGTGGGGAGGAGAGAGAGATGCAGAAGGAAAGACATGTATTCTTTACTGCACTTATTTCAAATTTGTTCATCTAATATTTAATTAAATTATTTAAAGCACAAAATTTTTGGAAAGAAGCATATCCAGTGAGAGGAGGATGGTCCAGCCATACTAGACAAGAACTTACTGGCAGGGAGTATTCAGGATTCCATTAGCATTGGTCTGTAAGGTTTCTGGAGTGTAGTTTAATTCAGTTCAGTTCAGTTCCATCCCTCAGTCATGTCTGGCTCTCTGTGACCCCATGGACTGCAGCATGCCAGGCTTCCCTATCCATCACCACTCCCAGACCTTGCTCAAACTCATGTCCATTGAGTCAGTGTTGCCATCCAGCCATCTCATCCTCTGTCATCCCCTTCTCCTCCTGCCTTCAATCTTTCCCAGCATCAGGGTCTTTCCAATGAGTTGGGTCTTTACATCAGGTTGCCAAAGTATTGGCGTTTCAGCTTCATCATCAGTCCTTCCAATGAATATTCAGGACCGATTTCCTTTAGGATGAACTGGTTGGATCTCCTTGCAGTCCAAGGGATTCTCAAGAGTCTTCTCCAACATCACAATTCAAAAGCATCAATTCTTCGGCACTCAGCTTTCTTTATAGCTCAACTCTCACATCCGTACATGACTACTGGAAAATCTGTAGCTTTGACTAGACAGATTTTGCTGGCAAAACAATGTCTCTTCTTTTTAATATGCCATCTAAGTTGGTCATAACTTTTCTTCTAAGGAGCAAGCACCTTTTAATTTCATGGCAGAAGTCACTATCTGCAGTTATTTTGGAGCCCCCCCCAAAAATAAAGTCTCTCACTGCTTCCATTGTTTCCCCATCTATGTGTCAAGAAGTGATGGGACTGGATGCCATGATCTTCAGTTTTTAAATGTTGAGTTTTAAGCCAGACTTTTCACTCTCCTATTTCACTTTCATCAACAGACTCTTTAGCTCTTCTTCACTTTCTGCCATAAGGGTGATATCATCTGTGTATCTGAGGTTATTGATATTTCTCCCACCAATATTGACCCCAGCTTGTGCTCCATCCAGTCTGGCATTTCACATGATGTATTCTGCATATAAGTTAAAAGCAGGGTGAAAATATACAGCCTTGAAGTACTCCTTTCCTGATTTGGAACCAGTCTGTTGTTCCATGTCCAGTTCTAACTGTTGCTTCTTGACCTGCAAACAGATTTCTCAGGAAGAAGTTAAGGTGGTATGGTATTCCCATCTCTTTAAGAATTTTCCATAGTTTGTTGTGATCTATGCATTCAAAAAGGCTTTGGCATAAACAATAAAGCAGAAGTACGTGTTTTTTTCTGGAATTCTCTTGCTTTTACCATGATCCAAAGGATGCTAGCAATTTGATGTCTGGCTCCTCTGCCTTTTCTGAATCCAACTTGAACATCTGGAAGTTCATGGTTCATGTACTGTTGAAGCCTGGCTTGGAGAATTTTGAGCATTACTTTGCTAGTGGTAAGATTAGTCCAATTGTGTGGTAGTTTGAACATTCTTTGGCATTGGAATTGGAGTGAAAACTGACCTTTTCCAGTCCTGTGGCCACTGCTGAGCTTTCCAAATTTGCTGGTGTATTGAGTGCAGCACTTTCACAGCATCATCTTTTAGGATTTGAAATAGCTCAACTGGAATTCCATCACCTCCATTAGCTTTGTTTGTAGTGATGCTTCCTAAGGCCAGTTTGACTTTGCATTCAAGGATGTCTGGCTCTAGATGAGTGATGAAAGCATTGTGGTATCCATGAAGATCTTTTTTGTAGAGTTCTTCTGTGTATTTTTGCCACCTGTTCTTAATATCTTCTGCTTCTGTTAGATCCATTTTCAGTAGATTATTAAATTGAAGTCCACTCAGATAGTTCCTACTGTAAATAACCAATAATAATCTGTCATCCTTTCAGCACTTGCTTTCTGAAATTGTTCTGGCAATGAACTCAGCTGGTAGGTATTCTTCTAAGTGATTTAAAATAACAGATTTAGAAACTTCAGATGCATACCCACTGTGAATAGAAATCCAAAAAGGATAATTTTCTCCTATAGATAAGATTCCTCATTGCAGAGAACCTCATCTTCCATCAGCCAGTTAGGTTAATTCAGTAGCACCATCAGTGCACAAGTAAGATTGTGGCCTCTAGTAAGGAATTCTTTCCTATGATATGTGTTAGATAAGAGTCAAGCTTTTTCATGTTTTTCTCTAACTTCAAGGCAATGTAGCTCAGTTGGATGCAAGATTAGTAGTCCAAAATTATTATTGGGGATCACAAGTCATTCTTACTGATAGAAAATGTAATTTTGATAGAAATTAGCTCTAAGTTCTGAAAGAAGCAAGTAAAACCAAATCTGATTTCTATTTCCAGATATATTTGCATTTCTGTCCATACATGTATGTGTTCATGCATGCATGTGTATCTGGCCATTTCTTTATACAACTTCCTGTGTAACAATCCAACGAAACTTAAGAAGTAATTGAAGAAAATATTCACTTTGCAAAAAATTTTAGTAAGTACTTATTGAAATAAAAGCCTTACATTTGTATATATTAATGTGTATTAATAATATAATGTATACTTATATGTCCTACTATGTGATTTATACATATTAATATATTGCTATACACATAAGTAGCTTCCCTGGTGGCTCAGAGATTAAAGCATCTGCCTGTAATGTGGGAGACCCAGGTTCAATTCCTGGGTCAGGAAGGTCCCCTGGAGAAGGAAATGGCAACCCACTCCAGTATTCTCACCTGGAGAATCCCATGGATAGAGGAACCTTGTAGGCTACAGTCCACGGGGTCACAAAGAGTCAGACACAACTGAGCGATTTCACTTTCTATACCCATAAGTCATATGTGTATATTAATTAATGCATTAATATGTTAATACTTTTATATAGTAACACATATATTAAGGTATATTATATATGTGTATATATATGTATATTCTGTACATACTATCTGTATAAGATACATTATAAAATATGTATATAATAATATATACATACAAGGCTTATGCATATATTAATATATATTAATTTTGTATGTTAAGACAAGTAAATTAAAAAAACTAAGATCATGGCATCTGGTCCCATCACACTATGGTATATAGATTGGTAAACGATGGAAACAGTGAAAGACTTTAATTTCTTGGGCTCCAAAATCACCGTGGATGCTGACTTCAGCCATGAAATTAAAACAAACTTGCTCCTCAGAAGAAAAGCTATAACAACCCTAGACAGTGTATTAAAAACCAGAGACATTGCATTGCCAACAAAGTCCATATAGTCAAATCCATGGGCTTCCCTTGTGGCTCAGCTGGTATAGAATCCTCCTGCAATGCAGGAGACCTGAGTTCGATCCCTGGATTGGGAAGATCCCCTGGAGAAGGGAAAGGCTAACCACTCCAGTATTCTGGCCTGGAGATCTCCACAGACTGTATAGGCCATGGGGTTGCAAAGAGTTGGACACGACTGAGAGACCTTAATTTTCATTTCGCGTTCATTGTTTTTCCATTGGTCACATATGGATGTGAGAGTTGGACCATAAAGAAGGCTGAGCACGAAAGAATTGATGTTTTGAACTGTGGTGTTGGAGAAGACTCTTGAGAGTCCCTTGGACTGCAAGGAGATCCAACCAGTCCATCCTAAAGGAGATCAACCCTGAATATTCATTGAAAGGAATGCTGAAGCTGAAGCTCCAATATTTTGGCCACCTCATGCAAAGACTCGACTCATTGGAAAAGACTCTGATGCTGGGAACGATAGAAGTCAGGAAAAGGGGATGACAGAGGATGAGATGGTTGTATGGCATGTCTGACTCATTGGACATGCGTTTGAGCAAACTCCGGAAGCTGGTGAAGTTAGAAAGCCTGAAGTGCTGCAGTCCATGGGGTTGCAGAGTTGGACACAGCTGAGTGACTGAACAACAACATATAAATATATATTGTATATGGTAGGTACTATATGCTCTATACACATATATTAATGTATCTGCACATTCAAGCCTTTTTATTTCAACAAATATTTAGTGAATATTTTTGTTAACTGGGTATTTTCCCCAGTAGCTCAGAGTGTAAAGAATCTGCCTGCAATGCAGGAGACCTGGGTTCAATCCCTGAGTTGGGATGATCCCCTAGAGAAGGGAATAGCAACCCACTCCAGTATTTTTCTCTTGGAAAACACCCTTGCTGTTTGATTGAAGCATAGCTTTCTAGGACGACAGAAGTTTGAACAATTTGGGCTTGATGCCCACCATTAATCTTGCCTAACCATCTATAGGAAATGTGATTGAAGGGTAATAAAGATTAGGAAGACACATCTCCATTAGAAATATTTGCCCTGAACACTTCTGACTTTATTTTTATTTTTTTCCTTCTCTGACCCAGTCTCTTAATTTGATTAAAATTATTATTTAATTACCAATACTGAGTTCCAACTATTCTATTGAGCTGTTGAATAATATATATGCCTTTAATTTTTAGCACATTTTTGAGAAATATCTTATTTTCTAGTTAGGAAAAAAAAAAAAAAAAAAAAACTTGTCTAATGTCACACACAACCCTGACTGGAAACAATATCCTCCTAACTTCAAAATCCATGATTTCCCAAATAGATTCTTAGCTTTCCTAAGGACTTAGGATTTCACTCACTGTTTATTTTCAGTAACTTAGATGCATATGAGTAATTTATTTTAATCCAAGCCTTCTGGAAGAGAAAAGTTTGGCTTTATTTCTATATTTCTTGTTCCACTTCTTCAGGACTGGAATGTTGAAATATAGAAAGTATTTGCAATTAAAAATAAATACTAAGTGCATTCCAAGGTTTCTTTTTGTTTGCTGTGTAATAAACACAGTGAAATTCCCCGAGGTGTATAGGGATAGAGCAAAAAATGATCATGTTATGATGCTTCTGTACAAATCATTCCAGAAGATTATATTTAAGTTAGTGTTTCTAATTCAGTTTTGTCCTGTGGAGTTCAAATACATCTACAACTTATATAAAATAATTCATCAAAGTTAAAATGATTATTGGCATGTCTGACTGTGCAATCACTCCTACATTTGACATTTAACAAGTAGGCAAGATTGCCTCCTAATTTGGAGGTGGTACAATTTCCGAGGCCTTAGTATGGGTACATTGCTTACCGTGAGATTCACCTTAGCTCTAGGAGTTGTGTTGATCAAAACGTAATCTAAACAGAAGCTTCATGAAAATAAAAATGTCTTTTTCCATTAGTTCTGATAGGAGAGCAGTCTTGAATGTCTTGTGATCCCCATGTTGTTGTTTAATAATGCATATTTTGACTGAATAATTATTACCCTATCTAAAAAAAGATGATTTCAGAAGTTGGGCTTTTTCTTTTGTTTATAAATGGAAGGATTTTACAACTGCAAGAAAACTTAGGTATTTCTGTTCATTCATTATGCATATGTATTTTCTATTTTTAAACAGAGTTATATTTTATTTTATTTCTAACATAATAAAGAAAATCAACTTTATATCTAAAGGTACTACAGATGAAAGAAGAGACCCTAGGAAAAATGCTTGGTAACATGTAAAAAACAAAGTTACTATTCTTTTTTTTCTTAATTTTTATTTGGATATAGCTGCTTTATAGTGCTGTGTTAATATCTGTTGTAAAACGAAGTGACTCAGCTGTGTGAATACATGTGTCCCCTTCCTCTCGGACCTCCCTCCTACCACCCACATCCAGGTCACTACCGACCTGGGGATCTTGCTGTGATATACAGCAACATCCCACTAGCTATTTTACACATAGTAATATATATATGTCGATATTACAAATTATAGGAAATGCACTTCATAATTAAAAGAAGAAAGATATTAATGTGTGAAATGCACATGAAAGTAGAAGAAGCCAAAAATGTGAAAAAATATAGAAGTTTATAGTAATAGAGGAAATGTAAATTAATAGAAAATTGGGCTTCTCTTTATCAAATGAACATTTTTTCAAAGGAAGATACTTAATATTGATGAGAGTACATAAAGTATGGTATTTGGGCAGGTGAGGGTGTTTGTTCTGAAACCAAGCTCTTGTGAATACTGAGAGAGGGCTCTGTATAGACTTCTCTCCAATTCTCTGGCATCAGTCAACTTTCTTTACTAGAATGCATTAAGAGGGGAATAACTGGACTTGAAATCTTTTACCTGGTCTTCGGAGGGTTGCAACAACAACAATAACAAAAACAAAAGAAAACTTGTCAGGAATCGCTAATTCCCACTTGCCACTTATTCAACTGGACATTTGCAACTATAGGAGAATTATTCTTAAAATTCAAGGAGCTTTCTCCCAACTAATTTATCTAAAATAACCACATCAATCTCTTCTATCCTTATCTGTGTGTTTATGCATATGCTTCTTTCTTTCCCTTCAAAGTATATCTCAGTGCCTGAAATGTGGTTATTTGGTTTTTGAATTATTTAATTTATTCACCTATCATCTTTTTCAAGAAAGTGAACTGTATAAAGACATGAATGCTCATCTCTTTTACCTCAAAATTTTCAGAAACTAAACAATGGCTGGTACAGAGATTGAAATATTTACATATTATTTTATATTATGACAATAACATGCTAATGGAAGAAAGCAAAGAGGAACTAAAGAGCCTCTTGATGAGGGTGAAGGTGGAGAGTGGAAGAAAAGAGCTGGCTTAAAACTTAATATTAAAAAATCCAAGATCATGGCATCCAGATCTATGACTTCATGCAAACAGAAGGAGAAAAGCTGGAAGTAGTGACATATTTTCTATTCTTGGGCCCTAAAATAACTGCAGATGGTGACTGCAGCCATGAAATCAGTAGACGTTTGCTTCTTGGCAGGAAAGCTATGATAAATCTAGACAGTGTGTTGAAAAGCAGAGACATCACTTTGCTGACAAAGGTCTGTACAGTCAAGGTTATGGTCTTCCCAAAGGTCATGTACTGTTGTGAGAGAGGGACCTTAAAGAAGACAGAGAGCCTGAAATTGATGCCTTCGAACTGTGATGCTGCAGAAGGTTTCTGAAAGTCCCTTGGACAGGAAGCATATCAAACCAGTCAATGTTAAGGGAAATCAGTCTCAAATATTCACTAGAAGGACTCATGCTGGAGCTAAAACTCCAGTGTTTTGGTCATCTGATGTGAACAGATGGCTCATTGGAAAAGCCCCTGATGCCGGGAAAGATTGAGGGCAGAAGGAGAAGAGGTGTCAGAGAGTTAGAGGAATAGATGACATCACCGACGCAATGGCCATGTACTTGGGCAAACCATCAGGTGGTGAGGGACAGGGAGGCCTGTCATGCTGCTGTCCATGGGGCTACAAAGGGCTGGACAGGTCTGGGCGACTGAAAGCAACGACAATTAATGCGTGTTTCCCAAGTGGCGCCAGTGGTAAGGAATCTGCCTGAAAACAGGAGCTGTAAAGGCCGTGGGCTTGTTCTCTGGGATGAGAAAACTCCTTGGAAGAAGGCATTGCAACCCACTCCAGTATTGCTGCTCAGAGAGTGCCACGGACAGAGAGCCTGACTGGCTGCAACCCATAGGGTCACAAGGAGTTGGAGACAACTGAAGTGACATAGCACACACATATTAATATTGTTGTTGTTGCTATTCAGTCACTCAGTTGAGTCCGACTCTTTACCACACCATGGACTGCAGCACACCAGGCCTCCCTGTGCGTCACCATCTCCCGGAGTTCGCCCAAGTTCATGTTCATTGCATCACTGATGACATCCATCCATCTCATCCTCTGACTTCCTCTTCTCCTTCTGCCCTTGATCTTCCCCATCATTAGGGATTTTTCCAAGGAGTCATCTGTTCACATCAGATGACCAAAATGCTGGCGTTTCAGCTACAGCAACAGTCCTTCCAGTGAATATTCAGGGTTGATCTCCCTTAAGATTGACTGGCTTGATATCCCTGATGTCTAAAGGAATCTCAGGAGTCTTCTCCAGAACCACAGTTCAAAGGCATCAATTCTTTGCTATTCTGCTTTTTTTACAGTCCAACTTTCACAACCATACATGACCACTGGGAAGACCATAGCCTTGACTAGACGGACATCTGCCGGCAGAGTAATGTCTCTGCTTTTCAGCACACTGTCTAGGTTTATCATCCCTTTCCTGCCAAGAAACAAATGTCTTCTGATTCTGTGGCAGTATCTGTATATTAATGTACATAAATATTTAAATATAAATATACATCAAATATATCTTCAATTTAACACATATAATTAAATATATGTATCATATATATTGTTCAGGAAGAATGAAAGAAAAAGAATAAGGGAAGAAAGGAAGCCAAGAAAAAGAGAAGGAATGAAATCAAGCAAATGCGGAACGAAAGAATGGAGAAAATAAAGAGCAATTACAGAAAATGAAAGACAGAGAAGAAAAAGAAGGCAAGAATTTTGAGTGTCTTATACTTCTTTGTGCACTTAATAATAAGTGTACAGAGATAATTCTCAGTGTAGTATTTAACAGAATGTCATTCATATATAAGCCAATAACCTGAGAGCAAAGCTTCAGTATATTGTTCATCCCATTTCTCCCTTGTATTCTGTATTCAACATGTGCCATTTCTTCAGGGTTCTTCAGTGCTATGTGGAAGAGCCTGTGTAGAAGAGAGGAAATTTATTTACCCTTTGCCCTCCAATCCATTTGCTATAACCTTCTTCTGGCCCTCTTTTCACAAGGGTCAGTCTTAGAGAAATGGCCTTCTCACAAGTATCCATTCTTCCCCCGTTCAGTTCAGTTCATTGGTCAGTCATGCCCAATTATTTGCAACCCCATGGACAGCAGCATGCCAGGCGTCCTTGTCGATCACCAACTCCAGTTTACTCAAACTCGTGTCCATTGCGTTGGTGATGCCATCTAATCATCTCAACCTCTGTCGGCCCCTTCTCCTCCTGCCTTCAATCTTTTCCAGCATCAGGGTCTTTTCAAATGGATCAGTTCTTCACATCAGGTGGCCAAAGGATTAGAGTTTCAGCTTCAGCATCAGTCCTTTCTATGAATATTCAGGATTTATTTCCTTTAGGATGGACTTCCCCAAGTACAAGATCTTCTTCCCCAAAATCCTGTCAAATTAATTTCTCTAAACCAGCGATCAATTCATGCCCACTCAAAATAAAATCTAAGTCTTCATTAAAAGCAGAACAAGGATGAATCTTCTTTCCCTCACAATCAGATAGATTCTCCCATAAAGTTGCCCATCATCTTTTCTAGTGTATTTGGCCAGTAGTGATACGGCATAGGAGCTCTGGTCACAAACCAAAAGATCCCATTCTTTGGTCATGTGGCTTTGGGAAAATTAATCATCACTTTTCACGTGGAAAAATGTCTATGAGGAGTGCCTGTGTTACAGAGCTGCTGCAATAATTGTGAGCCATAAAGCACCTGGACCCCGGGCTTCAATTTCAGTGCCATGTTTGCTGTGTAATTTTGAGCACAAACTTAAGGGCTCTGCGATGTAGCTTCTCAAGTGTAAAACGAAGATAGTACCTACTTCAAAACGTTCTTATAGGGTTTAAGTAAACATCTGAAGGCTCTTCGGGCATGTAATAATGTTCATATATGCTTATTTGGGGTCTTCCCCGGTGGTTCTAGTGGTAAAGAACCTGCCCGCCAATGCAGGAGACATAAGAGATTCAGGTTCAATCCCTGGGTTGGGAAGAACCCATGGAGGAGAGCATGGCAATCACTCCAATATTCTTGCCTGGAAAATCCCAAGGACAGAGAAGCCTGGCAGGCTACAGTCCATGGGGTCACAAAGAGTCAGACACGACTGAAGTGACTGAGCACACACTCTTCCATGTTCACTTATAAGACACATAATTTTAGCCAAATGTTCACTTTAAAAATTAAATTTACCCTGGTTTCTTTCATGTGTTTCCATTTTGTTTTCAACAGAAGATCTATTCTGAGATTCTGCCAATAAACATCCTTCTCACTCTTCAAGGCTCCTCCCTGGGGCCTTCTCTGGGTTCGTATTGAAGTCCTAATCTATCTACAAATTCTTATATCTCTCTTCCTTAAGAATTCAACAATGTATGCCTTTCTTACAATATTACCGTTTCCCTTTATTTTCTAACTGAAAAAAAAAGTTTTTAGTTAGTTGAGATTTTATTCTTGCAGGTATGGCATTTTTCTTGCTTCATGGATCACAGCCTTGTCATGGCAAAGAGATTGGCATAAATCAATGAAACTGTGAGTCATGCCATGCAGGGTCATCCAGGATGGATGGGTCATGCTGGAAAGTTCTGACAAAATATGGTCCACTGGAGGACCATGGCAAACCACTCCGGTATACTACAGTGAGAATGCCATGAACAGTATAAAAAGGCAAAACGATATGACACCTAAGCATGAGTTCCCCAGAACAGAAGGTGTCCAACAGGCTACTGGGGAAGAGGGAGCGCAAGGTCAAGGGCACTGACCTTGGAGAAAGAATGAAGTCACTAGGCTAAAGCACAAACACTGCTTGGTTATGCACATGTATGGTGGTGACAATAATGTCCAATACTGTAACTGACAGTTGCATAGGAACCTGGAATGTTAGGTCCATGAAATCAAGGTAAATTAGATGTGGTCAAGCATGAAATGGCAAGAATGAATATAGACAGTTTAGGAATCAGTGAACTAAAATGGACAGGAATGGGTGAATTTAATTCAGATGACTATTTATATCTACTACTGTGGGCAAGAATCCCTTAGAAGAAATGGAGTAGCCCCCATAGTCAACAAAATAGTCCAAAATTCAGTACCTGGGTGGAATCTCAAAAATAACAGAATGATCTTGGTTTGTTTCCAAGGCAACCACTCAACATCAGAATAGATGCTGAATTCTAGATTCAAGTCTATGTCCCAATCATTGATGCTGAGAATCTGAAGTTGACCAGTTCTATGAAGACCTATAAGACTTTCTAGAACTAATACCAAAAAAGAAAAAATGATGTCCTTTTCATCATAGGGGACTGGAATGCAAAAGTAGGAAGTCAATAGATACCTGGAGTAACAAACAAGTTTGGCTGTGGAGTACAAAATGAAGCAGGGCAAAGGCTAGCGGAGTTTTCCCAGGAGAACAAGCTAGTCATAGCAAACACCCTTTTCCAACAACACAAGAGATGACTCTACACATAGACATAACCAAATGATCAATATAGAAATTAGATTGATTTTATTCTTTGCAACCATAGATGGATAAATTCTGCATAGTCAGTAAAAACAAGACCAGGAGTTGACTGTGGCTTAGATCATAAACTGCTTAGTACAAAATTCAGACTTAAATTTTAAAAGTAGGAAAAAAACCACTAAGCCATTTAGTCATGACTTAAATCAAATCCCTTATAATTATACTGTGGAAGTGATGAATAGATTCAAGGGATTAGATCTGGTAAAGAGAGTTCTTGAAGAAATATGGACAGAGGTTCTTAACATTGTACAGGAGGTGGTGACCAAAATTATCCCAAAGAAAAAGAAATGCAAGAAGCATAGCACTTGTCTGAGAAAGCTATAAAAAAATAATTGAGGAAAGAGAAGTAAAAAGCAAGGGAGAAGGGGAAAGATACACCCAACTGCATGCAGAGTTCCAGAGAATAGAAAGGAGAGCTAAGAAGACATTCTTCAATGAACAATGCAAAGAAATAGAGGAAAACAATAGAATGGAAAAGGCCAGAGATCTCTTCAAGAAAAGTGGAGATATCAAGGGGACATTTTATGCAAGGATGGACATGATTAAGGACAGAAATATTAAGGACATAACAAAAGCAGACGAGATTAAGAAGAGGTGGTGAAAATACATCGACAACTGTACCATAAATGTCTTAATGACTAGGCTAACTGTGATGGTGGGGTAACTCATATAGAGCTAGACATCGTGGAGTGTGAAGTCAAGGGGGCCTTATGAACCAGAGCACTTTCTAACACCATACACAAAAATGAACTCAAAATGGATTAAAGATCTAAATGTAAGACCAGAAAATATAAAACTCCTAGAGGAAAACATAGGCAGAACACTCTGACATAAATCACAGAAGGATCCCCTATGACCCACCTCCTAAAATAATGGAAATAAAGGCAAAAATAATCAAATGAGACTTAAAAGCTTTTTCACAATGAAGGAAACTATAAGCAAGGTGAAAAGACAGCCTTCAGAATGGGATAAAATAATAGCAAATGAAAGTGAAGTTGTGTCCGACTCTTTGCGACCCTGTGGACTGTAGCCTACCAGGCTCCTCCATCCATGGGATTCTCCAGGCAAGAACACTGGAGTGGGTTGCCATTTCCTTCTCCAGGGGATCTTCCCAACCAAGGGATCAAACCCAGGTCTCCTGCATTGCAAGTAGACACTTTAACCTCTGAGCCACCAAGGAAGCCCTATAGCAAATGAAGCAACTGACAAAGAATTAGTCTCAAACATATAGAAGCAAGTCGTGCAGCTCAATACCAGAAAGATAAATGACCCAATCAAAAAAACGGGCCAAAGAACTAAACAGACATTTCTCCAAAGACATACAGATGGCTAACAAACACATCAAAAGATGCTCAACATCACTCATTAAAATTAGCAGTTCCTGCATGCTTTTTCTGTAAATAAGAAAATCAAAACCACAATGAGGTACTGTCTCACGCTGGTCAGAATGGCTACTATCAAAAAGTCTACAAATAATAAATGCTGGAGAGGTTGTGCAGAAGAGGGAACCCTCTTACACTGTTGGTAGGAATGCAAACTAGTATAGCCACTATGGAGAACAATGTGGAGGTTCCTTAAAAACCTGGAAATAGAACTGCCATATGACCCAGCAATCCCACTGCTGGGCATACACATGGAGGAAACCATTTTTGAAAGAGACATGTACCCCAGTGTTCATCACAGCACTGTTTACAATAGCCAGGACATGGAAGCAACCTAGATGCCCATCAGCAGACAAATGGATTAGAAAGCTGTGGTACATATACACAATGGAATATTACTCAGCCATTAAAAAGAGTGCATTTGAATCAGTTTTAATGAGGTGGATGAAAATGGAGTCTGTTATACAGAGTGAAGTAAGGCAGAAAGAAGAACACCAATACAGTATATTAATCATATATATGGAATTTAGAAAGATGATAACGATGGCCCTATATGCACAACAGGAAAAGAGACGCAGATATAAAGAACAGACTTTTGGACTCTAAGAGAAGATGAGGGTGTATTGATTTGAGAGAATAGTTTTGAAACATGTATGTTACCATATGTGAAATAGATGACCATTCCAAGTTCAATGCATGAGACAGGGCACTGAGTGCGGAGCACTGGGACAGCTGAGAGGGAGGGGATTGGAGAGAGGGGCGAGGGGGAGGGGGGAGGGTCGAGGGAGGAGGGGAGGGGGAGGGAGACACGTGCACACCTGTGGCTGATTCATGTCAATGTATAGCAAAAACCACTACAATATTGTAAAGTAATTCACCTTCAGTTAAAATTTAAAAAGAAAGAGAGAAAGAAAAAACATAATCGAACTATAGGATGATGTTATAAATGAAGAAGTGGTTTCCCACTTAAAGCATTCCAACTG
Organism: Hydropotes inermis; assembly: GCA_020226075.1. Lineage (NCBI taxonomy): Eukaryota > Metazoa > Chordata > Mammalia > Artiodactyla > Cervidae > Hydropotes > Hydropotes inermis. The sequence continues at coordinate 3,271,788 of CM035281.1, read as the reverse complement.
AAACGATCAAACCCTGTATCAGCTAAATAAATTCACTGCACTAGATTCAACTCACAAGCCTTAAATTTAAGCCCACTAGTCTGGACTTGTATTTCAAAAAGAAAAACAAAAAAGAAATGTGAAGAGCATGCATGTGATTAATTGTGGAGGTGGGAGGTGGGGGTGATGTGTATTCTGAATGCATCTGGAAGAGGGTAGCAAGTGGCAGGCTGGGCTCTACCACTGTGTCCTGATGGATTGTCCAAACCTTCTCTCCTCTGTATCTGGTGCAGTGCAAAGCAGTCTTTTTCTAGATGGTCAGGTAACATGTATTGGACTGTATATATTGAATTCCATCTGTACAATCACTTCTTGGCATCCATGCCTGATTCAGTTCCTTGACAGGTCATCCTGTTTCTCCGTAGTTAAAGACTTAAGCTCTAAATTGACAATTCCCGAAATCGTTCTGAAACCCTTTAATGTAAAAAAGTTTCAACATAAACCCTGCTCTCTCTTGTTCCATTCTGGGCTCACATAGGTAGCTCTGTAGGGATAATAATGTGACATAAAGAGACATTTTTTAGTGTTTATAGTTAAAGGGGACTTTGTGTAAAAGCTTTAAAATCAAACTCATGGGAAAAATTCAAGCATTAACAGAATTGTTCCACTACTCACTCGGTTCTACCATCCTTCAGAGATTTTAAACTTTGTCTGCCTGTTTCTTTGTCTATTAATAAAGAAAATTATAGGACTCCCTTTATAGTTGATACTTAACTACAAAGACACTCGCAGTGTACAGATTAGGCTGCTGTGGAGAGGACCTTAGTGATCCAGCTCCCTGCCTGCTTCAGAAAATAAGTCAAGGTTGTAAAGATGGCTGTTTGAAGTGATGTCCAAAATGAAGACATCATGGCTTTTTGCCCTTTGCTCTTATTTATTTTGATTTTAGAAAAATCTTTAGAGAAACAGCATGCTCCTTAGCCCTTTCCACTCTACCTCACCATCAGAATTACTGTAAATGTATTTCTTGATTTGATTCACATTTCTCTGCAATCTTTGGCATACCTCATTGTTAGAGGAAGTCCTTCTCCTCTCAACACTGTCCTTGCTTACCCTCATCACCTATGCCAAAATTATCATGCAAATAAGACATAATTCTGATGTAAATTTAAGCTTGTAGACACTGCTTTGCTTTGCAGAGTTCTTGAAAAGGTTTTACATTATCATTTGTCTTCTTTCCTGTATACTTGAGATCTTATTTGCTAATTCATTAGAGGGATAGTTCTTGTCAGTACATAGCTCTTGAAAACACATTCATGTTTTAAGAAGAAAAAAAAAATACAGAAATGTAATCATTCAGTTTTGGGGATTACAGACAGCATAGCTTTGGAGAGATTTATGGGCAGAAAAGGAGATCAAACCAGTCAATCATAAAGGAAATCAGTCCTGAATACTCATCGGAAGGGCTAATGCTGATGTTGAAACTTCAATACTTTGGCCACCTGATGCGAAGACCTGACTCATTAGAAAAGCCCCTGATGCTGGGAAAGATTGAAGGCAGGAGGAGAAGGGGATGACAGAGGACGAGATGGTTGGATGGCATCACTGACTCAACGGACATGAGTTTGAGCAAGGTCTGGGAGTTGGTGATGGACAGGGAGGCCTAGCGTGCAGCAGTCCATGGGGTTGCAAAAAGTTGGACATTACTGAACTGAAAGGATGGGCAGAAAAGTCTTCACAATGTAACATATTAAAGCTAGCCTCTTTCCCCAAGAAGTCAGTTTTGCTTGACTTTTAGCTTTGAAATCAGCCTGAGATTGACTCCCTGACCTAATGTGTGGCCTTGGAAATGTTGCTTGCCTTCCCTGTACCTTATTTTCTTCACCTGTAAGTTAGGTGCATATCAATAGTAATTAGAGCAAAGGAATTTTTACAAGAGTCCAATGAATAATTCACATAAAATATTTAGAAATGTGCTTGACAGAAAGGAAGGTCTCAGCAAAATTCTAGCTGCATTAATTATAATTGTTTTCAAATCCGATAGATTTAGTTAAGACCCCAAATTTACTTCCTACTAATTATTCATCGGAAGGACTGATGCTGAAGCTGGAACTCCAATACTTTGGGCACCTGATGCAAAGAATTGCCCCAATGGAAAAGACCCTGAAGCTGGGAAAGATTGAAATAGGGAAAGCGGACAACAGAGGATGAGATGGTTGGATAGCATCACCAACTCAATGGACATGAGTTTGAGAAAGCTCTGGGAGTTGGTGATGGACACAGAAGCCTGGCATGCTGCAGTTCATGGGGTCACAAAGAGTTGGACATGACTGAGCGGCTGAACTGAACTAAATTTAACTGCATCAGTCTTTAGTTTCCTCATCTGAAAAAGAGACAAAAAGATTACATGAGAAGTCAATGAAATAAGAAATATAGTACCATTATGAATATCCAACATAAAATCACATTTTTGATAAGCATAATGAAGAAAGTGTTTAGTATGTAAAATTAGAGGTCTGTACGGAGTCAACAGTGTTGACTAAAAAATATAGTCACAACCTGAAAGTAGAGAGTTATTTTATTTGGTGGGAATGTTTCAGACTCTCAGCCTAGGAGACAGCACCTCAGTAGCTCTGAGAAAACTGCTCCAAGAACGCAGGATGGGAAGTCAGGCAATATGCAAGACTGCGACAAAGGGATCAGGCAATCCGACCATCAAAGATCAGATCAGGTATCAAGATAAAGAATTTAGCATTCTATGTAGGGGAAGATGGAAGCCTCTGGACTCACTGAATTCATTCCTTTTGTAAGCACTCTCTGGGGCCAATCCTGTTTCCTTGTTCACCTTGCTTCTTGCATTCCCCCAGCTCCTCAACAGTCACTGTGGGGGCTGGCAGCATCTGCTGCATCACAGGGATCCCTCATCCCCTGTGTCTCAGAAGGTAAAGCATCTGCCTGCAATGTGGGAGACACGGATTCTATCCCTGGGTCGGGAAGATTCCCTGGAGAAGGAAAGGGCAGCCCACTCCAGTACTCTTGCCTGGAAAATCCCATAGACGGAGGAGCCTGGTAGGCTACAGTCCATGGGTCGCAAAGATTTGCACACGACTGAGCAACTTCACTTTCTTTCTTTCATTTGTTCATTCGTTCATTCGTTCTTTCACATTTGGAGGCCAGAAATCACTGGTGTCCGTGACATTTCTTCTTTATTAAAATGACAGGAGATATTTTTATTTCACTATATTCAATAAATATAAGTTTTCTGTCTCTGCTATTCTAACCTTCTGTTCTGTTCATTGTCTTTCTTGATCGGTCACTAAGCTGTGTCCAACACTTTGTGATCCCGTGAACTGCAGCCCGCCGGGTTTTCCTGCTCTTCACTATCTCCCAGAGTTCGCTCAAACTCATGTCCATCAAATTAATGACGCCATAACCATCTCATCATCTGTGGCCCCCTTCTCCTCTTGCCCTCAATCTTTCCCAGTATCAGAACTCTTTTGAATGAGTCAGTTCTTTGAATCAGATGGCCAAAGTATTGGAACTTTAGCATCAGTCCTTCCAGTGAATATTCAAGGTTGATTTCCTTTAGGACTCACTGATTTTACCACCTAGCAGCGACTCTCAAAACTGTCCTCCAGCACCACAATTCAAAAGCATCAATTCTTCAGTACTCAGCCTTCTTACGGTCCAACTCACATCTTAAGTGACTACTAAAATATACATAACTTTGTCTATGCACACCTTGTCAACAAAGTGATGTCTCTGCTTTTTAATACCCTGTCTAGGTTTGTCATAGCTTTTCTTCCAAGGAGCAAGCATCTTTTAATTCCATGGCTGCAGTTGCTGAAAATAGTAGCATTTATAAAATAACTTTTTCTTTCTAATGCTGAGACTGCTCGATGAAGTGAATACTACATAATTACTGACACCCCCCTTCATGCACTAACAAGTGCTAGGTTGTGAAATTTTACAATTAAAGTAGTAAACAATTGCAATCTCTTATTTAAATTAAATTAAAAACAACAAGAACAGCTTTGTAAAACAGATTCTGGCCTATCCATAAATAAGTTTTAAAATAATCTTTTGAAAAAAAATGCTGAAAAAGAAGATTAAGGTTTTTTTTTCCATTTATTTTTGTTAGTTTCAGGCTAATTACTTTACAATATTATAGTGGTTTTTGCCATACATTGACATTGTGTGTTAGTCAGAAGGAATTTTATCTTATTTCTCACCACCCCCCTTTTCGCTAGGCACCTGCCATTCTACTCTGCACTGAGAACTCAGCAGTGACTAAGATACTGTCATTATCCTCAAGAAGCAGCCTGGCCTGGCAGAGCCTCTAGTCTGTGAGAAATAACTGTGAAGATTTTCCTTATATCTAATATTTTCATTAGTGATAGAGGATCAAAATATTCATAGACCATGAATGAGGATGGGCTGCTGAGATGACCTCAAATGTTATATTGTACTATTACTATTCACTTTCATCTAGCACTTAGATTTTGGGGAAATTCAGCAATACATAGGGCAACTGAAGCCTTAATTCATCTGAAAAGCATTTAAAATTCATTGTAGAACTGTTGGAATGTATTGCCAAGGTTACAGTGGAATAAGGTAACTGATGTTAATGTCCGATTCCATCCGCTGTGGAAAAGTTCCCAGTTTCCATGTGTGTTAGTTGCTCAGTTGTGTCCAACTCTTTGGGACCCCATGGACCATAGCCCCACAGACTCTGTCTGTGGGATTCTTCAGGCAAGAATACTAGAGTGGGTTGCCATTTCCTTCTCCAGGAGATCTTCCCAGCCCAGGGATTGAACCCATGTCTCCTGAATTACTGGCAGATTCTCTAACATCCGAGGTACTAGGGAAGTTTCTCTCATTTCCATAGTTACCAATAAGTTTCTGTTTCCACATTCATCCTGTTCTGAGTTTTGTTTCCGCTGGATCCAGAACTTTTCTGTCAGGCCAAGGTTAGGCCCCCAGTGGCCTCTTTCCAATCAGTCCTTCTTTTTAGTTCTGGATATGAGAAATTATACTACAGCAATGCCAAAAAATTTAAAGTAAATATCAGTCATTTTATGAGTAAAAATCCAGTCTCACTTCCTAAATTTGGACTATAGATTTTTTGCATGTCCTCTTCTCTCCTTCCTTATTTTAATCTTCTCTCTTAACTCCCAGGCTCCAGGACCTGTTCATTTCTCATGCAGATGATTTATTCTTTTATTAATCTTTATTTGTTTCCTTGTCCAGATGAGAGATAATTTATGTGCTTAAAGTTGTACCTCTTTCTCCAAGCATCATTTAATCATATTTCTAAAACAGAAAGACATTCTGAACATTAATTCAAGATAATATATAGCTTTACTCTTCTATAATATGTGGGGGAAAAAATCAGATGATTTAGCAACAAAAGTCACATGTATACCTTGTCCTCCATATGGACTCTATACTTTCTTGTGAATGAAATTTTTATTTTAAACTCCTTTGAATCCTCTCTTTCATCTAAGATAGCACTCTAAACATACTACTCATGGAAGGCAGAGGATTTTCTGCAGGCAAAGAGAACATACGTTGCTCTTTTGGTTGCAGCAGCGGATTGTAGGACGTAGAATGCTATGGAAAGTCAGATTTTCTTGCTAGACTCTGTTACTGCTTACCATATGAATTGGGGTACATCATTTAATTATACTGAGTTTTAGTGTCTTCATTTGCAAAACTGATTTTATATGTCATACTAATGTTGTTAAAACTAAATAAGGTAAAGAAATAAAAATATAATTATGTTTCTTCTCTTCACGATATATAGTTTTGTGAATGCTTTAAAAAGTACAAACGAAAAGTTTGAAGTGCTTTCCATGACTGTCATGCAAATATAAAGGGAGACTTTGATTGAATCTGGGTATTGTGTCTCAGTAGTCCTTCAGCCAACTTGCTTCATTCCTAGTAAACAATAGGGAATGAGCCATATCTCTAGTTTGTCAACTAGATGCTCTAGCATCTGCTATATACAAGCATATGCCAGACACACATATCCAGGGAAAACCTGATGTTATCCTTAAGTCACCTGGCTTGGTTCCCTTTAGGGCTCCCTTTCTCTTTTGGAAGAGCCTTCCATAGAGGGCATGATTTTCAAATAAAAGCATTCAACGAGGACTCCACACCCCCAAGCACCTCCCCTGTTAGGCTCTCTAACTCCAGCCATTATACACCTGAACTGATCACCCAGGGCCAGGTGCCAGAAAACTCGAGGCAACCCTTATGGCCAGAGAGCCTGTGCCATTATCCAAGTTAGTTGATCCAGAGTTTTCTTATCTTTTCTCATCTGTTTCCCTTACCCTTGCCATGGAAATTACAATAAAGGCTCTTGCCCATAAATCTCCCCATTCTACCTGCCTCAGAAACAACTCTGGAAATTCTCAATTGCCTCCTGCCTCCCCCCAACCATGACATGATATATCCTCTTTCTTGTGAGATTTTTTAAGCACAGAAAACTATCTATTCCACAACAATCAGCTCCTGATCTATTATCTTTACAATACCTCAAATTTTCTAGCAATATACTTTGTTTAAAACATCAGCATAATTCAATGCAGTGTCACTGGGCACATCTGGCTTTTGTGACATTAAGCCAATTGGTGGTCCCACTGACTTTTTCTCTTAATTAGATTTCTGAAAATGAATTAGATTGACTTATAGTTATATTCTTTATTTATAAATAACTGTCAGTATGTGGTTTCTTCTTGCCCTTAATATTGTCATTTTAATTATTTTTGAATATGTGATGAATAAACAGACTCTTATGGGACTCAAACACCAGTAGGGCAGAGAGGAAACTCAAATAACAAGACAAACATATGTAAACTGACATGTGTGAAAATTCCTAGAAAGAAGAGTCATGAGATACTTGAAGATGCTTTACCATAGCTGGAAGGTCAAAGAGAGATTCTCCGTGGAAGTGAGATCTGTGGTGGGATCTGAATGATGAGTAGGACTTAAGAGGCAAGAAAAGGGAGATCTCTCTTCTGCTGGGTGTATGAGAAATGAAAAGGCTTTGCTGCCTCACCTTCATCATCCATAGAGTCTTCTATAAAATCAAAACCAAAAACAAAACAAAAACTTGGAAAACAGTAAAATGTGTACACTAAGTCCTCTCCATGTGAGCCTTCAATTGCAAACTTTTAAGGATGCAGATGTGTGTTCATACATCTACTCATTTAAATTAGCTCCAGCATCTGGCATATATGGTCACTTGCGTGCATCCTCTACAAGTGGCTATACTTCTGTGCACTTCCCCGTTTAGTGCTGTGTAGAGTATCGCACTGCAGCATCTTTATTTCAAGCCCAGGATGTTTGGAAGCCAGTGTAAAAGCAGCAGTGATGTAACTGGTACTGTACTGTACTTTCCAAGATACTCTACGATAAGATTAAAAATGTTCTCCTTATTTTCTTTGCTTTTAGTGTAATATTTGTGTGGAAAGTATTGTCAACCTATTACAATACAGTTCTATTAAGCCAATTTTGTTAGTTACCTACCTAAACTAATTATGTTGGACTTAACAAATAAATTGGACTCATCAACATGCTCTTAGAACAGAACTCATTTGTATGTAGAGGACATACTGGCTTGTGTTTAAATCTAATTGTGTTTAATCCCTAGAATTTTGCACAACTGGTATAGTTTTGATAGGAAATTTGATAATAAAGATATTTTTATTCAGATTTGTGACCAAAGGCCCATGTTAGGTTTCAGTTCAGTTCAGTTGCTCACTTGTGTCATACTGTTTGTGACCCCATGGATTGCAGCATTCCAGGCCTCCCTGTCCATCACCAACTCCTAGAGCTTGCTCAAACTCATGCCCATTGAGTCAGTGATGCCATCCAACCGTCTCATCCTCTGACGTTCCATTCCCCTCCTACCTTCACTCTTTCCCAGCATCAGGGTCTTTTCCAATGAGTCAGGTTTTTGCACTGGTGGCCAAAGTATTGGAGCTTCAAAATCAGTCCTTTCAATGAATATTCAGGACTGATTTCCTTTAAGATTGACTGGTTTGATCTCCTTGCAGTCCGAAGGACTCTCAAAAATCTTCTCCGACACCACAGTTCAAAAGCATCGATTCTTCAGTGCCCAGCTTTCTTTATAGTCCAACTCTCACATCCATACATGACTACTGGAAAAATCATAGCTTTGACTAGATGGACCTTTGTCAGCAAAGTAATGTCTCTGCTTTTTCATACGCTGTCTAGGTTGGTCATAGTTTTTCTTCCAAGGAGCAAGCATCTTTTAATTTCACGGCTGCAGTCACCATCTGCAGCAATTTCGGAGCCCAAGAAAATAAAGTATGTCACTGTTTCCACTGTTTCCCCATCTGTTTACCATGAAGTGATGGGACCAGATGCCATGATCTTTGTTTTTTGAATGTTGAGTTTTAAGCCATCTTTTCACTCTCCTCTTTCACTTTCATCAAGAGGCTCTTTAGTTCCTCTTCACTTTCTGCCATAAGGGTGGTGTCATCTGCATATCTGAGGTTATTGATATTTCTCCCAGCAATCTTGATTCCAGCTTGTGCTTCTTCCAGCCCAGCGTTTCTCATGATGTACTCTGCATATAAGTTAAATAAGCAGGGTGACAATATACAGCCTTGATGTACTCCTTTCCCAATTTGGAACCAGACCATTATTTCATGTCCAGTTCTAACTGTTGCTTCTTGACCTACATACAGATTTAATGTAAAATGTAGTCTGAAATTAAAAAGTAATTACCTAAATTAACCCTAAAACTTTGTTTTGATACTAATGTTGAGTATGGTACTGGAAATATAATATTTCTTCTTATACTGGACAGATGTTACAATGTATGCAATATATTTTCTATGTGTACATACCATCATATCCATTCATTTGTTCATATATGAAATATTTATTGAGAAGCTACTAAGTCATAGATATACAAAATGGAATGAGTCAGATTTCTAGGCTAAGGGATTTAAAACAGAGTTGAAGGTACAAAAAGTCAGAGGATTATAACACAAGGATAGCTGTACACAAAAGGCTTTTGTGGAGACAGAAAGAAGGGAAATTTTATTGGACAGAGGGTTCCCATCTACTTTTTAAAGGAAAAGACATTTAACAGGAGCTCTAAAGAATTAAATGGGATAATGGCCCTCAACACCTAAGTGAGGGAGACAGGCTGAGGACACAGTGAAATGAGGAGAGTTAGGGATGTCTTTTAGAGAAATGATTTCATAATCAGAATCTGAGCAACTCATTTTTCACTTTGTAGATAAGGATTTGATGAAACCTGGAGAGCTCAAGTGCCTCGCCAAGGGCTACAGAAGTAATTAGCTCCTTAGCCAGAACCAGACTCTCTGCTTCCTGACTCCACAGGGGCAGGAACTGAAGCCACACAGGGAAAGCGAAAGGACTGTAACATAATGGTGAGGTATTTTAGGACATGTTCTCATCTTGGAGTTTTTTTCAAGGCTCTTTGCTGTCAAGTGTACTTGGGAATAGATTTGTTTCCCTGTCCCCATGTAGCCTCAGAAGGTTACTCTGCAATTGACCCCACAAGAAAAAACCCACAGGTGACAGGAAACTATTATTCTACAAAGAAACTAGCTCACCTCTGGGGTTACAAAAGAGAGAGAAAAAAAAAAAAACACCTTAAAATCAAGGCTAGAAGAATTTTTTAAATAATCAGGAACTTGGAAAACTAATGACCAACCTAGACAGTGTATTAAAAAGCAGAGACATTACTTTACCAACAAAGATCTGTCTAGTCAAAGCTGTAGTTTTTCTATTTGTCATGTGTGGATGTGGGAGTTGGACTATAAAGAAAGCTGAGCACTGAAGAATTGATGCTTTTAAACTGTGGTATTGGAGCAGACTGTTCAGATTCCCTTGGACTGCAAGGAGATAAAACTAGTCCATCCTAAAGAAGATCAGTCCTGGGTGTTTATTGGACGGACTGATGCTGAAGCTGAAACTCCAATACTTGGCCATCTGATGTGAAGAACCAACTCCTTGGAAAAGACCCTGATACTCGGAAAGATTGAAGGTGGGAGGAGAAGGGAAAAACAGAGGATGAGATGATTGGATAGCATCACTGACTTAATGGTCATGAGTTTGAGTAGGCTCCAGGAGTTGATGACGGACAGGGAAGCCTGGCGTGCTGCCGTCCATGGGGTTGCAAAGTGTCAGACACAGCTGAGTGACTGAACTGAACCAAAGTGGAAAACTAATATTAAAGTCTTAGTTTCTTTGGTCATCCTTTACGTAGCGTATGTTGGGATAATAGAGGAACAGAAAGTAAAAGTTGTTGTAGTTGCTGTTTGTTTACTCATTTCCATGTTTGCTCATTTCCATAAATACCATGTAGGGACTGGAAGTACATCTTAGTTTTGTTAGCTGTGTCTTCAAAAGAGCTAAGGCACATATGTTGAATAATGCATCTCTGTATCTTATCTAAATAACATTTTTATTAATTGTTAACACATTCACTCAGAAAATAAAGACCCCGATGCTGGGAAAGATTGAGGGCAGGAGGAGAAGGGGATGACAGAGGATAAGATGGTTGGATGGCATCACCGACTCAATGGACATGGGTTTGGGTGGATTCCAGGAGTTGGTGATGGACAGGGAGGCCTGGCGTGCTATGGTTCATGGGCTCACAAAGAGTTGGACACAACTGAGTGACTGAACTGATTTTCTAAATAATATTTACCAATGGTAAATAGTATTTACCATTGAGATTAACATTGTGCTACCATTTCAAATGCACTATGGTTCTTGATCACTGAGAGTTTAATATCTCTTAATATTGAAAAGGAAAAAAAAAAAAAAAAACAACTAGAAAGCAAAACTCCCAAGCAATCTATTCTCCAGTTGGTGAAATTTCCCTTCCTCGTCAGCCCTGGTTGGGCTTACTCTTATGATCCCTTTAAGATTCAGCTTATGTGTCACTTTTTATTTTCCTGACCTGATCTTTCCCAAATCTATCACACACTCTACATCTTTGCTTGACATCACAGTGCATTTTAATTATAGTGCTGACCACACCAGATTGTGATTATAGGCTAATGTGCTTTCCTCCCTCATTATAGTGTAGACTCTTGAAGGTCAAAGATTATATTTTATTTATTGTTATCTTCTAAATATAAGAATATAAAGCAATTGTATATATTCAAACAATGTTTAAGTGAAGAAAATTAAACATAAGATACACAGCTGTCCCTTTCATAGCAGTATCATGTCATATTCACATTAGCATCCAAGAGAATTCTGAGCTTGACATAAGATAGGAATTCATATGTTTAATGAATAAATGTGATTGAATGGAAGGTGGTCTGAGGGCAAAGTATTAAATGTAATGAACAGTAAAGAAGGAAGATATCTATGGTAACTAAAACAATGAAAAATGTTTATAGATAATTAGAAGGTGTCAGCTGGACCTTGGAAGACCCTAAACTTTAACGGAAACAGAAGAAGGGTATAGGAATTTCAAGTGGGAGATAGCTTTTATAAAGACATATGATTGGATTTTTCCATAACATTTTATGAAAACCTGAACAACCTTTTAGGCCAACCCAATAAATTTGAACACAGGTCAATTAGAATATTGCATTAAGGATGGGCAAGGGCAGTCAGTCAAACCTATATGAGATTCCCAAGGCACAATTTATAGGCCCTTGATGATACAGTATAAGAAATATTAAGTAGATACATATTAATATTCTAACTTTAGTTAGCCAAGCACAGTTATTGCCTGGTAAAGAAACTACAAGTTTCTACAATTCTCAGATGGCATTCATGTTTTGCTCACTTAATTAATGCTAAATGGAAATGCAGATGTGTTAATAACAGGATTTTTGCACTCCACAATACATCACAATGCACAAAATTCACAATTAATAAAATGTCTTTGGTAATATTATCTAAAAATATGTATGATCTCTCTGTTGGTAAAGAGTCCACCTGCAATGCAGGAGACCGTGGTTCAATTCCTGGGTCAGGAAGATCTTCTGGAAGAGGGATAGGCTACCCACTCCAGTGTTCTTGGACTTCCCTTGTGGCTCAGCTGGTAAAGAATCTGCCCACAATCTGGGATACCTGGGTTCAATCCCTGGGTTGAGAAGAGCCCCTGGAGAAGGGAAAGGCTACCCACCCCAGTATTCTGGCCTGGAGAATTCTGTGGGCTGTAGAGTCCATGGGGTTGCAAAGAGTCATACACGACTGAGCAACTCACACTTTCACTTTTCATTTTCATGACTCAATGAGACATTGACTTTTCAGCCCAAACATACAGCTTCTTCTGAAGTCAACTAAAGAAATGTATCCAACCAGAAGATTTACTCAGATAAATCAGATTTAGACTTTGCCTCTCTATGATTGTACTAACTATACTTTCTCTAAGGATATTAAAGAGAACTTCCTCCAGAAAAGCCAGCACATGCCCTGGAATCAGAAGAGTCTTTATTCCACTACTTTCTTTCTTTCTTTCTTTTATGTGGGCCATATTTAGAGACTTTATTGAACTTCTTACAATAAAGTAGATCCCATGAGACATCTGGGATCTCCCATCTGACACTTTGCAACCCTGTGGACCATAGCCTTCCAGGATCCTCTGTCCATGACATTCTCTAGGCAAGAATACTAGAGCAGTTGCCATTGCCTTCTCTAGGGAATCTTCCCAACCCAGGGAGTGAACGTGCGTCTCAAGTCTCTTGAATCGGCAGGCAGATTCTTTACCACTAGCATCACCTAGGAAGCCCATATTTAAAGTCTTTATTGAATTTGTTACAATACTACTTCTGTTTGTGTTTTGATTTTTTGACCATGAGGCATGTGGGATCTCAGTTCCACAACCAGAGTATGAACCAACATCCCTTGCATTGGAGAGGCCAAGTCTTAACGCTAGATGGTCAAGAAGTCTTTATTCCAATACCTTCTTTACTACTTCCTAGTACAAAAGAAACTTAGCATTCTTGAGCTTAATTTTTGTCTAAATGCCTACCTTACAACATTACATCAAATGCTTACCTTAAAGAATTGCTGTTACAAAGTGTTTAGTAAAGCATCTGGAATATACAGGATGACTATAAAGAATATTTTTAATAATTCATTTATTTGTTATAATTTAGCATTCATTGCCATTCACCTATTTATTCATCCATTCATACTTTAATAGTGAGATAAATATGTGTGTTCGTTTCTATTGCATGTGCTAGTGGTATGTCTGTGAATTAAACCAATAAAAATGATGTTATTCCTATTTGCTTAAACCATAATCTAGTTGTCTATTGGGTGGAGGGAGAGGAAATAACAATTAGGTAAATATCTAATATAAGTAATAATTACTGGGGAAGGGGAAAATCTAAGCAAAGTAACTGGGAATGTCAGAGATAGATGAGTTGACAACTTTAAATAAAGACAGAAGAAAATGACTTGCTAAACTGTGGCGCTGGGCCCAGACTTTTAAGAGGATGAAGGGGTGGGAATTCCCTGGTGGTCCAGCATTTGACTCTGCATTCACACTGCAGGGGGCATGGGTTTTATCCCTGGTTGGATAACTAAAATCCCAGGACCCAAGTGGCTCAAAAAAGGACAGAGAAGAGGATGAAGGGTTAAGCCATTCAGGTGTTTAAGAAAGAGCATTCCAGTCATAGAAAAGAGCAAATGAGAAAGGTCTGAGTTGGGGCTGACCGGGCCTAATTTAAGAACAGCAAGGAAAATGGCATAATTGGGATGGAGAGAGCTAGGGAAAGCTGGGGAAAACTGAAGATGAATTCAGAGAGGGAGCTACCAGACATTTGAAAAGTTAATAACTTTGGCTTTATCCCTGAGTGACATGGGAAGAATGGAGGGGTGGAGTAGAGAGAGCATGATCTGACATTTGACATAATTTAATAACGTGATTTGTGAAAAAAGACTTCATGGGAGTCGGGATCAGGGTTGGGGCAGGGGAAGTACTGAATGAGGATTAAAAGCTTGGTACATCACACATATAGTAGATAGAGACTGTGAAGGAAAGAACAGTGTGAAGAATGATGGCAGGTCATTGGCCTCACCCAATAAAGAATGGAGCTGGTGTAGGAGGTATGGAAGATGGTGGAAGGAACTGTCCTGTCCTTCTACAACCCCAGGCTTTCTCAGGAACAGTGTACATCTGCAAGGCCACAACAAGTCTATACCCCACTTGTATTGCCAACAGGGCATCCCCCTCCCCCCCAAAAGAAGAAAACATGGGTCTTAGGGGAGGGAAGGATGAACTGGGAGATCGGGATTGGCACATATATGCCACTGTGTATAAACTAGGTAACGAATGAGAACTGGGAATTGTATTCAGTGTTCTTTAATGACTTAAATGGGAAAGAAATACAAACAGGAGGGGATATAACTATATGTGTGGCTGAAACTGTACAGCAGAGACTAACACAATATTGTAAAGCAACTAAGCTTCAATTAAAAAATTAAAAAAAAAAAAAAAAAAAAAAAAAAAAAAACATGGGTCTTAGGCAGCCAGTGGTCAATAAATACAGGAACCGAAAAGGAACTAACTTTTATTAGAGTCTCTCTATGTCACTTCACATGCATTGTTATTTAATGTTTGAAGGACTTTGTGACTTTTTATATTATTAAGTAAAACCTGAGAATCGGGTCTGTCTACAGTTTCCATTGAAATTGTCTCTGATCTCTGGCATTGAAAAATATGATCTTATCATTCAACTGCACCTCAGACCTACAGAATCAGAATTCCTTAATTTCAGCCTCAGGAATCTGAGTTTTTAACAAGGACACGTTAATGCAATGAGTCTAATACACCGCAAGTTTTTAGAGTCTCATTCCAAAGCTTACTGACTGATTGACGATTGAAAAGGAACAAGGCGGCAGACACATCTCCCATGGTAACTATAACTGCATTCCGGCTCTAGCCATTTTGTTTGTGTCTCAAATATTTAAACATGGATGTCTGTATAATATACCTGCCACAGTTTCCTACTTCACATTAGAAAGCTGTGTCAATATAGGTAAGTCACAACCCCCCAAATGAGGAAGAACAATACCTCTTAGATTTTTTGAGAGGGTTACATGAAACACGTCCAACCACATCTCTGTTTATAGGTGAGAAACAATTAGTTGGCTTATCAGATAGCATATTCTTCTTGTGAAGGAAAAACACTAAAAGCCACAAATTATAGTTGTCTTTGACATTATTTTATAACAATCAATATTGAAGTAACAGTAACTTCAAAAATCACCAAAATTTTTGACCACTTTCAATGTAACATTTATTTTTTAAAGAGTAAGAATTAAGTATTAATTTCTCAGGAAAAAATAATTCATCATAAGGAAATAGAAGATAATTAATACAGAAAAATAGAGGAACTATGTTCAGTTTTTTTTCTTCAGATTGCTCTGTTCATCACTTCCTGTCTACCATGTCATGCTCACTCAGCATTTAAATTAAAAAACCATGGGCCTCTCCTGGCTTCAGATTTAACTCTGCAAACAATCCAGATAGTTTTGATATTCCTAGGAACTTAGTGAAACCCTTCTGTTATAACCTGTAGCACTCTGATAGCAGAAGGCAGTACGGTTTGATCCTGTAACTCTCTTTCTAGAGCCAGAAGCTTCTACATCAAGCTTCAAAAATGATTTAAGTTCTTCCCTACATATTCTCTGAGTGTCCCTAGTTTCCAATCAGCTACATCATCATTTATTTACTGAAGCAGCCTTTCCTGATTTGTGTTCTAGCAGACACTAGTTCCAGATAATGCCCTGAGGTCAAGAGAATATAGGAGATAGACATTTCTCTTAGTGTATACCGTATACTTTAGCAAAATAGAGGATCCGACAAATCTCACAGCAAAAGAATATAATTGCTTTTTTTACCCTAATGCTACCAGTCTTATTGTGCCAGGGAACCACTTTTGTCCCAGTACTGCAATGAAATTGGGTGCCTTTGAACACTTAACAAAGCACTGTTTTTCTTAGTTTAATTTATAGGTAACTCTGACCATAAGTATTCTCAGTTCACTTGAGTATATTCAACTGCCATATCATTTCACAATCTCAGGCACCCCTTAAGTATTTATTCTTACGATCATCCGTTCTATAAAGTTATCACACTGTTTGGACTCACTGATCTCAGTGTGTTTTAGATGACACCGACAGGCCCTGAGAAGAAGTTGAGAATATTTTCTCCCAGTAAGTAACAGCAATGGGAAGGGGGAGGCAGGAGAGAAACAGTAAATGACTAAAGTTGTGATAAATTTAATTGGAATAGTGCATGTGATGACTTCAGGCTGGTGCCTGGGAGTTGGCATATGCTCATCAGTCATTCTCCCCTGCTTTCTGATCCTGATGTTGAGAGGCAGTGGCATGTGAAGAGGTGAGCAGTAAAAATCCAGAGCGTATTTCAATCAGAGCTTAGCACCAAAACAAACAAACAACTCCACAGCTCTTCAGGAAAGTAACCCAACAGAGGAATTATTAGATAAGTACATGTATGTTTAAAATTTGTCCAGTAGTCTTGCCTGAGAAAGCCCATGGACAGAGGAGCCTGGCAGGCTACAACCTATGAGGTCACAAAAGAGTCATCTTTACTGAATCAATGGGATGGTGTTAAGGAAACTATAATTACAGATTCAATAAAAATAGAGCTTAAATACAAAAAAAGAAAAAGAGTCAGACATGACTTAGCGACTAAACAACCACAAATTCATTTTTCAGAACTCTCTCCTCAAGTGTTCAACTTAGCTGCCACTGAAAATGTACCAAGTATTGGCAGTTCAATGCCACTGTTAACCACACTGAGTGTTTCTTTTTGTTTTAATGTTTCTAATTTGATAAATCAAATGCTATCTTGTTACCAAAAAAAAAAAAAAAGGAGCTTTGTACCAACTCTCAGAAGTCTGTTTATGGAAAATAAACAAAGAGAACTCAAGTACAGTCCAGAGGTGGCCAGAAGGTGAATGGTTAGTGGACTCAGGAGTAAATATATGAGCATAAAGATACTCTCCCAAAGAGGTCTGGAAGAAGCACTTTAGAGTCAGAAAGAAGGCCTCAGCCTCCACGTCCCCTATCCACCAGTGTTAGAAAAAATGAGACTCCCAGTCAACAAAATTTGTAAATAAAAAAGGTAAATAATTTTGTAAAAATGTGACAATGTTCATGGGATTAAGAACCAGGCAATCTTCTACTTTAAAGGAAAGAAGCTGATCATTTTACGATCTACATAGGCTGACCTGATACAGAGACCCTGGGTACAGACATACCATTCCCCAGAGGCCTCCTAGCCAGGAGTCAGGCCAGGCTTATGCCTGGAACATAAGTAGGGAGACCAGCAGGGCGCAGAAGAATCTAAGTCAGTTCCTCCAAAGTCAATAAGCTGGTTTGTAAAATGCACCAGTTATCTTCAAGACATGCCTGTCAACCTGTCAAGGGAAAAGGAAAGTCAACCTGAATCCAGAACAATGGACTTGAATCTTCTGGACTAAAAGGCTGAGGCATAGGTGTGAAGACTAGGAGGAGTTAAGGATAAAAGCAGAATGCTGTGACCGCTTGGGGCAGCCATCTGGGGCTGGCTTCCGCTCTTTCCCTCTAGGGATACGGGGCACGTGGGGATGTGCACATACATACACACCCACACGCAGACACATGCACACACCCACACATCCTGAAACCAAATCAGGAACTGTTCTGCTCCTTTGGCTGGACTCTCCCATGGCAGCACTTGACTTAGCTTCTCTAATCTGCTCTAGGCACAGTGTCTCTAAAGGAACTGCATGATAACTTACTCATATGAACAATTCTTTTTGACCAACTGATTTTTTTTGCAAACTGTTTCATCACCACCAAAGTGGGAACAAGACAAGTCTTTCCATGCCCTTCCATTTTTCTTTTCCTTAAGATATGTTACATCAACCCAAAGTGGCCGGCAGTGAACTCTTGTTGCTAGGTTTGCAAAATAACCGTGTTTTGACATGGGTATAATTCTGTTATTCTCTCTTCTGCTTGCTCTATCCCCAGTTCATTTTCGGAAAGGTGT
Source organism: Hydropotes inermis (assembly GCA_020226075.1). Taxonomy (NCBI): domain Eukaryota; kingdom Metazoa; phylum Chordata; class Mammalia; order Artiodactyla; family Cervidae; genus Hydropotes; species Hydropotes inermis. Next base: position 3,253,763 of record CM035281.1, on the reverse strand, counting down.
CTAGCTACTCCTATTTCCTTAAATCCCTCTGCTTTGTGGATTTACTTGGTCATCTTTACTTTACTGGTGTGTCTGTTTTAAAAATCCTCTTCTGTCTCAAATGTTCATTTCTTTGCTGAGGTGTTAAAAAGAAATATGGTGGATCGAACTAGTTTCTGTTAAGATGCGGATGACTCATAGCTCATTCGGTGCACTAATGGATGGTGCATAATAATGAACACCTTTCCGGCAATCATAACGGAAGTAAAGAATTTCTTGAGAAGGGAGCAGAAAGTATCCGCCTGAAATTTTCTAAAGTGTATCATTGAACTCTATTCTTTAAAGAAGTCCCTGTCCTTATTCCACGTTCATAGTGAATGTGAAATTTGAGGTAACTTTAAAGAAGAAAGGAGAGAGGAAGAGAGGGAGAGAGAAAGAGAGCCAGAAGAATTTTTTATCCAGAATAATCTATATAATTGCTTCAATTCTGTTTTATTTGGGTTTCTCATAACTGGCTTTACCAAGAGAAAACTTCTGCAAGAAGCAAAAATTAACAATTCCAACAAAGCAGTGAAACTTTAAGAAGTATAGCTAATGGAGAAGCCATACAAAAATAGCGAGCTATGAGTTTCAATCGTTGTCAGACTAATGCCGCATCCTTATGACAGAAACACTAATCAAGTTTAGAGTATCCGGTTCGTTTCCGATTTTTTTCTTAAGTAACCAAATTAGTCACCCATACAATATTAAATCTCCTGTTCATTATCCATAAAATGTTTTGCTTTATTTGGGGAGAGAAGTTCCTGAAATTAAACAGAGAATGACACATAAAGTTATAACTAGTTTTCCTGTAAATGAATGTCTTAGAGTAGCATATTTTTTCCTTCCTTAAATGCAGTTGGCCTCACACACATCATAATTCCTACAGTAAATTCAATTTTGATACTCAGAAACATTCTTACAAGTTTTATTGTCCTATATTATCTAGTGCAATTTTCTATCTTCCTCAGGGTTCAGTTGCTTTGCTAAAAAAGAGACCAACTGAATTGGTTATCCTCTTGCTAATTTAAGTGTGAGTGAGCAAGAGTGTATTGGATATTTAATAGAGGATCAGAGTCAGACTTGCATCAGTCAGCACCGCGCCTCCACATCCCTGAAGCTAAGTCAGGACCTCATTCTCAGGCTGTCACTGAGCATATACTAGAGATTAACAGAAAGGAGGGGAAATGGATAACACAGTCGGAAACTATGTTTTTGTAATGGAGGCTTAGGATAGATGAAGGGAGCTTACAAGTCAACCCGGGCAACTGATACAGGGCAGAAGGCCAGCTTGATTACTACGAGGGATGTAGTCAAGAGAGCCTGTCCTTTCTGCACTGTTTGCTGGAGTGGGGAAAGCTGGATAAGCCTGCAGTCCTGACAGTGGGCAGAGACTGCTGTTCTGAGTCGCCTAGTGCACCTGTGAGAGTAATTAATGCAAACAAAATAAAGATATAGTTTACATTGCACATCTATGATGAGCTTCCAGATTACTCTCTCTCTGAGGTGGTATTTTCTAAGGCAGGAATGTTTAGTGATGAGAAGAGTACCACACCAGTTTTTGTCCCAGGCAACATATCAACTCCTTAAGGGCATCTATTTGTTGACTTGAATGCATGTGTCTGTCATACTGAGCATCTCCGTTGCACAGAATAGGACTCAGTGCTGGTCTGGTCTCTTCATTTTTTGTTTTTGATGTGTCCTGACCTGACATGATACTCTTTCTTTAGTTATGATAAGGTCATTCTTTAAGCTACAGCCAAGTAGCTGTTTCTGTCCATTCATGCAATGCTTTAATTCTTTTATATATGAAGAATTTACTTTGAAAAAATGGTGACAATGTTTTCTTTGCAAATGTTTGGAAAGCACCTACTTTTATCCCCAGATGTTGCATTTGGCAGCCAAAATCCTGTGGTTTCTCAACAATGTTATAGACACTTAGATTCCCAGTGCAGTCAGAGCTGCCAAATCTATTGACAAACTAGATAATTGTTTCATTTTTGATACAGAGTTTTAGTGAACAGCATCATACACTGCCCACTGACCTCATAAAAGCATCCAATATCATGTGTTTCCTTTGGCAACCCCTAAGCAAGGTTGATTGCCATAAGAATTTCGCAGAGAACCCTAGGCTATTGCATTTTACTAGAAAATGTCATCCGCAACTGGTGACACCATAAAACTGCACTAATGGGGCCTGGGCCCCACTGAGACTCATCATACATTTCGTCTGTCTCCAGTTGGCTTCTCAATACCTCTGGCAGGGTTGATTCACTCTCCCTAATATTGAGATCTTCTCCCTCTGGTAAGGTGATACTTTACTGATGCCTTCCCAAGAGTGCCTACATCTTCTACATAATTTTCTGCTTAAAAATGATTTTTCTTATCTGTTTTATCTTTCCTTCAATCCTTTTTTCCCTCCCCTCCTCTGTTTTTCCTTTATGCTTCCTCCCAATTTTAAATTAAATTTAATAAGCATCTTTCTGGCTTTATCACGGCAAGTATTTATAATCTGAGGCAAATTCCCTTCTGCATCAGAAGAAGTCTTCCTCTTCTTTCCAGAATGAGACTTTAAGAGTCAAACTCGGTGTAATTGCTTCTGAGCAGTGTTCTCTGAGCTCTCTAAGCTAACTTGGTTCTTCCTTGCGATGCAGCAGGGGACCACGGGCTGACCTCTTCCTTTATGACACTCCATTGTATTTGGCTGCTGGCTCCACTCATGTGTGATCCCATTGAAGAAAACACTTGCCTTTGGCCATTTGTATGTTTCTTGTAGCACTAGGTTCTCAGTATTATTTTTTGAATTATAAAACACTTGAAGCAAATCCTCAATATTATTTTTTTAATTATAAAACATATAAAGCAAATCCTCAATATTATTTTTTGAGTTATAAAACATATAAAACCAAAAACAAGTATTTTGAATCCCTCGCTATGCTCATTTGTTTATGCTTTATTAACCTCACTGAAAATAGAACTCCCTATCTTAGCTGCGAACACAACATCTTCCTACAGGATAAGACCAGGCTTATCCTTCTCAACATAGATTAAAAGGTGAGGTCTTGGATCAAGGAATAGTGCTTTGTTCAGGAAGCCAGGTGACCGAAAACATGGTAGATGAGTGTTCCAAAGAACCATCTTCTGCAAGTTAGAATTCAGGCTTCCTTTACACTAAAAGAGGAGGCACTGTGGCTGCTTGTTGCAAACAGATGTGCCAGAATCCTTTATTTTTGCACTTGTCAACATAGGTCAGGTTACAGTGTTTCTGCAAACCTCCAACAAGACAAATGCAATTCTGTTTTGCAACTTTCTATCTTTGTATGAATGAAAACGTGTTATAACTTTAAAGGTCAAGCCTGGGAGGCAGAGCCTTGAGAATGAGCTGTCCTGTTAATTTCAGGCTATAGCCAACATTCTTTTACAAAAGGTGCATAGTCAGCATAACTAACCACAAGCAACAGAACACAGTGGTTAGAGCTCAAGAAGTAGATCCGATATAGTCAGGTTTGTTCTCTGTTATGCTACCATCTTCTTCTTCTTTTTTAAACTTAACACATGTGCCTAATCTGCCCCTATTAAAAATTCTGGAATTTTTTTTTGATGCTATTAACTCAAGTTATCCCTCATTTGGGGGGATGGTAATTTGTATTTGTTGCCTCATTTATCACATCTAACTCACAATTCTACTCCAATCATTTCTCAAACTGTGATACCCAGATGGGCATCATCAAGGGCATCCGTGTGAACTTGTGACACATGCACATTTTTGGTCTCTATCCAAGAGCTAATGAGTTAGAAACCCTAGGGTGGTTTCTAACCGCCCCCCCCTAGGGTGGGGTCATCTATGTTTTGATAAATCCTCCTAGTAATATTAATACATCTTCTTGTTTGAAAACCACTGCTCTTGAATTATTTTTCCCATGAGATTAGGGACCTTGATTTGGTTGTCAAATTAAATACCACTTTTTAGCTCTCCTCATAATAGATATTCAGAAAATATTCAGGTGAGGCTTGCACGACAAGAGCCGTGGAGCCAGCTCTGAGAGAGGCTGCGGCCAGAGCAAGCGGGAGAGACACAGGCTATGATAGGACCAGTTGTGTGTGTGTGTGTGTGTGAGTGAATCCTCAAACCGAAATAAGAAGAAATCTTCAAAAACAACTACTGACAGTGTGTCTGCAGTCATCCCTATGCACAACATGCAATGTTCTCAACCCAGAGACAGCTCTGTTGACAAGGAGTGAGTGACTACCTGTGAAGACCATAAGTCAAGACAACACATTTTTATACCTTTCCTGGTGGTTCAGAAATGAGTCTCTGTAGAACCGGAAGCAAAGAAAGGAAATAATCTGACCTTTTCTTTATTAGATTGACTACAAAAATTGCTTGACTTTCAGAAACAAAAACACAGAGAAATAATAAAATTATTTTGGCATCATTGGACATTCATCATATTGAGAAGCATGCTTTGTGAAGCTTCCTGAGTTGAGATTTGGAAACTTCTTTGGTGCTCATTTATAACTTGGACTATAAACATGAGTGAATTGTGGCTGTGTTTCAACTGCTGTATTCTTTCAGTCTAAAAGGGGCCAATGCATTGACTGACGCATGACTGGGGAGACCACAAACTTTCTGCACACAGTTCACATGGGGTCAGCAGACCTGCGAAGTGGGATGAATTCCGGGAGTGCCATTCAGAACTCAGGTGTGGTCCCAGGGAGGCTACAGGGGTGCCGTGGCTGTCACAATGCAGTTGCAGCTCATGGACGTGAAGGCAGGGTAGCCCCGGGCCTCTCCTCCAAAGTGTGATGGGTGTCTTTTTCACCCTGTTGCGATCCCTCCAGTGACATGTTCCTGTTCTGCTCTGAAGAAACTGGTCAGAACAATCCTGCATTCCCTTCTGCTGACACATGTGCCTTTGGACTCGTGGACAGAGTTCTTTGGATTACGGTTTAATTATTGATTTTTATGAATGTGGATCTAATTTTACCAAGATGTTTTTTGTGAATGTTAGCAGTGTTCCGCACTTTCCCCTTCACTTTTCTCTTCCCACCTCCAACCCCTCTGCCATATGATCTAACTGGTGAGCAAAGACCTGCTCTTGTTACTATGTCACCATTTATGCATGCCTTGGGGCTTCCCAGGTGGCACTAGTGGTAAAGAACCCACCTGCAATGCAGGAGACACAAAAGACACAGGTTCAATTCCTGGGTCAGGGAGATCCCCTGAAGGAAGGCCTGGCAGCCCACTCAGTGTTCTTGCCTAGAGAATCCCGTGGGCAGAGGAACCTGGTGGGCTACAGTCCACAGTGTCACAGAGGGTCAGATATGACTGAAGAAGCTTAGCGCACATATGTGTATATATTTTGGAAGATACGGGACTCACAAGCACAATGATAATTTCTATTCATTTGAAAGTTCAGCAGAGTAGTATCTGTATGTTTTATGAAGTTGCCTGTGTGGGAACCCACAGGATGCCAGAGGTGAACACTTCTTTACTGCCCTTTTTGCTGCTATCATCAGAATCATAAATTATCAGCAGAAAAAGTCTAGTTGTGACACCAAGTCACATCGATTTCACTAAAAAAATGGCAATTTGTAGCTTATTTTAGAAGTAAAACTTTTATTTAGATGGAATTATAATTTTTTAAAAAAGCTTACATTCATAAAGCACATTCATTGTAAATGTTCAATATATTTATTTGAGAACAAGGACCTGGTATTGTGAGCATGTACGGTTGTGTATCTGAGTCTGTGGTAGCACACTCATCTTATCTTACTCTGAGCATCATGACCTCAGTAGCTGCTCATTTCTCCGTGTGTTCCTTCTGTTTTTACAGGTTTATGCTTAATATTACTTTATCCAGTTGCTTTCACTAGCCATTTCTTGAGCTTCTAGCCTGTACTTCTAACTGCGGACTCTGTAGTCATGGGTCTCTCCATATTCATATCTTGGGACAGTGAAGTCGCCAGGAGCAACAATTGACCTGCCTGTGTTATTGCCTATGATAACAACTTGCATGGTGACTTAAGATATTGGTGTGAAACCTTTGGCTAAGGCCCCAAAATAAATTTGTTCTTCACAGATTGTATTTCTACCAATGCTTCTCCTTCCCCATAAGTGTCTAGTGTCTAGTACTAACCCAAGTAGTGTTTTTTTTTTTTCATTAAAACTTTTAAATCCTATGTCAAGTTACATTTGATAGGAATACATTTCATGTAGGAAATGGGCTTAATTGAAAACTGACTTAGAAAACTGTAAGGATTTTGGTAACTGCATAAAAAAGGGGGATCATTTTCTCTTCACCTTAGTCATATGAAACAGGTAACTGAATAAATATTGGGTTATATAGGCAAAATATGGCAGCATTTCTTCCCCCAGTTCTTTTCATTTACCCAGTATAGTTGGCTCTAGATTATTCAGTCCTTGTATTTCTGCAATTTTGAGTCTTCATAGATGTCAATCCCAGAGAATCTGTCAAGTAAAAACAGTTATGCTTAACAATCAAAATAGGCATTTTACAGTTTAATGACTTCTAAACTTGAATTCATCTGATGTCATTAATTAACTATGTTGATCCTGCATTCTGGATTTTGCTTGAGTACCAGTGTAATTCTGGTCAGCAGACTCAGGGTCCAGCCAGGCACTCTGCCGCGTGCAAAGCTCCTATAAAATGGATTTTTTTTTTTTTTTTGTATTGTCATTCCTGATGCATTTTAGTCTAATTCTATTTTGACTTTAAAAATTAGTACACAGTTTATAATTGTGTAATTCCTAAAACAGTACAGAGAGCCATGGTCCGTTTTCCCTAACTCATGATTTTATTTTATTTATTTATTTTTTCTCAGTTGCTTGCTTTCCTGATTCTCCAAGGATCCAGTACTCAGGGAGCACTGACGCATGTCTCCATGATAACCAAAGGCGGCGCACTTCAGCCTCCAATTGCTCTGCAGCCACCCTGATTGACAGACACAAGTGGCCACACTGTGTGCAAGAATGCATGCCAAGGAGGGTGTCGGTAATGAGTCAAGAATAAGGAAATCACCAATTTTAAGATACTAACCTGGGACTCGATTTTTTTAGGGAGTCAGCTTTCCCACATTGATAAGTGGATTTGTAAATTTTCGGAGGTCATTTGCTCCCCATAACAATGTGTCTCATTTGAAAAACGAAGCTAATTAAATATAATTGACTGTTAATTCTTTATTGAAGTGTGCATACGAGCATACAGTGGAAACGTGAACTGTGGCGATTAGGTTCAGCATTTCTGATGTAGCACTATCAGTGGGCCTTTAAAGAGACTTTGTGAGTATACAGTAACTTCCACTTTTGTTATTAAATTATGGCAGTTCTATTACAGAGAGGGAGTTTGACTTGATTTTGTTCAAAATGACTTCTGCTCAGCACCCAGGAGATAAAATTGACCTATTTTTACAACATAAGCCTGCTTATTTTATACATTGTGTTCATTCTTGAATAAAGTAAGTTCAGTGTTGGTTTGTAGATAGTAAAAATAAAGTAGTCAATAAATGTTTTTCAGTCCTGAAAAAAAGCATTCACACAGCTTGATAATAAAGCATATACACATGATTCTTATTTGCTTGACATATGCTTAAATAGTTCTTAAAGAACATTTAGCTATTGATTGAAATTATTAAAAGACTGGTTTTCATTATTCTCTTTAAGTGTTTACAGTGACCTTAAATTTCTAAATATTTAAGGGAAGATTTTATTGGTTTTTAATTTTATTGTATTGTGGCCAGAAAACATTATCTATGTGAGATTGATTCTTTGTTGTTTTTTGATATTTTCTTTGTGACCAGCACATGATCACTGTTACGTTTATGCTTGAAAAGAATGTATACTCTGTGATTGTTGGTTATAGGTCTCTATCTATGCTATATTAAGCTTCATGATAGGTTGTTCAGATTTTCCTTAGCCTTACTAGGTTGTTGCATATGGAAATTAATATTATTCACAATATTAATTAGGAGTTTGTTGATTTCTGCCTCAAATTCTGCCATTTTTTGCTTCGCATATTTTGAGGCTATATGTATATACAAATTTAAAATTTTCACATTAATATTTTTCTTTTTCATTATGTATCTAAATATATTGTATATCTAAATACATTGTGCCTTACTATTACTAGTATAATTATATTAACATTATCTTATTTATTTTCTCTAAATCATTTTCAAATTATTTTCTCACCTTCTATTTTAAATGTGTGCTTTAGAAGAAATTGGTAACATGAACTCAGTAAACAGAACATAAGGCTTAACATAAAAAAATTATAGTAAGTTAAAAAAATGAAGGGTTTCTTCCTGATCGAAGTAATAGAAACTGAAAAACAAAGTATTTTTATTATAAGAATAAAAGTTAAAAACAGTAGGGAAAATGGGTGTACTAAAAATGGAAATGCTGAAATAGAAAAGGGGCTTGAAACGATTAAAGTTAATGCCAAGAGAAAAGACAAGGAGGTTAGTGGAAATAGAATGTAAAAGATATAGAGGACGAGAAAGAGCAAATGGTCACCTTTATCCCCAGATCCTGGCACTCCGAGTAAAACGGGCATGAAGAATTAAGACTTGGATCTGATGAAGAGAGGCCCAGGTGATCAGAGCTGTTTCCATGAAGAATGAGCAGCTGTCATGGGAGAATGAGGAATATGTCGGCAGCAAGTACAGGCAGGCTTTAGGAGCTGTTAAACTGTGTTTAAATTATTGAATCCTATAACGCAACTCGTTATAAGGAGAAACATAAGTGTAGTCTTCCAGAAGAAAGTGGGTTATATGAAAGGAAGAAAAATAACCATGGGCAAATAATGCTCCAAGTCAATCTTTCATTGATTAATAAAGGCCATAAAAGATATTATCAAATGTATGATAACTTGGTGGTACAGGCTGTATGCATGCCCTATTCTGCAAAAAAGAAGGCAAAATCCAAACAATGTAAATGACTGCAGTGAAAATGTTGTCTTAACTGTGGAGGACATGAGGCCACATCTCTAAGTATCTATGCAATGTTCAATGGCCCAGAAAATTTTTATTTAAACAAATTTTCCTTTTATATAAAAACATTGTATATATAATCTTAATAGGGCAAGAATTTACAATGCCCTAAATTTGACCCATCTTTATAATAGCTTTATTGTGATGGACTAAGAAATATATAAATCAAAATCAATGGGTATGAAATGAAAAAAATTATGGCAAACAAACCAGCAAAGAATATTTAATCCTCTGAGATACTGAAATGAGAGTAAACCTGTTTGGTAATTACACTTGTAGAAAAAGAAGCAAATGTACTGAGTTCTAACAGAGTTAAGTTTTGTAAATAAAAAAAATACAAAAGTCAGATAATGAAACAGGTGAGAAAACTTATGCAGAGTATTTTTTCAAGTTTTAAAGTAGGGAGAAAATTGCTTTATATAAAACTGAAAGAAGTAGTTAATGTGAAATTGTTGCAAATGTAAAGTACTAATGTTTTTTATAATAATTATCTTTAATTTAAGGTATATTTTAGAAATCAAAAATTTTGTTTTGATTAAATATTTGTCTTATGTTAATCAATATTTGCAATTTCATCTGTTTTATTTTCAAGTTAAAGTAAAATGATGTATGAGTCATATAATTTATTTGATAAAATTCTTTCTAAATATCTATTAAGCTATTTATGAATTTTTATAAATCTCTTTCAGTACATACCCATTAAAAGATTTTTCATATGTTTAATTATACTAGGTGATAAGTCCCTCCCTCCCTTTTTTTTGGTACTTTTCAAAACTTTTGATTGTTTTTCTTATTGTTTTAGTCAATAACGAGCAAGAATCAACTTTATAAAATCATAGCCTCTTAATTTTTTTATTAAAATGATATGTTTGCTGTCAAATAAATGTTGAAAACATAAAGAAGAGAATATAAGCCTTTTATAGCAATTTTACCTGGCACCAGATTTACTTTCTTAGCAAATTCTAGCTTCCATTCACCATCATCAATATAAAGCTACAGTGACCATCAAGTCAAAAACAAGGCTGTCAAACCCACTTAATCTCTCTTGGTACTGGAATAGGTCAATATGCATTGAGTAGGTAAAATTAGAATGTATCTACTCAAGTGAGTTTGTAGCTACTAACTCCCTTCCACTCATTAAAAGAAAATAAAATGTGGATGTCACTGACATAAGTCAGTTATTCAGAAGATGAGCTCATATTGGCAGAGAAAAAAGGATAAATAAGTTTCTGATTCAATGAACTCAAGGTGATGATGCTAGAGAAGTGTATGGGTGTCATGTAGGCAATAGAAAGTGCAGGATTGGATGGGAGGTCAGGGCTGGGATTCTAAACAGGAGACTGAAAAAACCTCGAAGAGCCAAAGCAATCTTGACAAAGAAGAATGGAACTGGAGGAATCAACCTGCCTGACTTCAGGCTCTACTACAAAGCCACAGTCATCAAGACAGTATGGTGCTGGCACAAAGACAGAAATGTAGATCAATGGAACAGAATAGAAAGCCCAGAGATAAATCCACGAACCTATGGACACCTTATCTTTGACAAAGGAGGCAAGGATATACAATGGAGAAGAGACAATCTCTTTAACCAGTGCTGGGAAAACTGGTCAACCACTTGTAAAAGAATGAAACTAGAACACTTTCTGACACCATACACAAAAATAAATTCAAAATGGACTAAAGATCTAAATGTGAGACCAGAAACTATAAAACTCCTAGAGGAGAACAGAGGCAAAACACTCCATGACATAAATCAAGGAAAGATCCTCATGACCCACCTCCCAGAGTAATGGAAATAAAAGCAAAAATAAACAAATGGGGCCTAATTAAACTCAAAAGCTTTTTCACAAAAAAGGAAACTATAAGCAAAGTGAAAAGACAGCCTTCAGAATGGGAGAAAATAGTAGCAAATGAAGCAACTGACAAAGAATTAATCTCAAACATATATAAGCAGCTCATGCAGTTCAATTCCAGAAAAATAAACAACCTAATCAAAAAATGGGGCAAAGAACTAAACAGACATTTCTCCAAAGAAGACATACAGATGGCTAACACACATGAAAAGATGCTCAACATCACTCATCATCAGAGAAATGCAAATCAAAACCACAGTGAGGTACCATTACATGCCAGTCAGGATGGCTGCTATCCAAAAGTCTACAAACAATAAATGCTGGAGAGGGTGTGGAGAAGAGGGAACCCTCTTAACACTGTTGGTGGGAATGCAAACTAGTACAGCCACTATGGAGAACAGTGTGGAGATTTCTTAAAAAACTGAAAATAGAACTGCCATACGACCCAGCAATCCCACTTCTGGGCATACACACCAAGGAAACCAGATCTGAAAGAGACACGTGCACCCCAATGTTCATCGCAGCACTGTTTATCATAGCCAGGACATGGAAGCAACCTAAATGCCCATCAGCAGACGAATGGATAAGGAAGCTGTGGTACATATACACCATGGAATATTACTCAGCCATTAAAAATAATTCATTTGAATCAGTTCTAATGAGATGGATGAAACTGGAGCCCATTATACAGAGTGAAGTAAGCCAGAAAGAAAAACACCAATACAGTATATTAACACATATATATGGAATTTAGAAAGATGGTGATGATGACCCTATATGCAAAACAGAAAAAGAGACACAGATGTACAGAACAGTCTTTTGGACTTTGTGGGAGAAGGCAAGGGTGGGAGGATTTGAGAGAATAGCACTGAAACATATATCATCATATGTGAAACAGATTGCCTGTCCAGGTTGGATGCATGAGACAAGTGCTCCGGGCTGGTGCCCTGGGAAGACCCAGAGGGATGGGATGGGGAGGAAGGCGGGAGGGGGGTTCAGGATGGGGAATACATGTAGATCCATGGGTGATTCCTGTCAATGTATGGCAAAATCACTACAATATTGTAAAGTAATTAGCTTCCAATTAAAATAAATTTTTAATTGAAAAAAAAGAAAAAAAATCTCAGTATGAAAAGTGTAAGAGATCCACTACCTGATACATAAGTCACACATATTTATATACAAAACTTATTTATATTGTTATGTTTTCTATATACTACAACATAGGTACTTTCTATTTTCTTGATCACTGTATTAAAACATATATGATTAAAAATAATAAAAATTATTATTTACACACACAAAAAATAAAATATATATATATAAACTGGAGACTGTGAGTACGGCAGTTCTCCCAAGTTTTCTAGTGTTGTGTGGGAGTTGGGTCAAGGGGGGAGTCTCCCAAGGCCACCAGTTTGGGCAAGCATCACAGGAGGTAATGACATCCTATTTCCTATCAGTAGCTTCCTTTTGACAGTCATTAGAGAGGTGCCCGATATGTACATTCTAGAAGCAATCTGCAGTCTTTTAGACAATGTGGAATAGTGTGTATAATTACCAGAAAAGTCAGTGGGAAGCAATTGTATTTTTTTTTAATTTTTTTTTATTTGTAGTGAATATGTCATACATTGAAATGAAACAGCCATGGGTTTACATGTGTTCCCCATCCCGATCCCCCCTCCCACCTCCCTCTCCACCCACTCGCTCTAGGTCTTCCCAGTGCACCAGGTCCGAGCACTTGTCTCATGCATCCAACCTGGGCTGGTGATCTGTTTCACCCTAGATAATATACATGTTTCAGTGCTGTTCTCTTGAAACATCCCACCCTCGTTTTTATGAGATATTGTTACCCAACAAAAGTGCCTGTATCCAACGCATAGTGAGGCCAAACAAACAGAAACGCCAAAGTGTAGAGCAGAGAAAGTATAACTCCAGGGCTATGCATAAAGAACGTACGACTCATGCCTCCAAAATCTGAACTCCCTGAAAAATTTCAGCACAGTGTCTTTATAGATATAGATATATATTAATTTTTATTGGAGTGTAGTTTGAATCCATGGACAGAGAAGCCTGGTGGGCTGCAGTCCAAGGGATCACAGAGTCGGACATTACTGAGCTAGTAACACTACTTGATATAACTGATTTACAATGTCATTTAGTTTCTGCTGTATAGCAAAGTGAATCAGTTACACAGATACACATACCCAGTCTTTTTTAGATTCCTTTCCCATACAGTCCATTGCAGGGTATTGAGTATAGTACCCTGTGCTATACAGGAAATACTTATTAGTTATGTATTTTTTGTAGTAGTGTATATATGTCAACCCCGGTCTTCCAATTTATCCTCACCTCCCTTTTCCCCCTTGATAGCAATATGTTTTCCTACACCTGTGATTATTTGTTTCATAGGTAAATTCATCTGTATTTTTTTTAAGATTCCACACATAAGTGACAACTCAGAAAGCCTCTTTAAAGGTGAAGAGAGGTAGGGGCATGGTGAGTTGTCCCTAAATTCCTGTTGCAGCAATTCTTTGTTCTTGCCGCTGTCCACTTAGGTGAGGCCACGATGTTCCTATAAAGCTCTGAAAAGATGAACAGTATTCTCTGTTGTGCAATGTTTTATCTCTACATGAATGGAAAAGTGTTATACCCTTGAAGGTCAGAGCCTTGAGAATGGGTTATCCTGTATATTTCAGGCTATAGGCAGCATTTTAAATCAAAGCAAAAACAATGGAGTACAAAGGTTAAAGTTAAAGAAACAGATCTAACATGAAGTCAGATTTGTTCTTCCCTATTACAAAATACTAAGTATTAGGCTAGTCTTCTTCTTCTTATGGTGGTGTATAATAGCTTTAATTCTTTCAAGTTTTGTAAATCTGTGTCTAGATTATCAAAGAAAAAGCATAAATGTATGCTTGATCCTATTAAATATCACATATATAGGAGTTTAGGGCATTCTTGGGTGTTGACTGAAAAGTTCATAGGGAATCAGAATGATAGAATCAGAACTGGTGAAGTGAATAAGGATGCTCCCAGATGAAGCTCTTTTGGGTAGTAAAAACAACTGTTAAAACAATTTACTGGTTTCACTTCTTCTTTTTTTTTTTTTTAAATCATTCCAGTTTAACTCTTTGCTATACTTCATGGTGTTTAGTAGACTCAAAAATAATGGTACCAAATGACAAGACAACACCATTTGGTAGAACAAAATGGGCTTCAGTAGGGAGAACAAAATTCAAATTCAGTTCCATCAGTTAACAGTTTTGTGACCTTGGGCAGGAAAACCACCCTTTGTGCAGCAGTCTTTTATGTGGCAAAAATACGGGGATAAGCCTGGCACATAGGGGAACTATGAGGATGACATGAGATAATGTTTACAAAGAGCTTAAAATGCAGTCAAGTCCCCATGAGTGGCAGCTACTGTTGCAATAGAGTGTGGGAAAAAATCTGTTTTGAAAGTTTTGCATCTTTCAGGGATGTATAATTTGACGTTCCACAATCCTTATAGATTTTAGCATTTTTTAAAAATATTTGCATCCTCATTTCATTAGCAGATATACTGTTAATTGGCACATGCTGCTTTTTTTTTTTAAGGTAGGAACATTTGCTTTCAGATTATTTGGCTGACATTCCCAGTTATATCCTGGCTAACTATGATCTCACATTCTGTCCCTAAAGTCCCAGGCACTCAAAAGCACAGTCATTCTTTTCATGAAACCAGACATGAATGTGATTGCACAGTTGTTGATGACATGAAACAGTCATCAATCTGGTTTACTTATCTGATCCAAATAAGTTATGTACACCAGAACAGATTCAACTAGACAAATCTCTATTTCAAGCCCAAAGCCTTAAAGTGATTTGGATAACAATGAAAGCAGGAACTGGACCATATATTAGCCCTCCCTGAAACTTCTCTCCCTCTTTAAATCTGCTTAAACCTTGAATAACAATGTTTCTGTTCAATATTTTTTAAAAAAATGTCAGTACCTTTGTTTGAGGCAATGTACTAAATGATTCAATGCATGCATGCATGCTCAGTCATGTCCAACTCTTGAAAACCTATGGACTATCTAGCCCACCGAGCTCATCTGTCGATTGGGTTTTCCAGGCAAGAGTAGGGGAGTCGGTTGCCATCCCCTCTTCAGGGGCTCTACTGACCCAGAGACTGACCCCAGGCCTCCTGCCTCTCCTGCAAAGCTGGGTGGGCTCTTTACCATTAAGCCCTGAGTGGTTTATAGACACTAATATATGCAATCCTTACAACAACCTTGAAATATTAGTATAGCTATTTTAATTTTTAATGTATTTTTTATTGATGTATGAGTGATTTACAGTATTGTGTTAGTTTCAGGTGTAGAGCAAACTGCTTCATATATGTGTGTGTGTGTTTGTATGTATACATATATACATCATTTTCAGATTATTTTCCTTTATAGTTTATTATAAAATATTGAGCATAGATCTCTGTGCTATGCAGTAGGTCTTTGTAGGTTATATATTTTATATACAGTAGTGTGCATATGCTAATGCCAAACTCCTAATCTATCCCTCCCTCACCTGTCCTCCTTGGTAACCAAAGTTTGTTTTCTATCTCTGAGTCTATTTCTCTTTTGTATGTAAATCTATTTGTTTCACTTTCTTTTGGATTTCACATGTAACTGATATTGTATAATACTTGCTTTTCTCTGACTTACTTATTATGATAATATTTAGGAGTATTATTTTTTATGACTGAGTAATATTCTGCCATATATATACACACACACACACACACACACACACACCACGTCTTTATTTATTCATATGTCAATGAACATTTGTCAATATGTCAGCATATATGTCAATGAACATTTAGGTGGCTTTCAAGTCTTGGCTATTTTAAAAAATTCAGCAACAAATATTGGGGTGCATTTATCTCTTTTGAATTGTGGTTTCTCCAGATACATGCCCAGGAGTGGGATTGCTTGTTCATATGGTAGTTCTATTTTTAATTTTTAAAGGAACCTCCATACTGTTCCCCATAGTGGCTGCACCAATTTACTTTCCTACTGACCGAGTCGGAGGGTTATTGTTCTACACATCCTCTCCATTTGTAGATTTTTTAATGATGGTCATTCTGACAGATAAGAGGTTCTTTTTAAAATCAGAAAGTTGAGGCTCAAAACATTGATGCAATTTGTCAGATTCTGTACAGCTAGAAACACACAGAGCTACCTTTTAAGTCCAAGTCTTGCTGCTAGTTGCAGAGGTTTTACAGTATACATAACTACAACAGGTGCTGTTTTGTTGTTTTGTTTTCCCCACATGAGTTCTCAATTAAAAACCCTTCACTGACTCCCCATTGTTCACTAAGTAAAGGTCAGATGTTTAGATTGCTTTCAATTTTAAATTTTGCTTCAGCTTGGTTGTCTACTACCCCAAAAAGTACCACCTGCATCCCGAGAGGCCAGTGTCCCAACTCCTGAGCAACTGGTGGTGGTCTCAACCTGCTCAGGAGAGAAGTTTGTAAACCAAATACATTCCATGCCAAGATGACTGAAATAGCTATACAAAGGAAAGTGAATTACAGAAAATGCTAGGAAGAAATTATTATAATAAGTAGAATACTTTTGCTGCTGCTGCTGCTAAGTCGCTTCAGCCGTGTCAGACTCTGCGTGACCCCATAGACCCCACCAGGCTCCCTCTTCCTTGGGATTCTCCAGGCAAGAACACTGGAGTGGGCTGCCATTTCCTTGTCCAATGCATGAGAGTGAAAAGTGAAAGTGAAGTCGCTCAGTCGTGTCCGACTCTTCCCAACCCCATGGACTGCAGCCCACCAGGCTCCTCTGCCCATGGGATTTTCCAGGCAAGAGTACTGGAGTGGGTTGCCATTGCCTTCTCAGAGCATTCTATATTTCCTTTTTTAATTTCTTAAGGTGAGTACTTTCAGTACTATTTTCATCTATGATAGGAGATTTTCTTGACATGAAATACAGAACAACATAAAAAAACAATCTTTGAACCCTATTAGGTTTGATTCATCTCAAATTTGTATTAAGTCCACAGTATTCATGTATGCTGGTTTTCATAGGTTGCATATATTTTTTTTATTTTTTTTTATTTGTAGTGGATTTTGTCATACATTGAAATGAAACAGCCATGGGTTTACATGTGTTCCCCATCCCGACCCCCCCTCCCACCTTCCTCTCCACCTGCTCCCTCTAGGTTTTCCCAGTGCACCAGGTCCGAGCGCTTGTCTCATGCATCCAACCTGGGCTGGTGATCTGTTTCATATACTTTACATACATATTCCTATATATTTTATTTTGTTACCTCTTTATTCTTAACATGAATTTAATTAAAATTTTTAATTTCAAAATGCACTTGAACTAATCAGATATTAAAACCTTCTTTGAAGAAAACATCTGCTTTTCATAAACAGAAATTTTAAACAAAATCATGTTGTTATGGAGTAGTTTCATCCTAATGATCTGACCTCTCTCTTAACTCTTATTTTTAGATCTTTACCTAAAGCAGGCAGGGCTTCCCCTGGTGGCTCAGACAGTAAAGAGTTTACCTGCAATGCAGGAGATCTGGGTTCAATACCTGGGTTGGGAAAATCCTCTGGAGAAGAAAATAACAACCCCCTCCTGTAGTCTCTGACCGTATATTCAAAGCTATGGTTTTTCCAGCAGTCATGCATGGATGTGAGAGTAGGATCATAAGGAAAGCTGAGCGCTGAAGAGTTGATGCTTTTGAACTGTAGTGTTGGAAAAGACTCTTGAGAGTCCCTTGCACTCCAAGATCAAATCAGTCAATCCTAAAGGAAATTACTCTTGAATATTCACTGGGAGGACTGATGCTGAAGCTGAAGCTCCAATACTTTGACCACCTGATATAAAGAGCCGACTCATTGGAAAAGACTCTGTTGCTAGGAAAGATTGAAGGCAGGAGGAGAAGGGGATGACAGAGGATGAGATGGTTGGATGGCATCACTGACTCAATGGACATGAGTTTGAATAAACTCCAGGAGAAGGTTATGGACAGGGAAGCCTGGCATGCTGAAGTCCATGCTGGGTCACAAAGAGTCGGAGACGACTAAGCAACTGAACAAAAACAACTAGGATTCTTGCCTGGAGAATCCCAAGAACTGAGGAGCCTGGCAGGCTACAGGCCATCATGTCACAAAGAGTCGGACACGACTGAGCAACTAACATTTTTACACTTTCACTTAAAGCAGTCATATACACACATACATATAGATAGATAGATATAGACATATATCTATATGTATATATAGATATATTATATATGCTGTAACTATTCTTTTTCACATTCTTTTCCCATTTAAGTTGTTACAAATATTGAGAAAAAAATTGAGCAGAGTTTTCTGTGTTAAATAGTAGGTCCATTTTTGATATCCATTTTATTTATTTATTTATTTATTTATTTGTTATCCATTTTAAATTTGGCAGTATGTACGTGTCAATCCCAAACTCCCTAACTATCCTCACCCCCCCACCCCCGCTTATTCTTCCTCCCTGGCAACCATATGTTTCTTTGCTAAGTCTATGAGCCTCTTTCTGTTGTATAAATAAGTGCATTTGTACCATTTCCTTTAGAGTCCACATGTAAGTAATGGCATACGGCATTTCTTTCTCTGACTGACTTCACTCATTATGGCCAGCTCTAGGTGCATCCATGTTGTTGCAAATGGCATTATTTTGTTATTTTTATGAGATGCATACATGTACCACATCTTTTTTATCCATTTCTCTGTCAATGGACGTTTAGGCTGCTTCCATGTCTTGGCTCTTGTAAACAGTGCTGCAATGAAATTATTGCTTGTCAATTTTTTGATGATACTCATTCCGAATGGTGTGCAGTGATACATCATTGTAGCTTGGATTTGCATTTCTCTATGAATTAGTGATATCAAACATCTTTTCATGTGCCTTCTGGACATCTCTGTCTTCTTTGGAGAAATGTCTATTTAGGTAGAAAGTTTGAAGGTAAAAGAAGAGTGTGGTAGAGGATATGATATTTACATGGCATCACCAACTCAGTGGACTTGAACTTGGGCAGACCCTGGGAGATGGTGAAGGATAGAGAGGCCTGGCATGCTGCTGTCTACGGAGTTGCAAAGAGTCAGACACAATTTAGTGACTGAACAACAACCATTTAGGTATTCTACCTATTTCTTTATTGAACTGTTTGTGTTTTATAATAAGCTGCATAAGCTCTTTGTAGGGAGACGGCAATGGCAGCACACTCCAGTACTCTTGTCTGGAGAATCCCATGGATGGAGGAGCCTGGTAGGCTGAGTCCACGAGGTTGCGAAGAGTCAGACACAACTGAGTGTCTTCACTTTCACTTTTCACTTTCTTGCCCTGGAGAAGGAAATGGCAACCCACTCCACTGTTCTTCCCTGGAGAATCCCAGGGATGGGAGCCTTGTGGGCTGCCACCAATGTGGTCACACAGAATCGGACACAACTGACATGACTTAACAGCAGCAGCATAAGCTGTTCGTAACTTTTGGAGACTAATCCCTTTTCAGTCATACCGTTTGGTAATATTTTCCCCCAATCCATGGGTTGTCTTTTTGATTTGTTTATAGTTTCCTTTACTGTGTAGCAGCTTTTACATTTAATCAGTTCCCATTTGTTTATTTTTGCATTTAGTTCCATTACTCTAGAAGATGGGTCAAAAAAAGATATCGCTGTGAATTATGTCAGACAGTGCTCTATCGATGTTTTCCTCTAAGAGTTTTATAGTGGCTAGTTTCACATTTAAGTCTAACCCATTCCGAGTTTATCTTTGTGTATGGTGTTAAAGAATGGTTTAAGTTCCTTTTTTTAAACGTAGCTGCCCGGTTTTCCCAGGGCCATTTATGGCAGAGACTGTCTTTATTTCGCTGTGTAATCTTGCCGCCTCTGCTGTAAGTTAATCGACTGTAAGTGTGTATGTGCGTTTCTGGGCTTTGTCTCTTGTTCCATTGATCTATTCTTTTCCTTGGCTGCCAGCGCCACACTGTTTTGATTTCTGTAGTTTTATGTAACATGTAGTCAGGAAGCCTGATTTCTCCAGTTCCACTTGCCTTTCTCAAGATTGCTTTGGCTATTCAAGCCTTTTGTGTCTCCACACAAATTTCAACTTTATCTTTTCTCTAGTTCTGTGACAAACGCCATTGGTTATTTGACAGGAATTAGGTTGAATCTGTAGATTATTTTGCGTAGTATAGTCCTTTTGACACAAATGATTTTTTTTAATCCAAGAACATGTATAACATTCCATCAGCCTGTGTCATCTTCATTTTCTTTCATCAGCATCTGATACTTTTTGAAGTGTAGGTCTTTGTCTCCTTAGGTAGATTTACCACTAGGTATTTCACTCTTTTTGATGTGGTGGTAAATAAGATTACATCTTGAATTTCTCTTTCTGATCTTTTGTTGCTATTATATAGCGATATAACAGATTTCTATGCACTAATTTTGTAATCTGCAGCATTACCAAATTTGCTGATGAGCTCTAGCAGTTTTGTTAGCTATTTTCAACTATATGCATAAGTTACCATGCTCAGTGGTAGGAGACCTACTGACATACAGTGAAAGGCATGAGAGAGAGAGAGAGAGGTGACATCCACAGGGCCCGCACAGACCGAGGCTTCTGGTCAACACCTGTTTGGTTGCCACAGTCCCATGATGGCTCCTATTTTTTTATTTCTAATTGACTTCATCAGGGCAACAAATGATTGGATGCAAAGGTACTTTTATGTAAACCAGCTTTACTTGACTGTGTTATATAAACTGTATACTAGGGCAACTTTTATAATTGTTGCTTCTCCCTTCCTAGGACTGTAATATTTGTCTCCATCTTCAGGGTTCTTCCATTTTGAACTCATAGGCTCTGAAAATTAAGAATGGCTAGTGTTTGAGTGTTATATCTTGAATCTAGGGGGTTAGATTTTGTCTAAAAAAAAAAAAAAGTTTTTCCCACAATAGGATACACCATCACTGGGATTAGAATATCCAGGCCAGAACAATTTTTTTTTTCTTGGTAAATAACTATCTGTAATGATAGTGCTATGTTATAATTACTTCACTGTTGTTTTTCTTTTAAACATCCTTTCCAAACTTGATTTTGTGAATCAGATCTTGCTGGTTTTGTCCTGTCTTTTCAGGGACTGAACCTCATTGCCTGTGAGAAGAGTTTGGGGGGTTTCGTAGAGCTGCCCAGATGACAGTGGTTCTGGTACAGTGTTCACTGTGAGTCTCTTCCATGTTCTTTCCCCCTAGGGCACACCAAAAAGAATCTAGCTTCTTGTGCAGTCGCTGATTCTCTTTCCCCATCCTCCTAAGGGGGTTCTATTTTGCAAATTGATTTCAGACCTTTTGCAGTGGAGAATAGAGGGGAAATGTGGAAGGATGTAGGGTGGTGAAGAGTGTGGCAGCCCAGGCTGGAAGGCAGTTTTATAAGAACATTGAAGAAAGTATCCCATGTGAAATTACATATTCCCTGTAAGTACTCCTTACAAGGCATTTAGCTTGCATCAGCTTTATATTAAAGAGAAAGCGACTGAATTTTTAAAAGCTTACAAAAAAAGGACTGTTTTGGTTGTTGTGAAATTACAGCTCTTTTCAATGAAGAAATATAAACAGAGAACACAGCTTTGAAATTTCATTTGATCGCACAGACGTTAACAAAATTAAACAATCCTTTTCTACCTTTTAGACAAATGCTGCGTGAAAATTGCACTTGGCCATGACAGGCCACTTTGTCAATGTGCTTAATATGTATTTTTGTTGTTCTGTGTTGTTGCAAAGTGTATATGCTATTTGCTTACTTTTTAAATTTGTATAAATAGCATATTGCTATACGGCACATTTTTGGTAGAAGTTTTTATTAATCACTTATATTTTAGGTTCATCTCTGTTCCTGTTTTGTTGTAAGCTTAACTTCTGTTTTAGTTTATAAGGATCCATTAACCTAAGAAACCACTCATTGCACACAAAATAAACAACTTCAATATTTAATAGAGGATTAATTGACTTAATCTCAGTATACAGTCATTAAAAGAAAATAAATATAAACAACAGAGAAAAGTAATAGCGTATACATCACCAAATTGGGCCAAAAACCTATATCCAGACTTGAACAGCACTGGAAAGTCCTAAATGGAAGCAATCTAGGTGCAGGGCAGTGCATTTAATCCACAGGTGAGACTTCAAATTGTAGCTCTAGGTGCTTCCATTTATAATCCCAGGTCACAAACTGATATCATCAGCAATTCGAATGCAAAAATGAAGTTCTTGTTGTCCTTTTAATTTTTACAATGCTATTTGTTTCACTTTGTGAGTCAGAAGATTTTCCAGACCTCAGGGAGCTGGCCAGGCCTCCAGGGGCTCAGGAAATTCTAAGCCCACTCCCTCTCTTCTCTAAGATGCCACCTGACTTGCTAATAATAATTGGTGTGCTTACAGGCAGGCATATAGTCGAGGCAGGGTCCAGAAAAGGTCAGAAATCAATCAGACATCTGTTCCCCTACTTCTGAAGCCTGAGCAAGACTACTTCCATTTTAATTTCCCTGAGAGTTTTAACATGCATACCTAATGTAATGCTTTCTTGGTGTACTGCTAATGTCATGGTGCATAAAGCTCCAAAGTTTTACCTGTCCACTCTTCTGATGTTGGCCACAGGGGTTTCCCCCTGTTCCCAGGCATCATACATAAAACTACAATAAACATTTTTGCATATACTATTTTATGGACTTGTGCACAAGTTTATTTGAGGCATATATACAAGGGTACATTTGACATATATATCCAGGAGTGGAATAGCTATCTCAAAATAAATGCATGTATTTAATTTGATGGTCTAGGATAGATACTCCATCTCAAGCTTCCGTGAAACTAAAAAAATGGTATCTATAGCTTCTACTGCTGCAAACACGGGGATCTACTGATCTTTCTAACCCTCGTCAGATTGAAAAGTATACACTGCTGTTTTAATAGGCATTTTAATTCTAGAAAGTATTATTTTAGCTGTCTTGATAATTTGAAACTAAGCTATATGGGTTATAGTTTCATAAGTACTACAAACATATACTTTCTATTTAGAGTAAAGCAAATAAAGATCACACCAGTCAAAAGAAAGGTAAAAGTCTGCATTTAAATTATTTTATAAAGAAGATAAAAAGAAAGTAAAAGTCAAAGAACTCATATGGTCAATTGGCAGAGTGGCTTTTAGCTCTATAATGACTAAGACACAATTTTATAATAAAAGTTTCATAAAGATGGAGAAGTTCTATATAGTCAGCAAAAAAAGACCAGGAGTTGACTGTGGCTCAGATCATGAACTCCTTATTGCCAAATTCACACTTAAATTGAAGAAAGTAGGGAAAACCACTAGACCATTCAGGTATGATCTAAACCAAATCCCTTATGACTATACAGTGGAAGTGAGAAATAGATTTAAGGGCCTGGATCTGATAGACAGAGTGCCTGATGAACTATGGACGGAGCTTCATGACACTGTACAGGAGACAGGGATCAAGACCATCCCCAAGAGAAAGAAATGCAAAAAAGCAAACTGGCTGTCTGAGGAAGCCTTACAAATAGCTGTGAAAAGAAGAGAAGTGAAAAGCAAAGGGGAAAAGGAAAGATATACCCATTTGAATGCAGAGTTCCAAAGAATAGCCAGGAGAGATAAGAAAGCCTTCCTCAGTGATCAGTGCAAAGAAATAGAGGAAAACAATAGAATGGGAAGGACTAGAGATCCTTCAAGAAAATTAGAGATACCAAGGGAACATTTCCTGAAAAGATGAGCTCAATAAAGGACAGAAATGGTATGAACCTAACAGAAGCAGAAGATGTTAAGAAGAGGTGGCAACAATACACAGAAGAACTGTACAAAAAAGATCTTCACAACCGAGATAATCACGATGGTGTGATCACTCACCTAGAGCCAGACCTCTTGTGGGCCTTAAGAAGCATCACAATGAATAAAGCTAGTGGAGGTAGAATTCCAGTTGAGCTACTTCTTAACCTAAAAGATGATGCTATGAAAGTGCTGCACTCAATATGCCAACAAATTTGGAAAACTCAGCAGTGCCACAGGACAGGAAAAGTCAGTTTTCACTCCAATCCCAAAGAGAGGCAACGCCAAAGAATGCTCAAACACTGCACAGTTGCACTTACCTCACTTGCTAGCAAAGTAATGTTCAAAATTCCCCAAGCCAGGCTTTAGCAATACATGAACCGTGAACTTCCAGATGTTCAAGCTGGTTTTAGAAAAGGCAGAGGAAACAGAGATCAAATTACCAACATCTTCTGGATCATCAAAAAAGCAAGAGAGTTCCAGAAAAACCATCTATTTCTGCTTTATTGACTATGACAAAGCCTTTGACTGGGTGGATCACAATAAACTGTGGAAAATTCTGAAAGAGATGGGAATACCAGACCACCTGACCTGACTCTTGTGAAATCTGTATGCAGGTCAGGAAGCAACAGTTAGAACTGGACATGGAACAACAAACTGGTTCCAAATAGGAAAAGGAGTACTTCAAGGCTGCATATTGTCACCCTGCTTATTTAACTTATATGCAGAGTACATCATGAGAAATGCTGGACTGGAAGAAGCACAAGCTGGAATCAAGATTGCTGGGAGAAATATCAATAACATCAGATATTCATATGGCACCATCCTTATGGCAGAAAGTGAAGAAGAACAAAAGAGACTCTTGATGAAAGTGAAAGAGGAGAGTGAAAAAGTTTACTTAAAGGTCAACATTCAGAAAACTAAGATCTTGGGATCCGGTCCCATCACTTCATGGCAAATAGATGGGGAAACAGTAGAAATAGTGGCTGACTTTATTTTTGGGGGGGGCTCCAAAATCACTGGAGATGGTGACTGTAGATGGAGATTGTAGATGGTGACTGCAGCCATGAAATTAAAAGATGCTTACTCCTTGGAAGGAAAGTTATGACCAACCTAGACAGCATATTAAAAAGCAGAGGCATTACTTTGCCAACAGAGGTCTGTCTATTCAAAGCTATGGTTTTTCCAGCAGTCATGTATGGTTATGAGAGCTGGACTATAAGGAAGGCTGAGTGCCAAAGAATTGATGCTTTTGAACGGTGGTATTGGAGAAGACTGTTGACAGTCCCTTGGACTGCATGGAGATGCAACCAGTCCATCCTAAAGATCAGACATGAGTGTGCATTGGAAGGACTGATGTTGAAGTTGAAACCAATACTTTGGCCACCTGGTGCAAAGAGCTGAGACATTTGTAAAGACCCTGATGCTGGGAAAGATTGAGAGCATGAAGAGAAGGGGATGACAGAGGGTGAGATAGTTGGATGGCATCACTGACTCAATGGGAATGAGCTTGAGTAAACTCCGGGAATTGGTGATGGACAGAGAGGCCTGGCGTGCTGCAGTCCATGGGGTCCCAAAGAGTTGGGCTCGACTGAGTGACTGAACTGATTTAACTGAGTGTCCTTTTAATATTTTGAAATGTAACTTATAGATAATGTAACTTACCAACATAATGTTTTAAAAATATTGACTAAGTCCAATGTAAGGGAGAAACAAAAGGAAAGTAACTTATTTTGAATTAACATGCTTCTTAATATGCAAATAACCAGAGGGTTCTTATAAAGAGGACAAAAAGAAAAATGCTTGTATCTATACATAAGCTTGTAATGAAATCAACACCTAGAGAAGGTACCCAGAACAGGTGTATTTTATTAGCACTTCAATTATTACAGCATTATTGCTCATGATGTGTTTTTCCAAAAGAGTGAGCAATTCTCAACAACATTCTTAACAAAAAATGTAAAACCTTGCCTCAAGTTACAGGTTAGTTGCACTTCTGGAAAAGTTATAAATATTAAAATTATGCACAAAACCCCAAAATTTGTAAAATGTGAAATGAAGTCATTGCAGGCTCAAAAATTTTGAAAAAAAGTTTTTCCTCTTCCATGAATGTCCATTCAGACACTTGAAAATGATGTGGAATGAATACAGGGTGATTCATTTTGAGTTACCCTCCTATTCTCTACTATGCTTGTCTCTGCTCACAAAATACGAGCCAGATCTTTTGCATGCTGTAAATATTCCCTGTATATGGAAAATTACTAGCTTGTCTAAATGATCTTTGAAGCCAAATCTAAACATGTTACTACTCTTTTGACTCGGGTCTAGTTAGACCTTATTAACATAACAAGTCCCTAACCAGTTACTGATCACATAGAGCAAATACCAATGTCTAACTGGATGACTTTATTTTTCTGGGCTCCCAAATCACAACAGATGGTGACTGCAGCCATGAAATTAAAAGACACTTACTCCTTGGAAGGAAAGTTTTGATCAACCTAGACAGCATATTAAAAAGCAGAGACATTACCTTGCCAACAGAGGTCCGTCGAGCCAAGGCTATGGTTTTTCCAGTGGTCATGTATGGATGTGAGAGTTGGACTATAAAGAAAGCTGAATGTTGAAGAATTGATGCTTTTGAACTGTGGTGTTGGAGAAGACTCTTGAGAGTCCCTTGGACTGCAAGGAGATCCAACCAGTCCATCCTAAAGGAAATCAGTCCTGGCTGTTCATTGGAAGGACTGATGTTGAAGCTAAAATTCCAGTACTTTGGCCACCTGATGTGAAGAACTGACTTATTTGAAAAGACTCTGATGCTGGGAAAGATTGAAGGCAAGAAGAGAAAGGGGTGACAGAGGATGAGATTGTTGGATGGCATCACTGACTCAATGGACATGAGTTTGAGTAAAGTCCAGGAGTTGGTGATGGACAGGGAGGCCTGGCGTGCTGCTACTCATGGGGTTGCAAAGAGTCAGACACGACTGAGCAACTGAACTGAACTGAAATGCTCAGTTTAATTAAATCACACATATAAAGCCGTGATGTACATAAAGGGGGGAAAGAGCTATAAATTCGACGAAGCCAGTATAAGCAATAGTTTCTGAGAACAGAGAATATAGGTTTTTATCTAGTCAGGTTTGAATTCTAATCTTGATTCTCTCACTTAGATATAAATCCAATCAAGTTACATGTCCTCCCTAAGCCTTGAAAGGCTGAGTCATTGATATGTGCTAGACAGCATTGTTGTTTAGTACAAATACAATAATATATGCACTGCCATGCTCCACAGCAGTCAATGGATGTCAGCATGCATACTCGCTGTGAGGGATAAGTGCTTCTACAAATGACTTTGCTCACTGACTAGGAATCAGGTTTGTGTGCCTTCATCTCAATAAGTACACAATAAGTTCTGTGGATGGGTCAGCTTCTAACTAACGACAGACAGAATCATTGAGTAAAATCTGTTTGAGAAACTTGAGCCCTTATTAACACAAAAGACAGATTAGCAAGAGGAAAGATTTACCAATAAGAAGATTGATAAACCTTTTTAGACTGTAGTTTGGTCCTTGTCCCCAGATTCATTCTGTAGCATTTCACAAACCTTTGAAAGCAGAGGAACTTGATATCCCCGTTGGCTGACTGACAATCCCTGAAACACTGCAGGAGGAGGATGACATCCTTGAAGTTGTTCATTTTCAGGAGTCCAGTGTGTGAAGGGAGTGAGGGATGGAAGCACATACAAAGTGTAGCTCTCTATTTAACTTTTTGATGAGCTTAGATTATTATGTAGTTAGGTCTACTGACTCTCTAATGTGAATTCTGTTGTGGTGTGCTATTTTAAAATTGATTTTTTAAGCAATCACTCCATCTGTCATATATCATTTATCATATGTAGTTGATCCTAAAAGTTAATTTTCCAAAATGCATTCTGAGAGACCGCTTTTGCACAGAAACTACCTTTTTGTATTTACCTACAATGCCCTTTAAACAGTCCGTAACCTTTACAGAAACAGGAACAGCTTCAGAAAGCACAGGGACCCTTTAAGTTAGTCTACATTCCATCAGAGTAGTTGAGGTGCACCATCATATAGAGAGTGGCTTACATTCCACTTCCCCTTGGGGGACCAAGGACAATAGCAAGTTTTGTAAAGCATTTATGGAATGGCTGGAGATCCCAAGATGAAGCATGCAGTGGAAGAGCAAGGCATTATGCATAGAGTGTGCTGGCTTTTATATCTTAAAAGTACAGTCTGATCTTTGCCTGCTACACCACTTCAGCCGGGCACAATGGGGTGGATGAGGAGTATGGGAGGGCCTGGCACACAGCATGGGGAAAAGAGGTGGTCATGGAGAGATGAAAAGAAAAGTGGAGACTCAAAAGCTTATTTTCAGAGTCAGAAGCAAGAAGCTTACTGCCAGCAGACAAATTTCCAAATAGATTTGGTGTTCTTTTATCTTCCTATGGCTTTTCAAAACTTGAAAGTGTTTGGGGGGCAAACACAGCTGTCTGCATAAAGACAGTCTGTTTGTCTTAACAGAATGGTTCATTCAAAGGCTCCCCAGCAGCGAGAGTTCAAATGATCTTCTGCCTTCACCTGGAGCAGAAAATAATCCAGTCTCACACCTTCACTGCTGCCAACGTGTGTGACTAATTACAGGAATGGGTTTTTGAGGAGGAGCCGTGTACAGCTGAAAAGGTAGAGAAACAGAAGATATTAAGAGCCTGAATAAAGATCCCGTATCACCAAAGAAAAGGACTACAATAGGACCAAATTGGTCATGATGATAAAGAAAACAAAGGGAATGGACTTTTGAATTGGTAAAGGAAAATGTCAATTTAGAGAAATCAGATTAGGCCAGTCTTGGGACAAGGATGTTTCTGTGTGTCCAGGCTATCATCAACCAAATAGGAAGACGGAGGAATATATTCTGACTCCACGCATAGGGCTAGGCCGTGTGCTAATCCCTTTGTTTTTAACTGTTAGTGGTCCTTAAAAAGTGGTCCCTGGACCAACCACATCAGCATCTTCTGGGTACTTGCATAAGTGCACATCCTCAAACTCCACTCCTTATCTAGATTCAGAACCTCTAGGGATGAGCCTGGGAATCTGGGCTTTAACAAATGCTCAAGAGATTCTAATGTGCCCCTAAATTTGTTAACCTCTCTGTTCATTTATTCAGTCTTCAAAACAGCTCTGCAAACTGACTATTGTTTAGATTGACTTTTAAAATAATTAAGCAAACCTAGTGATATTAACAAACATGTGAAAAGTCTGCATCATGGGTGGAATTCATAGCCAGACCTGACTGACTTCCAAACTTGCTTCTTTTCTGACTTTTCCACACTCTTTTCCCAATAGACACACAGATATTTGATAAGAAAGGGGAAGGCCGATATTGCATGCATGCTGTAAAGAGGTAATTGAGATTAGGAAAACAGTTCCAAAGATCGAGGTTATGAGGGCCTTAGATTGTGTTTACAGGTTCAGGTAGAATGGTTATCTATAGCAAGTAGCCAGGATACCCACAGCAAAGACCCGGAGATTGAGTCAAAAGCTCTTCTGAGTCAGTATCTCTTTGGCTGGAATGATGAGGTGTAGAGTGTGTTGGGGACTAGCAGTATCATTTAGAAACGTGTTACAAATGTAAATCATGAGCCCAAGAATCAGAAAATCTACTGGGGCTGAGCAATTTTTAGTGAACTCTCCACATGCTAAAGTTAAACCACTGGATTAGAGACAAAATAGTATCAGAAGGGGGATGTGAGTGAGGTCATATACAGGGTTGTTAGTAATTAACTGGCTTCAGTGAGTGGGGAAGGGGCAGGGAGGCGATCAGTCTAAAACTCAGTGCAGGAAAGAAAAATGAGCCGCATTCAGAAAAGCAAGAGAAGCCCCTGGAAAAGTCTGGAGGCAGATCAATCTTCTTTTCCTCTAGTGTGTTCTTTTTTGCTTGATCAATTCAAACTCTGTGTCAAAGGGTAATTAATTCTCTGTTAGTAAAACAGCTAATGGAAGTTGTACTTTTGTTCTGAGTAAGATATCATGTAATTATTATTTCACATATTTAACAGAGCTTGAAATTAACACAGTCACCACATCGAGAGTCACTCTTGTTATCTCCAGCCAAGGCAGGAAGTGTTCTCTTGAGAGCGTAGCCTCCTTTCCTCACACACTGGTGATGCTCCTGATTCAGCTGCGTGATAGACTCAGAAACATGTCCCTTAAGCCCTTTATCATTTTTGCTGTTAGTGTTTATTGTCAAAGTCTGTATTCATCATTTTTTAGTTTATGAGTTTATGTGATGGTTCTTGAGGTAAGGTTTAGGGAAGGGACCAGGTCTGAATGGTCTAGCTTACTGTGAAGAACAATAAGTTTAGAACTGTACCTCCGAACACCTTCCCTGTACTCAGACATTGGGGCCACTTCCCCCACAATGAAGACCCTGGTCTCACTTTTCCATGGGAAAAGCGGTGTGAAAAGAAAAGAACAGAGATTTGGCATCAAGAAAACACAGGTGTTCAGCTGCTCTGGACAGGTTGCTGCTGTGGAAAGGTTTGTTTGCACTTTGATCCTCTCTTTTCTCATATGTACATTGGAAATAATGAATCATAACATAGCCATTGCTTGCAGGTTATAACCATTGTTATAACCTGATAACAATATAAGAAACCTGAAATATCATCTGGCGTAATGACGGTTAGCATTTACTAAGCATGTATTCTGTACTAATATATAGTTACTTAAGTTGCTTTTTTTAACCCTAGAACTTGTAGTAATTTTAATAACAAAGGAGAACAAATGATATCACAAAAATCCAGAGACAGAGCCTAATGTGACCTGCAAATAGCATTCCATTCGTATGAATACATGCATTTTATGTTAGCTTTTATGTGACTCACAAATATAACTCTGGAGTATAATTATATTTGTTTTCATAGAGAATGTAATTTTAAATTACTAATTTCAAGTAAATAAGTAATCAGAGTTTTATCCCATGATATCAATATAAAGATAGTTCATGATGATGAAAACTACCTGGAGAGCAGACATATCTTTCCTGCTAGGGACTAGGTTAAGTGCTTCAATTGCATTATCTTGTGCAGTATTCCAAATTACTTCATGCTGTAGGTTCTACTATTATTCCCACTATGTATTTAAAGAGACTGTACTTTGAAAGGTTGAGTACTCTCAAGATTACAGAGCTTGTAATGGATCAGAATGTAAACCCAGATTGTCTGGCCTGGAGATCCCAGGATCTATTTCACATTTCACTGGAGGTTTTTTCCTTTCTTCTTTTTTTCAACAATATTTGTGCACTTCTAACTTGACTTCTAGTTTGCAACTGGTTTCTACACTCCATTTTATTTATTCCTGTTCTATATTAGCTATTTTCTTTCTTGTGTTAACTTTGAGCTTAGGCTGTTCTTATTTATCTACTTTGTAAATGAGTAAAGTTGTTTAAGATATTTTTTCTCATAATTCATATGTTTACTGATATAAAATTCCTTAAAACTGCTTTCGTTGCACATTATGAATTTTGGTATGTTGAGTTTCCATTTTCACTTGTCTCAAGATTCTTTTTAGCTTTCAAAAAAAATGTGTTCTTTAATTTCCACATATTTGTGAATTTTCCAATTTTTTGAACAGGTAAAGTTGACAAACTTTTAGCTAGACTTATTAAGAGCAAGGAACTTCCCTGGTGGCTCAGACAGTGAAGAATCTGCCTGCGATGCTGGAGACCCAGGTTTGATCCCTGGGTCAAGAAGGTCCCCTGGAGAAAGTAACGGCTATCCACTGTCTTGCCTGGAGAATTCCATTGACAGAGGAGCCTGAAGGGCTACAGCCCAGGGGGTCGCAAAGAGTCGGACATGACTAAGGGACTAGCACTCTCATTGAGGGAAAAGAGAGAGAAGAATCAAATACATAGAATTATAGGTGCGTGGGCTTCCCTTGTGGCTCAACTGGTAAAGAATTATAGGTGCAAGAGGAGATATCACAGCTGAAACCACAAAAGCACAAAGGATGATGAGATGACTTTGAAAAATTATATGCCAACAAATTGGAAAACCTGGAAGAGGTGGATACATTCTTAGAAACAACCTACAAAGATCGAATCATAAGAAAACAAAATATCAAAGCAGACTAATTACTAGTAAGAAAATTGAATCTGCAATCAAATACCTCCCAAGAAAGGAAAGTCCAGGAACAGATGGCTAATTGGTGAATTCTATCAAACATTTAAAGAGAGTTAATACCAATCCTTCTCAAATTCTTCCAGAAGACAAAGAGCAGAGGATATTCTCAAATTCATTTTATGAGGCCAAATCTGTCCTTATAACAAAGACAGAGAAGGACATAACAATAAAACTCTGTCAATATTCCTGATAAATACGAAAACAAAAACCTTTAACAAAATATGGGCAAATTGAGCACAACAAATCATTTAAAGGATCATATACCATGGTCAAGTGGGGTTTATCCCTGGGACGCAAGCACAGATCAACATACAAAAGTCAATAAATATTATACATTATTTATTAACAGGATGAAGAATAAAAAACACATGATCATCTCAACAGATGCAGAAAAAAATTTGACAAATTTCAACACCTTTCATGATAAAGACTCTCATCAGATTAGCTATATAAAAGGAATGAATATCAATGTAATAAAGGCCAGTTATTATAAGCCCACAACTAACATCTTAGTCAAAGGTGAAAAACGCAAAAGTTTTTCTTCTAAGATCAGGATACAAAATCAGCATGCAAAAAAACAGTTGCATTTTTATACCCTAACAGCAAAGTTATGTCTGAAAAAGAAATTTAGAAAACAACTGCATTTACAAAAGCATCAAAAATAATAAGATACTTAGAAATAAACTTAGCCAAAGACATGGAAACCCTGTACACTGATAAACAGAGACAGATGTAGAGAGCAAAGGTGGGCAGAGGGGAGGGGGACGAGCCGGGAGGTCAGGGCCCACGTGTGTGAGCAGCGGGTGGAGCCTGCGTACCGCGGGGAACCTTACCCCAAGCCCTGCGGTGGCCCAGACGGGAGAGAAACCCTAAGCGAGGGGGTGTGTGTACACGTGTGGCTGATTCACTTTGGTGCATAGCTCAAGCTAGCACAGCGTTCTGAAAAAGCCGTAGTCCAGTAAGCACAAAATAAAATAGATAATTAGTAAATACTTGATGTGTAGCACGGGCATCTCTACTCAAGTATTCTGTAATGACCTGTATGGGAAAAGAATCTTAAAAAGAGTGGAGATATATTTATGTGTGTGTGTGTGCGCGCGCGCGCATACAGACATATAGCTGATTCACTTTGTTGTATGGCAGAAACTAGCACAACAGTGTACATTGACTATAACTCCAATAAAAACATTTAAAAAGCTTAAAAACCTGTAAACATGGATGGAATAAATTGAAGAAGGTGTAAACAAATGGAAAGATACCTTGTGTTTATACTTTGGAAGAATCAATAATTTTAAAGTATGTATCACACCCAAATACATCTACAGAGTTAATGCAAGCCCTGTAGAATTTCCAAGGATGTTTTTATACAAATAAAAAAAAAAATCCTACAATTTATATTGAATCATAAAAGATTGTGAAAATCCAAAGAAATATTGAGCAAAACTAACAAATCTGGAGTCATCACACTACCTGATTTCAAAATACATATGGTAGTCAAAACAGCATGGTACTAACATAGGAGGAGACATATAGACCTAAAGAACCAAGCAAGGGACCCAGAAATAAGCTAGGTATTTAATGACAACTGATCTTCTTTAAAAGTTCCAAGAGTGCACAAGAGGACAGAATAGTCTCTTCTATAAGTGGTGCTGGGAACCTGGATATGGACAAGCAGAAAGTTAATACTGGTCCTTAATTTCACATCATACAAGTGTCAACTCAGAATGTAATTAAAGACTTAAATATAAGACCTGAAACTGTACAGCTGTTAGCAGGAAACATAAGGAAAATTCTTCCTAACGTGGATGTGGACAATAGTTTTTTGGATGCAACCATCAAAACAAAAGCAAAAATAGACAAATGGGATTGTATCATAAAAAGCTTCTACACAGCAAAGGAATGATGAATAAAGTGACAAGACAACCTATGGAACGAGAGAAAACATTTGTAAGACATTATATGTGTGATAAGAGGTTAACATCCAAAATACCAAAGGAAGTCATATTAGTCAATAACAGTAAAATAAATAACCCAGTTAAAAATGGGTCAAAGTTTTGAATAGGTATTTTTCCAGTGAAGACATATAAATGGTCAACAGATATATGGGAAAAAATTCAGCATCACTAATCATCAGGGACATGTATATCAAAGTGAAAATCTGAACCACAATTTTACCTCACACTTAGACTGGTTATTACCTAAAAGATAAGCATTTGCAAGGATGTAGAGAAAAGGGAACTTTGTTCATTACTGATGAGAATGTAAATTGGTACCACCACTATGAAAAACAATGTAGAAGTTCCTCAAACTATTAAAAATAGAGCTATCATATGATGCAGCAATCCAACTCTGGGTATATATGTATCCAAAGAATATGAACTCAATATCTTGAAAGATATCTGCACCCCACATTCATCGTAGCATTGCTTGTAATGGCAGATCAATCTGCATCCATCACATTTGCAACAATACGGATGAATCTCGAGGAAATTATGCTAAATAAAATAAGCCAGCTCAGGAAAAATATCCTGAACAATCTTACTAACATGTGGAATCTAAAACACTTCATCTCACTGAGGAATAGGGTTGAAGGCTTGCAAGGGCTGTGCGTTGGAAGAAATAGGAGATGGGCAAACAAACAAAGCTTCACTTATGCGGGATGAAAGCATTCTGGAGATTTAAAGTCCAGCAGTATGACTACTTAATAATACTACATTGTATACTTGAAATTTGCTAGGAGAAGAGATCTTAAATGCTCTTACTACACACAAAAAAATGATAAGCATGTGAAGTGATGGATATGTTAATTAGCTTTATTTTAGTATTCAGTTCAGAATGTATATGCTTCTCAAATTGTTTTACACAATAAACACATTCAATTTTTTCAGTTATATCTTAATAAAGCTGTGAAAAATAGCTTTTCCAAAATCTTTTCCATTCTCACCATTACTGCTTTTGTTTAGAATATACTCACTCTGCAATGAATTACAAGTAAGCAATTATTACAATGCAACTACTCCTATAATGGAAATATATAGAATTTGCTCCAGATTTAATAACAAATAACTTGCTAAGTAATAAATATTACACTCCTGAACACTTTGCACATAAAAAGGCCTTCCATAAATGTTTGCTGAATTGAATAAAAGCTTGTAAGTAAGTTAATAAACTAATTTAGTCATCTTAGAAGAACCTACCATATAGAATTACTATGGCAACTGACTATAACCCAAATATATATATTTTAAATAAGTTCCCAAAGTGTCTTAAATTCTCTCAGTTTAATTCAAGCTGTTTATTCACTTTGCCATTTATTCATTCATTTACTCAACAAACCTTTATCTGGTGCTTAGAATGTTACAAAAACCACTCCAAGTCCAGAAAACATAAAAAAAAAAAAAAAAAAAAATCAAACCCGATTATCTGACTTTGAGGAATTGCAACTTAGTGAGACCACTGACACAATTTGCTTAATGTTTACATTATCTAAAACCAATGAAATAGTTTACAATCATTTTGAAACCATTAGGTGGTGTTCTAGGAGGCTCTGAAGAGCTCCTAAGCCTTATGTCCCACCACAGAAAGAATTCAATGAGAGACAAAGAAATAGATAAGAAGTGACTTATTAGAATAGGATGCTTGTGAGGCTTACAAGCAGGGAGCAAGAGGGTGCTGTTCCCCAAGAACCTAGTAGGCTACAATTTTATAAACAAAGAAAAAGTGGAGGAGGAAAGACCACTTCATTCTTCACTTTTGTTTTTTTATTCTTCATTCTTGAGTAGACATCATGTTCCCATCATCAGGTCCTCCCCCAGGTTGGGCAGCGGAAATTTTGTTCGTGTATGGTCAAGCCAGGACCGCAAAAGTTGTTTCAGGCTTCTGCAAGGTAAGCTCTTTTCCATCCTAGAGATCTTTAACTTACTGAGCTCACTGGACGGGATGTGGGCCTCATGCCACCATGGTTTTATTTTAGGGGGCGTGGCCTATTTCATGCTTACGTTTCATCATTTTATTGCTGCCCAAGCCTGCTTGGTTTTCTGGTAAAGCAAACCTTCTTTATTGAGCCATCATTAACTTACAGGGGTCTCCTATGTCTTTTCTACTTATAATTCCCTAGAGCCTCTTGATGAAAGTGAAGGGGAGAATGAAAAAGTAGGCTTCAAAGTCAACATTCAGAAAACTAAGATCATGGCATCTGGTCCCATCACTTCATGGCAAATAGATGGGGAAACAGTGAAAGTAGTGACAGACTTTATTTTTGAGGGCTTCAGATGGTGACTGCACCCATGAAATTAAAAGATGCTTACTCCTTGGAAGAAAAGTTATGACCAACCTAGACAGCATGTTAAAAGGCAGAGACATTACTTTGCCAACAAAGGTATGTCTAGTCAAAGCTATGGTTTTTCCAGTGGTCATGTATGGATGTGAGAGATGGACTATAGAGAAAGCTGAGCGCTGAAGAACTAATGCTTTTGAACTGTGGTGTTGGAGAAGACTCTTGAGAGTCCCTTGGACAGCAAGGGGATCCAACCAGCCCACCCTAAAGGAAATCAGTCCTGAATATTCATTGGAATATTCACTGATGCTAAACCTGAAACTCCAATAATTTGGCCACCTGATGGGAAGGACTGACTCATTTGAAAAGATCCTGATGTTGGGAAAGATTGAAGGCAGGAGGAGAAGGGGACGACAGAGGATGAGGTGGTTGGATGGCATCCCTGACTCAGTGGACACAGGTTTGAGTGAGCTCCAGGAGCTGGTGATGGAGAGGGAGGCCTGGTGTGCTGCGGTCCATGGAGACTGAACTGAACTGAGGATTAACTATTTAATCAACTACTTTTTCCCTTTACTCTGTCTCTATTGATTTCACATATTGTTTCCACTAATTCAGAATGACAAATAATCAACTTAGTTAAATAAGTGAGATTTAAGACAGAGTTAGCATGTTTAGCAGAATTCCTTGGTGGCTCAAGAC
The DNA here is from genome assembly GCA_020226075.1 of Hydropotes inermis. Taxonomy (NCBI): domain Eukaryota; kingdom Metazoa; phylum Chordata; class Mammalia; order Artiodactyla; family Cervidae; genus Hydropotes; species Hydropotes inermis. The sequence goes on along the minus strand of CM035281.1, from coordinate 3,216,848 downwards.
AGTAAAGAATCTGCCTGCAATGTAGCAGACCTGGGTTCAATCCCTGGGTCAGGAAGGTTACCTGGAGAAGGGAATAGCTACCCACTCTAGTATTCTTGCCTGGAAAATTCCATGGACAGCGGAGCCTGCCTGGCTACAAAGTGTCAGACAAGACTGACAGGTTTAGCAAATTTAAAAAGAAGAAGAAGAAGAAGAAGAAGCAAGCAAGCAAATTTGAATTCCACATAATTTTTTTTAGTGTACATACGCTCCATGTAATACTTTCAAAGTACGTATATAACAGTTTTGTTTATCTGGACTTTAAATGTATGTTTGCATCTTGTATTTTATTTGGCAACCCTAATTTCAGGGCTCTATAATATCATTCACTTTTCTAGTTTTATTAGGGTTGTAAAACTATAGAGAAAATAATACATCCTACTGAGGCCCCTTCCTCATCTTACTGAGGCCCCTTCCCCATGAGGCCCCTTCCCCTTCACACCACTACTCTCTTAGCACCCTCAGCAAAATTAATGAAGCTTTGGGACCTTTGTATGAAGGACATTTTTCTCAAGCAACGTTATGTACCCCGTCTGACATACTTTCCACTGAATGTAATAGTTTTCTCATTTAAGTCTCCTGTCAGGGAATATTTTGAGTGTAGTGATACTTTTAATATCATATTTCACTGGAGGATTTTCTACTGCTTTAGAAATAATTACATTATTAATGCCTTTGTGACCCCCGTTGGGTAGCTAAGGGGCATGTAATATTTATAATCACATCTTGATGGAGAAACTGAGATAAAGTTAAGCTTAGTGGGTTTTGTCAAGGTCACAGAATGAATCACCAGTGAAGCTGAATACAGAACTTACAGTCAGCAAGCCAATGGCTCTGTGCACTTAAGAGTATGGAAGATTTCATTGGAGATAAAATTGGTTGAGGATTTTAAACAGAGAGTAATCAGAATTATATGCAATACACTAGAATTATCTCTACACCCTTCTTTCCCTGCCCTGCTCATCTCTTTGTCCACTCCTGGGCAGTCTGGGATGGTCACAGAGCACCTCACCTAGGAGATGAAGCACTTTCATGTAAGGAATTTTACGGTCTGTGCTGTAACGTTCCTTCTACTCAGATGAGGCAGAAATGAGAACCAAACCAAGTCCGACTCACCACCCATCTTGTCAGTGTACTAGAGGTGTAATCCTGGGAAAACCACCCAAAGCCTCTCAGCTTGAGTCTTTATCATGAAGATATTAACATCAATCTTGACAGATGATGCTTTTATAGATTCTGTTCATGAAACACCTAGCAAATCATTCCTACATATTTTTATTAAATAGAAAAGAATCAAACATTGTATATAGTTTCTTCCTTTCTCTGATTCTTGGTTTCATTAGTAGAGAAATGATGGGATTAGGAGTAAATGACCTCAGAGGTCTTCTCCAACTGTCTTACAGACAGAATTTATTTATAGAATTTAACAGATCAGGAACTGCAAAAAAAAAAATCACTGAAATTTACCCTAAAACAGTGCCCAGGTTTATAAGCTGTCTCTTAAACAGGCTTCAATTCAATACAATTCTCCTGCAGTGAATCTGTTACTGATAATCCACACACAGGGTGCAGGTAATGCTCTTGTACATGCACACGAGGACCCTCTAATAACTGAAGATTTATTTATAGCATTAAACACAACCTTTTTTCTCTGTTTCAAAAAGCCCTTATGTTATGGTACTTGAATTTAAGTGAAGACTGTGAAAAGCAAGGAGTCTCTGCCTAAAGCCATTTTTTTCTGCATGTTAGGTAACAAAGGAAGAACCTTGAACTTTGGAGTCAGACATTCATGTGACCTTGGGCAAAATGGTTAACTTCCTCCGGGCCTCCCTTAGTTACTTTATATTTGAAAGATATAACACAGGTTTGTTATAAAATGAAATGACTAGTGAAAAGTGTCCTCTTAAACAACTTTCCTGTTTAAAAGGTTTTCCAACAACTTAAAGTTGGAAAGTCATATTCAGTGTACTTCCTTCTTAGATGCAGTTGTCTTTTGAGGGCACTCCATGATAATTATTAAAGATTCACTCATTTATTCCACTCATTTATTCATGAGCCTTCTCTCTTTTCCATGTAAAACTGTATAACTCATTATTGTTCCAAAGGAGGCCGTTTTGCTTATATTAACTAAAAGTGTTATTCTCTCTTATTAATTCAGCATTTAAAACACACGCTTATGGTTCTTTTTGTCTCATTTACACTTTTCTTAGCTGTGAAAAGCTTTTGAGTTTAATTAGTGCCACTTGTTTATTATTGTTCTTATTTTCATTACTCTAGCACATGGGTCAAAAAAGATCTTGCTGAAATTTATGCCAGAAAGTATTCCTTGTATGTTTTCCTCCAAGAGTTTTATGGTGTCTGGCTTTACATTTAGGTCTTACTCCATTTTGAGTTTGTTTTTGTGTATGACGTTAGAGAGTGCAATAATTTCACTCTGTTACAGAATGGGAGAAAATATTTGCAAACAAAGCAACTAGCAAGGGATTAATCTCCAAAATACATAAATAGTTCATGCAGACATATATATATATATATATATATATATATATATATATATATATATATATCCCAAAAAACATGATTAAAAAATGGCAGAAGATCTAAATGTATATTTCTCCAAAGAAGACATATAGATGCCAAAAGTTACAAGAGAAGAGGCTCTGTATCACTAATTGTTACAGAAATGCAAGTCAAAACTACAATGAGGTGTCCTCTCACACTAGTCAAAATGGCCATCTTAAAAAAAAAAAAAAAAATCCTCAAGCAGCAAATGCTGGAGAAGGTGTGGGGAGAATGAAATCCTCTTGCACTGTTGGTGAGAATGTAAGTTGATTCAGTCACTATGGAGATCAGTATGGAGAGTCCTTAATAAACCAAAAATAGAACAACCATATGGCCCTGCATCCCACTACGGGGTGTATACCCTTAGCAAGCCATAATTCAAAAAGAGACATGCACCCTAGTGTTTCTTGTAACACTATTTGCAATAGCCAGGACATGGGGACAACCTAAACGTTCATTAACAGATGAATGAATGAAGATACTGTACATATATATGATGGACTATTATTCAGCTATAAAAAGGGACAAAGTTGAATCATTTTTAGAGATGTGGATGCACCTGGAGTCGGTCATACAGAGTGAATTAAATCAGAAAGAAAAAGATCATGTCTAACGCATGTAGGTGGAATCTAGAAAAATGAGACAGATGGACCTATTTGCCTGATAGGAATAGAGACACAGATGTAGAGAACAGACACGTGGACACAGGAGGGTGGTGAGGTGGGATGGATTGGCGACTGGGGCTGACATATATACGTGACCATGTGTAACACAGATGGCGAGTGAGGAGTTGCAGAATAGCACTCAGAGCTCAGCTCAGGGCTCAGAGGTGCCCGAGAGATGCGGGAAGGAGATGGGGATGGGCGGGGGAGTCAAGGAGAGGAGTGTGCATACATATGCTGATCTACTTCTTGTATAGCAGACAGCAACACAACATTGTAAAACAACTATACCCCAATTTAAAAAATGCTTGCAAGATAAAAATATCCTTTAATTTTTCTATCACAATTTGAAATACCTACTCAGTTAGCAGTGACATGCCAAATGAAAAAGGCAAACAAGTAGGAAAATGTACAAAACTGGTAGCAAGTTTCAGTTCAGTTCAGTTCAGTTCAGTTGCTCAGTCGTGTCCGACTCTTTGCGACCCCATGAACCGCAGCACACCAGGCCTCCCTGTCCATCACCAACTCCCGGAGTCCACCCAAACTCATGTCCATTGTGTCGATGATGCCATCCAACCATCTCATCCTCTGTCATCCCCTTCTCCTCGCACCTTCAATCTTTCCCAGCATCAGGTTGTTTTCCAATGAGTCAGCTCTTCGCATGAGGTGGCCAAAGTATTGGAGTTTCAGCTTCAACATCAGTCCTTCCAATGAACACTTAGGTCTGATCTTTAGGATGGACTGGTTGGATCTCCTTGCAGTCCAAGGGACTCTCAAGAGTCTTCTCCAACACCACAGTTCAAAAGCATCAATTCTTCGGTGCTCAGCTTTCTTTATAGTCCAACTCTCACATCCATACATGATCACTGGAAAAACCATAGTGTTAACTAGATGGACCTTTGTTGGCAAAGTAATGTCTCTGCTTTTTAATATGCTGTCTATGTTGGTCATAACTTTCCTTCCAAGGAGTAAGCGTCTTTTAATTTCATGGCTGCAGTCACCATCTGCAGTGATTTTGGAGCCCAAAAAATAAAGTCAGCCACTGTTTACACTGTTTCCCCATCTATTTGCACATTCCCAAATGATTTATAAAAATATTTCAGTGATACAACACATTCTTTTAAGTAAACTACTTATGAAATCCCAGAATAATAAAGATTCATCTTTCAAATCCAATTTCTATGATCCCACTGCAGCCTTTGGTTATATTATCCTATCATCCAGAATTCTTACCTCCTGTGGGGAATGTAGCCCCAGCTATTTACTGGGCAGCAAAATACTGAACAGCAGGTGATGACTGTCTTCTACAAAGCACCAGGGTCCTCAAGCCATACCACTTGCTACATACTGGTTGCACACTCTCTCTGGTTGCTAGCTTCTGGCTGTGATGCTCAGGTGTATATATCAGTTCAGCTTTACCTGCCACCTCACCCACTGGCCTCACTCACTGCCTCAGTGCCCTTTTTCTCACCCCATGACTGATAAACTTTCAGGACTTTTTCAAAATTTTATGCTGGCTCATGCCTCTGTGGGTCTGCTTGTGTCTCTATTTAGAATAACCTTTTTGGCACACTTTATTTCCCTTGGGGTTTCTCTATTTAGATTCTGCTGCTTCTGTAAAAACCCTCTGTGGCCTCCCTAGGTTGGCCTAGGTATAGGTACAGTATCCTCTGTAACCTCTGACCCAGGAGATTTCAATCAGATGACCTATCATGACATTGACTCCCTATGAGAATAGAAAAGCCAGGCTGCCCGGAGCCATACATTTTATTTCTGAATTTTCACTGCCTGATACATAAAAGCTCAATACGTGGTGAACAAGTGAAAAAATAGGTAAAGGAATGAGCATATTCACTCATATCTTCCATAGGGATCTCTGCAGCCAGGATTCAGGCTGAGCAGGAGCTTATGAAGCAGCCCTGCATGAAGAGATTGGAACAACAGAAGCAGACACAAGAGGATCATGTTTAAATTAACCAAAAATCTCTCTCAGTAGAGTGTACAGAAAGAGTAAGTGCTTAGTGTTGGAGATAGAAGCCAGAGATACATGTGGAGAAAAACAGCGTGTGTGCCATAAATAATGAGAAATCATCTACCATGTGGGTAAGGTAGATGTACCTGCCTCATGAGACTGTCGGAAAAGTTAAAGAAATGCATGGAACACATTTGCCTTGTTCCAAGTAATCAGTCAGAAAATGCCAATAATAACCATGTTATTATATTTTTTACTTAGAATAATAAAATTATATCAACGTATGAAAACACCCTAAGTCTGTTCTTGGGCCTCTGTGATGCTTTATAACAGTTCTACTATATCTCTAGTTAGTGAAAAAGCAGAGACATTACTTTGCTGACAAAGGTCAGTATAGTCAAAGCTATGATTTTTCCAGATAGTCATGTACAGATATGAGAGTTGGACCGTAAATAAATTGGAACACTGAAGAATTGATCCTTTTGAACTGTGGTGTTGGAGAAGACTCTTGAGAGTCCCTTGAACTGTAAGGAGATCCAACCAGTCCATCCTGAAGGAGATCAGTCCTGAATATTCATTGGAAGGACTGATGCTGAAGCTGAAGCTCCAATACTTTGTCCACCTGATGAGAAGAACTGACTCATTACAAAAGACGCTGATGCGGGGAAAGACTGAAGGCAGGAGAAGAAGGGGATGACAGAGGATGAGACGGTTGGGTGGCATCACTGGCTCATTGGATATGAGTTTAAGCAAGCTCTGGGAGTTGGTGATGGACAGGAAGCCAGGTGTGCTGCAGTCCGTTGGGTCTATTCTTTTTAAACATCCATTTGCTACATACACAGTGGATGCCAGTGGCGTCCCGAGCAGTCTCAGTATTCGTTTCACCCTCTTTGTAGTGTGCTCTCGGGGGCCAAATGAATGCAGAGCGTTCACTGTGATTAACAGTTTTCCCTCATCATGCACACAGGTGTCTGTGTGTGCTGAGTCCCTTCAGTCGTGTCCGAATCCTTGCGACCCCACGGACTGTAGCCCACCAGGCTCCTCCGACCATGGGATTCTCCAGGCAAGAGTGCTGGGGTGGGTTGCCATGCCTCCTCCAGGGATCATCCTGACCCGGGGATTGAACCCATGTCTCTTATGTCTGCTGCACTGGCTGGTGGGTTCTTTACCACTAGCGCCACCTGGGAAGCCCCGTATGTACAGATGTCTTAGCTTGAACCAGGCTCAGGTCCCTTATTAGACTTTCTCTGTGAAAGAGAAATATCGTATGACATCCCTTATATGTGGAATCTAAAATAATACAAATGAACTTTTTCACAAAACAAAAAGAGACTCCCAGATTTAGAAAATGAACTTATGTTTGCCGGGGTAAGGGGTGGTTAGGGAGCCGGGATGGTCCGTGCGCGCTGTTATGTTTAAAATGAGCAGCCAGCAAGGGCCTATTGCGCAGCACAGGGAACCCTGCTCAACGTCATGTGGCTGCCTGGATGGCAGGGGAGTTTGGGAGAGAGAGATTACACTTGTATGATTGGCCGAGTCCTTTTGATGTTGACCTGAAACTATCACAACGTTGTCAATTGGCTACACCCCAACACAAAATAAAAACTTCAAAGGGAAAAAATATAAAACCTTAAATAAAGAAAATATTTTCTCTGTAAGTCTCCCAAACAGTTCCTATATCCCCAAAGGTGCAAACAGGTCACTAAGATTTTTTTGACATCTCTCTTTTACAGTGAAGGAACCCAGTCTCTGGGTGAAATCAGAATCAAATTGGGTCAAAGATGTCTATGGCATTTCTTGAATATTAATTCACAAACTTGTTTTACTAAGTATCTGCTAATATGTTGGATAATTTCTTAGACAAAATGGCTAATAAGAAAAACAGGAAAGGACCCAGGAACTGAGTTACAAAAATCAATTTTGAAAAAACTGTGTTGAAAACATTCATCGTTCAGAGAAGTATAAGCTAGAAGAAAATAGAAAGCAATAGAATAGCATTGAAACGTGTATATTACCATATGTAAGATACATGACCAGCGCAAGTTCGATGCATGCAGCAGGGCACGCAAAGCCAGTGCTCTGGGACAACCCCGAGGGATGGGTGGGGAGGGAGGCGGGGGGTGGGTTCACGGTGGGGGCACACATGCACGCCCATGGCTGATTCATGTCGATGAATTGCAAAAACCACCACAGTACTGTAAAATAACTAGACTCCAATTAAAATAAATTTAAAAGAAAAAGAAAAGGGACACCTCCCAATTGGGAAGAAGGGTGCTGGGGACACTTTCATAGTAAAGATGATGACTAAAATACCTTTTGAAAAATGAGCCAGTGTTCATGACATACTAGAAGAGACATTTTCAACAAGAAAGAATAGCACTTTGAAGGAAAAAGACAAAAGAGCCAAATGTAGTGATTACACCTACATGTTTTTGACATATTTAACGCTAATATAGATCATTATTATTTATACAATTAAATTTACAAAAAGAAAAAAACTTCCAAATAATATATCTTGTTATGTAAAGCCAAGATTTATTATAAGTCCAAATTTGCTTTTTAAAAAAGAAAAATTTTTTTTTAAATGTTGTTGGAGTATAATTGCTTTACTATACTGTGTTAGTTTCTGTGTTACAGCAGAATGAATCAATTATATGTGTACACATATCCCCTCCCCTTGGACCTCCTTCCCAACCACTTCCCCAATATACAGTGAGCATACACAATTTGAGCAAACCATAATTCAAAAAGATGTATACTTTAGTTTTTATTACAGCACTATTAACAATAGCCAGGACATGAAAGCAACCTAAATGTCCATCAATGGAAAAATGGATACAGAGAATGTGGTGATATATACAATGGAATACTATTCAGCCATAAAAAAGAAGTCCAGATTTCTTGATGAAGTGATTTGACCTCTGATAACTTGACTCACCTGACTTCTCTAGCTTCTTATTTCCAGCTTTCTTGGTGACTGATGGTCATTACTTTTCATGCGTTTGTACTGTCACTTCAGTTATATACGACTCTTTGTGACCCTATGGACTCCAGCCCACCCGGCTCCTCTGTCCGTGGGATTCTCAAGGCAATAGTACCCAAGCGGGTTGCCATGCCCTCTTCCAGGTGACCTCCCCAACCCAGGGATCAAAGCCACGTCTCTTAAGTCCCCAGTGTTGGTAGGTGGGTTCTTTACCACTGGCGCCACCTGGGAAACCCAGTCATTAACTTAGGTGTTGATTTTGTTTTCCATAAACAGCTAGATAGTAATATTTATTTTGTGGGCCAGGCAATCTCTGTTGCAACTATTCAATGCTTGTAGCTGCTTTCAAGAAACAAAAATACACGGGCATGACTGTGTTCCATTAAATTTTTTTCAGTGGACACTAATATTTGAGTCTTATGTATTTTCCATGTTATGAAATTGCAATTAACAAAACTAAAAACAGAATTATCATATGATCCAGCAATCCCACTCATGAGCATTTATATCTGGACAAAACTATAATTCCAAATGATGCATGAATCCATATGTTCAAGCAGCACTATTTATAGCAGCCAAGACTTTGAAGAAACCCTAAATTGACAAGAATGGATAAAGATGTTAGACTCACATGCATGCACACCTTTGCACATATAAGGAAACACTGCTCAGCCATAAACAATAAAATAATGCCATTTGCAACAATCTGGATGGATCTAAAGATTATCATATTAAGTGAAATAAGTCAGAAAGAGAATACAAATACCATCTGATATCACTTATGTATGGAATCTAAAATATGACACCATAGAACCTATCTACAAAAGAGAAACCTGCAGATGTAGAATGCAGACTTATGGTCGCCAATAGGGAGAAGGCGGGGGAGTGATGGGGCGGGAGTTTGGGGTTATCAGATGCAGACTATTACAGAGAGAGTGGATGACCAACAAGCTCCTACTATGTAGCACAGGGAACTCTATTTGATATCCTGTAAACCATAATGGAAAAGAATATAAATTAGAATATAAAAAAGAATAATGAATTATTTTGCTATACAATAGATATTGACATATTATAAATCAATTATACTTGAATAAATTTTTTAAAAGAAAACTTTGTTAGCTTGTGAGCCATACAAAAGCAAGTACAGATGGATTAGGCTCTCAGAATGTAGCTTACCAGCCCCTATTTTTAAAAAAATCATTACAACGTAGTGATTGAAAGCTAGAGCAGGAGACAGATAGTATGGAATTTAGTCTCAACTCAAGAATTGTATTAACTTTTTAATCTTGAAGTAGAGTTTAGATATATTGCTCAAGATCATCTCCCTGAAGGTGATGGGGAGTCATTTAAAGAGTTGGAACAGGACTGCAGAGTAATCTGATTTGCATTTTAGAAAAGTGTTCCTATTTAAAGGGTTGGACTTGGATAAATTGAAGGGTGTTAGGAAGAATTATAGAAAAAATGGCATTCATTTAGTCAGCTTTTTCTCATTGTTAGACTGAAATCAGAATACATCATACTATATTACATGTCTTTACTAAAATACTGTCTTTTTTCTAATGACATTTATAAATATACTATATTTCTCATTATAAAATAATTAAAGGTCTACTGTATATTTTGACCTTGTGAGTATCAGGGTTGATAGGAATGGATTCAGAACCTGGGACCTCAGGTGGGAATGCCTTTGTACAGCATTTTTACTAGGAACATGGACCATCTGTTTCTTTTGGTGATACAGTATCTCATTCCATAAAGTGGTTCCAAATAAATAATGAAGACTGTTTTTTTTTTTTTTTTACAAGTTAGCTTTTATCTGTTGCAGCAGTGATTAATAGCCCATAATCACCCTGGCTTACAAAAAGAAGTAAATAAAACATGTGAAAACAATTTTCTGAGTGAGATGAATCCACATTTTGCAAATAAGATGAAAGTCAACAAAGTAGGTGCCAGTGAGTTTAGAGCTTTTCCTATTGAGCTGTGTAAAAGAAAGAATGTGAGTATTGCAAACTGTATGTCTTGGATTAGAAACAAGGTTTCAGTATCTGCCTATTATGTGGCCTCCATCAAATCACTTAACATTGCTGAGCCTTCATTTCACTTCTGTGAAATGAGAATGATAACACATGCCTTGATATATTTGAGGAAATATTCATCATTTTGCATGTATGACGTCTAGAACATTGCTAACTACATAGTACTAAATCATGTGTTTTTGAGAATTATATTTGGAATGACGTAACTGTGTGTATTAGGGTGCATGCCAAAAAATTCTCATCTTTCCAAATTAACTCTTTATTGGGCACAATGACCTTTATGTCCCTGAAACAGACTTTTCAAAAACTTTTTTACCTTCTTAACACTATCCATTATTCAAAAGGAAAGTATTTCCCTTGGTTTCTCAAATATCAAGTAGCCAATATTTTCTAATAGCTGTAAATGGAAACTTTAAACTGTGTGTAAATGTAACCTCTAGAAATTTTGCAAAATTAAAAAAAAATGTTATTATATCTGTAAGACTCACATCTCCTACTTACAAATTACATGTGTTTCAAACTATGTAACATTTCCCCGGAGTCTCAGATGTCCTACTCAGTTTATTTTTAAACGTATTTTTGTCTTTGTATGTCCGTTCCCTCTCCTTTCACTCTACTCATTCTGCATAAAGTCTATCAAATTATTTCATTTCTGATTTTTTAAAATTTTGTTGGAGGGTAGTTGTTTTACAATGCTGTGTTACTTTCTGCTGTATAACAAAGTGAATCAGCTCTAAGTACATCTATCTCCCCCTCATTTTTGGAGTCCCTTCAACTCGGATACTTTTTAATTCTAGATTTTCCATTTCTTCTTTTTTGTAGTTTTCTGTTTCTGAAGCCACTCATCCCACCATATGTTTAAACTTCCTTTCCTATTTCCACTTTTTTTGATATATTTATCCTATTCATTTAAAAATTCTTTATCAGGCCACCGCTTTGCACTGAGTGATGGTCTCAGACGATTTAGGAGGACTTCTAGCCATTTCATTTTCACACCTGAGCCTTTGTTGTGCCGCTTCCCACAGAAAATGGTTCATGAAAAAGAAAATGATGATGGAAGTTGACGTACTCTGTGATTGGAGCACCTAGGAACCCTCATTCCTCATACCAAGCTTCTTATGATCATTACATTTGGTTTGAAGTTAGGCTTTTTCTTTCATATTTTCCTTTATGATGGTTCTTTCTAGCTGTGGTTCCAAGGATAAAAGCATGCAAGGTCTTTTTTGAGTCCTAGAAATGTCTTATTCCTTTCAGGAATTTAGCTTCTGTTTCTTTGGGCGTTTTGATTTCTTATTAGGTATCTTTCTGTGATTGCAAGATTGGTGTACAATATTTTGTAACATCTTACAGCCTAATTAGAAGAAGAAAGGGGAGGAGTTATTTTCATTTTTCTTTAACTTTTTATTTTGTATAGGAGTACAGCTGATTAAAAAGCAATTTGGGGATAGTTTCAGGTGCACAACAAACACATACACATGCATCCATTCTCCTGCAAACTCCCCTGCCATCCAGGCTGCCACATGACATTGAGCAGAGTTCCATGTGTTCAATGGGTCTTTGTGAGGCATGATTTTTTTTGTTTGTTTTTAATAAAAGTCTTCTTCCGTTATTTTCCTGACTCTTTTGCTGGCTTTTTGTCTGAGAATCTTTAGAAGAGCATTCCAGACCAGCAAGTGCTGCCTTATGCTCGCTGTCTGGTCTCATCGCTTCCTTACCTTTCCTCTCTGCGTCTCCCTTTTGCCCCAATGAGCTTCCACTGGCCCATCAGCATGCTCCCACGTTTGCATTTTTCCTTCTTCTTTCAGGGATGCTTTTCCTCAATGCCAGGATGGGTTACTTCCTTACCTCCTTCAAATCTTAAAACGCAAACACAAACAAGAAACAACAGTAAAATAATAATAAAGGCGCCGAAAGAAAAAAAAAAAAAAGCAAGAACCTTCTCATAGTAACTTTTCCTGGCCACACTATTTAAAATTGTACCTTTTTGAGACGTGTTTACTTTCCTTCTTCCTGTTTCCATTTTCTCTATGGCATTTATTACCTTCATATACAAGACGGTGGGATGTGTTTGTGTATGTATAATTTACTAGTGTGTTATCTTCTCCTCAGTTGAACACAAGTTTCATACATGCAGAATTTTGTCTATTTTGTCCACTGTTGCAACACTGCAACACTTCATACAATGGTTGCACATATTGTGTTTGATAATTGTTATAAAATGAGTAACTAAGTAACACAAAGTTTAAAACATGATAGTCTCTCTGACATCTATACCTTATTCATTATTATATGTTTAGTAATTAGTGGCCACAAGGAAGGCTTGGGTTTTAGATTAGGCATCATGAAAAAAGAAAAATCCTTGTCAACTTGACAAATTAAGCCTTTTACTAAGATCATTCTTATTGTATCCATGCTACCTGATTTTTATGTATAGCCAGGTACTTCCTTAGAAGTTCTAAGAGTATTAAGGAAATTAATGAGGTAAAGTATGAAGTATTTTATTTCCCCTTAAGAAATTGCATGGTGTGTATGTCTGTGTAAATTAACTTATGTAACAAGTAATGTTATAAAGTAAGTGAGCTTCATATTGTCAAACCAAGACATATAATACATATGAGGAGAATGTAAATGTATTTTTCCAAAACTTTAATGAGTAGAACATTTTTTTAAACCAGAAAATATTCCTTAGTAATGTTTCCCAAACATCACAACATTAAACTTATAGGAAATCATTAACTATTTGGATTCACTAGAATAAATTGCTGGCTACTTGTTTTGCTGACTTTAATTTGATTGTCTCTGCCTCAGTTGCCTGGCCACCTTGGATTTCCATATGAGAGATGATGGCTAGACCTGTTTTCAGAGCTCATATGGCTGCAGAGTGGAGCTCAAAGAGATGGGCCTTGACATCAGGGAGTGCTGGTTCATGACCCACGTTCCACGTTTCTGTCTGCGGAACTTTCTCAAGCCTGTTTCCTTATCTGAGAGTGATTGCTAACACCTTCTAACTAGTATGAGGATCAGAAATAGCAGGTGTAAAGCACCGTGTACATCATGGAGATGCAGCTGACGGTGCTGAAGGCTGTGCTGAAGGCTTCCTAAGAATATGTGTGTTCAAATTCAGTTTCAGAGCAGTCCAAAGGGTTGAATATGCAAAGACTCTGGCTGAAAGGTTTCTCCAGCTTTCAAAGAAATTCTGAGCCCTGGGGCTCATGGATATTTTTCCTTAATACAAAACATGTATCACTTCTTTACCTCCTTCAAATCTTAAAACACAAAATAAGCAAAGAAAAAACACCACCACCAACAACAAAAAAATATTAAAGAAAGTGAAGGGGAAAAAGCAAGAACCTTCTCACGGTGACTAGAGAGACTTTAGAGGACTGAGGATACAAGATACTTAACATAAATTTTTTACAACAATGAAAATCTGAACAATTTGGACCCATTTTTAAATGTAAATTTCAAGTAAACTAGTTTATTAATGACTGTTGCACTATTTATGTATTACATATAAGAAAGTCTCAGTATAATGGCTTTACTTGCTAAGTCATGCTCAGCTCTAATTCATAGGGCACTTGTTTCCAGGAAGTTTACCATTGACCATATAAGCTGAAAGAACACTGGCCATCACATTGCTTTCTTGAGACAGACAGTGTTTATTAATATATTAAGGCCGGAGAAATGTGTAGCAAAAATAAATTATTTAACTTTAACAGTTAAAGGAACAAACATACTCACATATAGAGACTATATTTTCCTTTGAGAGTTTATCACAGTACTTGATACAGAACCCTTTGGGATACCTTGGGAAGTGTGACTTGAGGTCAATCTCAAATTAAGACCCAGGGGTGGTGACCCCACATTTCCTTCTACAGTAATATTCAGGATACTAATTAGTTTTGTGGCACCTGGTCAAGTCTTCATTAACTTCAGATCTTCCTTGGCACAATTTCTGACAAAGTCCTGGTGCAGATGTCAATTTGAAGTTTTTTGACATTGGTCAAAACAAGGGACTTCTTAACTTGTACGTTTATGGTATTATGATAAAGTATTTTCCATGAAGTAACCTCTGCTCCATTATTTCTTAGCAATAAGAAGTCTTAGTTCAAAGTAGAGATTTCATTTGTCATATTGTTAAGACTCTCAGTTGAAATTTTACAAAGAAAAGATGAACAGAACGTCAGTTTGTTTTGTAACTGGGAACAAGCCCAGTGTTTATGGGCACAGTCCAAGCGAAGTCAATAATCCTCTTCACCCTTGGCAGCTGCTTCTGCAAATGAGGCAGACAGGTCCCATCCTAAGTGGAACTTCCTATGTCCTACACTTTTATGTGTTGAAATTAATGGGAAGCATCAAAGCACATCAGAAGGGCTGATATCTGGCTGATAGAAGGGAAGGAAGATGCACCTGAGCAGAGAGTGAAAGGCAATGATGAGAGGAAAGAAGGTTTTGCCAAGTCAGTGGGTACACTGGACATACAGTGAAGTGAAAACAGAGAAAAGGAATTGGAATGTGAAAAATCATGCAGCTATGTCTTTAGAACACCGATTTTGTCCTTAAATCGCTTAATATCTCAGTGCCTCAGGTTCTTTATCTGTAAAATGGGTTCTAACATTTTTCTGATTTACTGCCATCACTTATACTAAAGAACTTCTTATCTACACAAATATCCTTGTGTCTTTTAAAGGCTTTTAGGCAACTTACCAAAAATGTGCATAATTAAGATAAAATAAATGTAAAAAACAAAAAAGTCAAGATAAAGCATTAAGATGAGACCACCTTTAAGGTGAGTTCATAGATTTGCTCCGTTCTCAGAAATTAGCTATTGGTTTGTTTCAAAATTTCTTAGAAGCTAATGCCAGAAAAGAAAAACCAAAGACTACAAGTTTCATACTGTAAAAAAGCATCACTCATGCTTAGAAGCAGAAAGGCATTTTGCTTGTGTCAGTGTGCTGAATAGACCTGGTGTGAGCTCCCTGTTCGAGGCTGCCCACGCTGTCCTGGCGACAGGACAATCTGATGCATGAGCTCACATCATACCTGCATGAAATAGGTCTCCAACATCTGTCCTTTCACAACCATCACGAACACATGGGGCAGTTTTGATGACATCCTCACAATCAGTCTGCTAGAGACAAAGCATTACAAAATAATATTTCTCATAACACTGATCAAAGAAGTCAAGTCCTTATTTAATCTGCAATTTTTCAGGGTGTCACGCCACTGACTTGGACTCTCTAACTCTAAGAATATTAACTTGTATTCATTACTTAAATAAATTTAAACATAGCCTCTACTAGCAAAAAAACAAAAAAACAAAAAAACACAAACTTCAACTTAGGAGGAAATTAAAGTATTTGATTTTAAATACCATTATCTGCATTTAAGAGAATATACTTAAGTGATTTTTGCAGCTTATTTTACTCTGTATGTGGGCTTCCCAAGTGGCGCTAGTGGTAAAGAACTGGCAATGCAGGAGACATAAGATACTCAGGTTCTATTCCTGGGTCAGTAAGCTCCCCTGGAGGAGGGCATGGGAAACCACTCCAATAGTGTTGCCTGTAAAATTCCATGGACAGAGGGGCCTGGTGGGCTACAGTCTATGGGGTCTCAGAGAGCCTGACATAACTGAGGCCACTGAGCAAGCAGGCATCCTCTATATTACCCATGTCAGATGGTAAACGTGCTTTTTCTGCTCCCTCTTTTGGTGTGGGTGTTGATTAGAAAGGGCATTCCACTCTGATCTTCACTGTTCTGATCTCACAGTGCTCATCTGTATGAAAAAGTCAATGATACTTGACTAGTATATGCAGCAGTGATTCATATTGAATTGATTTTATTAATTTAAGAAATGTCTCTACATGGCTACTATTCCAGGCACCAACCTAGGTTTCAAATCAGAAATGGGAAGAATTCAGTTATTATCTAGTTATAATGCACATGAAATACATAAATAAAATAGTCTTTAAATATTACTTGCTGTTGCCCAGAGATAATACTTATATTTTAATTAACAAATATTAGATGTGAGGTGATAACACCTCATAATTTCGATTTGTATTTTCCTGATGATTACCGATGCAGAGCATCTTTTTTTGTGCCTATTGGCATATGTTAATAGTAGCTATTACAAATTCTTTACCTGATAAGTCCAACATCTATGTCATTTCAGAGTTGACATCAATCAATTTTTTCCCCCTTTTAGGGTGTCAAGATTTCCAACTCCATCAATCAAGGTGTTTTTATGCTTTATAGACTGATGTATGCATAGATTTGGAATGGTCCGAATATGTGTCAAGTTTATGATGTTTTCTATTGCAGTGTCTCCTATATCTTACAAACTCTTATCTGCTCACTCATGTTTGAAAGACTCAATGGAAAAGTCTCTGCACCTATGGTTTGTGTGAAATGTAGGAATCTGACTCAGAGAAGCCTTAGAGATCATATTTTCTGCTCAAATACATATTAATGGTGAATATTTGGTCATAAAACATATAGTGTTGTGCTCGGTAATGTGACATATATAAAAAATTACAGAATAAAATTCAAATCCAAATTTGATAAAACAGATATAAACTCTTATAACATTAATTCAGAGGGGGTATAAAATTATTAATTTATACAGAGCACTGTATATGACAAAAAAGGAGACACTCTTGGAGCATACTATGATTACAACATGATTTCCTGTAGAGACCAAAGCTTTTTAAAAAAGCCTTCCTTTCCTCTGGGCAGATGCAGCCTTATCCAGGGCATACAGCTTGGGTAGCTTTGGACAGGTCCCAAAACACAGGAGAGTTGGACAATCCTGAGTCAGAAAAAAAATATCAAGTAGTAAAAGATTAATTAGAAAATTAGTAAAGTAATGTTGTCCTTAAGGTATTCTCTCTTTAGGCTCCTTTTACTCAACAGGGCTTCATGAAAGATGGACAAAGGGCATTTGCATTTTGAAGTGTAAGCAGGATTTGTGTAGGAGTTAAAGCCATAGAGATACTTTCAGTTGGGCAGCTGAAACAGCGAATTTGGGAGCGGGAAACTTGTAGGTACATCTGGTAAAAGCATTTGGTTGGAATTGTTGTTTTCAGAATTAGAATTAGGATATAAGTGTGGAAATGCAGCTTGGTGCTAACTGACAGAGGACTTTGATTACTAGAATAAAGAATATAAAATGTATCCTTTAGGCAGCATCAAAACATTGCAGCATTTTGAGAAAATGATTGATATAATTAAGAGGGAATCTTTCTGGAAAATATCAGTATAATGCAACGGATTTATTTTTCCACTTAAAATGAGAATCAGTACCAGTTAGTTGTTATAGGGAAATTGCACATGAGGTAATAAAATCAAGTCTAATTCAAGTGCATAGAGGTAATGATTTCTAGTTCTTTGGTGTACTTGAATATAGATTCATTCCATGAATGTCAGTATATTTATTCAAGCTGTGTCTAATAATTTTAAAATATTCTATTATTTAACAAGACAATATGGATTTATAAGTTTAAACTTCAATATACAACTTATTTTCCAACTCCATCGAAATTATAAATACATGCACACACACATACAGACAAACACACACACACTTGTATTCGATATAAATACAAACAATACAAATATAACTTGTCTTTTGAGCACAGGATAGAATAAACATACAAATAAGGAAGAAGGCTAAAGCCATGGGCACAGGCAAACCTCTATCAGAAATTATGAAAGAAAAAGGTCAAACTTCAAAAAAACATGGGATTTGAAAAACTGACAGCAACTATGGGTAAAACGGGGAGTTATAAATCAAGAGAAGAAATTATGAACAGCTTCAAGTCAACAAATAAGAAAAAGGATGAAAATGGAAGGTTTATAAGTATATAAAATAATAGAAATAATGAAAAAGGATAAAATCTAAATATGTCGCAACCACCACAAAATTTGTCTGCAAGTAAATATCACCACAAAATATTATTAGTTCAAGAATGCTTTATAGGCAAATATCAGTAACCTTCAAAGAGATAACAACTCCTAAACTTTACATTTTTCAGAGAAACAAATTGTAAATATTTATGTAATAAATGAAGGAAAATAGCTAACAAACTTTATAAAGATAGAATAATGCTGAAACAAAACAGAATAGAAAGAAATAAAATACATAAACTTTACGTCAGCTCTCTTCTTTTAATTTGATCTCTGGTTCCTCTGCCTTTTCAAAATCCAGCTTGTATATATGGAAGTTCTTAGTTCATGTACTGGTTCAAAATTGGGAAAGAAGTATGTCAAGGCTGCATATTGTCACCTTGCTCATTTAACTTATGTGCAGGGTACATCATGTGAAATGCCAGGTTGGTTGACTTACAAGCTGGAATCAAAATTGCTGGGAGAAATATCAACAAGCTCAAATACACTGATGATACTACTCTCATGGGTTGGATGGCATCACCCACTCAGTGGGCATGAGTTTGAGCAAGCTTTGGGAGTTGGTGATGGGTAGAGAAGTCTGGTATGCTACAGTCCGCGGAGTCACAAGAGTGAGACACGACTCTGTGGCTGAACTGAACTGAACGGCAGAAAGCAAAGAAGAACTAAAGAGCCTCTTGATGAAGGTGAGAGAGGAGAGTGAGAAAGCTGGCTTAAAACATGACATTCAGAAACCTAAGATCATGTCAGCAGGTCCTATCATTTCACAGCAAATAGCAGGAGAAACAATGGGCACAGTGACAGACTTTGTTTTCTTGGGCTCCAAAATCACTGTGGACTGTGACCACAGCCTTGGAATCAAAACACCCTTGCTTCTTGGAGGAAAAACTATGACAAACCTAGACAGTATATTAAAAAGCAGAGACATTACTTTGCCGACAAAGGCCCATCTAGTCAAAGCTCTGGTTTTTCCAGTATTCATGTATGGATGTGAGAATTGGCTCTAAATTTGAATTTTTCACTGCTAAATTTTCATAGTTTTTTAAATTTGAATTTATATTAAGACCAAGGTTTCTCTTGGTCTACACTGCTGTGTAGATTATTAAAATAGTTGATTCATTTTTATCTATCATCAGATGAAAATAAAAATGAGTCATCATTATCTTCCCATTAGTTATAACAGTCTGTTTCATATATTGAGAGATAGATAATGCCAGGAAAGTGTACTAACATTAAAATATAGGACATTAGTAATGTCCAGTCTGACTAGGAACTTGAAGTTAGCAAGACTATTTTTCTATTGTTTACTTGGTACTATGATAAGGAGGCCTGTATTAACCCATTGCCTCATGACTTAAACTGCTGCTGTTTACCCTGGTCGGCCTTGATCTCTATTTCTTTCACTTCCCCATCTTTCTAACCTCTGAATTTCTTTACCACTGTGAAAAAATTTGTATTTTATAGCAAAATAAAAAAAATTTAAACACAAAATTTTTTCCCTGTCCTTTGCCCTCTTCTTTTCACCCAACATCGTGCATTGTGTATCTGTATTTTTTGTCAACCAAATATCCCCCATTAGCTGAAATACCTGCTCAACCTTAAAGGACAACATTCTAGCATCAGCAAGAAAAGTCCCTATAAAATAGCATTCATCCTTATTCTTGGAAGAAAAGTTCTGACAAACCTAGACAACATATTAAAAAGCAGAGACATTACTTTGCTGACAAAGCTTCATTTAGTCAAGGCTACAGTTTCTCCAGTAGTCATGTATGGATATGACAGTTGGACCATAAAGAAAGCTGAGTGCCAAAGAATTGATGCTTTTGAACTGTGGTGTTGGAGAAGACTCTTGAGAGTCCCTTGGACTGCAAGGAGATCAAAGCAGTCAATCCTGAAGAAAATGAGTCCTGAATATTCTTTGGAAGGACCGATAGTGAAGCTGAAGCTCCAATACTTGGGCCACCTAATGCAAAGAGCTGACTCATTGGAAAAGACCCTGACGCTGGGTAAGGTTGAAGGCAGGAGGAGAAGATGAGATGGTTGGATGGCATCACTGACTCTAATGGACATGAGTTTGAGCAAGCTCTGGGAGTTGGTGATGGACAGAGAGGCCTGGCATGGTGCAGTTCATGGTGTCGCAGAGAGTCAGACATGACTGAGCAACTGAACTGAACTGAACTTATTCTTGTAACGGGCCATGATGGTGCTTAGCTCTGGGTTGGATAAGCTTTCAGTGATGCATCATTTAATTATGAACAGTCCTCTCTCTCAATAAACTTATGTCCTTGTGCTTTGGTCTCTAAAGGGGGGAAGAATTCTAAGAGGTTTCTGAGATGCCCTCCTGGGGTTATAATCCTCAATTCCTCAAATAAAGTTTTTTATTTCTTTCTTTGATTGACTGCTTAACTTTTCATCAATACCACTGAAAGTTTTGGGAGACCCATAATGGTATGCTTACCAAATACTTATAACACACCAGGCACTGAAGTAAGCACTGTATCATTTAATCTTCACAAATAGCATCTCATTTAATTCTTAGGAATACATGGTGAGGCAAGTAGGTTTCCAGTTCTGTGACGATAGCATAGCACCATTCCTCACAGGTCTTCTCAATTACAACTAAACAACCTGAACATGAAACAAACATGAGGCATCTCTGCAGGATGAGGAGGGGAGGGGGGCTTCGGATGGCCCTGAGGACTTGAGGAATGACTGGGCTGTGCATTCCCTGGCTTCCTTCACCATCTGCAGAGCGCTGGCCAACCCTTCAGCCCTGAACCACCAACAGGCATAAACCAAAGCAGCTCTCGAAAACCTGCTACTCCCAGACAGACAGCCAAGAAAGGGGTAGCTGAACTCCAGAAGACCTTTCTGGATAATATGCTCTCCACTTCAGCTGAATGCCAATGGAACAAACAGAAAGCTGCCTCCCGCCCCACCGTGGTTTCTTTGAGACTGAGCAGGAAGTTGGTAGTTGGTTTTCCACCTCATCCTGCCCCGTCCGTTCCCACACCCCCACCTCCCCTTGCTCCATCCTCCCTCCCCTCACTCCTCCCTGCCTCCCTCCCCACCAGGTGATAAGCAGAGACTTTACCTTCTCTCTCTGCCTGCATCACATCATCAGAGAGCTGAGCCTGCACCCCACACGGCAGTCGGGAGGCCTCACCAGATAGTGTCATACAAAGCTGTCTCCACCAGGCTTTACCAAGTCCCCATGAGAAAGCAGAACAAGGTGCTGTACAAACAAGTTGGGAAATATGTCACTTTCCCATTTTCTCTGGGACCAGAGGGACCCAGCAGAGAGCTCTGGCTCCACCGTGTGCGTACCTGGTAAGTCACTTCAGTCCTGTCCCGCTCTGTGCGACCCTGTGGACTGCAGCCTGCCGGGATCCTCTGTCCATGGGATTCTCCAGGCAAGGATCCTGGAGTGGGTTGCCATGCCCTCCTGCAGGGGATCTGTCTGATCCAGGGATCGAATCTGCCTACCTTACATCTCCTGCATTGTCAGGCAGGTCCTTCACCACTAGCACCATCTGGGATGACCGTAGTTCTCCACACCCATCATGAACTAGAGAAAATCGGATGTGGAAGGCAGAGCTAGTTGGTACTCCACATCTACCTACCTAGTAAGCATAGTAGGGGGAGGAGGTTGAGCTTCCACCCCCCCATCCTGCAGCAACAAAACAGAAAGACCCGGCCTTCCCTACCCGCTCCCTGGTGTCAGCAGGGCTCAGGACGGAGCGGCTGATCTGCCTCCATTTAGAGGCAAAGAGTGATGGAAGTTCACGTCCTGCTTTCTCAGGGATGCTAGTGGTGGGTTATTTCCAGCCTACTCCCCTCCTAAGAGGCAGTGAGAGCCACTTCCCAACATTGCCAGGATGCTGTCGGCACAAGTCTAAATGTACAAATCACATTAGCCCTTTCATTTACACCCACCTAGTGGAACTGCCTACTAAAAAAACTAGAATAAAAAGAGGATCTAGCATTACATAATATAATATCCAAAATGTCCATGATATATGAAAAATCCCTTCTCATACCAAAGGCCAAGGGAAAAACAACATGAAGAACATAACTTCTGCCAACACCGAGATTTATCAGATGTTGGAATTCTGTGATAAGGGTTTTAAAGACTCCATCATGACTGCTTCACAAGGCCATTACAAAGAAAACAAATAAAATTACAAAATATCAGCAAAGAAATAATAGATATGAGAGAAAATGGAAATTATAGAACTGAAAAATTTAATAACTGAGATAAACAAAAACAAGCACAAATCTTGTTGGATATGCTCCAAGGTAGAGTGGAGACAAGAAGAAATACTCAGTAAGCTGAAAACATTAAATTACAAAATCTGAACAAAGTTGGGAAAATAGATTGGAAAATAAGTGGACAAGAACCTTTGGTACATTTTTTTTTTAAAGCTAGTATTCATACCACTGGAGGCTCAGAGCTATGTGACTTTTTCCCTAGTAAACCTACCCTTATAGAATGAATGGAGGATACAGTTGAAATGAAACAGAAAATTGTTAGGGAAAAAAAACACTGACTGAAATCACCCACCCTGCAGGCAAGACTATAGCCTGAGCATAGCTCACTTGCAAGAGCTAACTTACCACACAAGGGTTGTAGGGAACTAACAGCTACCACCAGCTGGAATAATTTGAGGACAGTCAAAAGAAGACAAGAGATGCCAGTCTATATGTTCTACCAACCTCCCAGAATCCTTCTCACTGGAATCCAACTAAACTGAGCGATGAAAGTGCATCAGGAAGGACCATGCGTCAGCAAGATCGGCCAGAGAGCCAGGGGAACTCACCCCATGACCATAAAACCCAAGACTGCAAGTCAAGAGTCAGAGCAATGCTCCTAGATTCCCAGACGTTGCTGTTCTCTGCCTGGGCAAGCCTTACCAAAAAATTCTTTGCTTTGTCAGCCCACGCGTCTCCTTGGATAAGTAATTTCCAAGAGTTAGATAGGAGCCAACTCTTGGACCCTGGAAGGAGTCCTCCTTCCTACAACAAAATGACAGAATGAGACTTGGGATTTCAGAAAGGAAAAGAATATAGAAATGAGTAAAAATAGGGGTAAATAAAACAGACACTCTTATTTCTTGTTTCTTAACACAAATCTATCTGATCTGAAGGTCAAAATATATAAAATAAGCATTTAAGACAATTACATTTTAAAAGTGTGGAAAGTAAAGATACTTAAATGAAAATAAAGTTTCTGTACTTGAAGTTCCAAAATGTCAGTACTAGTAGACCATATGAAAGTATGACTGGAAAAGGTCAGTTTTCATTGCAACCCCAAAGAAAGGCAATGCCAAAGAATGTTTAAAATACCATATAATTGGTCTCATTTCACATGCTAGCAAGGTAATGCTCAAAATCCTTCAAGGTAGGCTTCAAAAATGTGTGAACCAAGAACTTCCGGATGTACAAGCTGGATTTAGAAAAGGCAGAGGAACCAGAGATAAAATTGCCAATAGCCACTGGATCATAGAAAAAGTGAGGGAATTCCAGATAAACATCTACTTCTGTTTCATTTACTATGGTAAAGCGTTTGACTGTGAATCACAACAAACTGTGGAAAGTTCTTAAAGAGATGGGAATACCAGACCACCTAACCTGCCTCCTGAGAAACCTGTATGCAGGTCAAGATATAACAATTATAACTGAACTTGAAAAAACAGACTGGTTCCAAATTGGGAAAGGAGTGCATCAAGGATGCATACTGTCACCCTGCTTATTTAACATATGCAGAGCACATCAAGCAAAATGCCAGGTTGGATGACTCCCAAGCTGAAATCAAGTTTTCCAATAACCTCACATATGCAAATAACACCAATCTTACAGCAGAAAACATAAATGAACTAAAGAGCCTCTTGATGAAGGTGAAAGAGG
Organism: Hydropotes inermis; assembly: GCA_020226075.1. Lineage (NCBI taxonomy): Eukaryota > Metazoa > Chordata > Mammalia > Artiodactyla > Cervidae > Hydropotes > Hydropotes inermis. The sequence continues at coordinate 3,192,776 of CM035281.1, read as the reverse complement.
AGAGTGAAAAAGCTGGCTTAAAACTCAGTATTCAAAAAACAAAGATCATGGCATTCAATCCCATCACTTCCTGGCAAATAGATGGGGAAATAATGGAAACAGTGACAGGCTTTATTTTCTTGGGCTCCAACATCACTGCAGCCATGAAATGAAAAGAAACTTGTTCCTTAGAAGAAAAACTATGACAAAACTAGACAGCATATTAAGCAGAGACATCAATTCACTGACAAAAGGTCCATCTAGTCAAAGGTATGGGTTTTCCACTAGTCATATACTTTATGAGAGTTGGACCATAAGGAAGGCTGAGTGCTGAAGAATTGATGCTTTTGAACTGTGGTCCTTGAGAAGACTCTTGAGAGTCCCTTGGACAACAAGGAGATCAAATCAGTCAATCCTAAAAGAAATCAGCCCTGAATATTCATTGAAAGGGCTGATGTTGAAGCTGAAGCTCCACTAATTTTTGGCCACCTGATGTGAAGAACTGACTTGTTGGAAAACACTCTAATGCTGGGAAAGATTGAGGGCAGGAAGAGAAGGGGACAAAAAAAGGATTGGATGGTTGGATGGCATCATCTTCTCAATGGTCATGAGCTTGAACAAACTCTGGGAGATAGTGAAGGTCAAGGAAGCCTGGCATGTAACAGTCCATGGGGTTGCAAAGAGTTGGTCACAACTGAGTGACTGAACAACAATAAGTAGACTGTAATCTGTCACATACAGAGAGATACAGACATGTGATACACATATGCAAATACATTGTAATACAAATACTAACTAGTAAGAAAGCTATAAAGCAATATATAAACAAACACTATAAATAAATTTATGTAGAACTCTAAGTGGGAAAATGTCTGTATTACCACAGGAAGACAAAAAAAAAAAAAAAAGAAAGAAGGGGGAAAACAGAGGCAATAGAAATGTTAAAAGGTCAAATTAAGCCCTAATACATTGTTACCTCAAAAATATTCACACACACACATCCCCCTGTCAAAGGCATAGATTAACAGTGGGTTAGAAAAGAGATCCATTGATATACTATCTATTATGCCTGTTAGAAATACACTTCAAATAAAGAATGTAGGTAGGTTAAACATAAAAGAACAAAAATTTATATATCAAGCACATTTTTTAAAATGTGATAGTGCTATATATCGGAGAAGGCAATGGCACCCCATTCAAATACTCTTGCCTAGAAAATCCCATGGACGGAGGAGCCTGGTGGGCTGCAGTCCATGGGGTCACAAAGAGTCAGACATGACTGAGCGACTTCACTTTCACTTTTCACTTTTATGCATTGGAGAAGGAAATGGCACCCCACTCCAGTGTTCTTGCCTGGAGAATCCCAGGGATGGGGTCACACAGAGTCAGACACGACTGAAGTGACTTAGCAGCAGCAGCAGCAGTACTATATATTAATTTTGGATAAAGCCGACTTCAGAGGAAGGCAAATTACTACAGAGACATTACAGATTGATAAAAAAAAAATCAGTCCACCATGAACACATAAAAATCTTAACAATGTCCATACCAAAATGACACGAGAGCCTCAGAATAAGTAGAAATTGAAAGAGCTGAAAGAAAAAGCAGGCAAATCTACAATTATGACATGCATCAGTCTTAGCTTTGTAGGTGTTAAACTATTAACAAATTATCAAAGATGTAGAAAGACAGCATGATACAATAAATATAATTATATATATATATACATATATATGTATATATATATAATACACACATGTATATATGTATATATGTATGTATATATATACATATATATGTATATATGTACATATACACTCCTGCCTTTCTCTGTGGTTACTTTGTTGTCAAGTCTTAGTTTTGTGAGGTCTTGTGAGTTGAGTTCTTTCTTCCTGAAAGTTAGATAAACAAAACTATCCACTTTCTTTTCTTTCCTATTTGTGTCTCCACTCTGCTGGACACTTGCATTAACTTTGACTTATAAGATACCAACTGCTTTGCTCCAGGCTTAAAATTTCCCCAAATTTAGTAATATTTGGGCAGTGGCTCCATTCTGGAAACTCAACTGATATATAAAATGCACTCTGAAATGCTTAACCAACCTCTTAGATATAAAGCCGCTTCAGTCATACCCAACTTTTTGCAACCCCATGGACAGTAACCTGCCAGGTTCCTCTGTCCATGGGGATTCTCCAGGCAAGAATAGTGGAGTGGGTTTCCATGACCTCCTACAGGTTATCGTCCTGACCCAGGAATCAAACCTGTTGTCTCATGTCTCCTATGCTGGTAAGCAGGTTCTTTACCACTAGCGCCACCTGCAAAGCCCAAAGAAGTCCATGAGTAGGAACCAACAGTCCAGAAGCCAGACACTCTGCATTAGTTACTACACCTGCAGTGGTTCGAGACAGACTCTTGGTGAATGTGTGATGAACAAAACAGAGATGTTATCATATGCTCAACAAGAAGACTGAGACAATTATATTGGGCTAAGGGGTGGCAAGTGTTGACAGGGTGCTCGAGTCCCATCACAGTCGCATCAAAAAGTAAACGTGACAGTGGTAGATCTGGATTTAATTGCAAAACAAATTTGAGGATTAACAGCTTGCCTGATACAGGAGGAATCCATATATAAGGCATTTTACTTGGTGTTATTTCTGAACATTAATTTCTTTTCCTATTGTAGAGTCTTGGGTTTCATAGCTATAGGCATTTTGAAAATTGATCCATCAATGAAGAAAAATGCTGACATTTTTAACCAAAATTGCTTTTATAATTAAAGAGCATGCATTTTGTCTCAAGTGTTTCTAAAGTAAGAAAATAGCTTGCAGGGTAAACTGGGACATGAGCTGCTTTCATTCCGCCAAGTAAATCAGTATAAATGAGAAATTGATAAAGTAATTCATTGAATCAACTCTCAAATTCCAAATGTTCCTTGTGACTCCGAATCCAAATAGTCACAGTCTGTTTTCTCAGTTCTAATATGAAAAGGGTGATTAACATCACCTCTCCGCTCTGGTTTTCCAAGACTCTATGTCTCTGTGACTGGTCAGGTAGTTCTATCTAAAGGTCAAGCGTGCCCTCTCTGGAGTTACACATATTGTGAATGGAGCCCTGGTTCCACTATTTACTTTTAAGTGCACTTCACAAGTTTTCTAACTTTCCTGGATCATGGGTACTTAATATGTAATGGAAGGATGAACAGAGCCCTCTGCATAAAGAGGCTGTATGAATTAAAGGGAGAACCAATGTAAAGCATTTAGCACAATCCCTTACCTTTTTAATGGAGAAGGAAATGGCTACCCACGCCAGTGTTCTTGCCTGGAGAATCCTGTGGACAGAGGAGCCTGGTGGGCTGCTGTCCATGGGGTCACACAGAGTCGGACACGACTGAAGTGACTTAGCAGCAGCAGCAGCAGCTTACCTGTTTCAAGGCTCCATCTGCAAATGCAGTAACAGTGGGAACTAGGGCTTCCACGTGTGAATTTAACAGGACACACAGTTCAGTTCATAACCTGTCATTCCATAGCACTCAGGAGTGTTTTATCTTTTGGAAAATATATGGTTAACAAAAAAAGAGTGCCCAATGGCAAGTCAGAAAACTGTATTGCTTTCTTTGCTTTCAATTAATTTTTGTTTTTATTTTGTATTTTAGCACTGTGATCTGCATATCTGAGGTTACTGATATTTCTCCCAACAATCTTGATTCCAGCTTGTGCTTCATCCAGCATGACATTTCGCACTGGTGGCTTTGATGGTAAAGCATCTGCCCACAATGTGGGAGACCTTGGTTCGATTCCAGAGTTGGAAAGATCCCCTAGAGAAGGAAAAGGCAACCCACTCTAGTTCTCTTGCCTGGAATATCCCATGGACGGAGGAGCCTGGTAGGCTACAGGCCATGGGGTCACAGAGAACTGGACATGACTGAGTGACTTCACTTTCTCCACTTTCCCTTTGCATATAAGTTAAATAAGCAGGGTGACAATATACAGCCTTGATGTACTCCTTTCCTGATTTGGAACCACTCTGTTGTCCCATGTCCGGTTTTACCTGTTGCTTCTTGACCTGCATATAGATTTCTCAGGCAGCCTCAGGTAGGCAGATGACACCACCCTTATGGCAGAAAGAGAAGAACTAGAGAGCCTCTTGATGAAAGTGAAAGAGGAAAGTGAAAATGTTGGCTTAAAATTCAACATTCAGAAAACTAAGATCACGGCATCCAGTCCCATCACTTCATGGAAAATAGATGGGGAAACAATGGAAATAGTGAGAAACTTTATTTTTGGAGGCTCCAAAATCACTTCAGGTGGTGGCCGTAGCCATGAAATTAAAATACACTTGCTCTTTGGAAGAAAAGCTATGACCAACCTACACAGCATATTAAAAAGCAGAGACATTATTTTGCCAACAAAGGTCCATCTAGTCAAAGCTATGGCTTTTCCAGTAGTCGTGTATGGATGTGAGAGTTGGACTATAAAGAAAGTTGAGTGCCTGCCGAAGAATTGATGCTTTTGAACTGTGGTGTTGGAATAGACTCTTGAGAGTCCCTTGGACTGCAAGGAGATCAAACCAATCAATCCTAAAGGCAATCAGTCCTGAATATTCATTGGAAGGACGAATGCTGAAGCTGAAGCTGCAGTACTTTGGCCACCTGATGTGAAGAAATGACTCATTGGAGAAGACCCTTATCCTGGGAAAGGTTGAAGGCAGGAGAAGACAGGGACAACAGAGGATGAGATGGTCGGATGGCATCACCGAGTCATTGGACATGAGTTACGGCAAGCTCCAGGAGTTGGTGATGGACAGGGAAGCCTGGCGTGCTGCAGTCCCTGGGATCATTAAGAGTCGGACGTGACTGAGTGAACTAACTGTTAGCACTGTGTACCTACAAACAAAGAAACAATTCTTAAAACTAAAACTTAAACATCAGTGTTTGGAAATATTTTGGCTATTCCTACTATTGGGGATTCCTGCTCAGCTGTCCTCCTGGGACTCAATTGTCACCAGGAGGCTCCTTCCCTCTTTCATTCGTCCCATCCTGCTTTCCATCTTCAACCTACCTCTACCCCTTCTCGAAAACTATTTTTGAAGTGGAAAAATTGAACCTCATCTTGGCTTCGTGTCTCTTCCAAGACCATATGCTAATGAACCTCCACCTTAGGCTGAATGCACAGCTTTTAGTGTATTTTCCTAAGCAAAGGGCCAATACTAGAAAAGCTACTAGCTCTGCCCTAGAAGATGGACGGAGAGTAGTCAACTTTGATCTTTTTAGAGGTTTTATCTTATTTTTATTGAAGTATATTGAATTTACAAAGTTGTCTTAATCACTACTGTACAGTACAGTGACTCAGTTATGTGTGTATATGTATGCATACATAGACATGTATATATACACTCTGGAGAAGGCAGTGGCAGCCCCCTCCAGTGCTCTTGCCTGGAGAATCCTGTTGTCAGAGGAGCCTGGTGGGCTGCTGTCCATGGGGTCGCGCCGAGTTGGACATGACTGTAGTGACTTAGCAGCAGCAGCATATATACTCTTTTACATTATTTTCATTATGCTTTCTCATAAGATGTTAAACACAGTTCTCTGTGCTGCAACTAGGATGTTATTGCCTATCCATCGTACTGCGTCTGCTAACCCTAGCCTCCCTTCCAAATCCCAATCTAGTCTGTTCCCTCTGTGTGATCCTGTTTCTGTTTCATAGATAAGTTCATTTGTGTTATTTTTTTAGACTCCACATGTAAGTGATCTCATATGTATTTGACTTTCTGACTTACTTCACTTAGGATGATAATCTCTAGTTGCATGATTTTGTATACATTTGAAATGGTTAGATTGTAATTGGAGAAAGAGTGCTGAGGCTTGGGCACTGTTTGGGGAAAAAAAATGAGAAAGTCGGAAGAAAACACAAGAACATACCATTTTGTTGAGAAACAAAACAAAATTTTAGTGTTTGAAATATTTTATGAATTCAGACACTTTTTATTATATTTCATATGTTGTTATGAGCATTAAGTTAGTTTCTCAACAACTAACAGGTTGTTGATCTGAAGTTTGCACAATACCGGCTTTAAAAAGTTAATTAATTAACCAAAATTCAAGAGCTAATCAGAGTTGTAGACAGAATTCGAACAAGAGTTTGCCCAAATCAAGAGCCTGCCCAAGCACTATTAAAAGCATGAAAAGTTTGTGTCTTCTCCAGGCGGTGAACAAGTATTCATGAGCCTGCAGGAGTTTTCAGTGAAAGCAACTAACAGAGAAATGGAAAAAGAAAGATCTTTCACCTTTTACCCAGAACTGTTCATGCCTGCCTGTGAGGGCGACAGGATTCTCCTTGAAATGAGAAAGCAGACTGAGTTAGGCAGTTAACTTTGAAGATGCTTCGCACAACTGCTGTTTTAAAGCATTTTTATAAAACTCAACACTGTCATTAGAACTGCGATCCTTGCACAGTGGTGATGCCGTAGCTCATTAGGCCTGCGTGAGCCGTAATAAGTGGAGAGCTGTGTGGTGTGTTCATGGGGGCCAGGGTAAGTACGTGGAACAGGTCCCCCCCCATTAGAATTCCTCCAATCTTGGATTAAGTACACACACACACACACAGACACATTACCTCACAACCACTGATATATGAAGATATACCCAGTCTCCAAAAGACCAGTGGGAATTTTTTTTAAAAACTCAACAGTAGTAAAGAGTGGAGCTTGGCAGAACCAGGGCAAAGTCTTCAGGGAGAAGCAGGTGCTAGAAGCAGCGGCAGTGCTCCGTCTGCACTTCTAGCCAAGAGATGCTCCCAGGACCGGGCCCCCATCCTGACGAAGAAAGCATCCATTTATGAAGACGGTAAAGCAGAAGGGCCCCAGCTCTCCCCACAGACCTCCCTCTGCCCCAGCGCTGAGGTAGAGAGGGCCGCCCGCGGGGGCTTCCTCTCCTGCACCGGGACGGGCACCCTGCTGCATATTGTTCTGAAATCAGTGTGTGGCCTCCTCTGAACAAGACAGCGAGAGCCACCTTTGGCAAGAATGAGGTGACAGGTGGGATGAGAGAACATGAATAAGACCATACACACTGCATAATATTTCAAATGTTAAGCATAGGCTTTGCCATTTCCTCTTTCTCTCTTCACAAGAAAACACCAGAGACTCTGCAGGTCTTCCCACGTAACTCCTCAAATGATATCTGAATTTATTTTATCATGTTATCCCAAACCAAGGATCAATCTGCTGCTGCTGCTGCTGAATTGCTTCAGTCGTGTCCGACTCTGTGCGACCCCTTAGACGGCAGCCCACCAGGCTCCTCTGTCCCTGGGATTCTCCAGGAAAGAATATTGGAGTGGGTTGCCATTTCCTTCTCCAATAATCAGGCTATAGTGTTTTAAAAAATGTTTTCATTTTTTTTTTTTTTGTGGATTGATGTTTTTGTAAATTGCAAAACAACCTAGATGATGAGTTCATTTAAATTTTTTATAAAAATTTCTTAATGTTTCTCTTATTTCCTCATCTTAACTCATGTAAGACAGTCAGTAAAAAATCACATTACTGGTCTAACCTATGTTTGAATACCTCCATTGTTATTACAATGAATGCTGGAGTGGGTTGTCATTCCATTCTCCTGGAGACATCCCCAATCCAGGGATTGAACCTAGGTCTCCTGCATTGCAGGCAGATTCTTTACTGCCTGAGCCACCAGGGAAGCCCCTAAATTCCTTTCTATCTTGTGACAATTTGGTTGCATTTTCCGTACACAGAGAGTGGAAACAGGGAGCCAGGCGTCCATCTGGGTGATGGAAACATACAGATGGCCAGCTGTGCCGTCAGGATCTGTGTGGAGGGGCTCTCAGCCCAGCCTAGAAAGCTGCTGCTCCAGTGAAGTCCTCCAGAAAAGAGTCCAGAACAGGTTTGAGGGAAGAATAGAAAGTTATCAGATGTGATAAGAAAAAGAACACTGTTTTGAGCAGATCGAGCAGCATGATTAAACATGAAAATATGAATAAGTGTTCCCAAAAAAGCAGTTTCATGTCTAGGAGATTAAGCAGCCCTCTTTCTCTCTTCCTCTCTCTTTCTTCTTTTCATATGACCAACAAGATATAGAGCTATACTGCTCTCACTGTAGCTTCTAGGAGTTGGTTTAAGCTTTACCTATGGGGACCGACATCAGATGGGACTTTACCATCGCTAATGGCCAAGAGAAAGCCAGTGAGAGATGGGGGAGATGAAAAAGAAGAGGAAGAAGGGATGGCAAAGAGGCAGACGAAGCGTAGTAGGAAGAAGAGGAAGAGAAAGGAGAAGAGGAAGGAGGCATGGAGAAAGGAAGACAGGACAGAATCTCAAAGCAAATTAGCTCCAAGAAAATAAACATAATTATTTCAAATATCACAAAAAGGCAGCAGTTTCCATTCTCAGACTCGCCCACCAATTTCCCCCTTAGTTTAATTAGCCACATTCCTATAACCTAAACACAGTGATAGGGCATGGAAACATATGCATACTGTAGAACTTCTCACATTTTACTCCAGAACTGTCTCTCTGGTGAATGCCACATCAGTCACATTAGGAAAGAGTGATTTATCTGCTTCAGACACTCCTCACACCACCCTTTGCCTAATCCATACTTGACCTCACTCCAACATGGTTCATATTTGAGGTCTGATTTTCATCTCTGGGGACAGTGCCTCTCTCTCTGGTCCAGGTTAAGTCCTTCTAGTATATGTTTACACTTCTCTCTCTCTCTCTCTCTCTCTCTCTCTTTGATTCTTTCTTTCATAAATAAGTTCATGAGAATTGTAACTGTACCATAATTGTGAAGTCTCACTTTCCCACTAGAATCAAAGACCTATGAAAGTAGAGAAATATTATGTTTTGTCTTTCTAGGCATAACAGAGTGATTCTGCATATTAGTCATTTAATAAATACTTGCAGATGAGTATGTAAATTCTTCCAATAATGTTAACAAAGGTAAAGCTATCTGAGTACTTACTCTGTGATAGTTTGGAGACAACCATAATGAAAAATGAAGGCAAGAAGAAGTGAATTAAATTGTTCAAGGTGATACAGCTAAACAAGTAGCAAAGCTGGGACTTGAATATTGACAGCTTGACCATTGAATATCAGGAGAAATATCAATAACCTCAAATATGCAGATGACACCATCCTTATGGCAGAAAGTGAAGAACTAAAGAGCCTCTTGATGAAAGTGAAAGGGAAGAGTGAAAAAGTTGATTTGAAGTGCAACATTCAGAAAACTAAGATCACAGCATCCGGTCCCATTGCTTCATGGCAAACAGATGGGGAAACAGTGGAAACAGTGGCTGACTTTATTTTTCTGGGCTCCAAAATCACTGCAGATGGTGATTGTAGCCATGAAATTAAAAGACGCTTACTCCTTGGAAGGAAAGTGATGACCAACCTAGACAGCATACTGAAAAGCAGAGACATTATTTTGTCAACAAAGGTCCATCTAGTCAAGGCCATGTTTTTTCCAGTGGTCATGTATGGATGTGAGAGCTGGACTATAATGAAAGCTGAGCGCTGAAGAATTGATGTTTTTGAACTGTGGTGTTAGAGAAGACTCTTGAGAGTCCCTTGGACTGCAAGGAGATCCAACCAGTCCATCCTAAAGGAGATCGGTCCTGAATATTCATTGGAAGGACTGATGCTGAAGCTGAAACTCTAGTACTTTGGCCACCTCATGTGAAGAGCTGACTCATTTGAAAAGACCCTGATGCTGGGAAAGATTGAGGGCAGGAGGAGAAGGGGACGACAGAGGATGAAATGGTTGGATGGCAGCACCGACTCAATGGACATGGGTTTGGGTAGACTCTGGGAGTTGGTGATGGACAGGGAGGCCTGGCGTGCTGTGGTTCACGGGGTCACAAAGAGTCAGACACGACTGAGTGACTGAACTGAACGACCACAGAATAAAAAGCACCTCCCATGCTCTTGTGTGTGCCTGGGTGCTAAGTTGCTTCAGTCATGTCTGACTCTATGCAATCCTATGGACTATAGTCCACCAGTCTCCTCTGTTCATGGGATCCTCCAGGCAAGAATGCTGGAGTGGGCTGCATGCTTTCCTCCAGGGGGGCTTCCCGACCCAGGGATCGAACCCATCTCCTGTGGCTCCTGCTTTGCAGGCAGATTCTTTACCTCTGAGCCACCAGGGAAGCCCACAATATTCTTGTAACTCTGAGTAATTCACTCTAATAAAAACCAAAATCACATGAGCAAACCAGGCTTCCGGCTCGCTTTCTCCCAGTCTGGACTTATGTCTTTGATGCCCACACTTCTGCAATTTACTTAACACTTCCAAATTTGGATTAAAATAAATTGGAATCTATGTCTTGGAAAGTCTTCACTATGACTTTGCCTCTAGAAACAGTAGTGTATAGCTGAGACCCCAGAGCCTTGAATGCAGGGACAGAGTCCATGAGAAAGGAAGCTCTGTACCATACCATTTAAGGAAGGGGAGAGAATGGGAGGCATAGCTTTGATGGTACAGAACACTAAAATTAGTCCCTCAACATTGTCACCGCCATCCTTGTAAGCTTCTACACTGAGGACTTTATAGGACTTTCTGGGTCACAGGTGAAGAGAGATTCTATGAGATCTTGATCCACTGGAGAAAATGGTCTTCCTGCATCACTGTTGCCCTGTAATGCCACAGACCAGACACCAAAGCCCAATGTGTTGCTGCTGCTTTCTTTCATTTTGATTTTTTTTTTTAAATCAATGGTTTATCATGGAAGTTAGTGTCCCTTGGTTCTGCCAGAGACAGGAGAGTATGCATATGTGTGTGTGGGGAGGTGGGGGGTGTGGAGCAAAGCTCTCTTACCTGCAGGGAAGTTATCTTCGGACAGGACATGAGTTTGTTTGGGGAAAAAGCCTTGATAAGCTGGGGAGGAAGAGAGTGAAGTTGTGAATGTTGGCAAGAAGCAAGAAAGAGTAGAAAACACTCAGGGGCTAAGCTCCACGACTTTGGCAGTCGGGCTGTGCTCCGTGAAGGAGGGAGAAAGCCAGAGTATGGAAGGATGAGAGAACAGCAGGTGTGTGGGGGGGTGTGGGGTGCTGAGAAGGCTTAGAACTCAAAGGCAAGGTTCTCCATAGAGAGAAAGACCTAAGGAAAGGCCAAGGGGTAGGCAAGCCAAAGGGCTCTTTAAACCACAAAATGTTTAATATTCAATTTGGAGGGCTTACCCAGCTGTGATGTGACCTTTACCCTTCCCTCTGCCACCCTTCCTCAATTCAAACACAATATGCAAACACATATGACATATTGAAAATTCATTTTTGGTTTTTTCAAAATATTTTACAAAAAGAAAGGTGCAGTTCCCTGCCTGGTGTGAGGCTGTGTAAGAAGAAACAGCACATATAAACAAACAAAGCATAACAAGATCTAATTAGGAGAAAGTAAGGAACTTGCTGCCCAGGAAACCACGGGATGATGCCACCTGGAATTCTAAGAAATCCTGGAGAAGAATTTAGATTTGTTCCAGGCTTGGAATTGGTTCACTTGATTTTATTTAGATCTCAATGCACTAGGACACCCAGAATGATTTCTGCCTTTCCAGAGAATTAAAATTAATGATGGTTTTCTGCATGTTACATTTGTTTATTCCTATTTGCCTGATCCTACAAGACATTGGCTACAAGCCAAAATAGGTTTTAGCTTGGGAGAGATGCATGGATGGCATTTATGCATTTTGGTGTTCATGTGAAATGCTGCTGGCAGGGAAAGCTTGTTGAAAATAAAAGTGCCAACTTAAGCATTCTCTATCAATATGCTGATTATTGGTGAACATTTTTAGTCATTCATCCAGAATATGTATCTCTATGTGTTTGCTCTGCTCATAGTGTATCAGCTCAAATAAACCTTAAAATAGAAAGTTTTTATATAAAAATGAGACTCAAATTATGTTGCTTCTTGATAATAAAGTAGCTAGTATTTATAGTGCACCTGCTACCTTCTGGAGGCAACACTGATTGTTCTAATGGCATCTAAGTACTGCCCATCTTCTCTCAGACACAAGAATCTGGGGGTGAGCAGTGCTTTAGGCTTTGAGGTAGTTCAGTTCAGTTCAGTCACTCAGTCATGTGGAACTCTGCAATCCCATGGACTGCAGCATGCCAAGCTTCCCTGTCCATCATCAACTCCCGGACCAAGCTCAAATTCATGTCCGTCGAGTAGGTGATGCAATCCGACTATCTCATTCTCTGTCATCCCTGTCTCCTCCTGCCTTCAATCTTTCCCAGCATTAGGGTCTTTTCTAATGAGTCAGCTCCTCACATAGGGAAGACAAAGTACTGGACTTTCAGCTTCAGCATGAGTTCTTCCAAAGGATATTCAGGACTGATTTCCTTTAGAATTGGCTGGTTTGATCTCCTTTCAGTCCAAAGGACTCTCAAGAGTCTTGTCCAACACCACAGTTCAAAGGCATCAATTCTTTGGTGCTCAGCTCTCTTTATAGTCCAACTCTCACATCCATACATGACTACTGGAAAAAACATGGCCTTGACTAGATGGACCTTTGTTGACAAAGTAATGTCTCTGCTTTTTAATATGCTGTGTAGGTTGGTCATAGCTTTTCCTCCAAGGAGCAAGTGTCTTTCAATTTCACGGCTATAGTCATCATCTGCAGTGATTTTGAACCCAAGAAAATAAAGTTTCTCACCATTTCAATTGTTTCCCCATCTATTTGCCATGAAGTGATGGGACTGGATGCCATGATCTTGATTTTTGAATGTTGAGTTTTAAGCCAACTTTTTCATTCTCCTCTTTCACTTTCATCAAGAGGCTCTTTAATACATCTTTGCTATCTGCCATAAGGGTAGTGTCAATTGCACATCTGAGGTTATGGGTATTTTTCCTGACAATCTTGATTCAAGCTTGTGCTTCATCCAGCCCAACATTTCTCATGATGTACTCTCCATATAAGTTAAATAAGTAGTGTGACAATATACAGCCTTGACATACTCTTTTCCCAATTTGGAACGAGTCTGTTGTTCTATGTCAACTTCTAGCTGTTGCTTTTTGACCTGCATACAGGTTTCTCAAGAGGCAGATAAGGTGGTCAGATACATCTGTTTAAGAATTTTCCACAGTTTATTGTCATCCATACTATGTCAAAAGCTTTGGCATAGTCAATAAAGCAAAAATAGATATTTCTAAGGAACTCTCTTGCTTTTTCTATGATACAATGGGTGTTGGCAATTTGATCTCTGGTCCTTCTGCCTTTTCTAAATCCAGCTTGAGCATCTGGAAGTTCATGGTTCACATACAGTTGAAGCCTGACTTGGAAAATTTTGAACATTAATTTGCTAGCGTGTGAGATGAGTGCAATTGTGCGATAGTTTGAGCATTTTTTTTCATTGCCTTTCTTTGGGACTGGAATGAAAACTGACCTTTTCCAGCCCTGTGGCCACTGCTGAGATTTCCAAATTTGCTGGCATATTGAGTGCAGCATTTTCACAGCATCGTCTTTTAGGATTTTAGGATTTGAAATACTTCAACTGGAATTCTATCACCTCCACCAGCTTTATTCAAAATGATGTTTTCTAAGGCCCACTTGACTTCACATTTCAGGATATCTGGCTCTAGGTGAGTGATCACACCATCATGGTTATTTGGGTCATGAAGATCTTTTTTGTATAGTTCTTCTGTGTGTTCTTGCCACCTCTTCTTAATATCTTCTACTTCTGTTAGGTCCATATTATTTCTGTCCTTTATTGTGCACATATTTACATGAAATGTTCCTTTGGTATCTCTAATATTCTTGAAGAGATCTCTAGTCTTTCCATTCTATTATCTTCCTCTATTCCCTGCATTGATTGCTGAGGAAGGCTTTCTTATCTCTCCCTGCTATCTTTAGAACTCTGCATTCAAATGGGCATATCATTCCTTTCCCCCCTTGCCCTTATCTTCCCTTCTTTTCTCAGCTATTTGTAAGGCCTCCTCAGACAACCATTTTGCCTTTTTGCATTTCTTTTTCTAGGGATGGTTTTGATCACTGCCTCCTGTACAATGTAATGAACCTCTATCCATAGATCTTCAGGCACTCTGTCTATCAGATCTAATCCCTTGAATGTATTTGTCACATCCACTGTACAATTGTAAGGGATTTGATTTAGTTCATAACTGAATGGTATAGTGGTTTTCCCTACTTTCTTCAATATAAGTTTGAATTTTGCAATAAAGGGTTCATGATCTGAGCCACAGTCAGCTCCCAGTCTTGTTTTTGCTGACTGTATAGAGCTTCTGCATCTTTGGGTGCAAAGAATATAATCAATCTGATTTCAGTATTGACCACCTGGTGATGTCCACGTGTAGAGTCTTCTCTCATGTTCTTAGAAGAGAGTTTTGCTATGACCAGTAAATTCTTTTGGCAAAACTCTGTCCGCCTTTGCCCTGCTCATTTTGTACTCTAAGGCCAAATTTGTCTGTTCCTCCAGGTATCTCTTGATTTCCTACTTTTGCATTCCAGTCCCCTATGATGAGGAAGACATCTTTCTTGGGTGTTGATTTTAGACGATCTTTTTGGTCTTCATAGAACCATTCAACTTCAGATGCTTCAGCATTTTGGGTTGGGGCATAGAGTTGAATTATTGTGATAATGAATAATTTGCCTTGGAAACGAACAGAGATCATTCTATCATTTTTGAATTTGCACCCAAGTGCTGCATTTCAGACTCTTTTGTTGACTATTATGGCTACTCCATTTCTTCAAATGGATTCTTGCCCACAGTAATAGATATAATGGCCATTTGAGTTAAATTTACCCATTCCAGTCCATTTTAGTTCACTGATTGCTAAAATGTAGCTGTTCACCTTTGCCATCTCTTGTTTGACCACTTCCAATTTACCTTGATTCGTGGACCTAACATTCCAGGTTCCAGTGCAATATTGTTCTTTACAGCTTCAGACTTTACTCCATCACCAGTCATACTGAAAAATGGGTGTTGTTTTTGCTTTGGCTCTGTCTCTTCATTCTTTCTGGAGTTATTTCTCCACTCTTCTCCAGTAGCATATTGGGCACCTACTGGCCTGGGGAGTTCATCGGTCAGTGTCCTATCCTTTTGCCTCTTCATATGTTCATGGGGTTCCTAAGCCAAGAACACTGAAGTGGATTGCCATTCCGTTCTCCAGTGGGCCACGTTTTGTCAGAACTCTCCACCATGGCCCGTCTGTCTTGGTGGCCCTACAGAGCATGTCTTATAATTTCATAGACTTGGACAAGGCTGGTGATCAGTTTAATTACTTTTCTGTGATTGTGGCTTTCATTCTGTCTGCCTCTAAAGGATAAGAGATTATGGAAGCTTCCTGATGGGAGTGACTGACGGAGGGAGAAACTGGGTCTTGTTCTGGTGGGCAGGGCCATGCTCAGTAAATCTTTAATCCAGTTTTCTGTTGATAGGCGGGGCTGTTTTATCTCCCTGTTATTTGGCCTGAGACCAAACTATGGTGGAGGTGATGAAGATCATGGTGACCTCCTTCAAAAGGTCCCATGCAGACACTGCCAAACCCAGTGCCCCTGACCCTGTAACAGGAGACTCCTGGACATGCACAGGCAAATCTGGGTCAGTCTCTTGTGGGGTCACTGCTCCTTTCTCCTGGGTCCTGGTGCACACAATATTTTGTTTGTGCCCTACAAGAGTCTGTTTCCTCAGGACTGTGTAAGTCCTGTATAAGTCCTATGTGAGGCAGACCAAAACATTGTTTGATAGCTTTGATGATTAGAAAGAATATAGTCATTCCACACTGTATGTCTCCCTAAAATTTCCACCCATGGGTTTTTGCCCTGGAAATAAACAAGGAGTCTGTCCTCCATAAACTTTTTTTTTTTAGTTTTTTATTTCTCTATATCCCAATTTTTTAAATAGTTTTAGTCTTCAAAATATATAAATATTATGGTTCTAATCAGATTCTTTTAAAGTCACTAAGATGAGAGACATCAAAGCAAGAGCCTGTATCTGAAACAAAAACTCAGAAGTGAAGGATCACAGGCTCCATACACATCTCCAGATTTTTTTTGTAGCATGTTGATGCAAAAGATTGACCTTTAATTTAACATGCTATATTTTATATTGAATTAAGTATATGCTGAATTAATAAAGAATATATAGTTATTTCAGGTCTCCCAGGTGGATCAGTGGTAAAGAATCCACCTGCAAAGCAGGAGATGTGGGTTCAATCCCTGGGTCAGGAAGACCCTTTGGAGAAGGAAATGGCAACCCACTCCTGTTTTCTTGCCTGAGAAATCGCATGGACAGAGCAGCCTAATGGACTATAGTAGCTTTGAGTTCCAACTCTATTTACTTTATCTTTTGTTTTATAAAACTGGGTCACATGAGACATATTTCCAAAACTCTTTTGAAAGGATGCATGTCTTTCACTTGGGATACATTTTCTGTGCTGCCATGCATCTTCCCTTTATTGGATTTTACTTACTAGACTTTCAAGGCTCAAGTAGGACAATGTGTAGTTTGGGATGGGAAAAGACAATATTGAAGAGTTTGGTAAATAATTTTGATTATCTTATCCTCCTGACTCACAGTATGGACTTATAATCTTTCAACATATTCTATTCTTTTTTCTCTCCTGTCTCTTGATCTCTTTTCATTTACATATCAAATAGTTCAATTAATTAAGTCATCTTCTTTCATGAATCATTGTATTCATTTGTTTAAAAAGTTGTTCTCTTAAGGGAATGTTAAAAGCTCTTAAAACTTTAGTAAATGTTCAAGTGAAAAGTTGTTTAGGACTCTATTTGTTTCTGTTGTGTTAAATCTGACTCAAGTCCATTCTTTTCAAAATAGGTTGTGATTATATTTTCTATTTGTAGGAAGATAAATGATACAGTAAAATTCTCATAATTTGGAAGATGACTTATTTTCACTTTAGTAAGCTTCTCCCCAAAGATCAATCATTCTGAGATAAAAGGGACAATGGCTGACTGAGGAGAAAGAGAATAAATAAAATAAATGAGTAAATTATATAACATAGCAGATGATGTAAGTGCTAAGAAGAAAAATGTCAAAACTTTCAGAAGAATAGGGAGTTCTGGAGGTGAGGTAGTTTATAAACATAAATAGTGGTTACAAAAAGTATCTTTAAGAAAGTGACATTTCACCAAAGGTTGGAAATTGGGGAGCTAGTTTTGTGGATATCTGGATAAGAACATTCTAGACAGAGGAAAGCACAGCTACCAAGGCCTTGGTGTGTTAGCAAGCTTGTTCCATCCCCATAGGATAAGCACGGCTGAAGAGGAGTAGGCCAGAGGCAGAGTGTCAAGAGAGGTGCTCACAGATATTCCAGGATGCTACACACTGCGGTACCTGGGAGGCTATTGGTTTACCTGTGAGTGGTATGTGCACCCATTTCTGCATCTGGAACAGAAGTGTGACAGTATATAACTTCCGTTTTAAAAGACTGGCTACTGTGCTAAAGCAAATAAGAATGGGAAAACTGATTCCAAGGGAGGAACTAAAATTTCCTAAAATTATTAAATGAAAAAAAAAATTATTGGATGAGTTTATTCATATACATGACATTTTACAAAATAAAGCTCAACATGCAATTGCTAAATTTTTTGCATGTCAAGCTAAACAATGATGGAATTATAATTATCAACTAAATTCTTTTGTAAAAGAAAGGACATTTTAGTGCTTCTAAAATACAAAGAAGGACATAATCTCAGGCTAAAGGACAGTTCTTAATCTAATACATTGAGTTTTATGAAGCTTCCCTGGTCACTCAGTAGTAAAGAATCTGACTGCCAATGCAGCAGACATGGGTTCAGTTCCTGTGTCAGGAAGATCCCCTGAAGAAGGAAGTAACAATCCATTCCAGTATTCTTGCATGGGAAATCCTATGGATAGAGGAGCTTGGATGGCTACATTTCATGGGGTAGCAAAGAGTCCTATGATTTAGTGACTAAACAGCAATGACTCATATTGATAAGAAATATATAAACCTTTCTCTAAGATATTTTCTGAAGACTGCAAAGTATGTTCATTTTAATATAAATACAGTAGGATGTGTCCACTGCACAGAATGTGGTGCACTGGAGAAGGGAAGGACAAACCACTTCAGTATTCTTGCCTTGAGAACCCCATGAACAGTAGGAAAAGGCAAAAAGATGGGACACTGAAAGATGAATTGCCCAGGTCAGTAGGTGTCCAATATGCTAATGGAGATCAGTGGAGAAATAACTCCAGAAAGAATGAAGGAAAGGAGCTAAAAAAAAAAACAACACCCAGTTGTGGATGTGACTGGTGATAGAAGCAAGGTCTGATGCTGTAAAGAGCAATGTTGAAAGGAACCTGGAATGTTAGGTCCATGAATCAAGGCAAATTGGAAGTGGTCAAACAGGAGATGGCAACAGTGAAAGTTGACATTCTAGGAATCAGCAAACTAAAATAGACTGCAATGGGGGAATTTAACTCAGAAAGTCATTACATCTACTACTGTGGGCAGGAATCCCTTAGAAGAAATGGAGTAGCCATCACTGTCAACAAAAGAGTCCGAAATGCAGTACTTAGATGCAATCTCAAAAATGACAGAATGATCTCTGTTCGTTTCCAAGGCAAACCATTCAATATCACGGTAATCCAAGTCTATGCCCTGACCGGTAATACTGAGGAAGCTGAAGTTGGACAGTTCTTTGAAGACCTACAATAATGTCTAGAATTAACACCTAAAAAAGATGTCCTTTTCATTATAAGGGAATGGAATGCAAAAGTAGGAAGTCAAGAAACACCTGGAGTAACAGACAAACTTGGCCTTGGAGTGCAGAATGAAGCAGGGCAAAGGCTAACAGAGTTTTGCCAAGAGAATGAACTGGTCATAGCAAACACCCTCTTCCAACAGCACAAGAGAAGATTCTAAACATGGACATCACCAGATGGTCGACACCAAAATCAGATTGATTATATTCTTTGCACCCAAAGTTGGAGAAGCTTTATACAGTCAGCAAAAACAAGACTGGGAGTTGACTGTGGCTCAGATCATGAACTCCCCATTGCCAAATTCAGACTGAAATTGAAGAAACTGGAGAAAACCACTAGATCATTCAGGTATGACCTAAATCAAATCGTTTATGACTATACAGTGGAAGTGAAAAATAGATGTAAGGGACTAGATCTGATAGACAGAGTGCCTGATGAACTATGGATGAAGGTTCATAACATTGTACAGGAGACAGGAATCAAGACCATCAACAAGAAAAAGAAATGCAAAAGAATAAAATGTCTGTCTGAAGAGGTCTTACAAATAGCTGTGAAAAGCAAAGGAGAAAAGGAAAGATATACCCACTTGAATGCAGATTCCCAAAGAAGAGGAAGGAGAGAAAAGAAAGCCTTCCTCAGCAATCAATGCAAAGAAATAGAGGAAAACAATAGAATGAGAAAGATTAGAGATCTATCCAAGAAAATTAGAGATACCAAGGGAACATTTCAGGCAAAGATGGGCTCAATAAAGGACAGTAATGGTATGGACTTAATAGAAGCAGAAGACATTAAGAAGAGGTGGCAACAATACACAGAAGAACTGTAAAATAAAGATCTTCACAACCCAGATAATCACAGTGGTGTGATCACTCACCTAGAGCCAGACATCCAGGAATGTCAAGTGGGCCTTAGGAAGCATCACTATGAACAAAGCTAGTGGAGGTGAGAAAATTCCAGTTGAGCTATTTCAAATCCTGAAAGATGATGCTGTGAAAATGCTGCACTCAACATGCCAGCAAATTTGGAAAACTCAGCAGTGGCCACAGGACTGGAAAAGGTCAGTTTTCATTCCAATCCCAAAGAAAGGCAATGCTAAAGAATGCTCAAAGTACAGCACAATTGCACTCATCTCACATGCTAGTAAAGTAATGCTTAAAATTCTCCAAGCCAGCCTTCAACAATATGTGAACCGTGAACTTCGAGATGTTCAAGCTGGTTTTAGAAAAGTCAGAGGAACCAGAGATCAAATTGCCAACATCTGATGGCTCATCAAAAAAGGAAGAGAGTTCGAGAAAAACATCTATTTCTGCTTTATTGACTATGCCAAAGTCTTTGTGTGGATCACAATAAACTGGAAAATTCTGAAAGAGATGGAAATATCAGAACACCTCATCTGCCTTTTAGGAAATCTGTAGGCAGGTCAGGAAGCAACAGTTAGAACTTGACATGGAACAACAGTCTGGTTCCAAATAAGAAAAGGAGTACATCAAGGCTGTATATTGTCACCCTGCTTATTTAACTTATATGCAGAGAACATCATGAGAAACGCTGGGCTGGTGGAAGCACAAGCTGGAATCAAGATTGCCAAGAGAAATAACAATAGCCTCAGATATGCAGATTACACCACCCTTATGGCAGAAAGTGAAGAAGAACTAAAGAGCCTGTTGATGAAAGTGAAAGAAGAGAGTGAAAAAGTTTGCTTAAAGCTAAGATCATGGCATCTGGCCCCATCACTTCATGGGAAATAGATGGGAAAATAGTAGAAACAGTGGCTGACTTTATTTTTCTGGGCTCCAAAATCACTGCAGATGGTGACTGCAGCCATGAAATTAAAAGACGCTTACTCCTTGGAAGGAAAGTGATGACCAACCTAGACAGCATACTGAAAAGCAGAGACCTTACTTTGCCAACAAAGGTCTGTCTCGTCAATGCTATGGTTTTTCCCGTGGTCATATATAGATGTGAGAGCTGGACTGTGAAGAAAGCTGAGCACCGAATAATTGATGTTTTGAACTGTGGTGTTGGAGAAGACTCTTGAGAGTCCCTTGGACTTGGACTGCAAGCAAATTCAACCAGTCCATCCTAAAGGAGATCAGTCCTGGGTGTTCACTGGAAGGACTGATGTTGAAGCTGAAACTCCAATACTTTGGCCACCTCATGCGAAGAGTTGACTCATTGGCAAAGACCCTGATGCTGGAAAAGATTGAGAGCAGGAGGAGATGGGGACAACGGGGAATGAGATGGCTGGATGGCATCACCGACTCAATGGACATGGGTTTGAGTAAACTCCGGGAGTTGGTGATGGACAGGGAGGCCTGGCGTGCTGCGGTTCACGAGGTCGCAGAGTTGGACACAACTGAGCGACTGAACTGAACCACACTGAACAGTAGGATGTATATCCAAAGAATTAAAAAAAAAAAAACAACTTTATTTTGTATTAGAATACAAAATAAAGCTGATTAACAATGATTTGGTATTTTCAAGTGGACAGCAGAGGTACTCAGCCAACCGTGTATATGCATCCAAACGCCCCTCTCGTGCAGGCTGCCACATAACATCGAGCAGAGTTCCCTGTTCCCAAAGTGGTGGGAATCTGTATGTATGTTGATCATAGAATCAACAGGATGGCTAATGGCTTGGATGTGAAGTCGAAGGAACATGAGGTGGTGTGTGGACTGAGCAAAAAGGAAAACAAGGGTGGGCGCTCTTGGCCCTCAGCCACTCTCTCCTCTGTGCACCCTCTTGTCTCTGCCTCTTTGTGGCCCTGCAGGCTAGAGCCCTTCAGGCTCGTCTCTCCATGGAATTTTCCAGGCAAGAATACTGCAATCAGCTGCCATCTGCTACTCTCTTCCGATGCATGTGTAAGTTTCAATCTTTTGTTAACTGAGGGGCCATAGTTTAAAACCTAACACAAACATAATAAGCCCAGAATATCAAAATTAAAGTGGACATAGACATTACTTGTGCCCCTTTATTTTACGATATGGAAACAAAAGCTCAGGGAAGCAAGCATCATTCATTTGAGACTTTATTCTCCTTTCACCCAATTTTTTTTAAATGTCAGCTGGTATTAATTGGGACATACACAGTGACATACACAACTCCTAAGTGTCAGTTAGGTGATGTCCACACGTGCACACTCATATAATCAAAATCTAGATCAAGAATTTCAACAGCATCTCAGAAATTCCCTCATCCTGCATCCTAGTGACTGTTTTCCCTCTGAACAAGAACCACCCTTTCTAGTGTCCTAAAAGCATCAATTTTGCCTCTTTTTAAATTTTAAAATATAGTCACTTGATATATCTTTTCATTCAGCATTATTTGCTTGAGATTCATATGTATTATAAAATGTGATTGTAGTCTACTTATTTTCATTGTAAAAGGTTGCTCCATAAATACACATGGTATTAATTCAGTTTACTCTTAATAGATGTTTGACTGTCCTTCTTTTTTTTTGTGGGGGGGGCTACTATGATTAGTGCTGCTATAAATATTTTTGTACATATTTCATGTACTATTTTATTTCTTACCTGGAGTTATATGACATTATCAATTATAGTTTCATCTCTCTTCGAATAACACAGTAGCTTTGTAAATACATTTTGATTTGACAATTGATTTTAGCATGTGATATCCAGGACAATATGTCACTAGCTACATTTTATGAAAACAAAGATTTGTTTCCCTCTCAAAGATGTGATTTCGCCAATTCTCTTATTTTTACAGATCTTCTAAAAGGAAGCAGAATGCTAATCTTTTTTTCTTGATTTTGTATTGGTATATATTTAATTTACAATGTTGTGTTAGTTTCAGGTGTATAGCAAAGTGATTCAGCTATACACATACACATATCCACTCTTTTTAACATTCTTTTCCCATATAGCTTATTACAGGTTGTTGAGTAGAGTTCACTATGCTATATAATAGGTGCTTACTGGTTCTCTGTTTTATGTGTAGTCTTGTGTATATGCCAATTCCAGTTTCCCAATTTATCCCTCCCCTCCCTAGCCTCCTGGTAAGCATAAGTTTGTTTTCTACATCTGTGACTTTATTCAGTTTTGTAAATAAGTTCATTTGTACTATTTTTTTGGATTCTACATTTTAGCAATATCTGTGATATTTCTCTTTCTCTGACTTTCACTCAGTATGAAAATCCCTCAATCCATCCATCCTGCTACAAATGGCATTATTTTCTTCTTTTTATGGCTGAGTGATATTCTTATATAAAGATAATTGGCAGCTGAAGAGTACTCAGAAAGATATGAATCCCATATTGTGTGACTCGGTACCAGGCTTGGCTGTAAATTAAAGAACATGGAAGAGTGAGTATTATTATTCCAAAGGGAGAAGTTGGTTGGGAAGAAAAGGAATAGTATGGTAATAAAAATTAAATGCTAATAATAACGCAAGCTATAATTTGTTGAGGTAGGCTGTGTAGCGTAGTGATTAATAGAATGGGATCTGGGCCCAAACTGCTTGCTTAGAATATCAATTTCACCAACTTTCTTATGATATTAACGTATTCTGCCTCAGTGTTTATCATCTTTCCAATATGAGAAATAACTGTACCTATTTAAGAAGGTGTTGATTGGAGACATTACTTTGCCAACAAAGGTCAATTTCATCAAGGCTAAGGTTTTTCCAGCGGTCATGTATGGATGTGAGAGTTGGACTGTGAAGAAAGCTGAGTGCCAAAGAATTGATGCTTTTGAACTGTGGTGTTGGAGAAGACTCTTGAGAGTCCCTTGGACTGCAAGGAGATCCAGCCAGTCCATCCTAAAGGAGATCAGTCCTGGGTGTTCACTAGAAGGACTGATGCTGAAGCTGAGACTCCAATACATTGGCCACCTCATGCGAACAGTTGACTCGTTGGAAAAGACCCTGATGCTGGGAGGGATTGGGGGCAGGGGGAGAAGGGCAAGACAGAGGATGAGATGGCTGGATGGCATCACTGACTCGTTGGACATGAGTTTGCATGGACTCCAGTAGTTGGTGATGGACAGGGAGGCCTGGCATGCTGCGGTTCATGGGGTCACAAAGAGTTGGGCATGACTGAGTGACTGAACTGAACTGAACTGATTGAATGAGGTAACTTGCATAAAGAACTGAGAACTCTAAATATAGTATAAACCTATATCTTACTATATTTTAGAATTCTTCAGTGCAGAAGACCTTGATATGATCCCTGAGTAAGGAAGATCCCCTGGAGAAGGGAATAGTTACCTCTTCTAGTATTCTTTCCTGAAGAATTCCACAGATAGAGGAGCCTGGCAGGCTACAGTCCATGGGGTTGCAAAGAGTTGGCCACAACAAAACCAGTAACACTTTGGTTTTCATATACATGCTTTGAGTTACTATTAGCTGTCATTTTTTACCATGTGCATATATTATTTTTCATTATTTTTCAACCTCTCAAGATAGCTAAAAGTATCCCTGAATCTATATAAAGTATCTTTTTCCTAATGGAAAAAGTAAGTCTTCAGAGTGTGTGACAATTATGAGTAAGTTTTAAGACTCTGAATTATTAGATACAGATGTCCAAATCCTCATTCCTGGATCACAAGCATGATCAGCCTTGCCAAAACTGTGAACCAAACAGTGATCTCTCATTTTGGTTATCTTGAAATGTCATGGTAAAGAAAAGGGCACAAATAAAGAGATACATGATTTTTTTGTTGTTGTTTTTTGCACAGAACTTTTAAGTTATATGAAATTTCATTTTAGTTATAATTTTAAAATGCTTAATATAAATTCAGAAGATTTAGTTCTAGTAAGAGGTGAAATCTCTGATTAGACACAATGAAAATCCTGCACAGAATGATTCAAGAAATTATCTGTGTGTGTTAGTCAATCAGTCATGTCCGACTCTTTGCAAATCTACAGACTGTACCTCACCAGGTCCATGGGATTCTCCAGGCAAGAATACTGGAGTGGGTAGCCATTCCCTTCTCCAGGGCATCTTCCCAACCTAGGAATTGAACCTGCATCTCCTGCATTACAGGTGGATTCTTTACCATCTGTGTCACCATTCTGAAAAGTCAATAAAAACAGAAAGACTGAGGTGGGAAATAAGATTTTTGAACTACTACTGAGATAAAAGCAAGTTTCTCAGCCCTCCCCCCTTTATTGGCTTTTTCTAGTCTGAATTCAAAGACAGCATGATCCTTAGTGTTGTGCACCAAATATGGACAGAAATAACATAAAAATGAAATCTACATTTTTGGTACAAGTAATAGGATGGGAAATACTCATAGTAGGAGTTGAGGCGGATATGATAGAAAGTCCACTGTTCGGGTCAGGGGAGTTGTCAGTATTCTCTCTTAACCTGGCTCTCAGGCAATCCCACATGGCACAGAGCCACAGGAAACTGGAAGATGTCTACGACTCCAAGGGAGGAAAATCTGTGTTCTTACGGAGTTTGGAGAAATTCCACTGTTCTGTCTCCTGACTTATCTCCCAGCCCTAAAGAACAAAGTGCTTAGAAAGTTCACAACAATATAAGGAGATTAAATCTTGGTCATGTTCTCAGAAAATCAGATGGAGGATCCTCAGGTACAGTAAAGTTTCAGGGAGATCATAATGGGATGGGATCTTAAGAAAATGATCCCATAAACTTGCATATGAACTTCTGAGATCATCCAAAATCTGGATCTATACCAATCCCTAGAGCATGCAAACACCTGAGAACTGAGCTAAAGTGCTGGCCATCCCTAAGGGATCAGCAGTGTGGCTGAGTGTTGCCCATGGAGAAGAGCTGAAGAAGCTGCAAAGGCTCTGAAAACGTCCTCGGTGTTGAAATCAGCCTCAGATACACAGGAAGTTGGATGCTGAAGGCGGCATGGGTTATTGCTTGCTGTATCGTTAAAAGCGACATTGTTAGCGGATCTCTGAGACTCGTAATATAGTATTCAAAGTTCACAGATAGAGTCCTTAGCATCTCAGCACATAATGGACCAGGAAATCCCCAAATCTCGCAAGGGGGAGTCAATGTCGATTCTAAGAAATAGAGGCTGAAACAAAGATTTTGCAGTAGCTATTTTAAATATAATTCAAGATAAGGGTGAATACTTTTGAAACAACTGAAAAGATAGAAGGTCTCAGAAGAAAAGACAGAAAAATATAGAAAGAAACAAAATGGAACTCTTACTAATATAAAGCATAATAGCATAATAAAACAAAATAAAGCTTTAAAAAAAATCTCTGGGTGGGTTCAATAGCAGGTGGAGATAACAGACTAAAGAACTTATAAATTTAAAATATATCAACAGAAATCTAATATGAAAAACAAATTGGAAAAAGGATGAAAAAATTGACAGAGCCTCAGGAACTTGTGAGATAAAGCAAAAAATCTAACATTCATGTTATCAGAGTCCCAAAATCAGGGGAGAAACAGTATGACACAGAAAAAGTTAAAAATTTTTTAAAAAAAAGAATAATGGTTGGAAAAATAGGCAAAATATTTATATTAAAAGATGCAACAATTTCAAATTCAAACAAGATAAATTCAAAATGCCCACGCTTTTATTGTTGCTCAGCCTCGCAGTCATGTCCTGCTCACTGTGACCCCACGGACAGCAGCACACCAGACCTCCCTGTCTTTCCCCATCTCCGAGAGTTTGCTCAGACTCATGTCCATTGTGTCGACGATGCCATCCAGCCACGTCATCCTCTGTCGCACCCTTTACCTCCTGCCCTCAATCTTTCCCAGCATGAGTCTTTTTCAATGTGTTGGTTCTTTGCATCAAGTAGCCAAAATATTGGAGATTCAGCATCAGTCCTTCCAATGAATACTCAAGGTCGATTCCCTTTAGCATGACTGCTTTGATCTCCTTGTTATCCACACTCTCAAGAGTCTCCAAAAGCACCACAATTTGAAAGCTCCATGCTCTGATATATTGTAATAAAATGGTTGAAAACTTTAGAAAAAAATGAATAACACTTTGAAAGCAGCTATAGAAAATCAACACATTACTTATAGAGAAACAATAATTCAAATGATTGCCAATGTGTTTTTAAAATTCCAGAGATAGAGGAAAATAGTAAAACATTTTTAAAGTGGTTAAAGGAAAAAATTGTGAACTCAGAATCTATATCTATCAAAAATATCCTTAAGGAATAAAGGTGTAATAAAGAAATTCTTAGATGAAAGAAAAAAGGAAAACATACCATTTGTCAGCAGTAGAACTGCTCTAAAAGAAATGCTAAAGGAAGTCTTTCACATAAAAAGAAAATTATACCAGATGGAAACTTGAAACCTCCAAAGCAACACAAATGTTAAATAATGGTTAAATTTTAAATCACTGTTTAAGTACAAATAGACTAGAATTCTCCTATTAGGTTCTTTAAAATATGTATGGCAGTTGAAAATATGAGAAAAATTATAACAGTGCCTGATGAAATTTTTAACATATGTAGATATAACACAAATGAAGACTACAATATAAAGTGAGGAAAACACAAAAACCTCTGTGATGTATGGTTTCTACAGATCATCTACATTTTACTTGCAGTGATAAATATTAATTCTAAGTAGAATGTGAAGCATTGAGCATGTATTTTAACATCAAGAGCAACTGCTAAAATACTACACAAGGAGATAAAATGAAAGACATAATGGCTAAATTAAAAAGAAATACTAAATAAAATTAAAATATTGCAAAATAAGACATAAATGGAAATGAGAGGAACAAACCACAGAGGAAACAGAAAAAAGCAGATAATGACATTACAGACAAATCTAAAAATATAAACTACTGTATTAAACATAAATGGTTTACACGTCAAGTAAAATGTCAAAGTGGATTAAAAAAGAAGGGTGAAAACATATAGTCTCTAAGAAGCTCAAACATAACAATAAAAATGAAAGGACAGAAAGTGATTTACCATGGAAACACTAACTTGAAAGAAACTTGAAGTGATGGAAGACAATCCTCCCTAGATATCCTTAATTCCTGCACCTCTTGCAAACCGGACACTAACCGACATTTGTTTCCCGATATCTTTCCAGTAATTTTCCTATAGTGAATGGTCATTGAAGATAGAGTATCCTACTCTGGACCTAAAGGCAGGCATATAACAGCCCACTTTAAAAGATGTGAGTGCCCTAAACTCAGATTTCTTCACGTATCATACAGTCTAAGGTCTGTTCATATTTCCCTTTGGAAATTGGGGCTGGGAACCTGATGAGAAGTGCTAAATTTATGGATACTGCTTTTACTGAGATATAATTTGCCTTCCATCTTTTGAATCTGACCCAATATTTTTATGCCTTCCATGGAATTATAGTACAGTAACTACTAGCTTACAAGCAGAAGAAAGTCTCAGATTCTCACAGATCTTGAAATGGAGTGGCTACATTAGTGTTAAAGTATACTTCAGAACAAGGATAATTGGGGATAGAGCAGCATATCATATAATAAGAAAAGTGCCAGTTCACCAGGAGAATATATCAGTTTTAGATGGCTGCACACCAAATAACAGGACTCAAAATATATGCACAAAAATTGATCACATTAAAAGAGAAAGCAGACAGATCTATAATTTTAGTTGGAGACATCAGTATTTTTCTCCCATGAATAGAAAGAACAAGTAGATAAAATATTAGAAAGGATAATAGATAAGAACTAAGAAACACTCTCAACCAAGTGGAATCTAACTGACTTGAATAAAACACTCCATGTGAGTGAGTGAGTGAATGAAGTCGCTCAGTTGTGCCCAACTCTTTGTGACCCCATCGACTGTAACCCTACCAGGCCCCTCCGTCCACGGGACTTTCGAGGTAAGAATACTGGAGTATGTTGCCATTTCCTTCTCCATATAAACCATGGCAAATCACAAATTATTTTTAAGTGTACATGAAATCTTCACAGTCTTGAATATTCATTGGAAGGACTGATGCTGAAGCTGAGATTCCAATCCTTTGGCCACCTGGTGTGAAGAACTGACTCATTGGAAAAGACCCTGATTCTGGGAAAGACTGAAGGCAGGAGGAGAAGGGGACGACAGAGAATGAGATGGTTGGATGGCATCATCATGGACTCGATAGACATGAGCTTGAGCAAGCTCCGGAAGTTAGTGAAGGATAGGGAAGCCTGGCGTGTGCTGCAGTCCTTGGGCTGCAAAGAGTCAGACCCGCCAGAGAGACTGAACTGAACTGAATCTGCACAAAGTTAGACTATATCCTGGGTTATAAAACACCCTTCCTATCCTATTTCAAGTTTATGGACTAATTTTTGAAATTAACAAACTATCGACCAGAGACATATTAATATGCCTTTTGATACCCAAATGTTATTGAACAGAGTGTTTGAATATTCAGTTACATAACAAATCACTGGCCATGGGTGTTACTTTCTACAAAAATCTCCTAGTCAATAATCTGTTAAGAACAAAAAAGAAATATTGAATACCTCCAAATATTTGAGAAATAAAACAATACACTTCTGAATAATCCATCAGTCAAAGAGGAAGAGTTGGGAGAATGATAAGACTAGAACTACACAGCCAAAAAAAGACAATCATTTTTGTTTTATGTAAATTATAGCATTTGTAATGCAAACCTTAAAAAACAAAAATTACTGTAGACAAAGAGGCAAAAATATCTATTATTGACTAATTTATTTTTAGCTACTAGACATATCATCTTGTATGAAATTTTGAGTCTTTTTAGAGCAAAGTAGAAAGATACCAACTTACTGAAGGTTTGCCAAAGGAGCAAATCCTCCAGCGAGATAATGCAGGTTTAGCTGATGATAAGAGGGCCCAGGGGCCTGAGGTAAATTGGAAACGGCAATGTTAATCATAAAAATCTTAGTGCATTGAATGGGCTCATGAAGGCAACCATAATTCTCACTGCAAATACCTTGTTTATGTTTATAATAGTAAGAATGGAGGTCCTGCAGAAAACATAATACACTACTTACTAGCTTATGATTCTGAACTGTTCCATAAAATCCCTGAGCCTTAGCTTCCTCATTTTAAAAATAGAACTCGTAGTAGGAACTGTTTCACTGTACTGTTAGAAAGAGAAGATTAAATCTGTGTAAAGTGCTTATAAGCAGGCCTAAAACAGAGTAAGAACAGAGTACATGCCAGCTCTTATGTTACCTGGATAATGCCTGTCAAATATCTTAATCTCCAATACCTGTGAATATGTGTTATGTCATATGGCAAAAGGGAGACTGTGGATGTGATTATGCTACATCTGGATCTTGAAATTTTTCTGAATTACCCAAATGGCCCCGGTGTAGCAACAACTGTCCTTCCACATAAGTGAAAGTCAGAGTTTTGAAGATGCTGTGGTGTTGACCTTGACAGTGAAGGAAGAGATGAGAAGAGAGAAATGCAGGGGATCTCTAAATGCTGGAAAAAGCAAGAAAATGAAATTTCCCTGGAGTTTCCAGAAGGGACTCTCTGTTGATACACTGATTTTAGGCCAGTGATACCCATTTCTGACTTCTAAATGTCAAAGCTGTAAGATAATGTGTTTGTGTTTTTTAGGCCACTGTTTGTGGTTATTTGTTACAGCATCAATAGGAAACCCATAAAATCACTGAAAATAAATAAGCTCTTTCTAGTTTTATTTGAATTTATAAAACTGCTATTTTATCACTTTCCAAGTACTCTTTCAAGTTTATGATCATTTTTCTTAGAGAAACTAGGCATTTAGAGATCATCCATAAAGGCATTCTGTGTGGTGGGTAGCAACTCCGACGCTGTTGTTATTGTTTAGTCACTAAGTCACGTCTGACTCTTTGACCCCATGGACTAGTGATCCAGGCTCCTTTGTCCCTGGGACTTCCAGGCAAGAATTCTGGAGGGAGTTGCCATTTCTTTCTCCAGTGGACCTTTTGGACCCAGGGAGCGAGCTCACGTCTCCCACTTGGCAGGTAAATTCTTAACCCCTGAGCCAATTGGAAAGCCCCATGAACTTAGCCTTGGAGTTGGATGAATCTGGATTCTGTTCTGACTCCAGCATTGGCCAGTCCTGTGACTTGGACCTGTTACCTAACTTTGTTAAAAGATTACCAGCCTGCTGGGTGGTTGTGAAAAGTAACTGCAAATTGTCACAAGTCGATAGAACTGAATCTCTTAATTAGCTCTCATAAATAAGAATTATTAATATCAGTGCTTATCCCACATCCAGACTTTCTAGATGAGAAAACTGAAGCCCGGAGAAGGAAAAGGCAGGATCAAGCCACACAGCCAATTCCAAGCATATACAGGACTGGAAACCACATCTTTTTCTTTAAGACAAGTGCAAGCTACCTGTGGACTTGACAATTTATAGATATCTTTAGTTTTATTTTTCCTTGAGGAAATTTTGAGGAAGTAAGCAGATGTTTTGGCTAGAGGGTTATGAATCCTAAATGTCTTCCAGCAGAAATCATTGTTCTGGGTTCTCGTTGAAAGTTCACCTTTCCTTTTTCTAATCTCCTTTACCATGCGATAAAGCATTCTTTTCAAAGTATCCTTTTCAAATCTCAAGTAAAAATCAGCTGCAAGTAGTCTCCTTCACACTTGAAAAAATAAAGGTAGCCTGTTTTCTTTCCCTTCAGATGTCTTTTTCTGAAGTAAAATGAGTCAAATATCAAATGACAGCATGTGAAATCATGTGAATCCCCAGGTCCGGATCTGAGCTTCCCCAGACTGTCCTCACTGGAGACAGTGGGATGGACGGATAGCAGGCCCGGTAGGACCAGGACTCACGTGTTTGCCACCTTGTGGACATTCACTCTCACTGCAAAATAATTTCAATTCACAGTTTTTTAAAAGCATCTCTGATCAATAAATAACCTTAGCTCCTTGGTTGTGTTTTCTTCTAATGGGTTGAGATCGACTTATAGGAAGATAGTCACAAGTGTACACCATTATCCTTACTTTGAAAGAAGAAAAATGATCTATAGTCATTTAGCTATTAGTTGTCTATGAGTAACATGTTAGGTGTTCTCAGAGATTCTAAATACGGCCCAATGGATCGCTATCACTGAAATCTGTATTTATTATGTTTAAGAAAAATCAAAATGCTTCTTTTTGATTAATTTCTTTTCAAAAACAGGTATGTCTTCCAGAAATGTCATAGCTTTCAGGGACTATGTATTTCAATTTCCCCAAACAGACACAAACTTTCCCCCTTGTCCTCACTCTTTCTTATATCTGCATCCTCATCTTTGATTCTTTTCTCACAGGCTGTTCACTCTCGTGAACTATACGTACATTCCTGCCGTTGAGGCCATGCAGTTCACAGTATCTTGTGATGGCAACCCCATCTAGCTAAGACAACATCTGCATGTGCCAGGCTCGCTCATTCTTCCTTTCCTGTGCATGTGCCATTTTCTCTTCATGGATGCCCTTTTCCTCCTTTTTTATTTTAATTAAAAAAAAATTTTGCTGCACCACATAACATGTGGGACCTTAGTTCCCAGACCAGGGACTGAACCCGCATCCCCTGCATTGGAGGCATAGAGCCTTATCCACTTGGGGAAGTCCCTCCTTGGAAGTCTTAATCAAGGAACTCTCTCCTCCTTTTTTAAATGTCATATTTTATTTAGCCCAATATAACCTTCAGTATGCAATCAATAGACCAAAAAAAGCCATAATTTGCTTTTCAAACTAAAAATTTTGAATTCAGTCTATATCTTATGCTTACAGCACATTCTAATTCAATTAGCAATTTATTTTCTCAGCCATATCAACCACATTTGAACTGTGCAAAGCCCCATGTGGGTAGAAGCTACTATATTGGTGGAAGCTATTACACTACCACAGCTTTAGAAAATCTTGGACAGATTCACCTTGTTATGGTTATCACTTAAACAGAAATGAGAGCATCGCTATAAAGAAACTGGTGGTTTTGGTTTCGGTGTCAGAAGAATGAATGAACTTACCCATTTTAAGCATGCACTGGGCACCTCTGTACACTAAGAAACCCCCTCCCCCTCCCCTGTACACACACACACACACGCATGCACGTGCACACTTGAGGCAATACCTTTTTCCTTCTTAAATTCCTCACTCTTACATCTGGCTATTTTCCATGAATTTTCCTACTTAGCTCCAACTTTGCTCTTTGGAGTGACACAGAAAGCAGTCCCTGATTTCATCATCTGCTCCAGAAGGCTCTCCACGTCCCGTCGGTAGGGTAGGCTGTCATTGGATTCAATGACCTTGTGTTCTAGTTGCCTTGATGGTCTTTCCCAGTGGAGGCTGCACTCCTTGAACCACAGACTAGACCTTCCGTCCCTGTATGAATGCCCGTGTTGCGGTCATGTGTGGCACAGAGCAGGGCCTATCACCATGCATTGAGAGAATGGGATATCTTTTAACAGAGCCTAAATTGGGTACCAGTCACTAAAAAGTTTCCAAATAAATGTTATTTAAGATCAAATCACTGGGCCAAAAATACTTCTGTCTTACCCACCCCCAAAACTCTATCTTATACCATCTGTCATATGTATTGAGAGGACACTTTTGAAACTTTATTTTGTAATATAGCTTTAAGGTATTTTTTCCACACCCCATTTAATTTCCAACCTCTTTGAGATGGAAGACTTTTCAAAACACTAGTTTTTTGCTGAATATCCTTATCAACAGTAACATCCAGCTGAAGATAAAGTCCTTTTGGAGCAGGACAATGTAGGGAAGGAAGCAAGGGGCCCTCTTAGAGAGAACAGGATGTGCAAGAGATGGCAGAAGTCGGAGCGTAGTAAAAGCAAGCATTCCTGATGCCACTGTTCCATCAACAGACCCACCTCCTGTTCCAAGACCTACAATGGATATTTTGTTAAAATTGATTAACTTATGTCTGAACTCATATCCCACTTCCTCCATGACTCAACTCTTTGACCGAAGGAAAGCTATTTATATTCTCTGTTTCATCTTTCTCACAGAAAAGGTTCATGTTATGCATCTTGTAGGGTATTTAGGGTAGGGTATTTAGGGTAAAGACACGCTAAGGTTGCCTGCCGTGTGACGCGAGAGTCCAGCAAGAACTCAGCAAATGGTACCATAGAAAACGCTTCTGCTCCATGCTCGTAGATGCCCGCGATGTGTCAGCAGTCCATCCAGTATTTTGTCCAACTTCATGCCAACAATAGATGCCAATATCCATTCCCTATATTATGGTTGAACATTTGACCACTGTAACTTTCCAAATGCAATTTTTATGTCAGAAGGGTTAGGCAGATCACTTCAGATTTTTCTCAACTAAAACAGGACTATAGGTGGGTTTCAGAGAAAGCAGGTGGAGTGGGACAAACATATGGGAGCATTTTCTTTTGATTTGGAATCTGGAGACTATTTAGTTTGCCAACTAAAATGTCAGCTTATGCAGCTCCACAGAAATGTAGTCTGCGTTGGGCTTGTTGGGCACCGTCTTTGTGTAAGGCTCAGAGCTGCTTTGCCTTCACCTCTATTGTTACAAGGGAAGAAGTTAACAAAGAGCAATTATGCTGTTTTTTCCAATACCTTTCAATCTCGCCTGATTTAAGCTATGGATGCACTTAAACAAGGTATGCATCCCCAGCACAGGTGTACGTCTACTGCCCGAAAGAGGAAGCCTACATTCCAAGAATCTCTGACATCAACCTGGCTGGAAGGAAAAGCCTCAGGTTGAATTGCATCTGCTGGATGTATGGCTGACACATAGAGATCCTGCAAGACCTTGCTTTTTTATTAAGAAATCTGCTGAGGAAGTTTGGTTTGGCCTGAGCCTGAGCTCAGAGTTCCTAATAGCCTTTTCCACCTCAAAATCAAATACAAGTCTATCAAAAATTATTTCAAGCCTGCACTCCAAGCATTTGCTCAAGAGGGATGATGGGGATGCAGTTAAGTCCAATCATGTACCTGCCAAACTGCCTCCATTTCCACAACACAGGCAAAAATGGACTCTCCATGCATAACATCTGTTTAGCCCCATTTAGAACCTGCATCTCCTCAAGGCTGACTACCATAATCACGACTCTAGGAGGATCGTCATGGCGTAAGGCCAACAAGACTTCATCATCAACAGCTATATTAATTAAGTCAATAACATAGGAGCAAACACATTGCCTAGCTTCTATTGGATTAGGCTACTATTGCCATTGGAAATTACTGAAAGAACCTTTAGGAATTACTGAGAGAATCTTCTGCCTTCTGAGTCAGTCTTTGGATGAGTTTAAGAATAGTTTACAAATAGACAAAGTAGCCAAGGAAATCAACTACAGCTACATCATCATCTCTCTCTCTCCCAGAATTTCCTGAGTTCACATGAAAATATAAAAAAAATCTATTCTCCAAACTTCAACACATAAGATACCACACTCAAAAAAACACACATACACATACTCACACATTCACATAGACAAGTATTTGAAAATCCTATATGTGGAGTACTATGGCAATATTGGATCAATCTCTTGAAACTACCTTGAGTTCCCCAAGTGGGTTAAATGTTTCTATTCAAGTGTTTCCCTAGGATGCCTTCTTTTTGAAAAACAAGACATTGTATCTAAATTATTTTTTTTTATTTTAGTGTAAATGTGCATAGACTCTTGCTTTTTGAGAAGATGGGTACATTTTATTCATCTAAAATCTCCCTTATTAATTATACAGGATTTGGCATATAGATTGTGTTCACGACACGTAAGTAACTATAGAACAAAAGATATAGTCAAAGTTGAATAAATGTGAGAGACATTAACTTCTCATGAAATTTTGAGAACAAAGTAATCATTATGGGATGATGATAGGAAGGTTACATGATGGACATGAGAATAGGCCCACTATTAAGAATTTCTGAGGAATTTATATTTATCTATTTTAAATAGCATTTTGAATTCCATTTTAATGCTTGATGCAATATTTCACTTAAACATGTATATTAAGTTTCTTCTTTGTACCATATTTTATACTGATTTCTGACTGGGATTGCAGAAATAAACGGGGAGGCCCTTGAGGACAGGAGTAGATCTTCACGGAACATGCAATCTGACAGTATCTGCCAGACAATGATATGCTAATTTGTATGAGTTTGGGATTGAAATGTATACACTACTGCATTTAATATACAGTGGACAAGGATCTACTGTATAGCACAGGGAACTTTGCCCAAGATTCTGTAACAATCTAAATAGGAAAAGAATTTGAAAAAATTCTTTATACATGTACATATACATGTATATGTACAACTGAATTACTCTGTTGTACATGTGAAACTAATACAACATTGTTAATCAAATATACTCCAATAAAAATTAAAAATAATGAAAAGAATAAGGTTCACTGGACCAAAAATGAATAAATAGATCAATTCCTATTGAAATGAAGAGAAAATATTATCCTCAGTTGATGAGAATTCTAAGGCTCAGGTAGCTTAAGTAATAACTTTTGTATCTAAAAGGGATCCATCTGGTTCAAGAGTGTTCCACCTTGAAGTGGTTTATTTGTTCTAATATGCTATAGTTTTCAACAAACATGAGATTCCAGGTTTGTAAAGGGAGCTGAACTGTAGGATGCTGAGAAAAGGTACCCTTTGTATAATAAGGTGCATCCTAGTCAGCACAGATTAGGTTTCAGGTGTAATACATTAGGGATCTGTTTATTGAATACTCTGAGGAGCTTCCCCACTGAGCAGCCAATTTAGGCGCCAAGGCAGTTAAAAATAGGTTCCCTAGACATTTTCCTTTTCTCTAGCTCCAGGAGCTGACCACATCACCTCACCTCACCTCGCCTCCAATTAGTTCTCAATAAAAAGCACTTTGGGCACCAGCCATTTCTAGAATGAGAAAAGCAGACTTCAGACCCAGCTCTAGCATAATTCCAAAAACAACCATAAGGGGGATGATGTGGAGTGGAGAACTTGAGCTAGATGGAAACAGAATGTACGCCAGCATCATCTATAGTTCATTTTCCATTAATAACAAAGCAGCCTGTCTTCCTGGGCCTGCTCCAACCTGCTGATAGGTACTCTCTGGGGACGGTCTCTTCCCCTCTCCTCTTGCTGAGCTGAGCCATAGTAGAGACACCTATGGTCTTCAACAGAGATTGTTTCTAACAAAAAAAAAAAAAAACAAAACCCTATAGAGTTCTAACCTCTGGACGACTCTTCCATTCCAATGGGAGAATTCTGTCTTCCTGGTCCTTCTTGTCTTCTGAGTCCCTCATAAACGAGGGCATTTAATATGTCATCTAAGTTCAGTTTTGCATTTAAACCCTCCCTTTATTAGAGGCTGAAGGAACTGATTTAATTAAAAATGTTAATATCAGAGCAATCTAATCTTTACTCCCCATCCTTCACATCTGATTTATCTGAAGTTGGAGCTCACATTAGAAGTCACAGAGAAGGAAAGCAGAGAAAAACATCAGGCCAGTTTTGTAACTAAATAAATAAAAGGACAGCTAAGGAGGACTATAAATGAAATACTGCGTTCTGAATTAAGGCTTAGATTTACAAAAAAAAAAAAAATCTTATTGGAGAATAGTTTATTTAAAATGCTGTGCTAGTCCCCGCTGAAGAGCGAAGTGAATCAGTCATACACACGCTTCTGCCCTCTCCTGCAGATGCTTTTCCTACATACGGCATTAGAGAATGGAGTGGAGTTTTCTGTGCTGTGCAGTAGGTCATTCATTATCAGTTTCCAAGCTCCCAATTTGTCCCTTCCCGACTTACCCCCGATTACTATAAATTTGTCTTCTACACTTGTATACGTGACTTTCGGGTTTTTAACTCAGCAAGACTCTCATCAGTAGGTTTCTGGGGGCAAGTTCCTTCCTCTTAAGGGCTCAGTTTTACTATGTGTTAAATAATTGTGGTTTCCCAAACTTGGACTTCCCTGATAGCTCAGTTGGTAAAGAAGCCAACTGCAATGTAGGAGCACCCCGGTTCGATTCCTGGGTCAGGAAGAAGCCACTGGAGAAGGGCTAGGCTACCCACTCCAGTATTCTTGGACTTCCCGTGTGGCTCAGGTGGTAAAGAATCTGCCTGCAGTGAGGGAGACCTGGGTTTGATCCCTGGGCCAGGAAGAATCCCCTGGAGAAGGGAAAGGCTACCCCCTCCAGTATTCTGGCCTGGAGAAGCCCACGAACTGTATAATACATGCGGTTGCAAAGAGTCGGCGCATGACTGAGTGACTTTCACTTTCACTTTCAAGCTTGCCTAATTATGGAAATCACATGAGCTATTTGTCACATTTACCAATTTCTAGGACCTGCCTCAGACAAAGTAAATCCGGATTTTCAAAGAGGAGGAGGTCACACCAAATGCTGCATATGGCTGGGCAAGTGGGCACTGTGGCCTCATCCAGCTCTGACATCTTGTTTATCTCTGATTATGATTCTAAGTCACCATTACTTTTGATTTCTCTATAGAAACAAGATCAAGGACTCAGGATTTTTCTAAAACTCCTCTGAAGGTACTGAAATGAAATACAGTGCTTACATGGTCATGATCAAACATAGAAACATTCAGAAGCAAAACAATCTTATTTGATGTCTTGACCAAACTCCCCTTCATATGTCCCTGCTCCGTCTCTCTTGTTTTCCTCTATTCCTGAGATATTACTTGGCCCAGTGCTGGCCTCTGTGTTGTGTAGACTGCCCATGATGCCTGCTCCATGAGCAGAACTCCAGATTCCCAACCCTATTTCCTTTTCTCTACCCCACAAAACTATACCAAACCCTGCCTAGACAGCATTTGAAAACCAATTAATATCAATGTGTTAATAATCAGCTTGGACATAAATGCATTTCCTCAGGTTTAGTGTTTGCATTTTAACTAAAGATATCATGTACACTTGAAAAACTGATTCTCTTTTAACATTTTAATAATATGTGCCATCTAGTGTGGAGATATTTAGGGCGAATGGGTTATTTCTGATGTTCTAAATCACATCAAACCATCATAAAAGAAAATATGTTAACAGAGCTTTGTTCTGTAACATTTTGATGTGTGTAGAAGATTTACCTATTAGGCTAAAAATCTCTTCTGCTGCATCCACACAAAAAGGAATTTTGAAAATTTAATCAGAAATCCATTCAGCTGTTTCTGATGTTACCAACCAAGTCATTATTTTTCCCCAGTTAGGCATATTCCTACACCTTAGCTTTTACCAACAATGAAGACTGATTTCCCCCAATGCAAGCCTAAGAATAAATTAAAATCTTATGAAATATGTGCATCTTTGACAGGTTTAGAAAGGAAATATGATTGTAAGTGTCGAAACCACAGGTAACTGCATTTGAAAATAATGTAATACACTTTTTTTCTATAAAGCTGAATGGCCATGCTTGATTTTTTAAATAATGTTTGCAACATTGCCAAATGCCTTAGGATTTTCTTGGGTGCAGAACAGAAAAGAATTAGAGGACAGTGTTGCTGGGAGAGACAGAACTTTAGGAAAATATTTCCACCAAACGTTCATCTCACCGTGCTGTGCTGTGCTTAACCTCAGTCACGTCTGACACTTTGCAACCCCATGGACTGTAGCCCGCCAACCTCCTCTGTCCATGGGAGTCTCCAGGCCAGAACCCTGGACTGGGTTGCCATGGCCTCCTCCAGGGGATCTTCCCAAGTGATCAAACCCAAGTCTCCCACATTGAAGGTGGATTCTTTACCATCTGAGACACCAGGGAAGCCCAAGAGTACTGGATGGGTAACCTATCCCTTCTCCAGGAAATCTTCCCAGCCCAGGAATCAAACTGGGGTCTCCTGCATTTCAGGTGGATTCTTTACCATCTGAGACACCAGGGAAGCCTGTTCATCTTATTAGGTTCACATAAAACCTGAGGAGGAAGTCAAACACTGTTTTCTTGTTGCTCTTGTTCTATAAAAAATGCACCACGCCTCAGTGCTGAGGCTCTGCGAACAGGCCTCCTGTCCTAAACCTGTGGCCCTACGACCTTTAAACTGTGAGTTTCTAGGCAAGTGGATTAATTCCTTACGCCTTAGTTGCCTCATTTTAAAGTATTAAAATATTGCAGTTTAATAGGATTTCTGTGTAGAAGAAATGAGAACATGCCTAAAACAGCCTTAGAAAAGTGTCCTGACACTGTTACATGTTAGTGATGTTATTTTATTTTTTTAACTTTTGTTGAAATATAGTTGATTTAAAATGTGTCAGCTTCAAGTGTAAAGCAAAGATTTATATTTATACATATACATACATATATATATTCTTTTCAGATTATTTTCCATTAAAGTTTATTATAAAACATTTAATGTAATTTCCTGAGCTATACTGTAGGTTCTTGTTGGGTTACCTATTTTATATATATATATATATATATAAAATAATGTGTACATTTTAATCATGCATATATTTAAATGTGTATATGTATATAATAATGTGTATATATTAATCTAAAACTCCTAATTTATCTTATTTTCCTCTTAGATGAAATGTTTGTTTTCTAAGTCTGTGAGTCTAATTTTGTTTTATAAATAAGTTTATTTATATCTTTTTAAAAAAATTTAGCATATAAACAATACCATAAGATACTTGTCTCTCTCTGTCTGCCTTACTTCATTTAGTATGAGCATCTCTAGGTTCATCCATGTTGCTGCAAAGGGCATTATTTTGTACTTTCTTCACAGTTGAATAACCTTCCATTTTGTCTTTATACTACAAAAAAGGAATTCAAATATAAACATAGTCATTCAAATAATATGAGAATAAAAAAGAAGGAGGGATAAGCATATATACAAAAATAAATCCAAAACAGTTAACCAAAACAAAATAACACACATCCGGATAATTACCTTACACCTAACTGGGTTAAACGCTCCAACCAGAAGACATAGGCTGATTAAATGGATACAAACAAGATCCATTTATATGTGATCTGCAAGGATCCACTTCAGATCTGGAGACACATGCAGACTGAATGTGCGGGGACAGGAAAAGATAATTGCTATTTTTGTTACAAAAGGGCCTTTTACGTATTAACTGAGGAGAGTCAAATCCTGTCTATCTGCTCTTAAATCCTATCACTTTGGCCCAGATTATGACCAACTGTCTTACACCATGCTGCATAACAAACGAAGCCTTGGGCCTGAGTCCTGCGCTGACCCACAGGCTTCCCTCCGCCTCCATCTAGACTCTCCCTGGCCTCCCCTCACCAGCCCTCTTTGAGGAGAGAGGGATGGCCACAGCAGCCAAGCAAGACGGCTCGGTCTCCTCGCCCACCCCAGATTCCACCGGAGAAAAGGATGGACAGATGTATTCACTGGTGGTACAACTGTGACTGTCACTCTCCACGTGTCCATTTAAATCCATTTCCTATTGATTTGATACAAATAAGCCTCTGATAAATCAATAACTGTTTATTGACAGCCAACTTTGTAGCAAGCACTATTCAAAGGACCAAAAATACATTGTGAAGCTAAATTGAGTTCTCATTTACACAGATTTCATAGTCAAGAGATAAAATGCATGTTTGTTTTTTTTTAATACCAGTTTGTAAGCAATTTCAAGTATGATAAATCCAAGAAAGAAAATTGGAGGTTGCCAAATGTAGGCAAGGAGGTTAGTAAAAGGATATATAAAGTGGACATGTGGTTAAAATAAATAAGTAACAATAAAATTGGAAGTGTGAGAGATAAACTGCAGTTAGACTGATTAAAACAAGCAAAAAAGGTATTTTATTCAGAAAAGAATATATATAAGATGGCTGCATGAAGGAAGAGATCAAGCAAAAAATGGTGCATGAATAAATTGAAGATGGGGCAAAGGTAACTGAGAAGACACACAGGGTCAGTTCATTGATGGCCTGAGAGACTAAGTTATTAAGGACTTGAATATTTTATAACACCAATGAAAAAGCATTGAAAAGTTTTTACTAGAGTAATTAAAAGTTCAGAATTGCTTTTGAAAGTTCACTCTGATAGCAGTGTAGAGACATGTTTGGCAAGGAGATAAGCAGATGCAAGTGAATCTATTTAAAAGGCTACGTAAGTAAAACATGTAAAGATATTATGGTGGGTCAGACTAAAGGATTTAAAAGGAGATGGGGAAAAGGTCGACAGTTCAGAGAAATATATAGGAATGAGAACTGATGATATGTATGTGAGAAGGGAG
Source organism: Hydropotes inermis (assembly GCA_020226075.1). NCBI lineage: Eukaryota > Metazoa > Chordata > Mammalia > Artiodactyla > Cervidae > Hydropotes > Hydropotes inermis. The sequence goes on along the minus strand of CM035281.1, from coordinate 3,151,026 downwards.
GTAAAAGAGATTTTGGATGTAATAATTCAGTAAATAGTATTGTTCTTTGCTTCAATGTGCAACATGCAAGTAAGATAATTGCGATGTGCTATTTGAGGGCTCTCTCACACACCGAAATGGAGACTGTGGGAAGCAGCTGAGTGTGTGGATCTGGAGCTCAGAAGAGGGGTCTTGGCTGAGGACATCATTTTCAGCATTGAAATCATGACTGTAAGAATTCACTTGGGCATGAGTATGCCGTGGGGAAAAATAATCTCTAAGGGAACCTGCAGAAACTGCAAAATTTTCAATAGAAGGAAGCTAACTTGGTAAAGGAGGTATCAGAGATGTGGGAGACAGTGAAGAATCCATAAAACCCAAGAAGTAAGGGTGTTTCAAAACTGGACAAGGGCAGCGTTTGAAGTGCTTGTGAGAGCCAGCATGCTCGGGACAGCAGTGTTCACCGGCCCCACCAGGGAATCATCAGCGAGCATACCCAGAACCACCGTGATGGCTCAAAGTATTCGACACATGACTGATGAGGACAGAAATTCACATAGTGAGTCTGGGGAATTTTCATGTTATTCTGAAGGAGAGGCAAAAGACTGTAATAGTTTGATGGAAAACCGAGGTCAAGGCAATGCATGTATAAGATTGTAAATCTAAAAGCTGAAAAAGAAGAGAGAAAAAAAGAGGTAGTATCTCAGAATCCTCAGGAAAGTGAAATGAACAAGAGAAGCGGAGGTACTGATTGTAAACTGGGGAGAAACATAGTCTCACTTTCTTTAGTTTCCCGGCAGAGGATATACAAATACATGAAAGTCCTAGCAAAAGTTTTTAGATCATTCTTTCCAGGTTTCCTACTCAGTACCATTCTCATCCTTTGAGCAGGTGTCAAGCACATGACTTGCTTTTTTGTTTCTTTGGTGTCTGAAACAAGATAATTTATGTCTACAACTAGTGTAGAGGTGATTACATATCACCCTGAGATCCCGGAGTTTGACTTTGATTCAGCCCTGGCTTGACGTATACTGAGTTGCTTCACTTAATGAAGATCTGAGTGTGTGACCTTATAGGAAGTAGCGGCAAGAGAAAGTTTCTGAAAACAACATCCTCTCTTTCTCAACCCTTGTACTAGATAATGTCTGTCATGTTCAAGATAGGCTAGGCTTAAGCAACAAATAAAAAATCTCCAAAGTTTATTTTTTGCTCTGTTATGTGTCTATTTCAGGTTATAAGAGGGAAAAGCGTTCCAAGCTAATGGATGATTCAGTGTCTTATAGCTCCCCCATCTAAAACTAGAGCCTCCCAGCCTCTGCAGAAGGAAGAGGGGGAGAAAGCTGAAAAGTTGTATGTACGCTTTGGCAAGTCATTCCAGGAGAGAAACCTATTATTTCCTCCCACTTCAATGGACATGAGTTTGAGTAAACTCTGGGAGTTGGTGATGAACAGGGAGACCTGGCATGCTGCAGTCCATGGGGTCGCAAAGAGTCGGCCACAACTGAGCGACTGAACTGAATTGAACTGAACACTTCTAGTGGTTAGAACAAGTCAATTGGCCCTGCCTAACTGTATTTCCTGGGAAGGTTAGGGAATACGAGGTAACATAGAATTCTGGATGAGCACCACTCTCTTTGCCACAACCCATTCTTCTTGTCACTGACATTATTTTTTCTACACATATAATATATTCTATCCACTCAATCTCATCCAACCAGGACATTTAACCTCAAAGTCTTGGATCTCAGGCTGTTGTTCTCTAGATTTTTCACTGGTTCCAAATATAACATCTTAGACTAGAGACCTATAGAGACCACCCATACTCAAAATGTAACTTGGAATAGAGACAAAATAAGTAATATAAGCACTTTTATTTCATTCAGAAATGCAAATAAAGAAATAGCCAGCAAGAACAGATCCAAAGAGACTTGAACTTTCATTTGATGAATATTATGAAGGCCTCCTGCTTTGGATTAGAAAATAATTTTTGACTAAACTCTATTCTATGTCCAAAAACTTCAGGCTCCTGTTTCTACCATCTGAAATGTTCATCCTGTTTCATTATACTTCTTGGACACATCCTAAGTTGGTATTGAGAAATATCTCCTCTCAATTCAGAGTTATACAGTTCTGAGGGAAAGGGGGAAATCCTAAGAGATATTTTAGCTTTTAAAAAATTTATAATGTAACTCAAGTCCCAGTTTTTTAGCAACACAGTATTTCTCAAAAATATAGTAGGTTCCTTGCTATTTACCATCAAGTAAAGCCAGTGTCTATATTTGCTTTCTTATCTCTCACTCCCTTTCCCTTTGAAGAGGTTATCATAAAACTAAAGATAGTTTATTTAAAAACTATGCTTCTTAAATTATTTTATGTTAGAGGATACTTTCTTCAAAATGCTGTGTTAGCTTCTATTGCACAGCAAACTGAATCGTATATATATATATATATATATATATATATATATATATACATACATACACATATATCCCTTCTGTCTTGAATTTTCTTCTAATTTAGGTCACCAAAGAGCATGGAATAGAGTTCCCTGAGCTATACAGTAGTTCTCATTAGTTACCTATTTTATAAACAATAGTCTATATATGTCAATCCCAATCTCCCAGTTCATCCCAGCACTACCCCATTTACTATATGACCCAGCAATCTCACTACCGGGTATATACCCAGAGAAAACCATAATGCAAATGACACATGCACTCTAATGTTCACTGAAGCACATAGTTAACAACAGCCAGAACATGGAAACAACTTGTATGTTCATCAACAGAGGAATAGATAAAGAATATGTGGTACATATATACAATCAAATATTGCCTAGCCATAAAAAGGAGTGAAACTGGGCCATTTGTAGAGATGTGGATGGATCTCAAGTCTGTTATAGAGAGTGGAATAAGTCAGAGAAAAGCAAATGTTGCATATTAATGCATGTGTATGGAAACTAGAAAAATGATACAGATAATCTCATTTGAAAAACAGAAATAGAGACACAGATGTAGAGAGAAAACATATCAAAAACTATGGTTTTCATAAGCCTTGCCTGTGTCAGTCAATTCAATGAAAAGGTTTTCCTCTGCACCGTACCCTAAGCTTCACTTTTGCCCTGCACGATCATTTGTCACTGAGTTTTAGCAACAGATGTGAATGCCATACCTAGCTGACATTTTTTTCAAGAGGCTACATTTAAATTAATCTCTGTCTCTCCAAAGATAACTTTATTTCCTAGTTTTAGAATTTCAAATATATCTTCTCTTACAATATTTTAAGGCTGGATATCTTGAATAGTTCTGTTTTTTTCATTTCTGTTTGACACCTGACCAATTCCTTCCATGCTTATATTGTTCTTGTAATATCTTCCCAAATGTGGTCTGTAAATATTAGTTCACTCTTGATACTTATGAGCTCACATATCAATCATTAAAAATTCCTCTTAGTCAACCATAAAAGGAATTAAACTGGATCCTTTGTAGAGACATGGATGGACCTAGAGACTGTCATAGAGAGTGAAGTCAGAAACAGAAAAACAAATATTGTATATTAATACATGTATGTGGAATCTCAATACATGATACAGATGATCTTATTCACAAAACAAAAATAAGGACCCAGGTGTAGTGAAAAAACTTCTGAATACCGAGGGGGAAAATGGAGGTGGGATGAATTGGGAGGTTGGGATTGAGATTTATATGCTCCTGTATAAAGGAGAGATAACTACTGAGAACCTATATATAGCTCAGGAAACTCAGTGCCCTGCGGTGACCTAAACGGGAAGGAAATCCAAAACAGAGGGGATATATGCACATGTAAAGCTAATTTGCTTTTCTGTACGGAAGAAACTAACACAGCATTAAAAAGCATCTACACTCCAATAAAAGTTAATTTTTTAAAATGCCTCTTAACCTCTCTCCCAGGATAACCTTTGCTATTGTAATGCAGTTTCCATTTTCCTACCAGATTAAGATCATGAAAGCACAACTCTGATCCTATTTAACTTATAAGTATCTTCATATATATCACAAGAACATTTGTATGTTGAGTATCCATTGCATGCCAGACATGGTTTCATGCTTTATCTTATGCAATTATTGCAGAAATGCGATAATCACCCCAATTCAACTCATTAATCTCTTATACATAAGGAGATAAGGTGACTTTTTCCAAGTTAGATAGTCTTAATGGGCAGAGTTAGACTTTTGAATATAAACTGCCTTGACTCCAAACCATTCCGTTTCATTCTGTCAACATTCTTATCCACGAAGGAGTTAAAATGATAGGTGAAATCTGTAAAGTCCAAGTAATTAAGCCAGCTTGAGCTCTGTGAATGGTTTCGATTTTGCACACTGCAAAAGATTTGTCTGAATTAAAATATCCGAGTCCCAGCCACCTTGGTGTCCATAAGAAATCATTACAATTTAACACATCTCCTAGATATATTTAGAATGGCAACTTGCAGGCATTTTCTGCTAGCTGTTTTCCCCCCATTTTCTCCTTAATATAAATCTGGTGGGATTAAGTGTGGGTGAAGTAAAGGAAACCACTTTTAAGTGCAAAAGTGACACCACAGCTCACACTGTGACATGGTGACCACATTGTCAACAGGCTTAATTTAAGGAACCGGTAGAAAGAGTATTTGTATACTTTTCCTTTTCTCACTTCTTAATTCACAGCGTGATATGTTTATTTTATTTTTTTTTTAACAGGCAGTGCTGCTGTTTGGAAGACACACTTCACACTCTCTCTTTTCCAGTTTGTTCACCCTTTCAGAAAAACATTGATCAGAACTGTCATTATATGTCTTACATCTTCTGTCCTCCATCTTGTCTCCTGAATTTTAATGTCTCACTGGTGACCTTTCTTTTTAAAAAGCCCAACATAAAAATAAAATATAATCAATTAATCTGTGCTCACCAGTGTTTTAAATATAGTTAAGCACATGTGATGTTTATAAATGGAATAGATAAAGTTACAGGAGCTATGATTTTCTTAATAACTCTATCATTCAACCATTCAGCCTTTTGTGTGTGTGTGTGTGTGCAGCTAGTGACACTGGCCATTTCATATTTATTTTAAAATCTATTTTTCCAGTTGTAAGTTCCTGAAGAATTATAGATAACTTGGAAAATTCCATAAACTAGAAAATTCCAATCACCAAAAGAGAAATTCTTTCAGAGTTTATGTCCATATACTTTACAGAGCTATTTACATGCACTGTGTATGTGATGTATCTTGATTTTCTAATACAATGGGGCATTTCTAATATCTTTGCAAATATTGTTAATGACTATTGTTCTAATCCATTTTGTCTCAGTTTACCTATTCAATCTGCTATGGTTAAGCATTTATCTTCCTTTTATATTCTTTTGGAGTAAATACAGTTCTACTGTGGATAATGTTCTAGTTATTATGCCTTAAGACAGATTCCTGAAAACTGGGATTTCTGGGTCAAAGTTTAATGTTGTTATCAAACTTACAAATACACATTGTGAGGTTGTTTTCCAAAATTATTATACCATTTTAGGATTTCAGCAATGAAAGACTATTAGTCATCTCACTCAAGCAAATGTTGAGATTGATTAAAGCAATGGCCCTCAACATTTTGGCACCAAGGACCAGTTTTATGGAAGACAATTTTTCAGTGGGGCTGGGGACAGGGGATGGTTTGGGGATTATTCAAGTGCATTGCGTTTATTGTGTACTTTATTTCTATTATTACTCTATCAGCTCCTCTTCAGATCATCAGGCATTAGATCTTGAAGATCAGGGACCTAATCAGGGACTGGGTTAGAGTAAATTACATCGTCCACTAGTGATTAGTCCATGTTAAGCAATTCCTGTGTTTTTAGCATTTAACTGCTGACTTTTTTTTTTAAGTGCTTACAGAGGTAATATTTATTCAGGAAGCCTTGCAAAAAAAAAAAAGTGAAGAAGCTATTATTAAACTTATTCACAGGTGACACATTTGAGGCAGATGACAGTCAAATAAATGTCCCGAGGTCATTCATGGGGTTGCTGAGATTAGGTCACATCCTGCAACCCTCAGTTTAGTTCAGTTCAAATGCTCAATCATGTCCCACTCTTTGCGACCCCATGGACTGCAGCATGCCATGCCTCCTGTCCATTAACAGCTAGCGGAGTTTACCCAAACTCATGTCCAGTGAGTCGGTGATGCCATTCAACCATCTCATCCTCTGTCATCCCCTTCTCCTCCCACCTTCAATCTTTCTCAGCATCAGCGTCTTTTCAAATGAATCAGCTCTTCACATCAGATGGGCCAAGTATTGGAGTTTCAGCTTCAACATCAGGCCTTCCAATGAACACTCAGGACTGATCTTTAGGATGGACTGGTTGTATCTCCTTGCAGTCCAAGTGACTCTCAAGAGTCTTCTCCAACACCACAGTTCAAAAACATCAATTCTTCAATCTTCAGCTTTCTTTTTTTTTTTTTTTTTTATTTGTGGTGGATTTTGTCATACATTGAAATGAAACAGCCACGGGTTTACATGTGTTCCCCATCCCAATCCCCCCTCCCACCTCCCTCTCCACCCGTTCCCTCTAGGTTTTCCCAGTGCACCAGGTCCGAGCGCTTGTCTCATGCATCCAACCTGGGCTGGTGATCTGTTTCACCCTAGATAATATACATGTTTCAATGCTGTTCTCTTGAAACATCCCACCCTCGCCTTCTCCCACAGAGTCTAAAAGACTGTTCTATAAATCTGTGTCTTTTTTTTTTTTTTTTTCTGTTCTGCATATAGTGTTATCATTAACATCTTTCTAAATTCCATATATATGTGTTAGTATATTGTAATGGTCTTTATCTTTCTGGCTTACTTCACTCTGTATAATGGGCTCCAGTTTCGTCCATCTCATTAGAACTGATTCAAATGAATTCTTTTTAATGGCTGAGTAATATTCCATGGTGTATATGTACCACAGCTTCCTTATCCATTCGTCTGCTGATGGGCATCTAGATTGCTTCCATGTCCTGGCTATGATAAACAGTGCTGCGATGAACATTGGGGTGCACGTGTCTCTTTCCGATCTGGTTTCCTTGGTGTGTATGCCCAGAAGTGGGATTGCTGGGTCATATGGCAGTTCTGTTTCCAGTTTTTTAAGAAATCTCCACACTGTTTTCCATAGTGGCTGTACTAGTTTGCATTCCCACCAACAGTGTAAGAGGGTTCCCTTTTCTCCACACCCTCTCCAGCATTTATTGCTTGTAGACTTTTGGATAGCAGCCATCCTGGTTGACGTGTAATGGTACCTCATTGTGGTTTTGATTTGCATTTCTCTGATAATGAGTGATGTTGAGCATCTTTTCATGTGTTTCTTAGCCATCTGTATGTCTTCCTTGGAGAAGTGTCTGTTTAGTTCTTTGTCCCATTTTTTGATTGGATCATTTATTTTTCTGGAGTTGAGCTAGAGGAGTTGCTTGTATATTTTTGAGATTAAGCCCTTGTCTGTTGCTTCGTTTGCTATTATTTTCTCCCAGGCTGAGGGCTGTATTTTCACCTTGCTTATAGTTTCCTTTGCTCTGCAAAAGCTTTTAAGTTTCATTAGGTCCCATTTGTTTATTTTTGCTTTTGTTTCTAATATTCTGGGATGTGGGTCATAGAGGATCCTGCTGTGATTTATGTCAGAGAGTGTTTTACCTATGTTCTCCTCTAGGAGTTTTATAGTTTCTGGTCTTACATTTAGATCTTTAATCCATTTTGAATTTATTTTTGTGTATGGTGTTAGAAAGTGTTCTAGTTTCATTCTTTTACAAGTGGTTGACCAATTTTCCCAGCACCACTTGTTAAAGAGGCTATCTTTTTTCCATTGTATCTCCTTGCCTCCTTTGTTGAAGATAAGGTGACCATATGCTCGTGGATTTATCTCTGGGCTTTCTATTCTGATCCATTGATCTATATATCTGTCTTTGTGCCAATACCATACTGTCTTGATGACTGTAGCTTTGTAGTATAGTCTGAAGTCAGGCAGATTGATTCCTCTAGTTCCATTCTTCTTTCTCAAGATTACTTTGGCTATTCGAGGTTTTTTGTATTTCCATACAAATTGTGAAATTATTTGTTCTAGTTCTGTGAAAAATGCCGTTGGTAGCTTGATAGGGATTGCATTGAATCTGTAGATTGCTTTGGGTAGTATGGCCATTTTGACAATGTTGATTCTTCCAATCCATGAACACGGTATATTTCTCTATCTGTTTGTGTCCTCTTTGATTTCTTTCATCAGTGATTTATAGTTTTCTATGTATAAGTCTTTTGTTTCTTTAGGTAGATATATTCCTAAGTATTTTATTCTTTTTGTTGCAATGGTGAATGGTATTGTTTCCTTAATTTCTCTTTCTGTTTTCTCATTGTTAGTGTATAAGAATGCAAGAGATTTCTGTGTGTTAATTTTATATCCTGCAACTTTACTATATTCGTTGATTAGCTCTAGTAATTTTCTGGTAGAGTCTTTAGGGTTTTCTATGTAGAGGATCATGTCATCTGCAAACAGTGAGAGTTTCACTTCTTCTTTTCCTATCTGGATTCCTTTTACTTCTTTTTCTGCCCTGATTGCTGTGGCCAACACTTCCAAAACTATGTTGAATAGAAGTGGTGAGAGTGGGCACCCTTGTCTTGTTCCTGATTTTAGGGGAAATGCTTTCAATTTTTCGCCATTGAGGGTAATGCTTGCTGTGGGTTTGTCATATATAGCTTTTATTATGTTGAGGTATGTTCCTTCTATTCCTGCTTTCTGGAGAGTTTTGATCATAAATGGATGTTGAATTTTGTCAAAGGCTTTTTCTGCATCTATTGAGATAATCATATGGTTTTTAACTTTCAATTTGTCAGCTTTCTTTATAGTCCAACTCTCACGTCTAAACATGACTACTGGAAAAACCACATCCTTGACGAGACAGACCTTTGTTGGCAAAGTAATGCCTCCACTTTCTAAAATGCTCTCTAGGTAGGTCATAACTTTCCTTTCAAGGAGTAAGCATCTTTTAATTTCATGGTTGCAATCACTATCTCCAGTGATTTTGGAGCCCAAAAATTAAAGTTTGCCACTGTTTCCACAGTTTCCCAATCTATTTCCCATGAAGTGATGGGACCAGATGCCATGATCTTCATTTTCAGAATGTTGAGTTTTAAGCCAACTTTTTCACTCTACTCTTTTCACTTTCATCTAGAGGCTTTTTAGTTCTTCAATTTCTGCCATAAGGGTGATGTCATCTGCATATCTGAGGTTATTGATATTTCTTCCAGCAATCTTGATTCCAGCTTGTGCTTCATCCAGTCTGGCATTTTGCAGGATGTACTCTGCATATAAGTTACATAATCAGGGTGACAATATACAACCGTGACATACTCCTTTTCCTATTTGGAACCAATCTGTTGTTCCATGTCCAGTTCTGACTGTTGCTTCCTGAGCTGCATACAGATTTCTCAAGCGGCAGGTTAAGTGGTCTGGTATTCCCATCTCTTGAAGAATTTTCCACAGTTTATTGTGATCCACCCAGTCAAAGGCTTTGGCATAGTCAATAAAGCAGAAATAGATGTTTTCCTGGAACTCTCTTGCTTCTTCAATGATCCAGCAGATGTTGGTAATTTGATTTCTGATTCCTCTGCCTTTAGTAAAACCACATTGAACATGATCATGGTTCTCATACTGTTGAAGTCTGGCTTGAAAATTTTGAGCATTACTTTACTAGCGTGTGAGATGAGTGCAATTGTGGGATAGTTTGAGCATTCTTTGACATTGCCTTTCTTTGAGATTGGGATGAAAACTGATCTTTTCCAGTCCTGTGACCACTGCTGAGTTTTCCAAATTTGCTGGCATGTTGAGTTCAGCACTTTCACAGCATCATCTTTTAGGATAAGAAGTAGCTCAACTGGAATTCCATCACCTCCACTAGCTTTGTTCATACTGATGCTTCCTAAGGCCCACTTGACTTTGCATTCCAGGATGTCTGGCTCTAGGTGAGTGATCACATCATCACGATTATATGGATCTTGAAGATATTTTTTGTACAGTTATTCTGTGTTTCCTTGCCACCCCTTCTTAATGTCTTCTGCTTCTGTTAGGCCCTTTCCCCTCTGTCCCATTTGGCCTTCTCTGAATCATAAGACACTTTGAACACACTCATGCAGACAGATTTACACTCCCAAGGTTCCCAATGAGCAAAGCTTTTTTTTTTTTTTTCCCTTTCCTATTAAATAGATCCTTTATGGTTAGTCCCACTAAATCTTTTCAGAATATGTCTAAGGTCACACACAAAATACTGCTAAGAGCTGAAATAGCCATTTAAATTATTGGGCCAATTCCTTCTCTTTACAGAAAGAGGCAAATGAGGAGGGGACAAATGGCAGAATCATGATCCTCCCGTGAAGAGGTGCATACCCATCCTGCTAGTAAACCTGGGGTGAATGTGAAGGAACGATAGGCCGAACCCACATGTGGGCCTAGTGCCCAGAGGAAAGTCAATCACACTGACTTTCTCAGATTTCCTCTCTCGTATTCTGCCTTCCTTGACTACACATTGTTACTGTGAGATTTTCATGGGAGCGTGCAATGAAATCTGACTTCTACCTCCTGCTTCTCATAAGAGGTACCTAATTTGTAGATTGACTTTATATCATTACCCAGAGAGAACTAAAATGCTAACATTTTAATTAATTCAGTCATCATCACTGGTTACCTTTGGCTCTCTAATGTTCATTGCTATATTTAGTAATTATCTTTTTAGACCTTTAATAGATATAACAACACTAAAGAAAATTTTCTAAAAGAGATCCCACAATGTTTTTACTATAGCATATCTATTTAAATGTGTTCATTCTATTATATCATTTCTATTATTTGTGATATATTATGATTGCATTATATTATTCCATGTTATTTGAATATACAAATAATATATATTTGTATAATACATATATATGTGTGTATATGTATAAACACACACCCAGTAATATATATGCAAATACATATAGAGTTCAGTTCAGTTCAGTCAATCAGTTGTGTCCGACTCTTTGAACCCCATGGACTGCAGCACACCAGGCCTCCCTGTTCATCACTAACTCCCGGAGTTTACTCAAACTCATGTCCATCACATCAGTGATGCCATCCAACCATTTAATCCTCTGTCGTCCCCTTCTCCTCCTGCCTTCAATCTTTCCCAGCATCCGGGTCTTTTCAAATGAGTCAGCTCTTCACATCAGGTGACCAAAGTATTGGAGTTTCAGCTTCAACATCAGTCCTTCCAATGAACACCCAGGACTGATCTCCTTTAGGATGGACTGGTTGAATCTCCTTGCAGTCCAAGGGACTCTCAAGAGTCTTCTCCAACACGACAGTTCATCTGCAGCAATTGTGGAGCCCAAGTCTGTCACTATTTCCATTGCTTCCTCATCTAATTGCCATGAAGTGATGGGACCAGATACCATGATCTTTGTTTTTTGAATGTTGAGTTTTAAGCCAGTTTTTTCTCTCTCCTCTTTCACATTCATCAACAGATACTTTTCACAATTTGCTATTTATCTTTCTTGTTGTGCCTTTGTGCATTCCAGTCACACAGCATTCATTCTAGTTTACTGAAAATGTTCAAGTTATTTCCTAACACATGGCACACAGACTCATAACCTTGGACTGTTCCTTCTCCTAGAATTTCCTCTTTTGTTTTGTAAGAGATGAAATTTTACTCATTTTCAAAAAATGACTCAAAAAACCATAGTCCTGCTGAGTTCCAGGAAATGGGTTCCATTTCTTCCTGCTCTACCTTCAGCTACCATTTAGTTTATATTTAGTAGATCTGGTGTCAGCCTTACCATCCACATACAGAAACATTCTGAGGACAGGGGACATATCTATTCACCACACCATTAGAGCAACTGGTAAGTGTTCAAAGTGTTTATTGAATATAATAAGTCCAAAATGTTTGATTCCTCCAGACTATATCTCTCAGCAAAATGTTTAACACTGAATCAGTAACTGGGCCTCTAAAGATAGAAGAGCATCAAACACATCTCAAACACATCAAACAAATCTCTCCCAAGAGAAAATATATGTAATTCTTTTATCACTGTCCCTATGATCTACTACTATGCAGAATTAACCCATGTGGGTAGAAAAGGGTGTAATAGCAAGCCATTGCAAGACTAGTAGCTGAAAAACCTGCATTACTAAATTAGTCCAAATAGGGAAATGGTTAGATCTGAGACAGAGTGCCTGAAGAACTATGAATGGAGGTTCCTGACATTCTACAGGAGGCAGGGATCAAGACCATCCCCAAGAAAAAGAAATGCAAAAAGGCAAAATGGCTGTCTGAGGAGGCCTTACAAACAGCTGTGAAAAGAAGAGAAGTGAAAAGCAAAGGAGAAAAGGAGGATATACATATCTGAATGCAGAGTTGCAAAGAATAACAAGGAGAGATCAGAAAACCTTCTCCAGTGATCAATGCAAAGAAATAGAGGAACACAATATAATGGGAAAGTCTAGAGATCTCTTCAAGAAAATTAGAGATGCCAAGGGAAAATTTCTTCCAAAGATGGCCATAATAAAGAGCAGAAATGGTATGGACCTAACAGAAGGAAAAGACATTAAGAAGAGGTGGCAAGAATACACAGAAAAACTGTACAAAAAAGATCTGCATGACCCACATAATCATAATGGTATGATCACTCACTTAGAGCCAGACATCTTGAAATGTGAATCAAGTGGGCCTTAGGAAGCATCAGTATGAACAAAGCTAGTGGAGGTGATGGAATTCCAGTTGAGCTACTTTTTATCCTAAAAAGTATGCTTTTTATGCTGTGAAAGTGCTGCACTCAATATGCCACAAATTTGGAAAACTCAGCAGTGATCACCAGACAAGAAAATGTCAGTTTTCATTCCAATCTCAAAGAAAGGCAATGCCGAAGAATGTCCAAACTACCACACAATTGCACACATCTCACATGCTAGCAAAAAATTCTCCAAGCCAGGCTTCAACAGTAAGTGAACTGTGATCTCCCAGATGTTCAAGCTGGTTTTACAAAAGGCAGATGAACAAGAGATCAAAATGCCAACATCTGTTGAATCATCAGAAAAGCAAGCAAGTTCCATGAAAACATCTATTTCTGTTTTATTGACTATGACAAAGCCTTTGACTGTGTGCATCACAACAAACTGTGGAAAATTCTTAAAGAGATGGGAATACCAGACCACTTAACCTGCCGCTTGAGAAATCTGTATGCAGGTCAGGAAGCAACAGTTAGAACTGAACATGGAACAACAGACTGTTTCCAAATCAGGAAAGGAGTACATCAAGGTTGTATATTGTCACCCTGCTTATTTAACTTATACGCAGAGTACATCATGAAACATGCCGGGCTGGATAAAGCACAAGCTGGAATCAAGATTGCTGGAAGAAATATCAATAACTTCAGATATGAAGATGATACCACCCTTATGGCAGGAAGTGAAGAACTAAAGAGCCTCTTGATGAAAGTGAAAGAGGAGAGTGAAAAAGTTGGCTTAAAACTCAACATTCAGAAAATGAAGATCATGGCATCTGGTTCCATCACTTCATGGCAAATAGGTGGTGAAACAGTGGAAACAGTGATAGATATTATTTGGGGGGGGGTGTGTGTGCCAACATCACTGGAGATGGTGACTGTAGCCATGAAATTAAAAGACACTTACTCCTTGGAAGAAAAGTTATGACCAACCTAGACAGCTGAGACATTACTTTTCTAACAAAGGTCCATATAGTCAAAGCTATCATTTTTCCAGTAGTCATGTATGGATGTGAGAGTTGGACTATAAACAAAGCTGAGTGCCAAAAAATTGATGCTTTTGAACTGTGGTGTGGGAGACTCCTGAGAATCCCTTGGACTGTAAGGAGATCCAACCAGTCCGTCCTAAAGGAAATCAGTCTTGAATGTTCATTGGAAGGACTGATGCTGAAGCCCCAAAAATTTGGCAACCTGATGTAAAGAACTGGCTTATTGGAAAAGACCCTGATGCTGGGAAAGATTGAAGGCAAGAGGAGAAGGGACGACAGATAATGAGATGGTTGGATGGCATCACCGACTCAATGGACATGAGTTTGAGTAAACTCTGGGAGTTGGTGATGGACAGGGAGGCCTGGTGTGCTGCAGTCCATGGGGTAGCAGAGAGATGGACACAACTGAGCAACTGAACTGAACTGAACTGAGGGAAATGAGATATTTTGTGAATATCACCAAAGTTACCAAAGTGTTTAATTTTCTTCTCAGTTACAGTATGTTATTAAGTGATGCTGTCATCTTTCTGGTTTCCCTTGAGCACATTTGTTCTGGGCTTTCTTTATTCTGTTTATTAGCAGACAAATATTGTTATGTGGGTATTCAAATGTTTCAGTGATGATGAGCTGAACTAATTAAAATCCCCCATATGAAAAGTTTGAGCAAGATAAGAATGTATATATACTTTATTCATACACACCCTCTCTCCTGAATTTAATTGAATCTCATTCAGTTCTATAAATCTACAATTCCACACTAATGATTCATGTCAGATCTAGCTATTACTTTAATCCAATCAAAAATTGTTTCAGAGTCAAGAAATGGATTTTGAAAACCATTAATCAGGTTTTCTGATGAAAAATTGGAAATACTATTTTACCATAGCATTCCAAGAACACAGCAAGGACATTCCTAAGGAACCAACTGAAGTTTCTCAGTACTGATATAGGTGATGCTTCCTGGAGTTATAGAGGTAGAATGATTATTTCTTAAACCAGGAAATAACATCACACTACAGAAAGACGATTGTGTTTTCAGAGGCAGGATCAAGTCTGTAATTTCAGTGATGCAATTTTTCAAAGATACATTTTTCTAGTAAATGTAGCTCCAAACTTGGAAATTTCAACCTCTATAAATCTGATTTTCACCAATCTCATTTTGATAAAAATCACTGACCTGTGAATTCTCTTGTGGCCCAGTGATTAGAATGCTGTGCTTTCAGTGCCTGGCCTGGGTTTGGCTCCTGGTTGGGGAATGCCTGGAGAAGGAAATGGCAACCCACTCCAGTATTCTTGCCTGGAAAATCCCATAGATGGAGGAGCCTGGTGGGCTATAGTCCATGAGGTCACAAAGAGTTGGACACGACTAAACTTGGGGAATTCAGACTCCAACAATCTGCACAGAAAGAAAAAAAAAGCCACTGACCTACAATTTTTTCCTTTTACTCTAAAATCTTCCTTAGATAAATTGCTTCCCACTTTTTTTCCCCCATGATATATTTTTAAGACAGGTCTTATCATGCCCATTCCTCTGTCCTATATTGAAAACAAATCCTCTTGGAGGGTAAGGTCATTTAGATTCTGAAATCTGCTATTAATTCTTCAAGAAAAAAGTCATTATCCAACAGAAACAAATTGCCATACAAAGGTCAAGATTTAGAAAATTTTCATTGGTCACTCTCTGAAGTCTTGTGTCCCCAAGTTAGTACAGATATCGTTGATAAAGACAATAACATTAATCTTGCCATAACTATGAAGTTGTGTCATAGAGGAAGAGACATTAACTGGTCCCAAACAGGCCCTGTTGGAAGTTAAAGTGTCACATCTCATGACACCAAATTATCAATGGCAATAACATTAAATGAGTGTTTCAGGCACGAAGTATTGCATTTCATTTACCTCACCTCTGATTTTCACAACCACATGGTGCCATATCATTTTACAGATAAAAGGAATTTAAATGAGTTGCCCTCCATGTCATGAAAGGAAAGTGAAAGTTGTTCAGTCGTTTCTAACTCTCTGCAACACCATGGGCTATAGTGTCCATGGAATTCTCCAGGCCAGAATACTGGAGTGGGTAGCCATCCTCTTCTCCAGGGGATCTTCCCAATCCCGGGATCAAGGCCAGGTCTCCTGCATTGCAGACAGATTCTTTATCAGCTGAACTACCAGAGAATCCCCGTGTTATATGCCTAACATAAGATTAAAAATTAGTATCTACACAATACTCTGAACATCAGATCTCAGATCCATAAGCTGTTATTCCCTTGAGTAATTTCTAAAGTGAAAACTTATGCTAAATAAAGGAGTAACATATTATCTCTGTAACTACTAATGCATCTATGAGAAATTATCTGAATGGTATTTATGGCCAAAGAACTACAAAATAGGAATCCAGGAGTCACTCCCTTCCTTAAAAATAATTTAAAATCCCTATAATAAATTTAACTTTCTTCTACAAGAAATAAGAAATCCTTGACACTTTTTCTATGTTTTTGACTCTCAGCAAACCACCTTTCCTTTTGGAGGCCACTAGTAATTTTCCTTGTCTACTTCCTGCCAGTCTCTTCCATCACTCTTAGCTCACCACATGTCACTTTACCTAGGTGTGTTTTTCTGGCCTCAAGATAAAGCAAAGTCCTTTTCCAGGTGTGATTTCCCATTGGCTTAGATTTGTTCTTCCTAGTATCTGATGCAACGGTAGGCAGTTGTCAGAAAAAAGAAAAATAAATAAAGGGGCAAAAATTTTAAATCATGAGTCTCCACTGTCTGCTCACTTTCTGGACCTGGACATATTCTCATGTTGATCCAGGTGCTGGTGAGTCAGATAGCTTTGGGGCTAAGACCCTAGAAAGAGAGAAAAAAAGAGAATAATTGAAAATAATTGCCAAGTAAGTCAATGGGGAAAAATATATTTTTTATCCTAAAATAAAATGTATATAGTTTGGGACTTCCCAGGTGATCCAGGGCTAAGACTTCACCTTCCGATGCAGGGAATGCAGGTTCGATCCCAGGTCAGGGCCCTCAGATTCCACATGTCTCCTGGCAAAACAAAATAAAACAAAACATAAAATAGAAGCAATATTGTAACAAGTTCAATAAAGTATTTAAAAAATGTTCCACATCAAAAAAATGCATACAGGAGTTCTTTAAACTTCTTTGAAGTTTTCATTAACTTTGGAAATATGCCACAATAAACACTAAATGCAAACATAAATGAAAATCTGCAGTCAATACTGAGAAAGGGGAGTTTATGAAAAGGTAATCAGAATCTTCAAAGACTGGAAGAATGGGAACCATAAAATGATACTTTGAAATTTTAGGGTCAGTAAAAAAGATAATAATGTGAAGTTCTGAACCCAGCTCATTGAACAGAGTTGAGTTAACATTAAACAACTCTAATAAGAACCAATCAATCTACATATCTAGTTGATATTTTCTAAAACTTGAAAGATCGTTTTTTTGTTTGTTTTTTTCCATTTATTTTTATTAGTTGGAGGCTAATTACCTTACAATATTGTAGTGGTTTTTGCCATACATTGACATAAATCAGGCATGGATTTGCATGTGTTCCCCATGCTGAACCCCCCCTCCCACCTCCCTCCCCATCCCATCCCTCTGGGTCATCCCAGTGCACCAGCCGGGAACACTTGTCTCATGAATCCAACCTGGACTGGTGAGCGAGATCATTTTGTTAATTGACTTATGTTTTGTTAATTGACTTATCCCTTGGCATCTTGTATGGCAAAATATATTGATAAAAAGTGTTCTGAAGTGATGAGTGAATCACATTGTATCATATATGGTATAGTATTTCTGTACATTGTACTGTGTCCTAGGGTTGCACTTAGTAGACAGGGGTGAGTCAAGAGTCATTTAGCAAATAATTAGGCTTTGCACATCCTATATTTACATGGAAACTTCTCAACGCTGCAATTCTATTGCAAAGGTAGCCATGGCTATTACATAAACAAATTAGCGGGGCTGTATTTATATATTACGTATTTATTTCTTCTTTTTAAGTCTGAATTATAAACTAACAATATTATATCTGTTCACTAGTTTCAGGTGGACAGCACTGTAGTTTAGAAGTTTTTCAGATCACACTCCATTAAAAGTTATTACAAGATAATAGCTGTGTTATACATGCATTCTCATCACTTATCTGTTTTATATGTAGCAGTATTTGCATCCTTTATAGCTCTAATTTACAACTCCTCCCTTTCTTCTCCAATCAGTAGATTTTTTTTATATCTGTGATTCTGTTTCATTTTGCACATACATTCATCTGCATTCTTTTCTTAGATTCCACATATCAGTGGAATCATGATACAGTATGTGTATTTATCTACCTTAAATTATTTTTCTAAATTTTACAGCTTCAAGTCATTAAAAAAAAAACTCTAATTTTTCCTTTGGAAGCTCTAGTGGCATATTTATTTTTAATAGAATAATTTATTCAATATGTGGGATTATAAAGTTTATTATTTTGGGTCATGCGTGATTTCTTAACAGATAATATTAGAGTTATAAGGAAACATTTTAAAGAAGTCTCATACTTATTGTAAATAAGTTCCTATTTTGTTGCCTCCCCTTGCATCTGCTCTTCACCTTCTTCCAAAGGAACAATTATTAAACAACCCACAGACTTTCTCACACTGCTGCTTCAAATATGGTGTTTTTTTTCCTACTAGTTCCTACTAGTCAACACACCCCCTGCTGGTTCTAGTCTAACATTCATTCCACCTTATTAAAAATGCCAATAAAATGCAAATCATAGATTTTTTTCACTTGTGTTTTTTATGCTGATTTAAATGCAAAAATGATAAAAGGACCTAAGTGCTATGGATTATGTTACATAATGAAATAATCCTTTGAAATTAGCTCTTTCTCCTTGCAAATAATTTATTTCCTTAAAAAGACACCTCTGCTAAAGTTAAAGTTTTGTACAAGAGTTTCCATAGTAGCGGTTATCACAGATTTTATGTCCAGATGTACGATGAGAGGAAACACTTTGCTTTTATGAGTTGCCACCGAGGTATTTCACAATATGTTAACTCGCTCACACCCAGAGTCTAGACATTTAAATGAAGACTTGATTTTAAATTCCCACTTTGCTTTTCCTGAGACACTTTTAAAATAACTGCTTATAGTGAAGCCTTGGAAAAGGTAATGATGTCTGTCCCTGACCACCGTATAAATACTGTTACAGTAGGCATATGATGACCCTTTTCTCTATCTTCTGCTCACTCCTGACCTGAGACTGAAGACTGCCCTTCCCCAGGCTGATAGGAAGGAGAACCATATGTATTAAATTCTGTGACTATCTCCTTTGTGAGGACGTACTGAAATTGCACCTTCAATTAAATCAATCCTATGACTTTTGCTTCCCCAAAGTGAATGCCTGGACCCTGAGAGAGCTACTGCCAATCCCACCATCTTATAAGGCAGGTGAGTATGTTCACACTCTTAATTCATACACGAACTCCAAACTCTCAACATACCAACATGACTTACCTAAAGGCCAGGTGTGCTCCTAGAACTGAGCAGATGTCAGCGCCTTGTCATAAATTTTAACAAACGGTGATATCCGGTTGGCTTTTGAGACAGCTATTCCCTGAGAGACAGAGGATAACAGTAGGGTAACAGTAACCCTAAAGGTAATTGTTTGTAGTAGAAATAAAATTGTTAATCATATTGGAGCTCAAGCAAGCAGATTAAGCAGACACACACTCATACACACAGATTCACAAAGTTTAGCGGCTTCATTTCATTTCTGAGCATTTGTGGCACTGACCAAGAGCACGATAGGCCAAGATTCTGGGATCAGAACCTCTGTGCTTCTATTTAATAGCTTTGGGCTTTGGGCGATGTTACTTAAATTTCATGAGTCTCAGTATCCTTATGTGCCAAATGTAATACCTCTCTTAGAATTTTGTTGGGAATTCTAAAACCGAAAACAAATTCAAGATGTCTGCTGTCTGTTGATATTTAATAAATGTTCTATTTTCTTCTAAGGAAATTAACTAGCAGAGGCTTAAGCAATACAGATGTTTATTATTCTAGAGTGGAAGTAACTCAATATTGTACTGAAAACCCAGGAACTGTTTCTCTGCTTTTTGCCAACCTAAGTCTTGGCCATCTCCTCAGATTTCCAAGTTGATTACTGTATGTACAAAGCTCATGCCTTCATGTATATTGACCATGCTATGCAGAAAACTGCTGGAAAAATAAGATTTTTATTCATACAACTCTCTCTTTTCCCAGAGAAGAAAATATTTCTTGCCTGTTCAGTCTTATTGGTCAGAAATGGGCCACAGGCAATATCCAGATAATCATTCTAAGAGGGAAATGCATTATAATTGCTAAGATAGGTTTAATGTAATGATTCCTTCAATAGCTTGTTTTGCAATCAAAGAAGAAGTCTAAATGGTTGATGATCCAAAAAAAAAAAAAAAAAAAAACCCATAATGTCTGCCATTTTTATGGATTTGGGGGAAAAAACATTATTTTCTCTCCTATAAGTATTCATTATTCATGTTTATATATGCTATTTTACCACATAGAAATTCTGGGTAGTGTAAGAACCTAGAATACAGCAACATATATAAATAAATCTCATTTATTTAACCAAAAGTAAGTGATACAAATCTAGGTACATTATTATTGCTCAATAAATTGTTATTTGATTGGATTCCTGTGATGTCTCTATTATTAAGCATATTTCCCATAGAATGGGTAATATTTTTAGGTAATGCCAGATGAATATATGACAGATATAGTGGATAAGGGCTTGATAAGTTGTTTCCTTTGGGCTACAACATTAACACACATTATAACTTGTGCCTGTATAACAGAAATATTTTCACATGTATGATTATATGCACTATGCAAAACTGCCTAAACTAGGAATTACCAAATTCACAATTTACAGCTGTGGAAGTTGAATCTCAAAGATACCAAATTATATACTCAAGGTCTCATACCTAAACTGTAAAGTCAAGGCTATCTGATTCTAAGCCCAAAACTCTTCATTAAACTACCTCAAACAGGTTCCTTCTGAAACATGATATATATAAAAAAATGACTCCTAAGTAATTGTAGGCAGCACGTCCTTTAGAGAGAGTCAGAGATAAGTGGAGGAGACCATTTTTTCACATGTGTTTCTGGATGTGTTATGGATGGATTTGTGCAAATCAAATATAATTATATAGAAACTTGAGAGAGTGAATTTCTCCCCTAGAAAAATCTGCACATCTGAGAAATATATGGCTTAGGAGAATGAACTATCAAAATACTATTCTAAACTGCATCCCCAATGATTTTACATATAATTTACATATTGATTTCCAAGGATAAATGCCCTCAAAAGAGGCTTTGAATTCTGATGCAATGGAGGTTAAAGTGAGGGGGTGGGTAGCTTTAAGAAAGTAGACAAACCTTTTCATATCTAACATTACCCATTCATCAAACATTTCTTGAAATTCTGCATGTATACTGAAGACTCAAAGTTGAATACTAATTGATAAATTACTGTTCTTGAGAAACTACTCAGAGTTAGGAAAATATGTGAACAAAAATATTTCACAGTAATTGATAAAGAGCTTGATAGAGTATTAACTGAATTTGGATTGAATGACAAGTAAAAATTAGCCAGTTGGGAAGAAGTTCAGAAAAGGACTTCCCTAGTGGCTCAGTCGGTAAAGCGTCTGCCTACAAAGTGGGAGACCTTGGTTCAATTCCTGGGTCAGAAGGAAATGGCAACCCACTCTGGTACTCTTGCCTGGAAAATCCCATGGATGGAGTAGCCAGGTAAGCTACAGTCAGTGGGGTGGCAAAAATTTGGGCACGACTGAGAGACTTCACTTTCCTTTCCTTCAGAAAAGGAAGACAGAGGAGTGTGTGAGAACAGTGTGGCATGCTACCAGCTGATAAACTTGCCCCTCAGGTAAAGATATTTGCAGCGTTGCTCTATTTGCAGGAGATACACTATAGATGGCTCATTTTGATATAAAGGATGAGCTTGCAGTGATAAGATTGAGTTTGGGGTAGAATTAGGAGTCAGAAGGAGTGGGGGAGAGGCTCAAGTGAATTCTTCTCAACATTTGACTAAAGTCCATCTGCTTTAATAGAATAGTCCACTCTTCTGCGAAAGTGGAATTCTGCACATTACCCTAAGATTTGACTTTCTTGTTAAGGCAAATATACCTGATTTATTCTGGCTTGAATAACAGTCTTCATGGCCCAGGGTGACTCAAATCCGTTTACCCACAAAGAGACAAAGAATCCCTTCACAATGCCGACTATAAATTTTCACTCCCAGAAGAAGCAATCTTTGTCAATTTAGGAACTTCTACAGTACTTATTATCTGACACTTAATCACATGCTAATTTGTATTGTTATCTCAATTTTTAATGTGCTGACATCATATTTTCGTCAATCATTTCTAGCTCAATGAGAACAAGTTTTTTTTCCCCCCTCATTTTCTACATTACATAAATATAGCATATGTAATATTGGATACAAACTATAAAACGGGGAAAAAAGAGGAAAATTGAAACATTTAAAAGGAGAAGAAAGCATTAAAGGAAAAATAATTTAACTTTCTGTTTCATCAATATTTTTTAAACACCTATTTTGAAAATATGGGTGGCAACAGAAGTTGCCACAAACTGTAATATATGAAGTTGAAATAATCCCAAAGTACTGAGATTCAGAATGGGATAGCACACAGTGACTGATGCAGACTCCTCTCCCATCCATACCAGGTACCCATATGTCATATGATGTTCTCCTCTGGTGGCTCAGCTGGTTAAGAATCTGCCTGCAATGCAGGAGACATGGGTTCGATCCCTAGGTTGGGAAGATTCCCCTGGAGAAGGGAAGGGCAGCTCACTCCAGCTTCTTGCCTGAAGAGTTCCATGGACAGAAGAGTCTGGCGGGCTAGAGCCCATGGGGTGGCAGAGTCTGCCATGACTGAGCAACTAAAACATTCACTTTGTATTTGTAAAGATAAAGGAAATATGAGGGGAGGTTTAAATTTCCAAGTGTTATATGGTCTGAGACCATTAAGCCTGTATGATATTTAACATGTCAGTATCTATCTCCTCCTAGGATCACATCTATGAAATGGAGATGACAAAACATACCTTCCATATGTCTCACAGAAGGATTACAAAATCAGTGATTTACATAACTTGCTGAATATTGAGAAGCTAAGATTCCAGTTGGCAGATGACTATTTCCCTTCTACTTTCTTAAGGGAAAAGTAGGAACACTCAAAGGGAAAATTAAAAGGACAGGAAAACCCAGTCCCATCCACTTTATTCCTTTTGAAAGATCTCAGATATGTTTGTCTGGAGATGTTCAGATTTATCATTTTAAAATGCAGACATCTGAGGATTTCAATTATTTGTTTTTCCCCATTAGCAATCAATCTGCTCTACCTATGCAGAATTTTTAACCCTCTTCAAAACAAAGTGCTTTGCAAGTATGACTTATTCTTCTTTACAAAGCTACAGGGGGGAAAGGGAGATTATTTAGCTTCTACTACACCACTCAAAAGGTGGATTTATCAGACTAAAAGGTTTACAAAAGAATTTCAGTAGGTAAATGTCAATCTGGCTGCACTTTTGATAGTGATTAATATTCTAGGGCTAATAAAAACTTGTTGGCAAAATGCCCCCAGAAGATGGCATTGTTTACACTATTGTCAGAGAAGAACAGCTGTTTATCCCTGCTACATCCAGAGATGCCGTATTCTTACTGAAACATTAACAAATCTTAGACAAACGTCTGCTGTTTAAGGCTCAAATTTGCTCTGAGAACAGGTGTGTTTGAGAGAGAGAAAAAAAGCTACAACTGTAACTAGGATTTTAAATGAGGTGCAATTTATATACTATACACTAAGTCTGCATATGGACAATTAAATGAGGAGTTCCAATATTTACTAATAACTTGAAGATTATTCACAGTTTCAGAGCTTCATGTAAAAATTTTCCATGATTGCCTTTCAATGTATATTCCAGGCACATTTTACTGACACAGATAGATTCCAGTCATGCTGTCAGAAAATGGAGCAACATCTTCCATAACTTTTGAAATACTTAACTATTTTAGGAGAGGAATAGGAGGTAGGTGCAGGAGGTAGGAGAGGTGGAGAGGTGTGGTGGAGCGTTAAACTCGTGAGCAAAGACCTGGGTCCTCTGGCAGTATTTTCTCATTTATAGAAAAAGAGGTCTTGAAATGTTGGTAAAGATATGAAGTTGGGTAAATCTCACTCATTGCTGGTGGGGAGGGGTGTAAGAATTGTGAACATTTTATAAAACAATTAACAATGCCTACTACAGTTGAAGATAAGCACTTCTTACCATCCAGAAACCCTACTCTTAAGTACATAATTGAGAAATACTAAGAGACCAGTACAAGACTGTATATTTATATTGAGAAAAATCTGAACATAATCTATAGATTCACAAACAGATGAGTTAAGGAATAAATTGTGGCATATTCATAAAATGAAATATAATATAGCAGTTAAAATTAGATAATTATAACTACTTGTATTGAAATGTATAAATTAAATATATATGTGCATATATATATATACATATATTAAATGTTGAGTTGTTGAGTAAATTGCAAGGTACAAAATGGAAAAGTATGATACCATTTATGTATTGGTTAAAGACAATCTAAGCAATACTATATATTGTTCAGCAATATAAATATGTTTTTTAAAATATAAAAACAGTGAACAGGAAGGGAAGTGTTTACTTCTAAATATGGGATCAGGCAAGGATACAAAAGGGACTTAAAATATATTTTTACCATTTTATTTATTTTAAGGTCATATAAATATTAAAGAACCTGCAAATCTGGACAATAGGTCCTAGACTATAGTATGCTTAAGCGAGGCACATAGATGTTTTTAAACCTGGAATCCTGGATTTCAATAGGAGAAGTCGAGTCCATGCTTCTAGACTTGGAAACCCAACGCCCTCCTCACTCAGACCCCTGCCAACTGAGCAGCTTCTTGGATCTCTTCCACTTTGTGATCTCCTGGTCACGGCCTTTCTCCCACAACTGCAGCCTGTCCTGGGGAAGTATTCTGGTTGTCCATGAATCTAGAAACTAGCACAATTATTTTCAGGTAGAAGCTTAGAGACAAGAGGATCATTTACTTACAAGTGAGAGGACCTCGGAATTCTTCTCGCTCTATTAAAACGATTTAACCCAATTCTCATTCAACTATAGATTAATAATCCAATGGCGTGAGTCCAGCTCTAACCAAAAGCACAAGGCTAACTTCAGGATTCATGCAGAAGCTGCTTGAGTCCAGCTCAGCCTGCGGTGGCTGAGCAGATGGAAGCTGAGGACCCAGGTTTGTCCGGAATCAACAGTAAAATAAGTCTGCGTATTTGTTACTGCTGAGGGAAAAGGTGGGGGCGGGGGAGGAACACGGAGACATCAACTTCCTCTGAAGTGACTCCATCCCTAATAAGCTCAAGTAGAAATCATTATGGCTCCTCATTTTGTTAAGGTTTGACAGTTTTCTGACAGCTTCCAATATAAACAAAATAAGCTGATTTATGGTCCAGCGGGGGTCGCGCAGAGTCGGACACGACTGAAGCGCCTTAGCAGCAGCAGCAGAAACCCCAGCTGTAAACTAGAAGTCAAAGATAAAGCCAGGGTTTCTAATGGGGGCCTTGAGGAAGAAACCAGAACTACTCTTTCCCCATCTTTCTAAATGTGAATCCAATCCAGAGAAGCTTTCAGATCTAGAATCCTGTGAGTCAAGCAGGACCCCCACCCTGACTCTCATTACCACGCCCGATCTGTCTTCCCCTCTCTCCCAGATGCCAGGAGCCTCCGGGGCTCCAGAACCCAGATCACCAAACACCTTGCGGTACTTGCCCAAAGCTACTGCCAACAGCGAGGAGGGAGACGCAGACCTGGTCCTCCGTGAAAGGATGAGCCACGGAGATGGGAGCTGGGTGCGGGGCTGGGACCACGCTAAGCCGCTAGATCAGAAATCCCAATATTACCAATGCCAGTCAGCCTTCCATTCTAGAGAACAAACCCGGGGCAAATTCAATCGCGCAATTCAATAATTCAAGTCTTCCCTCGCCTCTTAAAAAAAAATAGAAAAGCATCTCGTTGTCAAGCTTTCCAAAGGAAATTCCCTCTTGCTAATGCGTTCTGTCTTCCAACTCCTGTCAGCATCCCTTTAGCATCGTTCTTGAAAACCTGGTTTAGATATCAATGCTTTCAAGCATCCCCCACATTGGGGGGCAGGGAAGGAGGGGAACCAGAGAGGCCGAGGCCGAGATGGAGACGTGCGGTCCCTCCCCGGCCCCCTCCAGGTAGCCTGCGCGCCGAGGCGGCGGGCGGTCGGGGTGGACCGCGCCGGAGCGGGGCGAAGACCCGCCCAGGCTGCTCTTATAGGAGAGAGCCGGGCGGGCCCGGCCGGGGGCGGCGCCGCGCGCCCCGCTCGCCTATAAGGAGCTGTCCGCCGCCCGGGTGCTGAATCCAGCTCCAGTGGCTAGCGAGGCGCGTTCGGTGTCCGGAGAGCCCGGCGCCCGCTGTGGCTTTGGGCCGGGTTTGCACCTTTAAGGCGGGGGGACGAGGAGGAAGAGGCGAGCGAGGAAGGGAAGCGCAAGCCAGCGGCAGTTGCGGGGACGGGAGCTCCGCCGGCACCTCCAGAGGAGCCCCCGCCACGGTTTCAGCAGAGCGTTTGGACAAGGGATGGAGTGAAGCCGCGAGTGCCTCTCCGCGGGGGGTGGGTGGGGGTCGGACTGTGCAGAGAAGAGAGAGAGAGAGAGAGAGAGAGAAGAAGCCGCGGCTGGCGCCTGCGAATTTGGAATTCGATTGGGAGGGACCTCTTACTCGGGGGAAATGGATTCTGGACCACGGCTGACCAGCGTTTTCACTTTGTTCTTCTCCGGCTTGTGGCATTTAGGATTAGCAGCGGCAAATTGTGAGTACCAGGAGCTTGGGGCGGGTAGGTGAGGTGGGAGACCCTGGCGTTTGGAAAGACACTCAACTGTCCAAGCGTGTTCAATTGTGTCTGCTCTGAGCAGAGGAAAGGGGGGGGGAATGCTGATTGGTGTGTTTCTATTGCTCTAACCATCCCAAAAGTTAGCGGAGCTCGAAGGAGCCAGCCCCTCTGGATTTTCTGCCCTTCTTCCAGAATCGGAAAGTTCAGGGGAGAAGGGGAGATTTTCTTCCCTCAGCCTCCCGCCAGCTCCGCGTTCACTGCCTGCCTGGTCTCAGCCAGAGCTTCTCCCGGGAAGGGTCCCCGATTCAGGCTGTAGGCAATAGGGGCTGATTTTCCAGACACAGAGATGCTCCCAGCCACCGCACTCGGTGACAGCGGCTCCTTTCTGAATGCGGCTGCCTCGCTCCGATTTGCAGTATGCCCTGTGCCTCCCGATCCATGGCTTTCAGCTCTCCCCTAGGCAGAAGGTTCCAGTTGGGATACCTTGAAACCAACGGTCATCCGTTTAATAGGGTTGGGAGTTTTGGCCTAAAAGTCATGGGCCAATGTAGTCAAACCACAAGATCAATGGCTGCCCCTGTTATAGGAGGAAGAGCTTTGATGCACACTCCACCCCCAAAATCTTTGTGCCAAAGAACACATAATGAGTATGCACTAGGTGTACACTCTGCCTTCCAAGCTCTAACCTCAGCAAGTGCAGGGCATTTAATTTAATAGGCAGGAAAACTGGACACCTGGGGATCCGCCACCTGCACTGTGTATTTAAAGAACCCAGTTAGTCAAACTTGAATGAATTGCTGGAGCCATCAGAGGTGCAAGCTCAATTGCTCAGCTGCAGAGAAAGGGAAGTTTGTCCAGCTCTGGAAACTCCTAAATGAAGAAAGAATGCAATTGAGCCATCTGTGTTGTTTCCAAAGATGGTTTATCAAGTTTCCTCATGGTTCTGGGTTTCCTACCTTATCTACTAACTTCATCATGAACCTCAGTAATATCTAACCAAATTCAAACTGTTCTGACACTTTTTTCTTATTTTTGTGGTGTGAACCATCACTGCTGGAGAAGAGTAGGAAGACCACTTATTACTTACAAGTTTCTCTACCTCACTCTCCACCCTCTTAATCCAAAAGGTCCTTAAGAAAGAGATGCTCAGTACCTCAAGGGAAAACAACTGGAAAATGTTTACTGATAATGATCCAAAGCTGACCCAGTGCTCCTATCTGGGATTGGACATTTGGGGGATCTGAAATTGATAGCTAGTGGAAATGGATTATAAAGATTTTTGTTAAAGTCTGTATTTTAAAGGTATGCTGAAGAGGTCAGCCTCTTTAAAGGGGAGAAACCAAAAGGCTTTAGTTCAGAAATTATTTCAGAGAATAGGTAAGGACAGGATGGAATCTAACATTTCTCTCCTCTTTCTCCTCCTCTTCTTCCCACATCCTCCTGCTCCTCCCCCCCCCTTTTTTTTTTTTTTTTCTTTTGTAAGTAAAATTGTTCCCATGGTACTGTAGAAAAACATCTAAGTGGTTCAGTAAGAGGAAGTTAGGCATGGTGCTGGGTTCTCTCTCTCTCTAACTCCTAGAACACTAGAGGTCAGTATTGTCCTAATGATGCAAAGGTGTGGCAGTAAAATAGCTATGCTTTTCCTCTAGCACAACACCTATCTGAAAACAGTTAATATTTTGAAGATCTATGAAGGAAAAATGAGGAATAAGTGTGAAATAAATAGAACATACTCTATAGAAATATGGTTTGGGCTTCCTTATGTAGCATCTTAAGAGCAGAGAAAAAAAGAAAAAAAAACATAGGATGAGTTTTTCTGTAAATTAACGGAATTATAGTTAATGTTACAATAATGTTCATAAAACCTAAATGGTATGAGCTTAAGGCTCATGCTTATCATTACTAATGCAGCAATAAAGCTAATTCTAGGCATTTAAAATAAAATCTTGTGATAATGAGCTTTAGTATTTCATCACTGACAGTGTAATTTCCCTATTTCCAATCAGCATTTAAGTTGAATGCATGCTGCTTGCTAAATATTTGGGGGTCGATGTTCTTAAGCAATAATGTTAAATGCTTTTATTTTGTCAAACAAAATGTATTAATTCAGTGAACAATAGAATAGCACCAGAAAATTACTTTGAATTCAGTTCTGGTGGTCTTCCAAACCTGTGATGCAGAACCTCTAAGGAAAAAAAAAACAACAACATTCCACAATTCTTCCAGACTTATGTTGTCCACATACTTAATCCATTTATTACAGTGTTTTTGTTTACTTTTTAGCTACAATCTGTTACCATTTATATGCATATATTGACAAAAAGAAATCTTTAAAATTGTCAATTTTTGTAAGTTTATAGATAATTTGGAGGATTTTCCCCCAGGATTGTTGTTTCTATATTTTGAAATAATATTTCATTTGTGACAGTACTCTTGGAAATGGATTATTTACCCAAGATGCCCCATGGAATACTTGTGAACTTTGTTCAACCAAAAACAACTTTTAATTGTTTCTAATCTTCTGGCAACAATTTATTATTGCTAGTGCTGTTTATGTGTGTTTAATTTTCTCATAATCTGACCAAAACTTGGGCATTTAGCTGCAAGGGGAAAATGAATTCTTGCCCAGTTATAGATCTCATAAGTTTCTAATTAAACAAAATTAAAATAAAGTCAGGTTAGAAGACCAGCTACAGTATAGATAATATGAATCTGTGAGAGAACGTAATTACCAACCAGTAATAAAAACTCTGGAAATTCCCCCATTTCAGATTTTCAGGATATTAAACAGCTACAGTACTTCCTTCGGGTTTACCCTGAGGGAATTAGTTAATTTCAAATATAGATATGATAGGCCAGTGTTAAATGAAAAAATCATTTTACATATAATATCAGCACCTTTGACATAAGAAGAAATGAAGTGACTTGATAGTTGGTTAGAGTGAAACTAGGGTTTTGAAATGATTGGAGTTCTAGCCCTAGTTATGCCACAGCTAAGATGTCAAACACCCATCAGGTGGTGCATCATTTCTGCTCTCACAGCTCAGGTATAAAATAGTAACTGAGATATGTATCTACTCCCAAATAGAATAGCAACTCAGATTTTTACAGAGGAAATTCTTCAAACAGGTATGTTAAAAGACATGCTTGCATTCAGAAGACAAGAGGAATACAGGGGACACTTATAGAGTCACTGTTCACTTTATTTTACAATAATTGGATGTTATGTGATTATAAAGAGACTTAATTCTGACCAGTCACTTGGATGATCTCTAAGCATCTTTTCTCTTTGTTGCTACGTATTAGGTCCACACAGATAACAACCAGGAGAGAAAAATCGAAAACTCTTTACTCCTTTCATCACAAGCAAAATTTTATCGAAAATATAGGAAAATGTCAATCATATTCCTAAAGATCTTCAAATAAAGAGACGCACTGTACCTTGAGTTTTCTGAAGCTTATGCACAAACCCAATCAATACATAGTATTATAAATAAACAAAGACTAGATTCTTTTTTGCAGGAAAGTGTTTGCCATTTACTTTTTTGTGGCATTTACAGTGCACTCATCAGAAGTGAAAGAAACATTATATTGCTCATTTGCAAGAGTCCTGAAGACGTTCCCATGGTTGAATGGGCTGGTCTTTGACCATCCATATGAATTATTTTCCCTTTCTCTCCACATAGTCCCCATCTCCAAACCAGATTCATATTTCCACAACTGGAAAACAGAAAACCTGGACTAGCAATTATCATACAAGGGTATACAGTTTACAAAAAAAGTCAGTTTCTATAAGAATCACCTGAACTCACCCCCACGTCTTGTTCTCACTCTAATGAATGACTGACAGTCTTCTGAACTGCAGTTTCCCTTTCCCAGCTTCTCTTGCCTTTCCTTTCTTTAATGGGACCCAGTTTCCCTTTATTAGATCGCTTTATTTTTCAGTGTGTGCCCATTTGTTACAAAACAAAATAATGTGATGGCATTAAAAATGTTCCTAAAACTTTTGTTTTAGTTGGTGAACAAAAAGCTCTTTATCTTGTATGCCAGAACTCTGCTGAAATATGACCTATATATACAAGCCTAATTATCCTTGCCATGTAGGACAATGGGGAGATGGTCTAGTTACCTTAAAGGTTGGAGTACAATCATCCATTCAAAAAGGCTTTATTTTAAAGCTTCAGGGTTCTCATTAGACACTTCTCGGGTGATAGTACTCAAAACTGTTAAGCAATCATACTTAGAATAACAACATAATAGAGTTTTAATTCCTACTAGCTGCTAGCTGCTATGGACTTAGTATCTCTCAGTCCATGTTCTGTGTTCATGAAATCTGGCAAGGACGCACAGCTCATTAGACTTTATTAAATCCAGTTTACAGATGAGTAAATTTAAGGTTAATAGACGTTAATAATAAACTCAAGGAATGAAAAAAGTCAGGATCTGGACCTGTATCTGTCTATCTTCAAAGATCAGACTCTTTGCAAGATATGAAATTAATCCCCACGCATTCTGATGGGGTCTGTGTGTGAGCATCTGAAGAAAGTTGCCTTGGTATCTCTGTAGTTAGTCTCTGCAGCTCTGTTCATAACAAAGGTCGTGGAGGCAGCAGAACCAGAACCAACTTTCCACCAGAACCAACTCCTGAGCTTTACCTTCAAAAACAACCAAACAATTGGAATCTACATATGATGCAAAATGCCAGACATTGCAATAGTCAAAGATTGGAAGCCTTATATCTGGATGAACACCAGATGTTCTGTTTTTCTTTTACAAGTTTCAGTTTAAAACCTGATAAGGAAAGGTTATAGCCTTGAAGGTGTGGTGAAGATATGGTGTGTGTGCAAACACAAGTACATACACAATACCACAAAAAGGTACCTCTGTTGGTATCATGTCTTGTAAGTCAATAGATGTCAGACAAAGCTATTAATTAAATAGTAGGCATAAGCTTCCTTTCTCAGCATTGGGCTGGTCCTGAACAGGCTCTGCCTAATACTCTAAATTTTGTACCATCCTCCCATATTGTCTAATTTCCAGTTTCTGGAATTCCACATTCCACAAACAATGCTTTCTCACATTTCCTTGTGTTTATTGGCATATGTCTGTCTTCTCGGTTTAGAATGTCCTTTCACATTTTTTATCTTCTGTCACTTTCTCCATCTCCTCCCCTGGAAAACATACACTTTCCCCCGGCTAGGTCACATGTCCCTGTATCACTACTGTATTCCCATGGCACTCCCAGTCCTAGTCTCGCCAACTAAACACACATCTCCCTGGTTATCATATTTTATCTGAATATCTATAGTCAGTGCCTGAAATATATGGATGAGAGAAGAAATGAATGGGTTCCAACTAAAATTTTTCATTTCTAAACCAAGTTCTTTCTGTGGTCCCACTACTAAAGTCTTTTGAAATGGATTTTTTTTTTCCAAATAAAAAGTATTACTTATTCTAGTTTTAGAGATGTTAAGAAGGTGCTAGAACATGCAGTTTTTAAGTGAAAGAACAGAAGTTTAGATCATTTGTTTGGATATGAAGCTGAAGAGTGGGCTTCTACATTTACACAGGGCTACATATTTCCATGAGTTCATGGCTGACATGACCTTATTTCTGTGTTAAATGGCTCTTTGTTCCTAAAAGAGAGCATCTTCCCATTCTTTGACCTTAAAACCAAATTTGGGCTAATTTTATTAACTTGCTTTTACAATTTTAATGAGAATTTTCTATATGCGCTGAAAATATACAGATACATAGTAATATAAAAATCCTTCTTCATAACTTGGTGTTCAGTATAAAGAAGAAATGTTTAGATTCTATTTAATGGGGTTCTAGTCATAAACTACTGGAAAGATCTTATCTGATTACAAACCTACAACATTGCCCTGCTAACATAACCCTGAGTGTCTGATGTCATCTTCTTATGCCTTGGTTGGGAGAAGACTTAGGTGTTACAAGTTTGTGTGTGTTACTGATTTGAAAAATTTTGTTGAAGAAATGAGTCCCAACAAAAAGTTCTCTTTCTTAAAGTAAGGTTTTCCTATGAAGCTGGAGGGATAAAGATGAATTAAAAGATAGAGGCCATGACCTCAAGGAACTTTAAACATTAGCAGCCAGCAAAATAAATCCTTAATCACATCAAAGTGATAAATGCTATAGCAAAGGTAAGCACAGGTGAACATCTCAAACTGGCTGGGGCATCGATGCAGGCTATCTGAGGGAAACAGAATGTAGAGTCAGACTTCCCAGCTGGCGAAAGGAAGGGAAGTATTAGAGGCTTTTTGTGTTGTAGTGATTATTTGCATGAGTGACACATAGGCCTACAGATAGAAGAAGAAACTGGATAAGTAGGTAAACATGGGAGTCTTTGATTTTTACTGTGAAAACTATAGAGGGTATTCAAAATATTTTGAACGTGTAATTAAATAATACATAATCAGATTTTTGTGTTTAAAAAATCACCATATGAAGGAAAAATTAAAATGAGTGAAGGCTAGTCAAGAAAACCAGTGAAGAGCTTATTACAATAACACAGGTGATGATTAATAAGGGCCTACGGAGGAAAGTTTTAGAACCTGGAAAGGTCATAAAGAGTCAGAAAGAAAATCATGAGCCAAGTAAATTCAAAACCAAGGAATCTATGAGCTAGTAAACTCACATAAGGCACAGATTTGTGGTTAAAATGTATTTTATTGCTGCTTCCATTATTTTTGACAAAGGAGAACTCGAAAAGGTGCTCAGTTCTCTGAAATGAAGTTCTTCTCAGGGAATACCAAACAACCATGCTCTCAGGGCAGTATATTTCATATTTGCATGACACCACAGAGCACATGCTGTCTGTATCCATCATCCTGATGCATCTCGTAGTCTGTAAATTATGCTGGTTTTTGTCAGCAGAGTGAGAACTAGTCATTAAGGAAGGAGCAATTAAACCTCAACCCCCCACCTTCTCATCCCCCTGCGGCAGGGAGGTAAGCCAGGGATGATAACTACTGCCAGTGGCTACTCTGGGGAAGGAGAAACCGGGGAGTTGGGTGTGCCAGGTTGATTTGCCATCATTGGTAACCGATTTGCTGGCATAAATTCCACATCTCTACATTTCTAATTGCTTTTGTGCATATTCTAGGGGGTTGATTAATGCCATCTGTTCCTTGAATCAGCTGAATTGATTGAGTTTTAAAGGATGACAACATGAATGTTGAAGATAGAAAGAAAGTGAAGGAAAATGCCAAAACATCCCTTGTGGTGTATATTATTTTTGACTATCCACCTTTGGAAACAGATACAGCCTTCTGAAGACAGTCCAAGGCAAAAAGCAGTTTAAAGAGATTTGCCTACCAGACAGATGCTTGTAGGTGTCAGTCTAGGCCACTGTTCGCTGAATATACATGCTCAGTCCCCTCTCCTCCGCTGTCCTCCCTCCCTGGCCCTTTTCCTTCCTCGCTTCCCCACTCCTCCTCTCTCCATGTGGCCACGTATTTCGGGTAATACCATTGGCTTTTCCCTGATTATGTTAAGATGTGAAAAGAGGGGAGAAAAACATCTGTTGCTTTCTGATGCTGCCTTGCTAAATATGTAGGCACAGTCACCAAATGTGAAACCTCCCATCAAGGCCTATTCTAAGAGCAGTCCCGACAGGGATCTACCACCCACTGCACTGGGGAAAGCCCACTGAATTCCGATACCCCCACCTGTCTGTCTGCAAACAACACTTCTACTAAGTCCATCGGCCCCTGAATCTCTAGACATGAAGGAAAGCCTTCTGATTCATAGAGGAGCCTTAAGACACGGAGCTTCACTGGGAGAGAAGATAGAAGAATTTGAACCTGTACTGAACTCCACTTGACCAAGAGAAAGAGGAGAAACCTTTTTAGAAGGGCGAGTCTGGTGTCTGAAGGACGGAGACAACGATCTGAGTTGGGAAAGGGAGAGCAGGAGGAGTGTCCAAGACAAGCGTCACGCGCTTCCTGATGTGGCCCAGGCTGACCCTCTGTACTGCAAGGGTAAAGTGCTACAGACGGGCAATGGGAGCTGATAATGGACAGTGGGAAGGACACAGGCCCCACAATTCTGGGTCGATGTGACTCTCACTCAGGATTTCCTATGGATGCTAACATGAGCCTTGTAGACTCAGGGTCAGCAGAACATGAGTTACTCTGTATAAGACACACTTGACCTGTTATTATAATTACTAATGAAGCCCAACATGGATTCTCTCAAATCAGTTACAATGGTAATTGGGCAAAGACAAGAACATTTCCATTCTCAAGAAAAGATGGAAGGGCTCACTCTCCCTTCGTAAGAGAGCTGAGTAACTGCCGAGGCAACGGGAAACTCGCTCTCATTTCTCTCGGGTGTCAGAGGGACTGTGGGTAGAATTGGTCTCCGCCTGACAGAGACCCAGGGCTGTCTGGGTTCCTTGCTAAATATGCAGGCAGAGTCACCAAACATGAAACCTCCCATCAGGGACTTTTCTGAGGGCAGTCCTGACAGAGATCTAGTACCCACTGCACTTGGGGAAGCCCATTTGGGTTCTTTCAAGGCACGATCAGGTGTGATCCCTGCTTCTGGGTTTTGGCCAGTGAAATGCCTGCTATAAACCTCATTAAGGAAGTGGAGAAAAGAGCTGCCTCTAGAAAAGACTAGAGCACATCCCCTCCAGAAAACCCTGGCAGAAGATGTCAGTATTAGGGGAGAAGCATCCTTGAACAGACCTTGAGAAAAAAAAAATCAGTGAACATGAGCAGGAGTATATGTAGTGTTCCTAGTAGCCTAAGTTCTGCATTTGCAGGAGACTTGAGCAGATGGAAGTTAAATCTGCAGGTCAGGAGAGCTGTGCTTTCCTTCTGGCTACTGCTCAAGCCTCCTTTTGGTGAATCCTTAGTTCAAGTGTTCTTCTGTTCTTGTAAATGTTGGGTTAAAATTGGGAGCTGCTACAACACCTGATGGATTTTAAATGCTAATCCATCTTCCAGTGCACCATTCATTCATTCATTCAAAAGTACTTATGAAATGCCTCCTGTGAATTTATTCCTCTATATAATCATGAAAGCTTACTGCCTACTGAAAACCAGTTGATGGAGGGAGAATTGGATTGGTGTCCATATAACCCAAAACAGCAACAACAAAAAATAACAGTAACTTCAAATCAAAGCCATGGCAGCAGGGTCCTCAACTCCAGTCTTGCTCCGTGTATTAAGCACCTCTCTTCTCTTCCTGAGTCTTTTCTCTCTGCTTCCTTATCTTCAGCGTTTCTTCCCCTTCACTCTTAATTCGCCACCTTTCCAATGCCCTTCCTTTTCTCCCTTCCACCCCCTCCCTCCCTTCCCCATGTTCTTCTACTCCTATCCCTTCCTCTCTTCTCTACCCCTCTCTCCCCTTTCAATCTCCCTTCTTTCACTCTGTCTGTTTCATTTAATGTTTAATAAATGATTTTTTAGTTGTTTTACAGCCAAGGCTAATGCTCTTTAAACTTTGCCATTGAAGTGCTGCTTGCCAGAAAAAAAAAAAAAAAAAGAGTGCCGAGAACCCAGGGGAGTCTGAGAGCTTAGCTTCCTGTGGTTGCTGAAGCATGTAATTTCTTGACTTTTTTCTTAAACACTCAGACAAGTCTGCATTCCGTTCCATATTGCATCCACGCGTAAATTGCAGGAAAAATATTTTCCCAGAATCTCTGGTTAAAAATGGACGAACAAAACTGATTTACTTAACCCATGACCAGGGGCCACATACACTCAGGGGTGCAAGTCTGAGCTTTCTGGCTCTTTACCCCCATTTATACCTTCTAGGATTCCTGTATGAAGAAGTACACCTTCCCTGCCTCACCTCTCATTTTGGAACAGGTAGCTTCCTTTCTCATTAAATGTGATTGGTCTGTGAGCTGCAAATTATAACTAATCAATAATGAGAGGTGAGAAGAGCTTATCGATTCACATGAGGAAAGGAAACCCACAAGCCTGCTTGATGCACACAAATGGAACTCTCGGGGGGTGGCTGTGGGTCAGAAGTCTGCTCAGCTTCACTCAGTCTGCGCCCATAGCAGTCACCTGGCAACATGCTCCACATCCACGGAGCTTACTTCTGGGTAAACAAGCTCTTCCAGGTTATAGAATTGGGGTCAATGAGGGCAGGCTTGTTTGTTTGTTTGTTTAAGAAAATTGGAAGCAGGCTGAGCTTACCAGGATATTAAAGGAGAGATTAATGCTTCTCCTTCTATAACTCAGGAACTGTTCAACACCATCACAAGAAATGAAACCACCAGATTTCACTCGCCAAATCAGAAGGCGTGAACATTAGAGATGAGAGATAAAGTTAAATGATATGCTTCTTCCCGAGAAGAGTTTCCAAAGATAAACTTCATCCTAGTGGTGGTACCTGATGGGCTCATTCTAGTCCTCCCCACAGTCTGATGCAATAGTTACCCTCCCCACTCTAAGACAAACAAGAGCCAGCTTGGACAGTCAGATGATTTACCCATGATCAAATAACTTGCATGTGGCTACATTAGGATGATAACCTATATTTCCCTGACACCAGAGTCCATATCTTTTTTACACACTACCCACTGCTTTCTTGAACTCAAAGCTAAGGCTGAGCTACTCTTGAACTTGTGATGGTCACCCTTGCAGACCTAGTCTTTCTCTGTGATCCAGGGTCAGAAAAACCTTACCAGTCTAGACCTACATATTTCTCCCCCTTGCGTAGGTCATCTTATTCTAACTTTGCTGGCAGCACTTCCCCCATAGCTAGAAGTCTTTGTGGCCCATAGTTTCCTGTTTTTGAAAGTTGACTGTCTTATCCGCTAAAGCTTAAACCATTAAATAGTGGTCTTGAGGAGCCTGAGATGAGCCCAATTTGAGTTCATCTGTTCCTGTCTCATACTCCCTACAGACCTTCCTCACTAATTTCAGTGTTTTCAGCACTCCATCACACTGGAGCCCTCCTAGATTTTATCAGATGGATGTTCTGTTTTTATTTTTGATTTTTTAAAGTTGGTGCTAATAAGATAACCCTTATTTGTGACATTTAGATCACACAAGGATTGGATTACATTGAGATCCATTCTCAGTCTTTGAGGTAAGCTGCAGGATTCACCCTATATCCAGCCCCCGACCTCCTTTCCCCCGATGGGGATGGATGGGAGGGAGGGTTTTGAGCAAGCACATGCTGAGTGACATTATTCTTCACCACAGATGCGGGCCCACAGTGAGCACTGGCTCTGTGGGCCTCAGAGAATCTGCACGGCAGAGAGCCACCTGATCGGTCCAGGTCCCTTCATCAGTCACAAGGACAGCCAGGCCGGGGAGTCTGTGCTTTATTCTCCAGGTCCCCTGCTCTGTCGCTTCGACCTGAGCTGTTATTTAGCTCAGTTGTGAGATCTCTGTCTCCTCTGTTCTGTTTTTCAGCTGTTTTCTTGTCTCAGCAGAACTCCTTGCTTAGGTTCAGAGGCTGAGCAGTTTGTTCAACGGTCAGCATCCTCTCAGCTTTGCTTCTCTTCCTCCAACCATAGAGACATCAGGAGGGACATGGAGCATCCCTGAGTCATTCACACTGAGGCAGTGAATCAGAGCTGCGTTCTAGCTCTCCAAAAGAAGGGGTGCTCCAGGGAACAAGACCTTAAATATTTAAACTTATTTTAGGAGGAGAACACTATGGTTTCCAAGATTAAATCTTATGTAGAATTTGTATGTAAAATAAATCGCACAGATGGCAGCTTTGTGGGATATGGGGAGAGGAGATGCAAAATCCTATCACTCAACCTACTCTCCTCTCCTGATTCTTCAGGCAAGAAGCGCACAAAGCCTCCTGCCTTACCAGTAATTGTAGGGATCTCCAAGTTTATTCACGGAAAAGTGGTGAGGCGTATGAAGGTTTTAAGGAAAACTACGGGTAGTGGCCTCAGCGGTGGCCACACTCAGCCGCTGTGCAGTCTCGAGGCCACCCTGGGCGTTTGTCACCGTAACGTGCTTTCAATTTTCTTGCAGAAAGAGGCCCTGGAGTAGGAAATTGCAACCCACTCCAGTATTGTTGCCTGGAGAATTCCAGGAGCCTAGTGGACTATTATTGTTCATGGGGTCACAGAGACTCAGACATGACTGGGCACACACAGACAAACACATACACACATTCTTCCATATATTATTTTCCATTCTGCTTTGTCACCATCCATTCTGGATACTGAATACAGTTCCCTGTGCTATGCAGTGGGACCTTGTTGTGTATTCATTCTCGACAAAATCGTTTGTACCTGCTCACCACAAACTCCCAAGCCATCCCTCTGCCACCCGCCTCCCCCTTGGCAAGCA
The DNA here is from genome assembly GCA_020226075.1 of Hydropotes inermis. Taxonomy (NCBI): domain Eukaryota; kingdom Metazoa; phylum Chordata; class Mammalia; order Artiodactyla; family Cervidae; genus Hydropotes; species Hydropotes inermis. The sequence goes on along the minus strand of CM035281.1, from coordinate 3,111,973 downwards.
CAAGTTGGTCTCTATGTCTGTGAGGGTGACCATCGTCACAAAGTCCACAAACATCACACGTAGAGAAGAGAGAGCGCTCCTACACTGTTGGTGGGAATGTAAGTTTCAACAGCCATTGTGGGAAACAGTCCCGAAGGGAGAATTGCCATACACGATCCTGCAATCCTGCTCCCGGGCATATGTCCAGAGAAGAGTCAAATCTACAATGACACAGGCACCCACTTTGACCTTTTTAAAAGAGGCTTTTCGTGTTAGCCACACAGCGACTAACTGCTTGATAAACTGAATTGAAGCAGAGGGAGGCTAAGGGGAGCCCGAGTGCAGACAGCAGCCTGGCTCAGGCACCAGAGGGGCAGAGGTGGCGCGGCCCAGTGCTCTGCCCGCAAGCCCGCCCCTCCTTCTCAACACTCGTGGGAGGAATGGACCTTTGGCTCCAGAGCTGAGGCCGTCTTAGTGAATGTGACCAGACGTTTTGAAAACACACACGTGAAATTCAGCTGTGCCCCGTGTGGATGCAGGCTGAGTTTCTGGTTCCGGCGGGACTGTTGCAGTCACCACGGGCACACACATTTCCTTAGTGTACCAATCACTGGAAAATCACGTTGCCTTAGATCGACGCTGCACGTGCATATGAGTGAACTCCAAATGCTCCTGCTCTCCATTCTTTTATTTGTTTAAATTGGACCCATTGCTTTGTTTTTCTTCTTTATCTCTTTGGCCAGGCTCCATGGCCTGCAAGGTCTTATTCCCTGACCAGGGATTAGATCCAGGCCGTGGCTGGGGGGCACTGAGTTCTAACCACTGGGCCACCAGGGAACTCCCCACTGCGTTCTCAATAGAATTCAATATAATAAGTAATTTATGACACTATATGTGCATGCATATATATGTTCACACACAACTATATGTATAATAAATTTGAGATATTATTAGTTTTCTTTCATGGTTAACGTGCCAGGTACAATTTTACATGTGCATGCTTGCTATGTGAACTGTTTATTCTGGAAAATATCAAAATGTATTATCCCCCAAGGTCAATATTGACTTGGGTGTAACCTCTGTGAATATTTACCTCTCTAGATAATGAATTGAAATGGGCATTTGGATGGAAATTAATACCCATTTATTTTCTGAAATTGAATGTGTTTTGCCAGGAGAATGGATAAATGCTGTTGGGAGGCGTGCAGGCCTCCAGCGGCCACTGTGGAGGCGCTGTTTAAGCCTGGTGCTCGGGAAGCATCCTTCGCATTCTGATTTACTTTGGTAGGGGGGGTTTTAATAGTTCTTTCACATGGTTCTTTTACCTAATGGACAGAATGCAAAACTTCAAATATATTCAGTTTGGCATTTCAGTAACATAATCAGGAGATAATGATACTTGTGCATATGGGTAATAAGTATACATGGAATTAATGAGCACTTTAGTTTGGGGATTTATTTAGGATAAACTAGTTACCTGAGAAACACAAAACTCCTTCATCAATAATTTAATTCAATGAAAAATATAGGGAGAGAGATAAAATTGCAAAGTGTTTCCTTTGGTTTTGAGCTATTGACTTAATGGAGTAAGGGAATGACTTAATGCTTTCAAAAAATTTTTTGATGTGTCGTGTGTTTTGGAGATATGAAATGTATGCCTGTGTATGTATATGTATTAGTACAGTGCTTATGTCTTTCTTTACAAAAGTCAGTGCCTCACACATATTCAGGCATCTTTTAATATATCAAACTAATTTGAAATTCTTTCTTAAATTGTGAGTCTACAATAGAGATATTTCCTGTTGCTCCTCCCTCACTATTTTATTAACTTCAGATATTGAGTGGAAATATATATTTTTTTGGCTTAAAAGAGCTGATAATACAATTAAATAAAAATATAATTATGACAAGTATGTTCTGTTATATATGCACAATAAAGTGTATGCTTTTCTATACCAATGTACACACACATTGCATTCTTGGTTTTGTCCTTTATAAATAAGACAGAGTAGTTTAGATGCCATGTCAGCAAATCTTTTCTAGCTGTCAATGGTCAGATAAAAGACCTGGACTTAGGAAGAAAATATCATAATTAAGCACAGGCTGTGGCTTCATAGTTGAGAGAGTAAACCACTGTGGAAACTCATTAGTAAAGTTAATCTGACAAACATCTGAGCAAGTGAAACAGAATCAATTTGAGGGGAGAATGTATGACTCTAATGGTGCTTTCACCCTGGCTGATATGTTGTCTGGGGTAAAGATGTCTATGTTTTCTGTAAATATCTATTGTTGGACAATTCAGTTTGACTTATTGGATTCCTATAGCTAAGTGTTGTGTGGCTTTGTTGGGGAAATGATGTCATTTGGTGTGTGAGGAAATAAAAACCCCTCAGTTGATAGCCAGTGGAAGTCTCATTTCACACATCATCCAAATCACATCCCACATCAGAAACGAAGCCAAGACAGCCCCTCTGTTCCCTGTGCTGGGAAGGTGTGATTACGGGGAAAAGCCGAAAGACATCGGGCGGTTTTTCTGTCCATATTTTCATGTACCTGTATACACACGTGTGCTCAATGTCAATTAATTTAGCTTGGGCTTCTCTTTTAAATCAAATGATACCTGGTGTTAATCAGTTGTTCTCAGCTGGAAGTGACTTTCCTCCAGGGGACATATGGCAATATTTGGGATATACATCCTCTAGTTTCACAACTGGAGGTTTGCTAGTGGCATCCAGGTGTTAAATCCAGGAAAGTTAGTATAAGCTCTCCTGGTGGCTCACTGGTAAAGACCTGCCTGCCAAGCAGGAGACGTAGGTTAGGTCCCTGGCTCAGGAAGATCCCCTGGAGAGGAAAATGGCAACCCACTCTGGTATTCTTGCCTGGGAAATCCCAAGGATGGAGGAGCCTGGCAGGCTACGGTTCACTGGGTTGCAGAGTCAGATACAACTTAACAGCTGAAAGGCAGCAGCAGAGATGTTAGTACACACTCGGTGATGGACAAGAATGTGTCCCACAATAGATAATTATCAGCCTCAAAGGCCAAGATCGTCAGCATTTGAGGAACACTGAAGTTCTGTCAGTCATTTACGGATCATCATGTGTTAATTCTTAAAGATGCCCAACATACATACACACACACTTGACTTCCTTCTAACATCTAGTCTTGTAGAAAGATGCTTAGACTATAAGAAAAGAAATCAATACATATCTGCTCCTGATTTTGTCACTTACTGGCCACGGGATTTTGTGCTCATCATTCCACATTTTTCTCAAATAAGGATGATGATATCTGCCCTAATGGCTTTGCTATTGTGAATAAGAAATGAAGTAAGGCATGTCTTTGGAGAAGCTGTACACATATATTTTTGATGTATTGATATTTATTAGAATTTTTATTATTTGGAAGAGTCATATTCTAACTGAACTGTTTAGGGACTTTAGACAAATAAGGGATGGATGACAGGTGTGCTGTGGGTACAATGTAAAGAAGGATCAAAGGGATGTGACCTGGACTGGGAGCTGCCAAGGTCAATTTCACACCATTTTTCAAGTTTTCTAGTTAGTTTGTGGTTCCACCTTCAGTTTTATCTTGAAAAGCATCTGGTCAGGTTGCCTTCAGTAGAACACCAGGTGCTGTAGTGCAAAAGCTAAAATATTTTATATTTTATAGTAAAGCATTTTCTACTTATCATTTTTCCCCTCTTCATGGCCCTCTCACTCCCCAATACACATATATATGTGAGAAGTTCTGGGATGAAATGAAAGGTGCCAAAGTGCCAAGGCAGGTGCTTCTGAGGTGACATAGCTGCATGGGTCAGGAAAGGCGATGGACCAATCTCTTCAGAATACAATTTCTACCCTATTTAGCAGCTCATTGACCAGTTAGATAAGGGCCTTGGCTTTGATTGCTTATCTGCTCCAACCTAATCTTTGATTTTTAGAATCAATTAAAGCAGAAATACTGTCTTTGTCTTTTCAATAGAAATGGGATGGCTGACCTTGGCCTCTACTGAATTTCTGCTTTTTCAAAAAGGTGGGTTAAAAGGCTAAAGAATTGGGAAAGGGACCTTTGAGGTTAAGTGGTCCAGCCACAATCTGAAAATCCTGTAGAGATCTCCACATTCACCAAAGGTATTCCTGCTATTTGGCTACTCCATCCTACTTCGTAAAGCGTAGAAATGTGACTTCCCAGGAGAGCTCACTGTCTTCTGCAAAACTTGTCAATAGAGTATCCTTCCGTCTTCTGTGCCTGATTCTATTTCTCCAAATCCCCAAACACTCCTCTTAGCTTGCTTGTTGGACCCTCCCCAAACCACCAAGGTTCATCCTTCTTATCATGACCTTCTTCTTTGGTTTTTGCAAATACCTGAGAACAACAATCCCAGTTCTCTTGGTCTTCTTATCTCTTCTTTTATTATTTTGACAACATGCTTTCTCCTCCTCAGACATCTCACCTTCGTCTGCCCCTGTTTTGTACTTATGCTACTTTGTCAGTGATGGATGAGTACAATATAACATTCAGAACAGAACAACCATTCCTCCAGATTTGTTCTTCCTGACTGTGGGGACCACAGTGTAATGACCTTGAGGAACCCCGGGTGGCAGAGGAGATTTGGGAAGGTTTTACAACCACATGAAGCCTGAAGTCTGAGATGAATCAAATGGATGTCACCAAAGAGCTGTATTGCTTTAAAGGCCATTATTGCCTCTCTTTCCTCCCACTCACTGCTTTCACTTAATTAGCCATCAACAGATATAAATGGTTCTCCTCATTTTGCTCAAGGATATCTTGCAAAATTTTGTATTGGCAGTTTTTACTAAATTAAGTGAAGCAGGAACTTTCATCTTCCTTCTATCTACACAAATCTTCTCCATGGTCCAGTTCCAGCCCTTTCTTCTCTAGTCTTAATTATTTTTTCTCTCCTCTAAACCCTTAAAGTCTATACCATATAAATTATATCTTTGAGCTATTAATTACATACTGCCTTTCCGTGGCCTCTGTTTTTCTTTGCATTCAGAATTTATCCAATTATAAATAATTACATTTTCTATAGTCTTCATATATGTTACAAAATATTATATTTGTTTATATTAATGTAATATAATAGTAATAACAGCTACTGCTATTGACTGTTTACTGTACCAGATCTTATCATTCACTTATATCACTGCTAACCTACTCCATAATCTGCATGATTAATATTTTGTAAGAAATTGAGATTTATATAGGCTAAGTAATTTACACTTATGAAGTAACTGACCTGAGATCCAACCCTGGTTTCTGATTCCAAAGTACTATGTTTTTCCCAGGAGGACAGCATGGTAGACCCCGGAAAAGAGCTAAGCTCCTCATAGTTTCCCCGTCTATCATCATGGCAGTTGATTGGAGGAAATCACATCATTTCACAATATTTTTTGAACACCGGTTCCAAACTGAGGACTGCTTTTAACCTTTGGTGAAAAAACATGTTCAATACCTAAATATAGGCCAAAGTGAAATACAGACCAGCGCTTTCCACCAGCCTGGGGACCCACCTCCCTAAGGCCTCCTTGTGGAGATGATGGCTTATATTTTCCTCTAGTTAGTAGTTCTGCTCTATGCTTTTACTCGTGCTTAAATTCTCTTTACAAAACCCTTGGCTGCTCATATCCCCTCGACTGTCATGATGACGGATGCTGTGAAATGATCACAGCATGTTTGGAGACATCTATCATTCAGGGTAACCTCAGCTCTGAACCCAAGCTTTTCAAATGTAACTTCAGAACCATCCACCCCCACACACCCACACCTCGATTTTTAAAAACCCATTTTCCTGGAGCACCAACTTCATTCAGAGGTTAAGAAGTACACATTATTTTATATCAAGGAAAACGCAGATATATTCTGGAGTAGAATTTCAAGTCTCATGGAATATTCAGACAAAACCTGAAGTTGCAAATATGTCTCTGGCTTCAAAATGTGTATCCAGAAGTTAACAGAAAAGGGCTCACTCTTCTCTGACTTAGGGACTCCTTAGGGGGAAAAAAAAACTGTAAAGAGTATCCCTAAATCAATTTCCATGGGCCTACTGTAAACTTTCAGCTTGGCCTCCCGTTACAAACGTCTTTCTCCAATCGTTCTTTGTTTTGTTTGGGTTGTTTTCTTCTTTTTCCCTTAACACAGAGTCACCAGGTTGTGCTACAACGCGGACGATGGTACAGTACTGTGTGTCTTATCTCTCAGCATCCTCTGATGGAAAAACACTGTAAGTATATTGATAATGGTGGTGTTCATTTTCTTCCTATTCTGATCTGAGTTTTTAGACATATCTCCACTCTAGGTTTTATGTCTTGGGAAATAATGTAGAATGGAGTGATGTTGACAGAAGCCCTGCTCTTCTGCCTGTTTTCCCCACCTATCCTTGCCTTCTCACAGAAAGGAAGTCTTGCCTGAACTCTGCATTAGGACTCTTAAGGATCTCCGTGGTGCATTTAAGAGGCACTTAATGTCCCCTAAAATGCTGCACAAATTACTCTGTGTTGTATGAGCAGCTGTGCATTTCTCTTGGATAAAAAACCTTTCATGTCATCTGATTTCCAAAACACTCAGAAAAGATTTCCAAATGACCCAGAAAAGATGCTAAGGAAAAGACACTTTGAGCCTCATTATCCTGTAGGTCCTCGGGGATGGGAGGAGGGGAAGGTCTTATTCCACATCCCAGTGTGGGTGAGTTTTACCTAAATGTGTACTAATTGCCTGTTCCTTCTCATTCCTAATACCATGGCCATGAGTTCTGGGGGACAGGGAGGAGTAAAATGTGTCTCTCAAAGAAGCCATATAGAATATAAAAGACAAGGACAGGGAAATAAACTTTAGAGATTTCACAGTTTTTGCTGGTGGCCAGATATGCACATTGCAGAGAAGCTGGAATTAATATGGATGAACAGTTTTATTACAAAGAATAGATTTTTTTAAAGCTATTCATAGCTTGTCCCCTTGTCCTTCCTGACCCCTCCCCTGCCATCCCTTCACAAAACAGAAAAAGATAGACAAGAACAGCTTAATATCTAGAATTTGCAAGTCTCTGAATACCCACCAGGAAACAGCTGTCCCCCACTGAGAAACCAGCAAACCGTTATCCTTTTCCAATTGCATTGGAAGAAAGAGGGCTGAGGTATCCATTTTTCCTTGCAACTGTCAGGTGCCCACAGCAATTAACTAATCACACCCCTACCAGATCAAGCTAAAGGGTGCAGTATATTTCATACAAAAACCCAGACAATTGGGTTGTTATTGCTAAGGGGATTCTCTACAGAGAGAGATGAAAAATGATGTCGATGAAAAAGGATGTCACAAAGGCAAAAGCATTTTATGTCACCTGAGTAAACCTGTGCCTCCTGCAGAGGAAATGAGCTCGACCATGGGCCGAGGAGGAGAATGCAACCACGGGCACACATTTAATTTTTTTAGGTTAATACTGGAATGCCTTAAGAGCTCCAAAATAAGAGATTTATTTGATGCTGAAAATTCAAAAATCCTGAAGAATGAGTTTGTTCAAGTCATTGTTTCTCATCCCACCCCGCTTCCTTTCCCCTCTTGGTGTCCATATGTTTGTTCTCTAAGTTTGTGTATCTATTTTTGCATTGCAAATAAGTTCATCCATTCCATCTTTCTAGATTCCATATATATGCATTAATATATGTCATTTGTTTTTCTGTTTCTGACTTATTTCATTCTGTGACAGACTCTAGGTCCTTCCACATCTCTGCAAATGACCCAACGCTGTTCCTTTTTATGGCCGAGTAATACTCCATTGTATGCATGTACCATTTCTTTTTATCCATTCATTGGTCAGTGGGCATCTAAGTCGTGGGATGGATTGGCAGATTAGGGTGGACATACAAACACAACTGTTTGTAAAATAGACAGCTAATGAGAAACAGCTGTGTGGCCCAAGTAACTCAGCGTGCTTGGTGACATAATAAGAAGGAAATCCAAAAAGAAGGTAATATAAGTGTGCATATAGCTGATTTACTTAACTGTATAGCAGAAGCTGATAGTGCATTGTAAAGTGACTATACTCCAGTCTAAAAAAAAAATTAAAAAATTAAATCTCAAAGATTTCAAATTAAGAAAATAATCATTCTTCCTCAGTATTGACTATAGCCCAAGAACTGAGTCCTTATCATGGGGAAACAATACTAAGAATAAGGCAAATGACAAGGAAGTCTTCACATTTACGTGTACTTATTAAAGATCAAAAACAGTTCTGTTCTTTTTGTCTGTTAGCAGAGTTAATCTTCCTAATAACCCTGTATGGTAACCATATGTTAAACCCTACTTTGCAGATAAGGAAACAGAGTCACAGAGAGGTAAAGTCACCTGCTTAATGTTTCATAGGTGGAGTATGAAAATATCAGCTCAGGTAGTCTGGTTTCAGGACTCACAATCTTCATGCCAGAGGTTAGCATCATGTTCCTCATTTGGACAGAAAAGAAAGTGCAGCTGGGTCAGGTGAAGAATTAGCCAAGGTTCATCACTGATGCACAGAGCTTTGCTTGCTCCATATTATTATATTAGAATTCGGCTCCAGAGAGGATATTGGCTCCTAACTCCGCTGTCTCAATCAAGGAGGCAGGAAGGCTATAGCTCATCTGGACTTCAGCCTATCACTGTAGAATATCCCATGGCTTGTGGTATTGCCTGATCTCTGTCTCATTTTCTCCTGGGTTCCAGGTGAATTCCAGAGCAGTCATTGACTCAAGTATAAAAGATACGCATGTTAAAAATATTCAGCTCAGTAAATTTTAAAGAACTTACTAACTTTCTTCAGTGATTTGTGGATGGGGCAGCATCTCATCCAGCAAATCAAAAGGGGTTCAGAAAAGCTGTGAAGAATGGAAGACTTTATAGGCAGAAAAAGGAAGTTACTAGCAAAAAGTGGATTGTTTCAGGCAAGGTCATCTTCTTTGGGATCAGCAGGAGTCCATCAGGTGAATTACTTCTCTAGTGCTGACCAATGGCTGCTGACCAGTGACCAGTTAAAAACACATTCCTGGGAAAGAGTGCAATTAGATTAGTCATTATGTCTTAGTTTGGTGACATGGGCTTAACACAAGTGACTCCGCCTTAAGCTTGATATCTGTTTTTTAACAAGATATAATCTCCTTAGCAATCTAAAGCCTTCTATAAGCCAACCCCCTCTCATTTTTCAGCCATATCTTCTCACTCACTTAGAGTGTATTTATCCAGCACCTGCTGTGTATATTTTATATACAGTGATGGCACTGAGCCAGCCCTTGCCTTCTGACACTGTAAGGGGAGGAGAAATAAATTTTTATCTACATGTTTAGGTTCTTAGCTGAGATCTCCTTGCAATAAAAGATAAGCCAATAGGATAAAAGCAAACAGAAGTTTAGCAACATATAAGCCCCCTTTATAAATGGGAGAGAGCTGCCAAAACTCAGTAACTCCCCGAAATGGCTCAAGACTTTATCCAAGTACTTCGTTCAGTTAAAGACAAAAGGAAGATGTTGGGAGAAGGACAACTGTGAGAGTTTACCAGGAAAAGCCCAGCAACCAGGTCGTTATGCAGGTTTAAATCTGTGCGCCTCCACTGGTGAGAGTTCTAAAGGCTTAGTCACCCTCTTACTGGGGCAGCAAGGGGAACACCCTTATCATGGAGACTCCCTTTACAAATGCAAGGATCTCGTATAGGAGGGTAGCTTCCACTCAGTTTTCAGAGCTTCGCCTCTGTCTCCTGTTTCTTAAAATTGACCAGCTCAACGAGGCATGATTTGGGGTGGCGCACTCTGCTCCCCTACAACATTTAGAGGTCACGATCCAAAGGTCCATGGAGCATTGCCCTTGGAGCACTTGTAATGAACAAAGTTCCTATGCCCAACACACAGACCAAATAAACGGAAATCTTGGAAATTGGAGTAGAGAAAGGTTTATTGCAGGACTAAGCAAGGAAAATAAGAAGCTCTTTCTCAAAATACCTGGACTCCCTCTTGTCTAGAGGGAAAAGGTTTTACAGGCAAATTTTGGGGGTAAGGTACAGAATGCGTGGCTTTCTTCAGTTGGGTGGTGGTGAGGTAACAGGGTGCTCAGTCTGAAGTTGCCATCCTCCCTCTGACTGGGGGTCTTAGTCTGCAGAAGAACTCAGAGATATGGTTACACATATTTTGTGAGGAGCAATCAGGACCCAACCCCAAGGCTGTTCTATTGTTTCTTGGCTGCTACTCTCTAGTCTCCCTATCCTCTCCCTTTCCTGGTTAACAAATATTGGAATCTCCCTTTTGGAACTCAGGGAAGGTCATGGGGGCTGAACGAAGCCTATTTTCTACAAAAAAGAAACAGGAGACACGGACACACTTTTGTGCCCAGGAGCCCCACAGTGTCCTGCTCAACTTCACTCTTTGTTTTCACGCTTTCCCTGGTTGGTGCCTCTCGTGTGTACACCGTTGCATGTGTGTGCACGTGCGCACGCGCACGCACACACACACACACACACACACACACACACACAGGACTGCTTTGCTTTTCTCACTCACAGCCATTCCCAAGCCTGTGCTGAAAGTTTTCATTTCTCTCTTTTACACAAGCTGTCCTTCGGTGTCACTAATACCTCCTGTCTGTTTTAACAGATTTCTTGTTGTGCATATTGTTTCTTGTTGTGCATCTTCCCCCAACAGATTTTTCCTTGAAGCTAGAGCCGCTATCTACCCATATTTGTAGTAAAAGTCATTTGTTCCCATTAACTTGGCAGGATGGTGTAGTGAAGGGGTGATTTAAAGACTCAGACAAAACTAGCTTCAAACCCGAGCTCTGCCATAGAAATGTAATCTTGGGAAACCGCTCAATCATTCTTTTGCCTATCAGCAAAGTGAGAATTTGCCTTGATTCATAGAACTAACATTCCAGGTTCCTATGCAATGTTACTCTTTACAGGATCTGACCTTGCTTCTCTCACCAGTCACATCCACAACTGGGTATTGTTTTTGCTTTGGTTCCATCCCTTCATTCTTTCTGGAGTTATCTCTCCATTGATCTCCAGCAGCGTATTGGGCACCTAAACACCTGGGGAGTTCATCTTTCAGTGTCCTATCATTTTGCCTTTTCATACTGTTCATGGGATTCTCAAAGCAAGAATACTGAAGTCGTTTGCCATTCCCTTCTCCAGTGGACCACATTCTGTCAGAATGGAAGTGGTCAAACAGGAGATGGCAAGAGTGAATGTTGACATTCTAGGAATCAGCAAACTAAAATGGACTGGAATGGGTGAATTTGACTCAGATGACCTTTATATCGACTACTGTGGGCAGGAAGCCCTTAGAAGAAATGGAGTAGCCATCATGATCAACAAAAGAGTCCGAAATGCAGTACTTGGATGCATTCTCAAGAATGACAGAATGATCTCTGTTTCCAAGGCAAACTATTCAACATCACGATAATCCAAGCCTATGCCCCAACCAGTAATGCTGAAGAAGCTGAAGTTGAACGGTTCTATGAAGACTTCCAAGACCTTTTAGAACCAACACCCAAAAAAGGATGTCTTTTTCATTATAGGGGACTGGAATAAAAAAGTAGGAAGTCAAGAAACATCTGGAGTAACAGGCAAATTTGGCCTTGGGGTGCAGAATGAAACAACACAAAAGCTAGTAGAGTTTTACCAAGAGAATGCACTAGTCATAGTGCATAATGCACCCTCTTCAAACAACACAAGAGAAGACTCTACACATGGACATTAGCAGATAGTCAACACTGAAATCAGATTGATTATATTCTTTGCATCCAAAGATGGAAAAGCTCTATACAGTCAGCAGAAACAAGACTGGAAGCTGGCTGTGGCTCAGATCATGAACTCCTTATTGCCAAATTCAGATTTAAATTGAAGAAAGTAGGGAAAACCACTAGACCATTCTGGTATGACCTAAATAAAATCCCTTGTGACTATACAATGGAAATGAGAAATAGATTTAAGGGACTAGATCTGATAGACAGAGTGCCTGATGAACTATGGATGGGCATTCGTGACATTGTACAGGAGACAGGGATCAAGACCATCCCCACAGAAAACAAATGCAAAAAAGCAAAATGGTTGTCTGAGGAGGCCTTACAAATAGCTGTGAAAAGAAGGGAAACCAAAGCCAAAAGCAAAGGAGAAAAGGAAATATATTCCCATTTGAATGCAGAGTTCCAAAGAATAGCAAGGAGAGATAAGAAAGCCTTCCTCAGTGATCAGTGCAAAGAAATAGAGGAAAACAATAGATTGGGAAAGACTAGAGATCTCTTCAGGAAAATTAGAGATACCAAGAGAACATTTTGTGCAAAGATGGGCTCCATAAAGGATAGAAATGGTATGGACCTAACAGAAGCAGAATATTAAGAAGAGGTGGCAAGAATACATAGAAGAGCTACACAAAAAAGATCTTCATGATCTAGATAATCACGATGGTGTGATCACTCACCTAGAGCCAGACATCCTGGTATATGAAGTCAAGTGGGCCTTAGAAAGCATCACTACAAACAACGCTAGTGGAGGTGATGGAATTCCAGTTGAGTTATTTCAAATCCTAAAAGATGATGCTGTGAAAGTGCTGCAGTCAATATGTCAGCAAATTTGGAAAACTCAGCAGTGACCACAGGACTGGAAAAGGTCAGGTTTCATTCCAATCCCAAAGAAAGGCAATGCCAAAGAATGCTCAAACTACCACACAGTTGCACTCATCTCACACACTAGTGAAGTAATGCTCAAAGTTTTCCAAGCCAGGCTTCAGCAATATGTGAACCATGAGTTTCCAGATGCTCAAGCTGGTTTTAGAAAAGGCAGAGGAACCAGGGGTCAAATTGCCAACATGCACTGGATCATCAAAAAGCAAGAGAGTTCCAGAAAAACACCTGTTTCTGCTTTATTGACTATGCCAAAAACTTTGACTGTGTGGATCACAGTTAACTGTGGAAAATTCTGAAAGAGATGGGAATACCAGACCACCTGACCTGCCTCTTGAGAAACCTGTATGCAGGTCAGGAAGCAACAGTTAGAACTGGACATGGAACAACAGACTGGTTCCAAATAGGAAAAGGAGTACATCAAGGCTGTATATTGTCACCCTGCTTATTTAACTTATATGCAGAGTACATCATGAGAAACCCTGGGCTGGAGGAAGCACAAGCTAGAATCAAGTTTGCAGAGAGAAATTTCAATAATCTCAGATATGCGGATGACACCACTCTTATGGCAGAAAGTGAAGAGGAACTAAAAAGCCTCTTGATGAAGGTGAAAGAGGAGAGTGAAAAATTAATGCTCAACATTCAGAAAACCAAGATCATGGTATCTGGTCCCATCACTTCATGGGAAGTAGATGGAGAAACAGTGGAAAGTGTCAGACTTTATTTTTCTGGGCTCCAAAATCACTGCAGATTGTGACTGTAGCCATGAAATTAAAGGTGCTTACTCCTTGGAAGGAAAGTTATGACCAACCTAGATAGCATATTAAAAAGCAGAGACATTACTTTGCCAGCAAAGGTCCATCTAGTCAAGGCTATGGTTTTTCTAGTGGTCATGTATGGATGTGAGAATTGGACTGTGAAGAAAGCTGAGCACGGAAGAATTGATGCTTCTGAACTGTGGTGTTTGAGAAGACTCTTGAGAGTCCCTTGGACTGCAAGGATATCCAACCGGTCCATCCTGAAGGAGACCAGTCCTGGGTGTTCGTTGGAACGAGTGAGGCTGAAGCTGAACCTTCAATACTTTGGCCACCTCATGCAAAGAGTCGACTCATTAGAGAAGACCCTGATGCTGGGAGGGATTGGGGACAGGAGGAGAAGGGGACGACAGAGGATGAGATGGTTGGATGGCATCACCGACTCAATGGACATGAGTTTGAGTAAACTCCAGGAGTTGCTGATGGACAGGGAGGCCTGGCGTGCTGCTGTTCATGGGGGTCGCAAAGAGTCGGACATGACTGTGAGTGAACTGAACTGAACAGAAAGTGAGAATTCTTTTTTGTTCCTTCATGTTTGTTGAGCGACATCCTGCAGACATGACGTTCGCGTGTCATTTAGTGGTTTCGGCCCTTTTGTTTCCCTCTGTTTCTAGTAGGTACTCAGTAAGGAGTTGAGTTCTTCCTAAGGCATTCACGGAGAAGTAATAATAAATTGTAACACTCCCATTTGTCTCTAATCTCTATTTAGGGTTTGTGAGTTCTGTTAGAGCCAGAAGGTCCAGAACCAAGTGAATCCTGTGGACCGCCATGCGTGAAAGACATCCTTCCCCCGTTTCTTGACTCCAGCCTCCACAACTTTGCCTGAGTTCCAAAGGGCCCATTGGAACAGTTGCTAATCAGGGAAGGGAGGGGATGTAGAGACAGAGGAGAAGCAGCCAAGAAACAATAGTGCAGGCCTGGGGCAGGGTCCTGGTTCTTCCTCAAATTATACACATAACAATAGCTTTAAGCTCTTTATAGAATTAAAATCCCCAGCAAATGGATAATGGAATTTCTTGAAGCATTCTTCAGAGAAAATCAGAAAACCACCAGACTCCAAATTAAAGAAGTACAGGCTTTGCATACATTCTAAAATCTTATCAGCAACCCGACCCTTGAACCGTTGCTATAAAACTTCTCACCAGACCCCCAGGTTGGAGCACAGTTTTGAGGCCAGTGTCCTTTGCCTGGCAAAGCGATAAACCCATTCCTCTATACTTCACCCCAAACTCTGCCTCTGAGACTCAATTTGGCACTGGTACACAGCGGTCGTGCTTTCAGCATCAGGTCCATGGACCTCTAGGGTGTAAATATAAACCTGCTGAAATTATTTACAAAGCAATCTGTGTGCCCTGTGGCATTTATCATGCTTTCAAATGTGTACAGGTTAAAAAAATGACAAACGTTAATAAACCCTTATCATTTTTATTTATAAGCATAGTTTTCTTCCTTTGGGGTAAACATATTTCTTCATTAACCTGATTCACCTAGATTGAAATTTTAGTAATATACATGTCCACCCAGGGAGACATTGATAAACTGCAAAACCACAGTTATTTGTGTCTCACGAGAATCTGGACCATTTTGAATGCCCTAATAAGCCTACAGCAGAAACTTAATATAACGTTCTTAAAGCACAACTCTAAGACAAATATGAACATTATGCAAGATATTGGGTAATACCAAACAAAAATTTGTTCTTTTCTTTAATGACAGAGTTTATCCAAGCATTTGACATGCAAATATGCAAGGGAAAATCTCTAAAACGGAGAGTTTTCTCCCATTTGCTTAGATGAATATCTCATTTGCCAATATCACTGATATGCAGAGGCCACTTTGGGAAACCTGGTTAGAGGACCTTTTGGTTGATCATTGTCACGGTCCCTGTGATCTCATTTCTCTGACGCTACCACAAGCCTCTGGATTTGTCTCCTCACTTCTTGTGAATGTCCTGCAGGGACAGGCAAGGGAAAGGAATAGAATATTTATTGCCCATCAGAAGCCCTAATCTTACCCTTTGTTCTTTGGAGGTAAATAATACCAAACAGTCAAGAAGATAAGGTGCTTTATTTGCCTTACATGAAATAATCAGAGGTGGTGGTAGCTCATGTGTAAGTGTTAAAGCTAATGTTCTCCCAAAGAATGACCCTAGTTTATTTTCAGCTAGAATAGTTCAGGTTTGGTGTATAACTTTCACTTTTAAAAATTATTTTTAGTGTATTTGATTGACATCTACTTGATTTACAAGGTTGTGTTATTTTCTGGTGTACAGCACAGTGATTTGGTTGTATATATATTCTTTTTCAGATTTCTTTTCATTACAGATTATTACAAGATTTGGGTACAGTTCCCTGTGCTATACAGTAGGCCCCAGTTGACTATCTACTTTACATATAGTCTGTGCATATGTTAATTCCAAACTCCTAATTCACCTCCTGCCCCATCACCCTTGGTAACTATAAGTTCGTTTTCTGTCTGCATGTCTGTTTGGTATTGTAAATACACTCATTTGTATCATTCTTTGGATTTCACATATAAATATTATTACATGATATGCATATTTCTCTGTCTGACTTACTTCACTTAGTATGATAATCTCTGGGAGTATCCATGATACCACAAATGGCAGTATTTCATTATGTTTATGGCTGAGTAGTACTCCATTGTGTGTATGTACCATATCTTCCTTACCCATTCCTCTATTGATGGCCATTATGTTGCTTCCTTGTCTTATTATTGCAAATAATGCTGCAATGAACATTGGAGTGCATGTATTTTTTCAAATTAGAGTTTTCTCCAGATGTACACTGAGGAGTGGGATTGCTGGATCCTATGGCGACACTCATTATACGTTTTTTAAGGAATCTCATTATTATTCTCCATAGTGACTGCATTAAACTTCCATTTTTCAATTTAGACCTGTATTTTTCAAACCAGAATAAAATAATCAGGCCTACTGTACTTTCTGTTAGAGGAAAACATAATAATACAAAACACCAGCTTAGTGTTAAGTTGCATTTGAGTTTGAAGGCAGTCTATGTCATAACCACTAGTCTGCGACCTTCCTGACCTTGTTTCCTCATTTGTAACTTCACAATGACATCTGCCCTTTATGATTAAAGAGAGGGTTCAAGGAGTTACCTTTTATGTTATAACTTTATGTTATAAAGTATAGTGTTTTCTATCTAGGAGCTGCTCACTCAGTAATAGATATTCTTGCCTAAAGTCTATGGATTTAACATCCAGGCTACACTGCCTCATTTTGAAGATAATGTTAACATAGTTATGATTATCAAGAATAAAGAAATAACTAGATTTTAAGGATCATAGAAAAGAAGGTGGATTGGGAGATCACAGTGAAAAATAAATGTGCTTGCTTATGGATTTTTCTGGGGCAGGCCTGACATCAAATTATCTAGCCTGCACGGTCACCTTGCATCTGCCCCGCCCATGAGTGCTACTCTTTTCCCTGATGTGGAGCTTGTACACACTGGCAAGAGCCTTGAGTTTTGGGCACTGGTTTCTCCTGGATTTCAGAGCATACCTCTGCACTGTGATGAAGGATAGTTGTGGGTGAATTTCAATTTGTCTGAAATATCAATCTCCCAAACTGTCTGCAGCCCTGGTTCCACTTGGCATACTCTGTTCAGGTCACTGGCAAGTGCCGAAATAAAATTTATAGTAGGAACCAGCTCAGAGACACAAGCTCTCTTTGATGTTCATTATTTCTGAATGAAAGAGACACCGAGAGAGTATCAAAAGTGCTTCATCCGAGGCATGAGGAAAGTTGTCCTGGACTGTAGCATGTTCAGTGTTCATGATTAAAACCTAAAGAAGAGTGTGGACAATTATCCAATTCACGTAACAGTACAGATGAGCTGGGGTGGGATGAGACAGAAGTCAGGATGTGACAAAATGTTTCCCAGTGATGTTACAGTCTGTCTGAGTGTTGACAGTGATAAATTATGTTAACAATTACAAAACCTAGTTTTCTTCTATCTCTTCCCTCTTCTCAATACACACACACACACACACACACACACACACACACACACTTCTCTTAGATAAAAAGAAAATGCCCCATTAGACACAAAGAGGTAATTTGAAGTTTGATTGTTTCTGGATACCGATCCAAACCAAAGATACTACCTAATACAAGCCTTGGGCAGCTTGTAAAAGACTTACTTGTTCATCCAGGTCACTTGGTTCTGCCTGTTACCTGTAAGGTTGTATGTTATTAATATGGGCAACTCTAAGATGGTACCCATTATCCAGAATACACTGAAAATCAATGTTGCCTCTAGGGCTGTGCTAAGGATGATGGGAATTTAAAATGGCATGTGATATGAACCCTGGTCTTAATAAACTTTCCATCTCTTAAAAAAGCTAAGCCTAATTTTAGCAATACAGTTTATGCTTTGTGACAGAGGGAAAGGGGGTATTTTAAAAAGTATTGATTTGAGAAAGGCATAGATTTGAGTCTGAATTCCAACCCACACCAGCTACATAATTGCACCCAACTCTGGTTTTTCATCTGCAAAATAGTGATTAAAATATTCATTTTACAGAGCAGTTGCAAAGGTCAAGTGTAACATCCAATTTAGCTGCCTGACACATAGTAGCCACTCAGAAATACTAAGGGCTCCAGGGTGGCACTAGTGGTAAGGGATCTACCTGACATTGCAGGAGACCCAAGAGTTGTGGGTTCTATCCCTGAGTCAGAAAGATCCTCTGGAGAAGGGAACGGCAACCCACTCCAGTATTCTTGCTTGGAAAATTCCATGGGCAGAGAAGCCTGGAGGGCTACAGTCCATGGGGCCACAAAGAGTGGGATACGCCTGTGTGAGTGAGCACAGAAATGGTGGGTGAGCTTTTCCTTTTCTTATGGCATTCATTTTAAAACATGAGATAGAACATGTTTCTCATTTTATAACATGAAATAGAACACGTTTCACAAACTTATCTGTGATAAAAGATCAGGACTTCCCACACCCCTCTCTCTGGCTCCATCCATCAGACTCATGACTTGTGTATATCATAGAGAAATGAAATATTAGCAAAGTCGAATGAATACCAAAGATATACAAAAAGACAAGTCACGTTTTTATCTAGATTCCACTTTGGTACACTGATGCAGCCAGAGATCCATAGGCTTCTGAATACTAAAGAACCTACCTAATCTTCATCTGGTGCCAAAAGGTCCCTGACCCTGAATTGGTCTTCAGTGTGGACTCATGAGCCCACCTTGAGTAGCACAAAGCGAGAGACAGTGATATGGTCCTTACATTTAATTAGATCAAGAGTAGAAATCAAGTATCCACTGAAACTTATTTCAGGTTAGAAGAACATACCAGAAGATGCTGCTTTGGGAAATCCCTGATCTTCTTACTTGTTGCAAGTAATAATAAATCCTTCATTCTCCCAAGGGTGGGGGAGAGCATTCAGGTTGGTGATGGGTTATTTAACAGTTCATTTTCCTATAGTCTGCTTTTGTGTATTTTTTTAATTTTCTATAATAAAATATTAAAGAGGAAAAAGAGTAGAAATTGCTGAGTTAGTCAATTTGAAGACTTCATTTCATGTTGTTATGTACAGAAAGACCAATTTTTATTTGCAAATGAGTAAAACAAAAAAAAAAAAAAAGAAAAGAAAACCTGGGCCAAGGAAGTAATCATGCATATACAGACATCAA
Source organism: Hydropotes inermis (assembly GCA_020226075.1). Classification (NCBI taxonomy): domain Eukaryota; kingdom Metazoa; phylum Chordata; class Mammalia; order Artiodactyla; family Cervidae; genus Hydropotes; species Hydropotes inermis. Next base: position 3,092,832 of record CM035281.1, on the reverse strand, counting down.
AGATACAAGCAAGGATATACTCAGAGGACAGTTAACAAGGCAGAAAACAAGAGATAAAGGAATTGCAGGCAGCCTGGACATGTCTCTCAGTCTTGTTTGATGAAGGATCCCAGTATTTAGAGCAGAGAGGGAATGGAAATGAGTACATTCATTATATAATGTACAACTCTTACTCTTTTACCAATTTCCATTCCAAAGAATTCACTCAATAATTATTAGTAATTGCTTTGCTTTCTTAAGAGGATAAAGATGGTTGGGCTGTGGTGTAAACTTCTACCCACTATGTTTCATTGCACCTTCCATTTTTATTCAAATAATCTATAGTAAGTCTCCTGCATACAAAGAAGTTCCATTTTGAGAATGCATCCTTAAGTCCAATTTGTTCATCAGTTCAGTTCAGTTCAGTCACTCAGTCGTTTCCGACTCTTTGCAACCCCATGGACCGCAGCACGCCAGGCCTCCCTGTCCATCACCAACTCCAGGAGTTTACTCAAACTCATGTCCGTTGAGTCAGTGATGCCATCCAACCATCTCATCCTGTCATCCCCTTTTCCTCCTACCTTCAATCTTTCCCAGCATCAGGGTCTTTTCAAATGAGTGAGCTCTTTACATCAGGTGGACAAAGTATTGCAGTTTCAGTTTCAACATCAGTCCTTCCAATGAACACCCAGGACTGATCTCCTTCAGGATGGACTGGTTGGATCTCCTTGCAGTCCAAGGGACTCTCAAGAGTCTTCTCCAACACTGCAGTTCAAAAGTACCATTCTTTGGTGCTCAACTTTCTTCATAGTCCAACTCTTACATCCATACATGACTACTGAAAAAACCATAGCCTTGACTATACAGACCTTTGTTGACAAAGTAATGTCTCTGCTTTTTAATATGCTGTCTAAGTTGGTTATAACTTTCCTTCCAAGGAGTAAGTGTCTTTTAATTTCCTGGCTGCAGTCACCATCTGCAGTGATTTTGGAGCCCAGAAAAATAAAGTCAGCCACTGTTCCCACTGTTTCCCCATCTATTTACCATGAAGTGATGGGACCGGATGCCATGATTTTGGTTTTCTGAATGTTGAGCTTTAAGCCAACTTTTTCACTCTCTTCTTTCATGTTCATCAAGAGGCTCTTTAGTTCTTCTTCACTTTCTGCCATAAGGGTGGTGTCATCTGCATATTTGAGGTTATTGATATTTCTCCTGGCAATCTTGATTCCATGCCATATAGGGCCACCCAAGACAGATGGGTCATAGTGGAGAATTCTGACAACATGGGGTCCACTGGAGAAGGAAATGACAAACTGCTTCAGTATTCTTGCCTTGAGAACCCCATGAATATTATGAACAGTATGAAGTTGTTCATAAGTTCAACCAAGTGAGCCTAGGTACCCAACAAGCACAAATGAATTTATAGCACTGCATTATAATAGATTTGTAATACTTTTTACACAAATAATACATAAAAAAATAAAAAAAATTTTAATCTTACAGTAGTATATCGTGGAAAGAACAGTAATACAGTGCTACTGCCTGCATGCAGGGGGCTGGCGGGAAGTGAACAGGCAACAAGAGCCACTGTCTGGAGGAGGGAGCGGTGGCGGGAGATGGTAGAGCTGAAAGATTGTCAGCAATAGGAGACAGAAGTGCAAACCGTAGTTCACTCACTCCTGAAGTTGATGGCGCAGGTTCTGGTTCCTTCTTGAAACCAGAGGCACATTTGCAACTGGAAGGTTCGTATGTAGAGGCCTCACTGTACATAAAATGCATATCTGTGTACAGTCACTCTCCTTCATGCCATTGTAAGGCCCTGGTTGGCCCGATTCTGGTTGACCCCTCTCAACTCAACTCTCCTTCCTGGCTGTGCAAGCAGCCTTGCATTTAATGTTCTAATTGTCCTGGATCCTTGACGGTTCCCTGCTCACAGTCTGCTTTCTCATCCCTTGGTACCTTCTTTTTGTTCACCATTTTCCTCTCCCTAACCCAGCATCAGCCTCGCGCTCGGCCCCTTATCCGTAGAATGACTTCAGATGTCCTCCAGAAAATCTTACCTGACTCTCCCTCCCTGAGTCTGGGCTAGGTTTCCCTGCTCTGTGGGTCCATACTCTCCTCTTCATTTCTTGACTACTGAACCAATGCCACTATTCTAAAACCATCTGTTCTCATTTTTTATTCATCAGCAAATGCCCAATAAATGTTTGAGAACTGACCACTACTGAGGTAGCGCTCATGGCCCTGTTGAGAGACACTCAAGAATGGTTTTGCATACTAATAAGCAAAAAACCAAAATCCATTGTACAAATGTAGTTGTGAGGCAAAGCAAAACTGAAAGTCATCAGATTCACCCATCAGTTGAACAAGAAACATGTAATTAAGGCAGTCTCTGGATATAGCCCCGATGGCTCAGATGGTAAAGAATCTGTATGCAGCACGGGAGACCGGAGTTTTATCCCTGGGTTGGGAAGATCCGGCTACCCACTCTAGTATTCTTGCCTGAAGAAGTCCAACACATAAAGTTGGGAGAGAGGAACCAGAAGCCCTTCATGCCACACCTTGCTGTGCAAGTCATGTGTGTTCAGTTGTGTCCAACTCTTTTGCAACCAGCAGACTCTTCTGTCCATGGAATTTTCCAGGCAAGAACACCGGAGTGAGTTGCCATTTCCTATGCCAGGGGAGCTTCCCGACCCAGGGATTGAACCCTCTTCACTTGTGTCTCCTGAGTTGACAGGCAGGTTCTTCACCACTGTGTCACCTGAGAGTCCCTGATGACGTGCCTTGACTCATCTTAAAAGCTTTCCTAGAAATTACAATAAACACCTGATAGAAGGAAATATTTCTTAACCTTTTCCTTATCATGAAAGTGTTGGAAAGTCTGAGTGTTTCCAAATTGTGGAGCCCAGGCTTGGGGAACAAAGATGACACAAAATGAAGGAAAGAGAAGAAGTCAAAATGGCTTACTGGAGGAAAAATGACTTGGCCTTGACACGAGGGCAGTGTAGCTTACACTGGCACGGACCTACTGTGGTTACAGATACGGGTACTTCTGCAGGTTTAGTGAGAATGACAGTGTTAGTTGCTCAGTTGTGTCTGACTCTTTGTGAACCCATGAACTGTAGCCCGCCAGGCTCCTCTGTCCATGGAATTCTCAAGACAAGAATACTGGAGTGGGTTGCCATCCCCTTCTCCAGTGGATCTTCCCAACCCAGGGATCAAACCTGGGTCTCCTGCATTGCAGGCACAGTCTTTACCATCTGAGCCGCCAGGAAGGCCCCGCAGCCGGCTTAGAGGCCCACCAAAGAAAGAAAGCAGGGGGCCTAAGGAATCCCTCCATTTGAGCATAAAATGAAACTCATGCTCTTTGCTGTCTCCCAGGGAGCTATGTGACCTTGGCTTTCTGTCCGGGTGTTTGAGTTGATTTCCTCTTTTAACGATATGCCTGAAAAAGAACAAATACTGTCATTTGTGCTATGTGAAAATGTTTTTCGGTTTTTAAAGGAATGTGATAGGGAATCCGTTAAGCAGTGTTAAAAATATTCCTATAACTGATGCACTAGGGTCCTTGAGCTCCCAGGACCCTGTTCTCCTGCCCCTGAGAAAGGTGAGCCTAGATTGTGCTTCAAAAATAGGAGGGGCCACAGTGACTTGTCCACTCAGAGCAGGTGGCTGTGTTACACTTCAACCTCCAATAAGCTGGCTGAAAATCCTAAAAGTAAGATTTGAAAAGAGAAGGAAGAACGTAAGAAAAATGGCATTTCTTGGGGCCTTCCTGTTGCTCAGATCTCAGATTTGCTGCAGTAGATGTCGGCACCAGGTAACTTGGTGGTCTGTGACCACTTTTCATAGCTGCCAGGACTGTGGAAATGACGTATGCATGGTATAGAGCAACAGTCCTAGAATGTATCCCCTGATTTCCAAGTCACCCCTGCCATCAAGAAGAGAGGAGCTCTTCTTTTATGCAGATGGGCTCTCATTAGTGAGTGCATTTTCATGCATTTTCACTAATTATATACCTAAAGGAAGTGATGCACTGGAATCAAATGAATGTGGGGAGAGACTCAGAGATCCCTACTTGTGACCATTGTAACCATGGCCAAAGTGAGCATAACGTCAACCTTGCAGGATGTGTGAAGATTAGGCATAATGGAAATAAAGTCTCATTCCAACTAGAGAAGGAATCCAGCAAACTGTTCCCCTTCACTTGACATGCGGTAGTGCTGACCGTGTCCATCTCTAAATCTAAGGAACGATGGTGATTCTCTGCTTTGCAAACACTTGACAAAGTCCGGTTTCTTCAGCTGGAGTGGAGATCTTCCAGGGGACAGAGACTCATCCAACTCCTCTTTCAATACCTCCAACAGTATCCTTCTCCTCCTCCCCATCTCTGTCAAAGCTCCCATGCCCAGCCTTCAAAGGATGATTTTATGTGAAGCTTTTACTTTTTTATGTTTTCTGGTTTCTCACTCCTCCTGGAATGTTCTTTCTCCTTCCCTGCCACCAGCCCACACTTTGATCAGCTTTCATGGTTCACCTTAAGCCTCATGTCTCATGAATTCTCCCTGGAATATTCTAATACAGCTGTTCCTAACCAGTGTTGTGAGATCCTCCTGGTGAAAGAAGGTTGTTTCCAATGGGCATCAGGCTTTTACATAAGTCACTGAATGTTCCCTGACCAGAGAAACATAACAGCATTCTGGGTTTTCCTTCCCCAACCTGAGTTGGACCGCTTAAAATGCTGGTCATGGTTCCTACATGTACTTGGTCACTCACCAGCTCACATCCTCTAAGAGTTAGTCCTATCTTCATTTCCTTTTACTTATACCCCTATTTTTACTATCAGGTCTCATTGTTTTCAGCAAATGTCTCCTAAGTCATGGAGAACACAGAAAGGTAGAAGCCATGTCTGGCAAGACCCGCCCAGAGTCTTCCTCTCCCCATCCAACAGCATCTATGTTTCTGTCCTTGATTTTTTCTCCTTCATCACATGATGTTCACTGATGTGGCTCTGAATTCTCCCACAGTGACTGTCAAAATATTGCCTCTATGCCTGTCTGCCCATGCCTTCATCCTCTCTCCCTCTGTGCTGGCTCTCTCCTTTGAGTTGAAATCTGCTTTTTTTCCCTCTTTTTCAGTGCCATCCCTCTTCATATCATTTTACCATGTTTTCAAAGACTACTTTTTAGAAAGAATTATTGATGTGCAGTGCCTCTAATCCGTCACCCACTATTCACCCTTCCACTCGCTCTATATGAGTTTCCTAAAATGTCTTTCACTCAAATCTCTAAGTAGGCAGCATACTATAGAGGATGGGGCACAAGTGCTCAGACTGGGCAGAAGTGGAGCCATGTGATTTTCAGTGATTTGATGCCTCTTTAGGGTCACAGCATCTTCTGTAAAACTGGAGTAACTGTCCTTGTCATGTAGTGGTTGTGTTGAGAATGCAAAATAACACCAGTCATCAAGTGGAACGTAAAGGCCATTAGACTCTTTGCCTCTTTCTGTATTGGACATAGGATTTTTCCACTAGAGACAAGTTTCTCTTTCTTGGGATTCATTGCACTTTTGCTTTCAGTCATACCTCTCTCTCTTAGATTTCCTCCTATTTATGGTTATTCTCTCTCTTCTTCTTCTTTTTTTGTTTTTTTAACAAGTGTCTATCTTCTATGTTCTCTAAATTTCTACACTTATCCATTTTTTTCTTTAATTTTTGTATTCTTTACTCATCCAGACTCTAGCAGACACTAACAACTCAATAATTACTAAATTTCCATGCCTGATGCTAATTTCCTGAGTGCCATTACATGAACTGACGTCAAAATTTGCAATGACTATAAGCAAACAATACCCATGCTGAGCTCATTTCTTTCCCAGATCAAACCCACACATTTCTTCAACCCATGAAAGCACCAGCCCTCAGGAGTCATCTTTGACACTCTCCTTTGCGTTCTCTGCTACAACTAATAAATCAGGAAGTCCAGCCTCCATTCATGCATGTCTTGCTTACCTTCAAGTCAGACTCCTTGAATCATCATCTTCTGTCTGGGTAATGCTATGTGCACTAAAGTTTGGTAACATCTAGCTCCAGAATAAAGACTAAATTCCATAGAATGCTATATAAGCTTTTTTCATAACTTAGCTTCTGTCTCTCCCACCTCACTGTGAACCAGCCTACTCTATGACTTAACAAGCCTTTCACTTGACCTGATCCTTCATATCACTATGTCTCTGCACAGAGCCAAGGTCTTTCCACTCCTGGTTCACCTACCATATTTGTTCCTCCTTCTAAGACTAGCTTACATAAATCATCTCACTCAGTAAAAATTGCCAGAGACTCTTTACTCACCACCCATTCAATCTGAGGTAAAGGCCCATCTTTTCTATTTTCAAAAACTCAAGGGCATTCAGTTCAGTTCAGTTCAGTTGCTCAGTCGAATCCAACTCTTTGAGACCCCATGAATCACAGCACACCAGGCCTCCCTGTCCATCACCAGCTCCCAGAGTTTACTCAAACTCATGTCCATCGAGTCAGGAATGCCATCCAACCATCTCATCCTCTGTTGCCTCTTTCTCCTCCTATCCTCAATCCTTCCCAGCATCAGGGTCTTTTCCAATGAGTCAACTCTTTGCATGAGATGGCCTAAGTATTGGAGTTTCAGCTTCAGCATCAGTCCTTCCAATGAACACCCAGGACTGATCGCCTTTAGGATGGACTGGTTGGATCTCCTTGCAGTCCAAGGGACTCTCAAGAGTCTTCTCCAACACCACAGTTCAAAAGCATCAATTCTTTCGCTCTCAGGTTTCTTCACAGTCCAGCTCTCACATCCATACATGACCACTGGAAAAACCATAGCCTTGACTAGATGGACCTTTGTTGGCAAAGTAATGTCTCTGCTTTTTAATATGCCATCTAGGTTGGTCATAACTTTCCTTCCAAAGAGTAAGCATCTTTTAATTTCATGGCTGTAATCACCATCTGCAGTGATTTTGGAGCTCAAAAAAATAAAGTCTGACACTTTCCACTATTTCCCCATCTATTTGCCATGAAATGTTGGGACCAGATGCCATGATCTTAGTTTTCTGAATGTTAAGCTTTAATCCAGCTTCTTCACTCTCCTCTTTCACCTTCGTCAAGAGGCTTTTTAGTTCCCCTTTACTTTCTGCCATAAGGGTGGTGTCATCTGCATATCTGATGTTATTGATATTTCTCCCAGCAATCTTGATTCCAGCTTGTGCTTCTTCCAGACCAGCATTTCTCATGATGTACTCTGCATATAAGTTAAATAAGTAGGGTGACAATATACAGCCTTGACGTACTCCTTTTCCTATTTGGAACCAGTCAGTTGTTCCATGTCCAGTTCTAACTGTTGCTTCCTGACCTGCATATAGGTTTCTCAAGAGGCAGGTCAGGTGGTCTGGTATTCCCATATCTTTCAGAATTTTCCACAGTTTGTTGTGATCCACACAGTCAAAGGCTTTGGCATAGTCAATAAAGCAGAAATAGATGTTTTTCTGGAACTCTCTTGCTTTTTCGATGATCTAGCTGATGTTGGATCAAGGGTATTGGTAGGTCACAATCCTTTTCCTCCCTATGTTTTCTCAAAGTCGAATGCATTGTACACTGCCATTCAGCCTTCATTTATTTACCTGTCTTCCTCACCAAACAAGGATCTTCCTGGCACTTAAAAACAGTCCATGACATGCATTCAATGCTAAGAATTATTTAATTGAAGTCATATTTCTTTCTCTCTCTTTCTCTTTTGAAGATGTATCTCTCTTTAAATCACTATGGCTGCTGGCTGATTCCTACCAATGGGTTTAATCTTGCCTATCAATGACTTTCTGAAATTCAAGTGGTAACCTTGATGGAAGGTTTTATCCTTCTGTCCTGTTCGTCTACTTCTAAGCAAGTGCTCCTGCAAGCTGCTTCCTGCTGATTCAATCTGCCAGGAATATTTAACTGGCCTTGTGCCTATTGCCTTGATATTCTGTAAAGTGAGTTCCTATCCCACCTATTCTGGTGACAGAATGATTTCTTATCTTGCAGATATTTTTAAGATATGAAAGTAAAATTGTTAGCAATCTTGTTGCTAGCCGTGTTCGCTACTAATGTATTTATCATTCCTTATGTTATAAGTTGTGGCAATAAAATGCATTTTCAGTAGCACTAGTGTGCTTTTAATTTATTATATTTATTCTTGACTTTTTCCTTAAGCAGTCAGCATTGCCCTTAGCGGTATTGTTAAAATTCTCAAAAACAAATGGGCTTACTAGGGTGGGTTGTTTGCATTTTAAAGCTGTAGCTGTGAAATGGATTCACTGTTTATTGAAATGACATATATACATCACATTCCTGTAAGCACTGAGTAAAATAATTTTAAAGCTTCTAATCATATGAATGTTCTTAAAAAACTGTGCTTTTGCTTTCTCGACCCAAAGGGAAGCGGTGTGTTGCCCTGCAAGGACCACAGTCTTTGAAGTCAGACTGAGCATGTTTCGGTCCTGGCTCTGTCAGTTCTTAGCTCTGTGGTCACAAGCAGAGCATTGGCTCTGACCCTCAGATTTCTCATCCATAAAATAGAGATAATGTTATGAATTTTGCTGGGCTGTGGTGGCAGAGTTAAAATTAACCAGGAGTGCCTATTGTGATACCCAACACATTTTAGGCCCTCAATGCATAGTTTTCCTGCCTTTTAATCTGTTTTCTGCCATGGTGGGCAGCAGACTTGTTTTTGTCCGTGCCATTAAGAAGCAGCTGAGAAACCACAATTCCTGATGGCTCTGGCAATTTTTTGTCAACCCTGATTATCTTCTCTGTGACATCACTGTAAAATTATTCAGAATGTGTGTGAGTCTGGTCTTCTTAACAAGATGGCAAGTTCCTCAAGGAAGGGCTCCTAGAAATGCCAACACAGAGTATCTGCTCAGGAAATAAAACCTATTGTATGGACACAATACGAAAGTGTAAGGATAACATTATGTAAGAGAAGCAATATGATGCCTAGAAAAATAATGCTTTTTCTCACAAGCATGGCTTCCTTAAAATGAAGTTAATGAAAATGCTTCCAATCTCTTCTGATTCTAACAGTGAATGACTTATGACTTGTTCTAGAGTTGACTGATATTCATAAATCTCAAAACATACAAGTATCTCAAGGAGAATATTACTTTGTTTTGTATAGTGTGGTCTCTTAATCTTTCCCAGACTTGAGTACAATCTGGAATTAAAGGCTGCTGGTGAACCTATATTCACTCACTGTATGAGAAATCTGTCCACTATGAAGACATCTGTCAAGATTAATCAGGCTAAGCGATTCTCAATAAGAAAAGCATGAATGAGTTTGTTTTTTCAAAGGCCTCTCTTGATGACATTAATTTGGGAGACAGCTGGAAGTGGCAACTTACCAGAGGAAAACAGATGGGGGGGCCTATGAAATGATTCAGAGGCTCATGGGAAACTCCTCCGGTAATCCACAGGGAAGCCTGCACATACATTGGAGAAGCAGAGCTACAGAAAAGTCCTGCCAAAAATTGTAACCAGAGGTAGTCAAAAGCATGAACTATAAGCAGCCTGTGTGTGAGACACCTGTGTGCAGGCGTGCTTTATGGGCTTAAACAGGTGTGGAAGGGCCTGTCACTGAAAGGAGCCTGAAATTTGGCAAAGGGAAGACTTCAGTTTGAATTCTGGCTCTACCACTTTCTGGCGAGATGAGCAAATGAAATAATTTCAGTGTCTACATCTGTAAAATAGAAATGATAAGCCCTACTCTGTAGAGTTATTATAAGGATTCAGTGAGACCACATTCTTTTACAGGTAGCCACTGAAAAGAAAAAAGTCATTACCCTATGCCTTCCTGTCACTACAGGTCAGGAAGAGTCGACTGTTTGAGACCCCGTGGACTGTAGCCCACCAGCTACTCTGTCCAGGGGATTTTCCAGGCAAGAGTACTAGAGCAGGCTGCCATGCCTTCTTCAGGGGAATCCTCTTGACCCAGGGATCAAACCCAAGCCTCTTGTGTCTCCCTGGCACCACATGGGCAACCCATGCATGCCTAACTAATATGACTCGATAAACGTGTAAAAGTGAGCGTCTGCCAGTCGTGTCCGACTCTTTGCAACCCCATGGACTATAGAGTCCACGGAATTCTCCAGGCCAGAACACTGGAGTGCGTAGCCTTTCCCTTCTCCGGAGGATCTTCCCAACCCAGGGAGAGAACCCAGGTATCCCACATTACAGCCAGATTCTTAACCAGCTGAGCCACAAGGGAAGTCCAAATATTTAAATGTCCTTTACAAAATCATATTCCCCAACATCTTACAAAGGGCCAGAAATTATCACCATGGTCATTTTGCTTCAGTGTCTTAAATAAACAAGTTATTTGTTAAAATACAGCATTCCCAGGGGAGACATGACACGCTATATCAACCTAGACATTACACTCAGGTAAACATTTGGGAACATCTACCAGTTTTCTTGCCTGTGAAACCCTATGGACAGAGAGCCTGGCAGGCTATAGTCCAAGGGGTCACAAAAGGGTCAGACATGAGTTAGGTACTAAGCAACAGCAACTATGTGTCAGGCGCTGTGTTTCACTTCTGGGAATGGGCATCTGGACACCTTTTGAACTCTTCAAATGCTTGACTTCAGAGAAAGGGAAAGTCTGATGATGGGACAGGTAAGGACATATTAATAATTAGGAGGTTTTCTGCATGCTTTCCCCAAAATCGAAGCTCTGGAATCCATAGATATTAGTCACCCAGGACAGTGGGCATAATGAGATTTAGCTTTAGCTCACTGGATGTCCTACTGCTGTGGATGTAGCTCTTCACACCTCCAGATTGTGAAGTGAAAGTCGCTCAGCTTTGTCTGACTCTTTATTGACCTGGTGGACTGTAGACCACCAGGCTGCTCCATCCATGGGATTTTCCAGACAAGAATACTGGAGTGGGTTGCCACTTCCTTCTCCAAGGGATCTCCCTAACCCAGAGATTAAACCCAGGTCCCCTGCATCGCAGGCAGACTGTACCATCTGAGCCACCAGGTATGCCTGCAATGCAGGAGACCTGGGATCGATCCCCGGGTTGGGAAGATCCCCTGGAGAAGGAAATGGCAACCCACTCCAGTACTCTTGCCTGGAAAATTCGATGAATGAAGGATCCTTGTTAGGCTAAAGTCCATGGGATTGTAAATAGTCGGATATGACTGAGCAACTTCACTGACTCCACCAGGTATGAGTTCATCAAAATATCAAAAGATTCCTCTTCATGGTCATGCTGCTGGTGCCTAGAATAGGGGCAGAGTGGTTTCTCAATAAACTACTGTTCATTTAGGTTAACAAGACTGTCTAAAAGAAGATTCCAACAGAGATGTGATCCAAATAAAGATATTTACTTCAGAAAATGAGGATCACAGCTAAGCATAGATTCTTAAAGGGGTTCACATCTAGAAACTTGTGAATGTGTTTTTCCAATCCTTTAATAGTCCTCTGATGTTATTGTTGCAGATGGTCCTCAATGCCAGTGGCTTAAGGTTCAATTTTCCTTGGAACTCAAGGCCATTTCAATCTGACTCTCCTCCTAAGCAAATGCTACCTGCCATAGAGCCACACATTTCTTGCAGACATCCTGGTGCCCTTATTTGCTTGCTCCCATGAGCCTGGAGTTCAAGTTTGTGCCCACCTTCTTCCTTTGGTCAGAATGGCCTCCTTCCACCACTTCTTGCCCAGCCAAGCCAGATCCTCCCCTTCAGTCTTAGCAAGTGTCTCAGTTCCTCCAGGGAACAGCCTCCTGTAGCCCAGCCACCAGTACAGCTCTGTCCTCTGTTCCCCTCTCGTCTTAGCCAGCTGCACACAGGTCACAGTTCCTGGACTGATTTGTGCCTGGTGCTGTGCTTTTCCAAACAGATCAGAAAGAAATATGCCTACCTATGGAACTATGGTTTTTTTGTTGCTTTCATTTTTTTTTAATTTTTATTGAAATATAGTTGACTTATAATATTGCATTAGTTTCAGGTGTATAGCAAAGTGAATCAGTTATACACATACATACACATACGTGCTGGCTAAGTCGCTTCAGTCATGTCCAACTCTTTGTGACTCTGTGGACTACATGGGATTCTCTACACAAGAATGATGGAGTGGGTTGCCATACCCTCCTCCAGGGGATCTTCCCAACCCAGCGATCGAAACTGCATCTCCTGCGGCTCCTGAATTGCAGGCAAATTCTTTACGGCTGAGCCATCAGGGGAAGCCCACATATACATACAGTCACTCTTTTTTAGATTCTTTTCGCATATAAGTTATTACAGGAAAAAAAAGTTATTACAGAATATTGAATAGACTTCCTTGTGCTATAAGGTAGGTCTTTATTATCTATTTTATATATAACAGTGTGCATGTCAATCCCAATCTGCCAATTCATTTTTTCCTTGCCATCATGCCCCAGTAACCATGAACTTATTTTCTATGTCTGTAACTCTCTTTGCATTTTATAGATAAGTTCACTTGTACTCTTTCCCAAGATTCCACATATAAGCGGTATCAAATGACATTTGTCTTTCTCTGTCTAATTTAATTCACTCAGTGTGACAGCCTTGGGTTCTATCCATGTTGCTGCAGAGGTCATTATTTCATTCTTTTTTATGACTAATAATCCACTGTGTATATGTATCATGTATCTTATCCATTCCTCTGTCAATAGATATTTAGGTTGCTTCTGTATCCATGTTGAGGATTAAATGAGACAATGGCTTCTCTATGCCCCTTCCTTTACTCTTCACGTAGAATCTTAAAATGATTTGGACTTTGGAGATCACTTATGCCAATGAACATAAGTTTGTTTAATTAGCAGATGCAAAGTTGTATCTATAGGATGGATAAAAAACAAAGTCTGACTGCATAGCACAGGAAAGCATATCAATATTCTTTGATAAACCACAATGGAAAGGAATATGAAAAGTTATATGTGTATATATATATATATATATATATGCATATATATGCATGTATAACTGCCTTATTTTGCTGTACAGAAGAAATTAATACAACATTGTAAATGAACTATACTTCAATAAAATGAATTTTTTAAAAAGAAGTTTTTCACCAAGGCTTTAGATGATATTTCACATTGTAGAACACATGGAAAAGGAAACTCTAAGCACAGCCTCCTAGGTAAAAGCTTAAGCACTCTTGGTTTTAAACATCTGAAAGGAGGCTTGGTCTATCCAGGTTCTGCTTTTCTACTGAAGAACGAGGAGAATCAATGTCTTGGTCCCTCTGTGACCCGTTGATGGCATACTCACCACTGATTCCCGTACCTCCATGATGGAAAACTCTACTCTGCCATCAATAACCCTGGCTTATACTTTCCATTGAACTCGAGTTTTCCTCTATGACCAATGAGTCTTTGTTTTACCTTTCTAAAACACTTGTGGAAAGTAAGTCTAAACTCTTCCTTTAGTAAAACATAGTCCCCACATTAAAAACAAATGAGCAGCTCTCAACTCCCCCAGTCGCATCTTATAAAATTCAGTTTTCAGACCTCTCACCTCCTTGGCTCATTCTTCTCTGGATGTTTATTTTGCATACTGCTTTCTCATCTTCTCAAACAGAGAACAAATTTCTTAAGGTTAGCAATTATTATACAATTGAGACGCATATTTGGCATTACAATAACCTTTTATAGTCACGATTAATGAACACAATACAGTATATTAACTTTCTCTCGCTGTAGTAACAATGATCACAACCATGGTGTGGTGGTGTAAAACAAAAACAATTTTATTCCCTTTCGGTTTTGTTGTTCAGAAGTCAGAAATGGGTCTCCTAGGGCTAACATCAAGGTGACTTCCTGACATTGCTCTATTGAAGAAAACTTTAGTATTTGCTTTATTCTTGCATTTTCCCCTCTGAGGATGGGAAAATGTTTTCTAAAGGAGAGAAGCTTAACTGCTATCTTGAATCCATCACTTAATATACCTTTTTGACTACACAAATCACTTAAAATTTGATTTTGTCTTTGACAAAAGGGTCAGTAATCCTTCTAGCTTATATTTGATCTCTATCTATTCATCATGTTGCTTTTTCTGAGAGAAACTATTCTGAGCCTAAAGCTCTGAGAAAGGAAAAATGAAGAAGACACAGGCTTTGCAAAGGTTTGCTCATCCCCTTATCTGCAAGACAGTTACTGGCCCCTTTATTCAAAGAAGACTCCAGAGTTGGTTATTCTACTTTGTTCTCCCAGGTGAGGATACCAGACGATGACAATAATAACAACAAAAAAAATGTAAGAAATTCCTTGGCTTTAAGTCTGTAATTAGGTCACAAATCTAAGACAAACACACCATTTGACTAATAAGAGCAGGAAACTAGGACAGTTGCATAACTCTCTCAAGGACATCCAACTGAATAATACCAGATTTGGGTTTATAACCTAATCCTTGAATTTCAGTCTCTGTAATACATCCAAATTTAACTTCATATATCCTCTTCAAGTTTGCTGTTTCTCTTTTTGAGCTTCTTTCTTAATGACTAGCACTATTGTCTTAGATAAAGGCAATGGATTTTATTGATTGTACCTCCTGAACATCTGTCACATCCACCCCTTTCTCTGTGTGATTCTAACTAGCCCAGGGTGGGGGGATTTCGTCTCTTCCTCTGGCTGTTCTCACAGCGTCCTGGGCAATTTACTGTCTCAGGGTTGCCATTGCTCTGTCACCTAAATCCAAACACCAGATTGCCCAATACTTCTTTTGATTGCAGATCTGGCTATGTTGCTTATTTGCTTAGCATCTGTAATTCTGTCCAATTTTTATAGGTTATATCTCAAGCCCCACATCCTGGCACAAGACTCTCCATCATTTGTCTCATACCTATCCTTTACACTTGAATTACAATCATCCTTCCCGTACATCCGTCCCTCCCTTCCCCATTCACTATAGTCCCTTCAATATGCTCTTTGTGCCTCTGCTCTGCCATTTTTTAAATTAATTCTTGTTAGAGTATAGTTGATTTACAGTGCTATGTTAGTATTTCTGCTGTGCAGTAAAGTGAGTCAGCTGTATGAATGCATATATACATATATCCCCTCTTTTTCTGGGTTTCCTTTCCATTCTGGTCACCCCAGAGCATTGAGTAGAGTTCCCTGGGCTATACAGTAGGTTTTCATTAGTTACCTGTTTTATGCATAGTGTCAACAGTATACATGTCAATCCCAACCTCCCAGCTCGTCTCACTCTCCCTCCCCCTCCCCCATCACCCTTTGGTAACCGTGTTTGTTCTCTGTGTCTGTGACTCTGTCTCTGTTTTGTAAATGAGTTCATCTGTGCCATTTTCCTAGATTCCGCACATAAGCAGCATATTACCCGGTATCTGTGTTTCTCTGTCTGGCTTAGTTCACTCTGTATAACAATTTCTAGGTCCATCTGTATCTCTGCAAATGCACTGCATTTCTTTTAGCTTGTAATTTCATTCCCCATCTTTGCCTAACTAACTGCTCCTCGTCTACTTCCTAAAATCAGGCTCAGAAGTTTTCTTTCCCAGAAAGTTGCCGCTGATTCCTTGCAATTTCCCAGAGCTGTATGCACAGTATATGGGAATGAGTTGCCTTCTATGCGATGCCCTATTAAGCCATCAACTCACTAAAAGCTGGGTCTCCTTTTTAATTATTTTTTCTCCACTGGAAATAATAACAATGACTAGTTATTACAAAACAGATATTCAAAACTGCTTTCCGAAACAGCTGAAAGACTTCTCATGGTACCTGCCATCACTGAAGACAGGGTGGTGAACACAGATCTCAGGCTAGAGGTGGGGTAAATTCTAGACTGCGGGGGAAAATCCTTTTATTCAATCAGGGCCAAGTCTTCTGTGGAAGTTGTTTTGTTTTAAGAAACAGAAGATCATTGTGGCATGTTTCCATGGGGGAGCCAGCATTCACATTTATATCTCTACATTGGCTATAGGGTCTTTGGAGGGATCTATCACATTTATTCATTGCAAATTTGTTTAACTGACCAGAAAATGCTCTGATCTTAGTGATAAGAGGTGCATATTGTTGTCAGGTTTTGTTTGTTTTGTTGCTTTTTTATTTCTTTTTCTGGGCTCTATTGATTTTTTCTTGATGGTTATAGCCAAAAGATCAAGAAAAACTTGGGGCCAGTAATATGTTGTATTTTTTTTTATTTCCCATAGGGCCTATAAAAGTGATACAGCCAAATTATGAGCTCAGAAGCACTAATTTATGAACTGGTAGAAATCACAACACATGGCAAATGATCATTGAACACTAATCTTGGAGCTAGAAGATCAAGTTCTATTTTTCAACTCTATCACATCCAGTTATGTCATCTTACACTAATTAGTGCACGACTCCAAGTGTAACTCTCCTCTTTCATAAAATGGGAATATTGATTTAGATAATTTCTAATTTTCTTTACAATTTTGGTACTCTACAATTCCAAATTCTGATTCCAATTTAAGTGATTTTGAAGGTATTTACCAAAGTCTATGCTTCGTAAAACCATCCACAACAAAGATCTGGTCCTTTTTCTTACAGAGAAATGATCTGGAAAGAAAAGCTTAAAGCATAAGAAACATTAAACGGGAATTACGAAAGCACTTAGACTATGTTTGACATGAAGTGTGCTAAGTGCTAAATCACTTCAGTCATGTCCCACTCTTTGTAACTCTATGGACTGTAGCCCATCAGGTTCCACTGTCCATGGGATACTCCAGGCAAGAATACTGGAGTGAGTTGCCATTTCCTCCTCTAAGGGATATTCCCCGCCCAGGGATCAAACCCACATCTGTTATTTCTCCTACACTGACAGTCAGGATCTTTACCACTAGCACCCCCTGGGAAGCCTTGATATGCAGTACACAACAAAACACACACATCTTACATTTAGCAAAACTACAATAAAAGCCTGGAATACAACGTGAAAAAGGCAAGTTTTGCCTACAGTCTAGAAAGGCAAATGGTCCTTTATTCAAATAACTTTCAATTTTAATGTAAACCCTTTAGATACATAATATTCATAATAAGTATGCCATAACAGGATGATAAAGGAGTAAGCATTCAATATTTTTCCCTGTTATAGTCTGTTAGATGGGATGGCTTCTCTTCAAGAGGATAAACTAAAACTTCCCCCACCCCTCAGTCAATTTACGCTCCTATACAACTGGCTTGCACTGTTTCTTGATCACTTATAGTTGTAAAGAATTATAGGAAATATAGGCTTTGGTTGCCATCTAAGTGTCTAAAGCAGAGACATTACCTTGCCAACAAAGGTCCATCTAGTAAAAGTTATGGTTTTTCCAGTAGTCATGTATGGATGTGAGAGTTGGACCACAAAGAAGGCTGAGCACTGAATTGATGCTTTTGAACTGTGGTGTTGGAGAAGACTTTTGAGACTCCCTTGGACTGCAAGATCAATCTAGTCAATCCTAAAAGAAATTATTCCTAAATATTCATTGGAAGGACTAGTGCTGAAACTGAACACCAATATTTTGGCCACCTGATGCGAAGAACTGACTCACTGGAAAGGACCTTGATGCTGGGAAAGAGGGAAGGCAGGAGGTGAAGGGGCCAACAGAAGATGAGATGTTTGGATGGCATCACTGACTCAATGGACATGAGTTTGAGCAGGCTCTGGGAGTTAGTGATGGACAGGGAGGCCTGACATGCTGCAGTCCCTCACGTTGCCAAGAGTCAGACACAACTGAGCGACTGAACTGAACTGAACAGAACTGAGACTTTGGTTACATAAGCCATGTGCCAAGATGAAATGTAGCAGAAATCTGTTAGAAAGAAGACTGGGGATCAGTCTTCTGACTGACACAGAATGGCTATGTGATTATTAACCTGAATGTCCCATGATTTCAAAGGCAAGTCAACCTTGTGGCTGTTGTGCAGGATCCATTGGCTGAGTATGGTAGTGACTTGAGGTTGGAGATGTGCAGAAGAGTGAGTCTGCCAGTCAGGAAGCTGCAAAAATATCTGGCTTAGAGGTGAGGACCTTTGTTAATATCAAAGTCATTAGGATAGACTGCAAGGTCAAGATACAGACTACTCCAATAAAGAATCAGACATAAATGTGCCCAGAGAAGTCCAGATTGAGAAGATATAGACAATCCTTCATTTCCAGGTCTAATAATAAATGTGGAACTAGAGTAATATTCAGATTCCCAAGATAGACATGATGTCATCAGAATGTTGGGATAAATCTGGGTAGAGAGTGCTCCATCCTGGGTGATTGGTTTCAGCCACCATAGTATTTCCCTAAATAACTCAATAGATTTGTTCAGGGATGGTTAGGCTTTTGCCCATTTGGGCCAATGAGATGCAAAGTGAAATCTGCTATATTTTCTGGGGAAAAGAAGTTGGGCTCTTTTTGTTGTTGGAAATGATAAGGTGCTGCCCTGCTATAGCAAACTATCTTATGAAAACCTACAAAACCAGACTTTAAAATGGGCTTGCCACTTACAGAAAGAAGAATTGTGGAAAGAAACTACACACCAGATGCTCTAATGGAGTGGCTAAGTCGGTTAACCGTGAGCTGTGCTCCCCCTGGACTTTTGGACAGCTAAGATAAAATTCTCCTAAAGTGTTTAAGTGCATTTGAATTGTGGTTTTTACTACTTATGGCTGAAAGAATCCAACTGATACTCTGAATGGGCCCCCATTCAGTATTAAAGACCAAGAATGAATAGCACTGTCAGATGAGGGGTCTGAAGTTATAGGGTTACAACTATTTGTATTTCATATTTGATAAGAATCCTCCAAGCAAAGATCCATAGGCCTTCCTTTCCCTCACTCAGCATGTCTAACCAATCATAAATCCCATCAATATCCTGCGACCTTTCTCTGTCTTATGTGTTTCTCTTCATTTCTGATGACTCCAACCTGGTCCAAGCTGCCATTTTGCATTCCAGGGTCACTGCTGCAGGCTTCTTTCTGGTCTCCTAACATATGTTTGCTCTTCATTCCTTTATTTTATTTTCTACCATACAAATCTGTTATTATCATTTCTTGGCTTAGAGAATATTTTCAATGGTGATTCGTTGTTCTTTGATAAAGTCAAAACTCCCTGAAATAGCTTATGAAGACATCATCAGTTGGGCTGCTGCTCCCCTATTTCACAATATAATTCACCGTTTCCCCACGCTTTCTTGCCCAGACTCTGGGCTTGAGCTATTCTGAATCCCTCAGATTTCCTACTAATGCTGCACGCGCTCAAGTGCCATTAGCCCTTCAGACATATTTCCACACTGCCAGGAATGCCATTACAGCTGAATCCTGTCTTCTTCAGGGTTTGGCCACAGTGTCGCTTCTTGCAAAAGTTCTTTTCTGACCCAAGTTTAGACTGGCCCCTTTTACTAGATACTCCCATGGTTCTTCTGTGCTCACTTTAACCCTTTCCAGTATAGTGGTTGTTTTGTCATTTCTCTTCATTCTTGCAAGTTTTAGCCTGCCGTTTTCAGCTGTGCTCCCCGAGCGCGCACTGGTTCTGAGTACTCCATACTCACGGAAGAGACGAATAATATGAGGCCAGTAATAACCAGGCAGGCAGACCTCAACAAGGCCACCAGGCGACACTGCTGATATAAAAGTGGTTAGAATTCTGGTAAAATAATAGCAGTTAATAACTCATTGTTCTGTCCTAAGACTGAACAAATGGCCAGCATTCAAAAGAATATGCCCATCACAATCGGAACCCCTGATTCGGAGCTTGAGCCATATCATTCCCCCAGGCCAATCCCACTCCAATTTGTTCAAATTCTCATGTATTGCCGAGGCTATTATTCACCCTAATTACGTGGGTACAAAGAACAGGATATCAACCCACAGTCAAAGGTGAGCTTGAGTGTCAGTACAAAAAGGAATGAGTCACAAAGAGCTGGGGTCGGAAGGCAGCTGGACTAATTTCAAGCTTGACTACTTTGGTGAAGCTTCTAAATCCCCTTGAGTTTCTGTTTGCACATCTTGAAAGTGGAGCTTGTATTCGTTCTCTCAAGAGTTGTACAAATGAGGACTTTGTATTCGTAACGGCAATTCTGATGCCCAGAAAAAAAATCAAACTTGTCATTATCCTAACACAAAGGATCCGGAATTAGAACACTGGAAGGGTGGCAGTAGCAATACACAGACAAAGGAATTCAGGGGCCCAGTGAGACCCACTTCCTCTCACGGTTTCTGTTCTCAGTTTAACACGGTTGAGCTGCAATCCACAAACTAGATGACTCATAATCGAAAGTAAAAAATCCAATTTAGTTCACAGTATTGATACTAATGTTAGTCTCCGTCTGCAGGTTTATCTGCGTAGAGTCCATCTGGTTTACAAAGCTAAAAAAAGGATGATGTGTTCACAGTCTGATTTTGGTTTCAAATTGAGAAATACTTTCTGAGGCTATTAACAGTAAGTGGATACGCTCTCGAGGTAGAATATCAAAGCAGCCATTACAACAATCAGAGGAATGCCTCCCTTTCGCTGCTTCAGTGCTCAGATTAGGAAAATCTCTGCTCAACTGCTATATGGGTATTGTTGTAGCAGACCTGTGGTGGGAGATGGAGGGTGAGGCAGGCGTAGAGAGATGGTTAGCAGGTGGGGTGCAGAATGAGATCACCACCTTGCTTCCCACCTCTTGAAGAGGGCACAAAACCTCCAGGATGCTTCTGTTTAATTCAAATGATTTCACTTTAGCATTGAGCAGAATGTAAGCCCAGGTTACTTTCTGAAAATTATCACATTTC
Source organism: Hydropotes inermis (assembly GCA_020226075.1). Taxonomy (NCBI): domain Eukaryota; kingdom Metazoa; phylum Chordata; class Mammalia; order Artiodactyla; family Cervidae; genus Hydropotes; species Hydropotes inermis. The sequence continues at coordinate 3,072,099 of CM035281.1, read as the reverse complement.
CTGAAATGTAAGGCTTTATTTCATTGTAATATTTGGAGAATATTGGAGAATGTATATTTGGAGAATGTATATTTAATACAGATATGAGGGTTTTTTTCTCTCTGAAAACTGTTATTCAGTCGATGATGTCCCTCTTGGCAGATGGCATCTGAGCATTAAATAAAGCTGCCTTACACCCTTCTATGTGGCCAAGCACCCTGATATTATGGGAAAGTATAATACCATTATTATGCTTAGGGCCTTTGATGAGGGGGCAGGTCACTTGGTCAATGTTCTCGTGTGTTACTTTTTCATCCTAAAAGTGTTCCTAACTGGCACTGAACCCACAGAATCTGTAGTAAAAGATACCCTTATTTTTTTTCTCGTTAAAAAATCAAGACATTGGAAAGCATACACACACAAGAAAAGGAGAAGAAACTAAACGCTACATACCTCTCGCCCTTAGAAAATTATGAATCATACCTTGTACCATATGCTTCCTAAACATTTTTTACACAGTCATGATTATTTAGTGGTACAGTCTTTTTAATATATCAGTATATTTGAACTTATTTCTATGACAATACATTTGTTTACAACCTTATTTTAAATGGCCACATAGTATTTCAATATCCAAATGTGTTACTGGGATTCCCGTGTGTCACTGGTGGTAAAAAATTCTCCTGCCAATGCAGGAGACACAAGAAATGCAGGTCCAATCCTCGGGTTGGGAAAAGATATGTGGGATAATGTGCAAAATCAAGGAAGATAAAAAATTAGTTTCCTGTGGCTGCTGCAACAAATTACCACAAACTTGATTTTTAAAGTGATAGGAAATATTCTCTCATTGCTCTGGAGCCCAGAAGTCTAAAATCAATGTCACTGGGCCAAAAATGAGTTGTCAGCAGAACAAGCTCTGGGAGGCTTTAGGAAAGAATCTGTTCTTGCCTCTTCCAGCCTCTGGAGGCTGCCGCATCCCTTGCCTCAGGCTGCATCCCTCAGTCTCTGCCTGCAAAGCCACACTGCCTCCTCCCCTTCCATGTGTAAAATCTCCCTCGGGCTCCCTCTGTTAAGGATAAATGTGGTAATATTTGAAAGCGAAAGTGTTAGTCACTCAGTCACGTCTGACTGTTTGGGACACCACGGACTATAGCTTGCCAGGCTCCTTTGTCCATGGAATTCTCCAGTCAAAGATACCCGAATGGGCTCTTCCCAACCCAGGAACCCACATTGCCTACACTGTAGGCATATTTTCTTACCATCTGAACTACCAGGGAAATTCTAGATAATTTTGTCTTCTCAGTATCATTAACTTAATCACATTTGCAAAATCTTTTTCTTTTTTTAATTTTTTGCTCTATAAGGACAATTTACAAGTTCCAGACATCAAGACACAGAAGTCTTTTCTCTTTGGGGGAGGGGGATGTTTTCAGCTCATCACTAATAGTACATAAATTCAGCTACAGTTTTTAACCAGAGATTATGCTTTTTAGAAAAACTTATTAAGGGCAAGAAGTGTGTGTAGGAGGTTTAGATAATGTTCAAAATAACTTTTTCTTGAAAAGGTTTGGTATTTGCTGAAATGAGAGTTATTATTTTCCAATAGTTAGACTGATTTGAAAGGTTCAGTGGCTTGGAATTACTCAATTTCATTATTCGAAATGAAAACCTTCTATTTACTTTTATTCATAAATATACTTCATGAGTATAGCCTGGATGTAGATAAACAGTTCTATGCTAGTCAAGTAGAGAAAGTGAGAGAAATTTTTTCAAAAGTAAGATAAAACAGATCAAGTGAGAGCAAGGACAGGAAAGCTGAAAAGAAGCCTGACGCAGAAAGAATGGTGCAGACACGCAGGGTGGTACCAGGAGGAGACACCCGTCCTCATCCCTGTCCTGTTCAGCCATGCTCCTGGGAACAGACCTCTGGGACTTTGCAGTAGAGCTCCCTAGCCCGCGACCTGTATTCCTGGGTGGTGGATAAGCAGTGGAGGATGAGGGGGTGGCAGGAGGTGAAACGGGATCTGTAAATTCCATCATCTTAAGTCTAGTTTCTCCAACAATCACCTTGGCATCAGATCAACCAACAGTAATAATTTATTGGCATCATTATTATTTTATGCACTTGTTAGTGCTGCTGATATAATTATTATCTTTATTCACTGTGGGCAAGGCATGGTGCTACTACTTGTTAAGCTGCACCCTGTAGGCCTGCACACCCTGTCGTTGCTCAGCCTCAGGACCTAAGAAAGGGCCTAGAGTCAGCAACAGCGATCGTTTAATAGATGGGGGATCTTCCACGTCTGAAGCAAAACCCTGGAATAACACCTGACCCTGTGTGGTAGAGGGCAGGCAGGATGTCGTAGCAGTTTCTGCTCCTGAGAGAAGAGGTAGGTTGCCAGTTTCAGGGCAACTGGCATCAGGTTGCGTCATTGGTTAGCAGGGAAACCAGCAGAGTAGCATGCCCCTCAATGTCCTTTTGATGAGCTGTCAATGCAGAGATGTTCCGATCTAAAGCTAGACAATCACTCAGTAAGGCTGCAGCAATATTTAGCCATTTAGAGGTTATCCTCTATGATTAAGAGGGAACATCAGTCAGGTTAGGTGAAGCAAGGGTTGGTTGATCAGAGGATGTACAGAGGGCAAGAGAATAGCCCTCTTTGGTGACCTAACCATATACCAATTAACATGGTTTATCTCATTCAAACTATGTAATAACAACGCAACAATGCAGGTCATTCTAAATTTGTCTGCACAAGCTGAAACTGTGCAAACTCAATAATCAGTGGAGAAAAGTACAGTTGTTCTGTGACTTAAAATTACACTATTTGCAAATGATAAAAATACTCTTACTGTTGGTTTTAAATGGATAAGGATATAACAAAGAGCAAAACAAATATTTATTCAATACACTTTAATTTGAAATATTAGAAACACAGAACCAAAGTATTTTACTTTTTTGCAAAAAGGGAACATCAAAAGTGACTTGAGCAGTGCTTGCCTTCTTGTTGTGTGGCTTGCAATAAGGAGAAAGCATCCTTCCTGAGCACTGGTACCTTGTCACATTCATTTCTCAGTCTGAATCAGGTTCTAACACTTTATCCTATGGATACTTTTACCATCACGAGATACTGATATCCTTTAAGGTCTCTTCAATGTCAAGGTTTTTATCATTGTGATAAAACGGGACATCTTATCTTTCTGGGACATTATCTTATTTTTTACAACCACTTGTCTCACTTCTGATGGTAAGTTTGCTTTCTTATTCTGCTGACTTCATATTCAATCTCCTGAAGGGCAGCGATGTCAGCACTCCAAGGTCATCTGCTTTTATTCTCTAACCCCCATCTATGTTCAATTTGAATTTCATTTTCAGTGTCACCACTTTTTATTTCTTTACTGCATTTCCATGCGTGTCATCCAGGTTCTCTTTCAATGACCCACTTTTGTAGGATCCCGGATTTGTATTTAAGGGAACAAGGGAGAATACAACTACACACGTTGCTGTCTGTGCATGAACTAAATAACAGAAGTACAGTCATGGATCACCAACAGAACTCGAAAGATGTGTGATTGGCTACTGATCATGCTGCTCATCTCTTTCTTTTTTAATGTGATGAATTGTGGAATGAAGAACGAGCAGCCAAATATCTACTTTATGAAATTACTCATAGTCAATACAACATGGTTAATGCTCATCATTAATACAATCATCTGCTCGCAGTGCAGGAGACCCAGGTTTGATTCCTGGGTCAGGAAGATACCCTGGAGAAGGAAATGGCAAGCCACTCTAGTATTCTTGCCCAGAGAATCCCATGGACAGAGGAGCCTGGCAGGCTACAGTCCATGGGATCCCAAGGGTCAGACATGACTCAGTGACTAAAGCACCACTACCAATACAACATGGTTGCTTAAAATTAAACCTTTGAAGGACTTTATTATTTAACTTAACTGTGCTAAATATAATGAGTGCACGTCAGAAATGAGCAGAGTAAGCATATCAAAAGGAGACAGGAGCCACCTGTCCTATGAGTAGGGCCTGGAAATTTGCCCAATTTATGGAAAAGGAAATTGGGCAAGATTAAATGATTTACCAGACTTCCCTGATAGCTCAGTTGGTAAAGAATCTGCCTACAATGCAGAAGACGCTGGTTTGATTCCTGGGTCAAGATTCCATGGAGAAGGGATAGGTTACCCATTCCAGTATTCTTGGGCTTTCCTTGTGGACCAGCTGGTAAAGACTCTGCCTGCAATGAAAGAGGCCTGGGTTCAATCACTGGGTGGGGAAGATCCCCTGGAGAAGGGAGAGGCTACCACCTCCAGTATTCTGGCCTGAAGAATTGCATGGACTGTACAGTCCATGGGGTAGCAAAGAGTCAGACATGACTGAGTGACTTTCAGTTTCATTTTCAAATGATTTACCTACAAAGTTAGTTGAAGCCAAAATTAAGATTCAGGTGAACTTTACCCCAGATACCAGAGCTTTACCTTCACAATTTGGCATGATCCTGGGTCCCATATCCACAACTCTTTCAACAATCAGATAAACTCTGACTGGAAATCTCAGCCAACTCTATTCCTTAGGATCGTGTTTCCTGCAGTAATTCTAGTCCAGCTGGAATCCTACCTTCTGCAAATATCAGAGGCTCTAATCCCTCTACTCTCTTCATACTTTGGAGTAATTATAGAGCATACACCGCAGTATTCACACTTGATGCTTTTCTTCTCGTATCCTGAGCCTCCTGATTATGTCATACTTTGGAGTAATTATAGAGCATATACCGCAGTATTCACACTTGATGCTTTTCTTCTCGTATCCTGAGCCTCCTGGTTACGCCCACACTGTTGACAACGCCAGGCTTACCCTTTGTTTTTCTTCCTTCAGTGGGACCCAGGGATCACCTCTCAGCTACCCTTCTGCTCTTGGTTTATTTCCCAAACACCCTGGTGCATTTGAAGTCTTCCCTCACTAATTTCTGCCAACAGAAGAGAACTTTATGCAACACGATCTTCATCCCAGGTGGTTCCTTTGCATTTTGCATTTTCATGAGATTGTGCCAATCCTCATTATATAAATAAGGGATGGAATAAACCTGAGTATTTGGGGCTGGAGGGGATCATAATGGTACAGAATTATTGAGTATAGTGAAGAAGATAAAACTATCTCTTCTATCTAGATAGTTGCCATTTACTTTTTTCATAATGCCTAATTGACCACTGTCTTCTCTGCTTTCATGACCATTTTTCAGAGTAGAAAACAAACTTAAAAGATCAAACATAGAAAGGAATTATGATGCTGGAGTTGGAACCAGAACAGTATGGAAGAAACAGCCCCACACATAAGTTCCATAGATATGCCTGTGAAGGCCATTCTATCACCTACCATCTTCATAACTTAGGGAAGGGCTGACCATTTCAGAACTTGAGTGTACCCTTCTATAAAGAAAAGTTCAAACTCCCACTATTATTACCAATAAGGATTAAAAGATAGTTCCTGTGAACTGGCTGGCACATACAGTGGTCAAGCAAAAGTCAATCCTTATTATTAGGATTTGGCAGAGTAGGGCACAATGTCATGTGAAATTGTGTCAAATTTTTTTTCATTCACTTATTAGTTTAGAAATCTTTTGTGTATTTTCTGATGTTTCTTCTCCAGTTATTATTGTGAGCAAGCCCAGAGATGATTCATTAACTACATCCTGGGTAGCAGGCTTCCAAATGAGTCTCAGTAGAGTCCCTTATATTTGACAGGTATAGCCAGAGAATTGTAGTCAGAATTTAAGCTTTGTTTGAGAAGAGGTTCTTGGCAGTAGATTGTCCTCCTAACCTAAGCTGTATGGCAGGCCAGAGATAATCTCTATCTGAGATTATCAGATAACTATTATCTGAGATAACTATAGCTGAGACAACCCAGCTCTCGTTTCTTGACATTTGTATTAATTTCTTGACATTTGTCATAAGTTATTAGATCTTTCTTGAGAATTCCCCAGTGCAAGTGGCTCCATCACCATGTCTAATGAGCTAAGCACTTCAGGCAAAGCTGTGTTGACATAAGCTCTGGTCCCTAAAAACCATCACTCCAGGAAGCCTGACCAGTTTTCACCTGGGCTCAGATCCCCAATACCTTCTTCTTATTCTCTGAACTTTGTATCTGCGTTTAGCAGTCTCTCAGTGCCATCTTGCCTTGGATTTAGGTTGATCCTCCTGACATTTTGCCTCCAATTATAAACAGATGGATGAATGAGATGTAGTTCTCTGTTACCAGCTTCAGAGAAAGTAGGTAGACTCAGGCCTACTTCTTTTTTTTTTTCCCCATTACTCAGCCCTACTTCTTGATGGCTTATAATAAAAGTTCAAGCGAATCAACTTTGGGGAGTTAGGGATTTGACATCGCTTTAAAAGGATTCAAACTGGGAGCCAGTCCTTCAGGCTATATCGCTGTAAGCATATAGCACATAATGAAGCCGTTTGGATGTAGTTCTCCACTTCCTTACAAAACCTCCTGAAAGATTGCGTGGTGAGGTTTCAGGCACAATGGCAATCGAGTCAGCTGTATTATTTGAGTCAACTCAAGCAATGTATGTTGACTCCAAAAATAAAACAATAGAAAATATAGAGAAAAGATAGGAAAAATGTCAAACAAAACCCAGAACTCTACCTTTGAAAGGGCAATGACTTTTCCAATTGTAGTATATAGTTGTTAAATCATATTTTCTTATGATTAAAATGTACATTTGTCCCTGTAGATATACTTATAAACAAGATTGTGGCCTTCATATTGAACTATCATTTTCATTCAACAGTCTGTTCTGAACGTCTTTCTACATCTGTAAACATATTTTTTATGGGATTGTAACATTTTCTCATGTACAGCTGTGGTGACTATTTATACACATTCTTAATTATGCCCTTCAGATAAACTCTTAGGAAAACAATTTCTAGATAAAATTCTGTAGAAATATTCTAAGTGACAGATAGCTATGGACTCATCTGGGTTCAAATTTCAGACCCCCAACTCACTAGCAATGTGATATTAGCCCTTAATTTCAAATAGATTTTTGGCCCAAGCACAGTGATTTTTTACCCTCCAAAAGACTGTTTTCAGACTGCAATGGAATTTTCAACTGGGAACAATTTACAATTTTTGATCCTCTCTTAGGTACTAGCTATACAGAATATATTTCTGTCACTGAATCCCTGATACGGAATAGGCCCCGGTGGTGCTTCTGGGTGCAAAGACTTTCTGTGTCATTCATTTCTTTGATACAGGAAACAGCTTTCATTTAGCCTCAGTGACCTTCCCTGAACTCCATCGGGCTGCAGATTCAAACAGTTGTTAATTACATAGGAGAGTGGATATGAAAAAAGGGAGAAACAAAGGCAAGAGAAATATTAGTGCAGCCCTGGGGCAAGGTCCTGGTTCCCCAGCAGCAGACACACACCACAGTATCTTGAGCTGTTTTACAGATAGAGACCCCGTCCAGATAGGAAAAGTTAACAGTTAACAATGGAATGCCACCCACAAGCACATAGGTCCCAGACCAGTTGGAACCATAAGGTTGATGATGCTAACTCCCACTTACCTCACCACAAACAAATCAAAAATATCCATGAACTGATCAGGCCCTCTTTGAACCATTACTATACAAACTCTTCACTATCTTCTTGAAGGGCTTTCCTGATAGCTCAGCTGGTAAAGAATCCGCCTGCAACGCAGGAGACTGCAGTTCAATTTCTGGGTTGGGAAGATCCCCTGGAGAAGGGATAGGCTACCCACTCCAGTATTGGGTTTTTCTTGTGACTCAGCTGGTAAAGAATCCACCTGCGATGCAAGAGACCTACATTTGATCCCTGGGTTGGGAGGATCCCCTGGAGAAGAGAAAGGCTACTCACTCCAGTATTCTGCTCTGGAGAATTTCATGGACTATATAGTCCATGGAGTCGCAAAGAGTTGGACATGCCTGAGTGACTTTCACTTCACTTCATCTTTTTGAAAGTGTGGTGGGCACATTTGTTGGAGGAAATAGCCCGCTGTGTTCCCTCTTCATCACGCAAAGAAACAGCTATTCTTTCTCTTTATTCCTAAATTCTATCTACAGATTTCTATTTGGCACTGGCGTACAGAAGCTGAGATTTTGGCAATATCCTCAAAATCATTTTAAATCAGTTTTGTTTCTCTACTATCATCCTACTTTGATGGCAGAGAACAAGACAAGGAATTGGGTGCATGTAGTTTATTTGTGAGGTGATGCCATGAAGTATAAGTGAGTGGAAAAAATAACACGGAAATGTGGGGACTGTTAAAATAAAGACAGTAGCCAAGCATTTTGTATAAGCAACAGGAACATCATCCTTGAAATCTCTAGGAAGGGTAGGCAACAGTTTGTCAGCTTCCTTGTCCAAGGACGGGAAGTTGGGAATTGACTCACTGGCTATTAATTCTTCTTAGTACCTGTGGTTAGATATGGAACATCCAAAAGCTTAGGAAAAGAGACAAGGCTTGACCTAGAAATGGGATTTCATCCATTTGACTCTGAGTTTATGGAGCTGTCTACTGAAATTGCAGCTGAATTCATAATTAACACAAGGATATGTGATTTTTTCAATATTCTTGCCTGGAAAATCCCATGGACCAAGAAGCCCAGGCTGCAGTCCATGATGTCTCAAAGAGTTGAGCATGACTGAGCAACTAATACTCATGTGATTTTTGGCAGCAAAAAATGCCTGCTACATTCTTTCAGTTTCATAGGCACAAAATTTGATCTCAAGGATATTGCTACCCAATAACACTCAGATAGTCAGTGGCAAATCTAAACTCCAAACCCTGGTTTCTTGACTATAATACTCATATTCTTCACATCACACCACACTGCCTCCTAAAAGCTCAAGCACTTTCTGCTTGTAGGGAAGCTGTAGACATGCTGTTCACTTCTGTAGCATTACTGTAGTAACTTGTCTTTTGCACACTGCTCATCAACCCCTAAGTCTAAAACCTCAGTACTTGGACATAGGGGCCAAATCTTTTTTTTTTTTTTTCCTTTCATAATCCCTAGTTAGTAATAACAAAGATACTAGTTAATCTTATCTAATGTGCTGTGTGCTTAGTCACTCAGTCGTGTCTGATTCTTTGCAACCCCATGGACTGTAGCTGCCAGGCTCCTCTATCCATGGGGATTCTCCGGGCAAGAATACTGGAGTGGGTTTCCATGCTGTCCTCCAGGGAATTGTCCCAACCCAGGGATTGAAACAAGGTCTTCTGCATTGCAGGTGGATTGTTTTCCATCTGAGCCACCAGGGAAGCAAATACATAATCAACAAAGGCAATGCACATGTACATTTTGTTTCAAACAACAGGTTGTGCTATATTGATGAGGTGCAAAATCAATTTGGTGGGCCTTGAGTATAATTTCAAAATTCAGATGACGAGAAAAATAGCAAAAATGCACACCTTTTATCATTTCAAAAAGTATTTGTTTTCATTAGGTGTGTGTGTGTGTGTGTGTGTGTGTGTGTGTGTGTGTGTTAAGTTTATCTATAAAGAACGCATTTCATATAATTGGTCCTGGATAAGAAACTTTGAAAGTCACTTGCTTGTAGGTGCTAAGCAATGTTCAAAACACCTGGGGTTAAATCCTAGTTTCACTAATGTTATTTGACTAATCTTATTCTTCTTATCAATAGATGTTTCTGACCTCAAGGACTGTTGAGAAGAATAAATGGATCACTCCATACAAGATGTTGAGAACAATGTTTGACACATTAAGATCACTCAATAAATGTTACTTACAATTGCAAATGTATGCTCAGTCCATAAAGTATAAAGTTTACATGTGATCTTTGTTTAGTTCAGAGCAAGGGGGATGGAATTCAACATTTTTAAGTATTTGGAAACATGTTATTGGGATTGAATTAAAATAAAATGATTATGTAAGTTTCTTAGTATTCCCTCCAAATTGCTCCTCACTAACAAATGTTCTAGCTTTGTATACATGTATTTATCATTAATTTAAACCATTAATTCCTTAGGAAGATTAACATAAGCATTTTATATTAGTATGCTAAAATTCATTTAAATGTATGTATTTTGTGTGGTATCTTGGCAGATAAATGATCTGTGTAATATCTATGACATATATAGTTGTAGCTTAAACAAGTGACTCTCAAATTGCCAACAAAGAGAAAATAGAGTTAGCACACTTTCTAGTTCAGAAAGAATACTATGATAAGGCTTCCTGACTTGTGGCAATGGCCTTGAAACAGCCTGAGTGTGGGTGAGTCCTGTTTTCAAAAACCAGTGCAGTCATTCTTGATATATATATATATCTTAACATACATATGAAAGTGAAAGTCACTCAGTCTTGTCCAACTCTTGGAACCCAAGGACTGTAGCCGGCCAGGCTCCTCTCTTCATAGAATTCTCCAGTACTCTGGCCTGAGGAGCCATTCTCTTTTCCAGGGGATCTTACAAACTCAGGGATTGAACCCCGGTCTCCCATGTTGCAGGCAGATTCTTTACCATCTGAGCCACCAGGGAAGCCATACACACACACACACACAGACACACACACACATGTGCATACACACACATACACACATAGAAATGCATGCACTCACACACACGTGCACACACAGACACACACGTACACACACATGCACACACACAGAGACACACACATGCACACATGCACACATAGACACACACACAGACATACACACACATGTGCACACACACACACACAGACACACACACACACACACACAGACACACACACACACACACTCCAGCACTCTTGCCTGGAGAATCCCATGGACGAGGAGCCTGGTAGGCCACGGTCCACCGCGTCGCAAAGCATCGGACACAACTGAGGGACGTCACTTTCACTTTTCTTTTCGCAGTTGATTTACGGTGTTAGGTTGGCTTCACATGCAAGCACAGCAATTCAGTTATACACAGTGCCTCTCGGTCCTTTTTCTGGTTTCTCCCATTGAGGTCACTACAGAGTACTGAGCAGAGTTCCCTGTGCTGCCAGTAGGCCCTTGTCAGTTACCTGCTTTAAATACAGTGTAAACGTCAGTCCTAAACTCCAAATTCATCCTCCTCCCCACCTCTCTCCCTGGGAACCGTAGCTTTGTTTTCTATGTCTCTGCGTCTGTTTCTGTTTTATAAATAAGTTCTTTGTGAGATTTTTTTAGACTCTGTGTAAAATCAAAACTGTTCCTCCGGGTCCATCCATGTTGCTGCAAACGGCTTTATTCCATTCTGCTGAGCAATATCCAATTGCCTATAAGTACCTCATCTTCTTTATCTACTCCTCTGTCAATGGACGTTCAGGTTGCTTACATGTTTTGGCTATTGTAAATAGTGCTGCAATGAACATTGGTGTACATGTATCCTGCTATATCATAGTTTTCTCTAATTTTGAGAATAACTTATCTAGAATTTTCTGGCCACTTTTGCTTAGTTTGAAATGATGCCATTATAATTCTTTTCAATAAGCCTGCAACCTTTATACAATAATTTGATTTCCACTATCCAGCCTCCAAAACCAACCTCAGAAAATCATGGATGGCTAAGATTCTAAAATGCCAGGAAGGGTCTGACAGATCACTTTTTCCAGAATGTCAACGGTGATAAGAACCCTTCCCCTGGCATTTTTGATGAATTTTGTTGGATCTGTCTGAAAACTTCTAATGTGAATAAGCATTTGCCTCTACTGAAAACCCATACAGCATTGATAAACAGTCCTCAAAATTGTCATAGTCATAAACCTCTAAGCTTACAGTTAGAAAAAAAAAATGGCTTTAAAAAAAGCAAAAGTACCTGTCCTTTAAAAATTAGGTATATTTTTAATAGAGAACATGCATAGCATATTAGAAGTGAAAATTTTCTATTATTGTATTATTGCAAGATTTTGTAATGCTAGATGTGATAGTTTTGTTTTTTCTAACAAACATTTTGATGAGAACATAGCAATTAACATGAACTATGTTAGCTTTTATACCACCCTTTAGAAACCATCTATATGAACCAACATTTAGAAAATACTTTTTGTGAATAAGAGGAAATAGACATCATTCATCTTATCTAACAGCCTTCAAATATTTGGTTCTGCTAACATTTCTCTTTCCCAGGCTAAATTTCCATAATTTCTCAAACTGCTCCTCATGTGAAGTGATATTTGGACTCTCTTCTGTCCTAATCACCATCTTCTAGAAGTTCTCTGGTTTGTCAACATAGCTTTTAAAATGTAGATGTTTCTTCATAGACTTAATTTCTGACTTTCTGGAAAATGTAAGCATTATAGCTTGTACTATGAGCCTATAGCTGTTTCCCTGCACTTCAAATTTAAGGGGATTTCTTTTGAAAAGTATAAATGAATCAACCACAGATAGTGGGATTTCTTAGGCACGTTGAAGTTCTCTTTTTGTGTGTTTGACAAAGAATTGGATCATGAGAGTTGGCCTTTATATGAGACTTTTGGCAAAATACCAAACACACTTTTTTCCAAAGAGGATTGACATAAGGCAAATGTCCTAACCGCCTCTCATTTCAGTTAAACTTCTTATTTTGAGATAATTGTAGACTCACATGCAGTTGTAAGAAAAAATAAAACAGTCAAATCTAATATACTTATGCCAGATTACTCCAGTGGTAGTGTCTTGCAAGGTAATTGAGAGTATATCACAACCATGATGATAATAACCATACAATAAAAATATAGGAAATTTCTATCACCAAAAGGATCCTCCAAGTTTCCCATTTTAGAGTCAGTTTCCTCCAACTTCAAATCCTCCTTAACCTTGGCAATTATTAAAATCTTCTGCATCAATTTTGTCATATTAATAATGTTGTACAAATGGAATCATATAGTATATAGCATTTTGTGGTTGGATTTGGTCACTTATTATAATCTCTGGAGATTCATCCACATTGTTACATGTAACGTGTTTTCATTACATGTACCAAAAAAATAACCCTTTTTTTTTGTTATTGCTAAGGAGTTTTTCCTTGCATGGATGTAACACAATTTGTTTAACCATTCACCTATCAAAGAAGAATTAGTTTAATTCCAGTTTCTGACTTTTGCAAATAAAGGTGATACAAAATTCATATACATATTTTTCTTTCAACATGATTCTTCATTTTTATGAGGTAAATACCCTAAAGAACAATTGCTGGGCCAATGGTAGTGACATGTTTATTTTTCATAATTTCTTCCAAACTGTATTCTGGATGTCTATACCATTTACATTCCCATAGTCTGAGGGGTCCAGTTTCTCCACATCCTAGACAGCATTAGGTGTTTCACTGTTTTCTATTGTCTTTTATGATGGCTGTGTAATGATATATCACTGTGGTCTTACTCTGCATTTCTCTGCTGCCTAATGATGTGGAACAGCTTCCATCTGCTTGTCTGCTATCTGAATGTCTTGTTTGGTGAAGTTTTTCTCTGCAATGCAGAGGTTTTTAATTTGAATAAAATCAAAATTATATTTATGAATTATGCCTTTGATGTCAAACCTAAGAATTCTTAGTCTTAGATCCCAATGGTTTTCTGCTATTTTGTGTGTGTGTTTTGCAGTTTTATGTCGACATTTAAATTTACTTATGATCCATTTTGACATAACATTTGTGTAAGGTATGAGAATTTGGTTGAGAGTTTTTAAGATTCTCTTTATTAAGTTGAGCATAATTATGTCCTCCCCTCTGTTTTATTATATGAGATAATTTATCATGAATGAGTGTTGAATTTTATAAAATGCTTTTACTTCACTGATTGATATCATGGTTTTTGTTTTATTTTTAGCCTGTTAATATGGTAGTTTTCCTTGATTGTGTTTTTAAATACTTAACCAGTTTAAGGTTCTCATGTGAGGGAGGGGAGGAGAAACTCTATTTGGGAATAAGCACAGTCATTTTTACATATTGCTGAATTCTACTTGCAGATGTTTTCTTAAAGAATTTTGTACCTGTATTCATATATATATGAATTCATGTATTCATATATATATATATATATACATGAAAAAAAATATATATATATATAGTGGATAGTAAAAAGTTTTCTTCTCTTTTTGTTTAAAATTTGATACTGGCTCATCTTTAATTCACTGGTAAAATCCCCCAGTGAAACTATCTGGATTTGGAGTTCTTCCCTGGCAAAGTTTTAAACATTATGAATTAAAATTCCTTAAGATTTATAGGACTATCCAAATGATACATTTCATAGTTGTTGGGTTGTAGGAATTTGTATTTTTAAAGAAATTTACCATTTTGTAAAAACCTCAAGCCTATGAGATGGAAGGGATTATTTTAATTCTCTTGTTTTCTTTTTGATGTATATAGTGATAAGCCCTGTTTCATTACTGATATGGTTCTTTTTTATTTCTTTTGTCAATTTTGCTAGAGTTTTGTCATTTTACTTTTTATCTTTGTTAAAGAGTCAACTCTATGCTTCATTAACTTATTATATTTTTTCCATTTCATTGATTTCTGCTCTTAATTTACTTTTCTTCATCGCTTTCTTTGCTCTTTTTCTACTTTCTTGAGACTGAAGTTCATGTTATTGGTCTGAACCTCTTTCTATGCTCACTGTAGTCTCATGTATTTCTTCTTTAACACTCAGTACTTTAACCATATGCCCCAAATTTTGATATATTGTGTTGTCATTTTCATTGTTGCGCATATTTTTTAATTTATTTTAGTTTGGAGGATAATAGCTTTACAATGTTGTGTTGGTTTCTGTCACAGAACAGTGTGAATCAGCCATCCGTAGACATATGTAGTTTTGATTGTCTTTGAAACTTTCTTTTTGGGCCAGTGGATTGCTTAGGTGTGTTTTTCATTTCCAAGTGTTTGGTGATATTTTCCTTTTATGCCCCTTTACCCTCCCACATCTGTAATATGATTGTTAAATATTTTTTCTACATACATTTAGAAACACATTACACAGTGTTGGTGTGGGTTTGTTTGTTTGTCAACTGTCATCCTTAATTTAGAAAATTCAAAAATAGAAGGAAAGGCAATTGAATTTATGTACATTTTTGTTTACTGGGTATTTTTTGCCTTCCTGATATTATAAGATTCCTTTTATTATTTTCTGTTTGTTAAAGTAGTATGATTTAGTCTTCATTGGTAGGTCTGCTGTTGACAAATTTTCTTAATTTTCCCTTATGCTTTATTTTATCTTCATTCTTAAAAGATATTTCTGCTGGGTTAAAAATAGAAATTTGCAGTTGATTTCTTAAAAATGAAAATAATAACATTCCACTTATTTCCTGGCCTCTTTGGTTTCTGATGAGAAAACTGCTGTCACTCACATTGTTTTTCCTTTATGAGTAAAGTGTTATTTTTCTGGATGTTTTAAGAATTTTTGTCTTCCGTTTTCAGAAGTTTAAATTATGATATGTCTGGCATTAATTTCTTTGGCTTTATTCTATCTGTGATTTACCCAGCTTTTTCAATCTGTAGATTTATATCTCTTGTCCAATTTAGGATGTATTTATTCATTATTTCTTTGAGTTTTTCTTGGCCCCACCTACTCTTTCCTCTTCTTATGGGACTCTGATGACACAAATGTTAAATGTTTTTTACAGACTCTAAGTTACTGAAACTCATTTTATTTTTCTGTTTATTTCCTTGACGTTTTTCAAACAGGGTAACTTTCACTGTTTTAACTTTCAATCTTCTGATCTTTTTCCTATTGCTTTTTGCTGTTGAGTCTTTCTACTTTTAATTTTTTAATATACTTTTCACTCTTAATATTTCACTTGGTTGTTCATACATTTTATGTTTTCTTCTGATACCATTTCTCTGCTGAAGTTTTCTATTTTTCATTTAAGTTTATTCATAATTGATCAGTAGAATTTTTATCACACCTGCTTTAAGTCTTTGTCAGGTAATTCTAATATATCTCATCTTAGTGTTAGCATCCATTTATTATTTTTATTGTTTCAGTTTCAACTTAGTTCAAGATCTTCTTAGTTCTCGGTATGATGTGTGATTTTTAAAATTCAGACTTGGATGTTTACGTATTCTGTTATGAGACTCTGCATCTAATTAAACCTTCTGTTTTCACTGGCTTTTTTGGAAATACGGTTCTGGAAGTCAAATGGAGGAGGGCCACCTCCTAACTGTCCTGTGGGTGTAGAAACCACGGTCCCCTGCCCAGCGCCCACTGGCCCTGACCTGTGGGCTCCAGCAGGGCTGGACAGGTGGAAGGATGCTGGCTTCCCACGTGGTCTCCAGGGAGGCTGTTTGAGGGCGCTGCTCACCGCGATCGCCTGGAGGCCCCGAGCCCTGCCTGGCCTCATCGGAGGTCACGCCGGTGCCTCGCACAGCCTCCTGAGGGCAGCAGTGTGAGGCCTCCACCCCGCCTCCACACGGGTAGAGCCGGTCTCGGTTCTTTTTCTGTGATTTTGCCTAGAGCAAAGCAACTTTAGGCTACATAATTTCTGGGTTACCAGAAACGTCTGGCCTTTGCTGGAGAGCGCGGGCTTCTGTCGCGCTGTAATTTGGCGCATCCCCTTCGATGTGTCTGGACGGTCAGGGCCGCTCCTGGCCTGCATGTGAGGCAGGCGGGAAAGCCAGGGCACACCCCACTGTGTCGGTGCTCGGCTCCCAGCTCCCTAGGCAGCCTGCGTTTCCTTTTCTCCGCGTGCTCGCTTTAAGTTTCGTGTCTAGGATGGTTATCGCACTTGCTGGGAGGAGTAGGAAAATGCGCGTCACCCCCGTCTCCCCGAAGCTAGAGACCCGCTTTTCTCTAAGCGCCAGGAGCGCAGGCAGACACTGCGCGGGCCGCCGTTGCCGTGTGCTTGACTCGCGGAGTCTCCCCGACTTTCCGCCACTCTCCCAGTGTGTGCCCAGTGCTGCGTGTGAGGCACTGCGCTTCCTGAAAGCTTGAGAAACTTGCTTTAGGGCGCGCAGATGGAACACAAGAGAACTGGGGCCCTCGGGACTAAGTTCCCAGCCTACGTGTTACCCCCGTTCTTGCATCTTCCTACCGTGTTCTCTAATTTTCGGAGGAACAAAGGCTTTCCAAATCAGTTTAACAAATGTCATTCTCAATTCTCATAATAATTGTGTAAAGTCAATTAGAGGAAGAACTTCTTTATTCATTAAAATGATAGGTTTTGAGAATTAGCCCGAAGGGTAATTGGTTTCAAAATACTTCTCCTAGTGCAGAGCTGCTTGCTCCATGCTGTACCTTCTGCTGCTATACAAGGGAAATGAATTAATCCCTTGGTTGGTGTACTGAATGCAACTTCGAGAAGCATAGCTCTAATGAGATAGCAGTATTTACAAGGACATAGGATGCCTAAAATGCCCTGATGTCCCCCTTTAACCCAGTCTTCCTCATCTATTTGTGGACATCCTTCAAATCTTGGCCTCTGAGCTGTGAAGTATCCTCAGGGCATAATTCACACATGTGACATGACGGTCATCTCATACCACTATGGCCTAAGTCAAGTCTGTCCCTCCCCTTGTGAGTGGGGTCACCGTGAGAAACAACTAAAGCTTTCATCTCTACAGTCCTGGCACCTATACTGGCCATTACACGGCAGAGCCTCAAGAAACAATATTGGGTGAATGCATGAATATGGAAAAGAAAGTCTAATCTGCTCCCTCCCCCAAATTATCTTACATTTGTAAGAATATATTTCCCGATTGGACTTTGCTTTATTTAGCAAAAACATGCTGCCTACATTGAAAAAGAATTCAGGATGATTATAAAATAACATAAATTATCCATCCCATTATGGTTCAATTTTTACCTGATCTTTTTCTAAAAAAAAAAAAAATTACTTTTGATGAGAATGTTTGTTTTCCTCTAATCAAATATGAGTAAGAAAACTTTCAAAGCACTAGCTGAGTGTAAACTTTCTCATGGGATTTTACAGATTACTTTAGCTGGGGTTGAAGGAAAAGCCATCGATTTCCCCTGTATCTGTGAGGCTTTAATCAATCAACACCAAAGTGTATAGGTTAGTTCCTATATGTTCAACACAATCCGAGAGCATTGTTTAACTCTAGAGGAAACATCTATGCCGCCTTCTCATGTGTTATTCACATTGTAGTGTAGAATATATTGCAGCGCCTGGTCCCTTCCACTGTTACTCACATTGAAGAAATAGTGAGTGAGGGCTTCCCTGATGATCCAGGGGGTAAGCCTTGCCTTCCATGGCAGAGGCTGTGAGTTTGACCCCTGAGTGGGGGACTGAGTCCACCTGCTTGCAGCCAAGAAACAAACAAACACACAAACAAAACCACAGAGGCAACATTGTAACAAATTCAGTGCAGGCTTTACAATCCTAAAAAAAAAACACATTAAAAATTTAAAAAAGAAATAATGAGAAAGCAATACTAAACTATGGAAAAGTAGTCCTGGGTTGAAAAAGGGTATATTATAGAAACACAGTGGTAACTTAAAATGAGGAGATATGCATTGATTGCCTACTGTATACTAGCCATGATACAATACATATAGTGTCCCTCAAAATAAACCTTTCAAAATAGATATTATTAGTCCCCTTTTTATACATGAGAAATCTGACCCTTGGAGGGACTGAATAATTTGCCAAATGCTAAACATTAACTGAAAGAGTTAGGATCCAATTGAGCTTTTAAGCAACATCTGTGCTCTGTAAAATGCATCAAGTCCATTTTGCTGTGTGTCCAGTAAGAATATAATAAATGATATGTGCTTTAAGAATTAAGGAAAGGAGAAAATGAGAAGGAAGTATGTATGAAGAACATGTGGATGTCTGTGATATGTAGGGTTTAGACGCAGGGTGAGGCGATGTGGGGTCTGGGTAGAGACGGAAAGAGATTCCTCTCACAGGCAAGAATGGGACCATCTGATTAGGAGAGAGACATACGGGAAATAAATGAAGCCTCCAAAGATGGGCCATGTAATGAGTGGTAAAGTGTAAGTTGGACTTGATGGGAGAAGAATTAAAAGAATATCAAAGACTTTTGAACAGATGAGCATAAACTCTGGATGATTTAGAGAGTGACCTTGCAGTTGGGCTGGAATGGATCAGAATAAGGAGATACTTCCAGGGCAGGGAGCCCCGAGGGGCCAGGACAGTCTGTGCAGGTCTGGATTTAGATAAAGACAGGGGGAAAGGAAGAAAGGATACCAAGAGGGAGCGCTCCCCAGATCTGGGCGTCAGACTGAACATGATGGAAGGAGCAGAATGCATCGCATGTGTCAAACCCACGTGATTGTTGGAGCATTTAAGCAACATGGTGGAGAAAAAGCCTGTGCTTGTGGCCTCACCATGCACTGATCTGTGATCGAGGAATGCTATTTTACCGCTCCGAACCTGTTCCTTTATCAGCTCTTAGCCTTCCAAACGGAATTACAAGACTCGCCCACAGAGTTGCTAGGAAAATTAAAAGAAATACAATATTTAATGCACCTGGATCATAACAGGCTCTCAGCAACTATGTGTTTATATCCGTGGATAAATGGCACTGACATTCAAAGGAAGAAAACGCACAGAGGAGTGGAAAGAAGATGAATCATCCTGACTAGTGTCTGTGTAGGGATTCCATCCACGTCTGGAAGAAGATGTGGACCCCAGGGCAGATCACGAGTCCCCAGTTCATGGAGTTAGACAACAGCCTCTGTGAGCTGAGGTGTTCAGGTGAAAACATAGAACACAGAGTGTCTACAGATGGCTTCTGGGGAAAGCCCGAAGTAGGCCAGATACACAGGACCGGGCATTCCTGGGGAATATGGGGCCTTCTGCTTCATATATGTGTTATATATGGCAGGTCCTTAGCTTCCATTGCCGCCTTGTGTCAGTCTGAGTTGGCGTCCTTTTGAATTTATACAGATAATGTTCCTTACATCACTTCTGATGCCCTTTTCTGTTTTTATCATATGTTTTCTGAGCACCTCCTCTTTTTTTTTTTAAAAAAGCAAGATCTCTTTCTGGGCTTTGTAACTCTCCTATCACTGTGCTGGGTTGCATGTATTATGCCCATTGCACAGGAGGGCAAACTAGATACAGGAAAATTAAGGGATTTATTTGGGTCAACATCCTCCTAGAGTAAACCCAGCCATGAAACTATGGAGAACCCTGAAGGCTTGAAGAGACGCCAGCCATCAGCTCATCCACGAGTGGACAAACCTTGGAATGGAACAGAGAGTAAATATTTTAGGTTTCGTCAGCTAGATGCTGTCTCCATTGCCTATTCTCCCCCTCCTCCATCTCCTCATTCCTCCTCTTTAAAAATTCTTTGAAAACTTAAAAATCACTGTAAGCTTGCAGGTTGCACAGACCAGCCATGAACCAAATTTGTCAACCTCAAACTAATTTAATTCTTTCACTTTCTAGGTGAGGTGAGAAGCAGATGGGTTTAGCGAGGTGCCCAGGGTGACCCAGCTGGAGAGTGATGGAGCTGTTTAGACCTCAGATTTCTTCACCAACATTGCCCTCCTCACCATAGCTCAAAATCTTGAACCATAGCCAATTGTGGAAAGAGTCCTTTACCTACTTAAGTTTCCAACAGGACCGTGTGAAGGGCCATGGCTATGAGAGAACCAGGTTTTGTCTCTCAACCTCTGTGCTTGTTCTTGTCACTCACTTTTTAAAAAATATCATTGCGCATTGCCTTAGTCTGACAGTGTTTGGAATAATTTTTGTAAAATTACAAATAACCCACAGTTATTGAATAAAAGAGCTATTGCATCATGCAAAGAATAAAAGAGGGAAGTGAGAATGCCAAGAAAAATGCTAGCAGGAGGTAGTAAGTTTTGCCTTCAACTTCCACTTGACCAGCACAGAGAGAGATTCATCATTAGTCACAAAAGCCAGCACCCAAAAGCTTATAAAGGAATCAGTTGTTTGTTGCAACGCATATTGTCCTAGTCTTTAGACCCAAGAGGTATTTCCATAGGATTGAAGAGTGTTTTACGTGACAAAGTGACCCAGGCTGCCTTATCAAGTTGTATAGCTTTGTAAGAATGTGGGGGCTGCTCAGATTCTGGGGAACCCTTCTTCTTTTGTCCCCAGATTTGAGAGTGGGAATTCTCATACTTTACAAGCATTTAAAATGCCTGATTTTCTACACTTTTACCAGACCTCAGTGTCAGACCTAACTCCAAGGCCTGACAGCAACCCTCTGACCTCTAGCCTCAGGGTAGATCTCCCCCTGGAGAGCTGACCTGTGCCTGCCCCATATTCTGTCTGGTCTAAAAGCTCAACGAACCAGACCTAGTCAGAGCAACTACTGAAGTGGAGGAAGAAGGATGATAGAACCTGAGCCAAGCAAAGGTTTTCCATGCCAAAACAAGCCTTATCAATGGCAGGGGCATCACCACTACTTACTACATATTTTCAATTAAGTTGCCAAAGGCCTGCACACAGTAGGTAGGTGACGATAGTGGGTTCTGGCCCACTCTGCCCTGACGCCTGCCTCTTTTCAGTGTGACTGAGGGCTTCCAAAACTTGAAGACAAAATATATTGATGCTTTTTCACCTGTGTTTAGTTGGTTCTTCATCCTCTTCCCGACTGAGACGATGACGGTGAGTATTTGGATTCACTGGATTCAGGATCCACCCTCATATACATATGGCTTCCTCTTCTGTCCCAGGCCTGCCTCCTCCCCAGGAAAGCTGAACCTGTTTCTTCTCTGTTAGGTTTTTCTCAATCTCATTGCATGCATGGTCCCTTGGCACTAACCATTCAACCGTCTCTCTGCCCTCCAATTATCCACTCTGCAGGGACTGCCTTTTTATTCCACCTGCTCCATCTCAGAGCTGTAGTCTTTAGTTTGCTTTCTCTTTTTGTGTATTTTCCAGCTTTCCCTAAAGGCTGCACCACAAGTTATGCAGTCATTCCTTCAGTGGCTCTTTAGTGTGCATGTTCGGGGTTCCCTGACTGAAGAGGAAAACAAGACAAGAACTACAGATCCTCATGTAATAATAGCAGGGAGCACAATCTGTTGACCGACGTTTAAGCCTGTGCATTTAATTACCCACCCTATCAAAGCTGTGAAATAATGGGGATTAGGCTTTCACTTAGCATTTCAGCAACCTGCACTCACTTCTCTGGGTCATCAGCATCCCTTTGTTCCCATTAAACACCTGGTCTTCCAGACATAATCTGTATCAGCAAAGGGGAAGAGGATTAAGGAAAGGAGATCTTTCAGCAGTTTATGGTAAGAGGCTGGACTTTACCAGGTCTTCTTCATCTTGTTCACATTCTTTGATTTCATAATTATTATCTCCAAATCATTTATGGACCAGACCATGACCTGTGAAACGAGGCAAGCATGTGTTAGAATCCGGTTTTGTATCTTACTGTGTGGTTTCAGCAAGTTCTTTGACCTTTTTCATCCTCTGTGTTCTTATCAGGGAAATGGGGAATAAGTAGAACTACCTGAGCATTTGTGGTGATGAATAGTAAATATATGTGAAACCTTTAGTTGAAGCTAGCATGTAACTAATATTGAATAAATGGTACCTATTATAATTACTCCCTGTAGATTTTTGACTTGCATTTTGAGGACTGATGGTTATCTAAGCATCAGAAACTCAGTTCTGATTTGGTACCAGATGAATGCTTGATGACTCTCTATAAATGCCTGAATATGAATGATTAGACACTAGATATTTCAGGTTAGTACAGAAGATGACAGGATCTTTTTCTTTTAGGAGGAATGTGCAGCCACAGTCGCATTAAAAATTAAAGCACATTTGACATTGTAAAGGCAAAGCACAACAAAGCCACTGTTGATATTTCATCTTGCAGATATTTAGCTTGAACTTATTTTAATACTTTTTCTAATCTCCAGACCCTGGTAGAAGATAGGAAAAATAGCTCCTGGAATATAGGCTACAATAATAATAGCATCCCATTGGAGTGTCAGCTTGATAGGGGTGAAAACAAAGATGCTCATTTCAACTCAGCATTATCTTGCATGATTTGTATCACTGACATCACATCCTCAGTGTTCGAAAGCAAACTTGGGAATCTGCAGATACTACTAAATTATGGGAAATAACCGACAATGAGACCCGCTGCGTTCTGATGGAAGAGGAATTTGTTCATTTGGACACCTCGGTTTAATAGAGAGCTAAACGGACGGTAAATAGAGTTAGGTGTAGACAGAGGTTGGATAGTGTGTTTTTAAACCTGACTAAAGAGGGGAATACCTAATGAACTGGAAGTGCTTTAGTACAATGGCTCAGGGAAGACTGGTGAGTCATGAGAGACGATGATCTAAATGTGTTAACAAAAACTCAAATCGTTTTTCTTTGCAGAGAAGGACAGAAGTGTTCACCAGAAGGGGCAAATACTTTCCAGGAATCAGCATTTCAGAAAGAGCAGGGACTTTGAGAGTCAGACCCACATAAATTTAATTTCTGCTCAGTCCTTTTCTAAAGTTGTATGATTTGAAGCAATGCTATTCATCTAGCTGAACCCTGCGTCCTTCATCTGAAAATAGGAATAAGTCACACCTGCCAGGACTGCTCCCACGACCTTGTCCGTGGAACACTGTGTGAGGATACCTGAGCTGTGGGGTTGGGATTGGCCACACTGGATACATCATGGATTTGTCTATGTATTATAACAATGCCCTTGAAGATGACCCCAAACCTTTCATTTTCTTTTAATCAATATACTACAAAATACTTACAGTATATAGAAGCAAAGTATGTTGAAAATGGGCACGTATTTTTCCTAAACGGCCCAGAGTACCATCCAAACTGAAGAGGGCCCTGAAACTTGGGTGGTCAGATGCACGCAGAGTCCCTGGGACAGAAGAGGTGCCCAGGAGGAGCTAGTTTGCGGGTGAGACGGGAAGGGCTCTGCCCACCGATAAGAGATAAGACGGAGGCATCACCGAGCCTCGTGTGAGTCCGTGGGAGTGTGACAGAGCGAATTAACCCTTCGAGGGGAAGGATCAACTAGGCTGGAAACTGTCCTCCTCCTTCGAAACAGAATCCCTCACTGTAACTGCCCATTGACTTACCTGGCTCTTTCTCTGTTCTGAAGCTCCTTGTAATTTTTTAAAATAATTAATCCTCTATTTCACTTATTCATAATTATAAAAAATTATGGACTGCACCCCACTGTATGCGGGGGCTTAGTGCCCTAATCAGGGATTCAATCCATGTCCCCTGCATTGGAAAGTAGAATCTCAACCACTGGACCACTAGTGAAGTCTGGGAAGGCAAATACTAATGCTCCTATTTCCACAGGAAAGTATCCAACTGTATGATATCTTTGACAGCTTGTCTGAATGAGTCATGCAAGAATCTCTCTTCTGCTGCTTTCCATTGAGGACAATGTCATCATTTTTAAGGTTATTTGTTTTAGCTTGTCTTTTTAAAAAAATTCATGAGCATGCTTCTTCTCTATTTTAGCTTTTGTTAGTCAATATTTATTGAATGCGAAGTGATGGACAGTCATTGTGGTAAATACTTCTAAGTCTTTATTTAACTTTTGAAACAACCATGTGAGATCAACAATGTCAGCTCCATTTTCTGGATAAAGAAAATGAGGCTCAGATAGGAAAATAGTAACTGCCTAAGGTTGCCCAATGAGCAGATAGGAGAGCAGAGATTTGAAGCTAAATCCACCAGTCTCTGGAAATCTCTTAAACCCTACTCTGTAGGATCCTTGGCAGTGATACCCTGGACATTCTCCCCAACCCACCTCTCAAAGATTATTCTAACATTTTCCCGTTTTCCTTGACAAGCACAAGTTTGAAGTCTTTGTATATTGCTTTATTCTATTCTATTATACAATTCCCCCAAATAATTCCAGTATCCTTGTCCTATGAATACTTCAACTTTCATTAATTTTATTTGGTTCCCGTCTGTGTTTAGATAAGTAGCCTATTCAATTGGACTTGATTTTGTCCATTTTGTATCTACCCATCTAAACACGTTTCTGTGGGCTATATGGGAGCTCTGCTAAATGAGCTACAGGGAAACCCCTTTGTGCAATACGTATGCAGGAAAACACTGAGTTTGAGTCCATCATCATCACACATGAAAGCTCCAACAGCTCCCCCTTTTGCTCGTATAATCAATTCTGTTGCTACTGAGTTGATCCCCTTTTTCATGGGGATTTAGACACCCATTTCCAGGCATACCACTTCCATACTCCCTGACAGAAACTCTCTTGCAAAGCTCTCACTTTCTCCCTGATTAGCCTTAATGCTCTTCAAGGAGAGGAAGCAGGTCTTACTTATTCCAGTGAACTAGCTGGTGAAATGTATTCACTAGTCTGGTCAAACTGTTTTCCTCTCTGTGTTCCCAAGTAAGCCAAATCTTTTCAGTTATCTACATAATTTTTCTGAGTGAACCGTCATTATACTTATCTGCCATCCAATGACTCATTTCTAATAATAACTAGAATTGGGATGTTCCTTAAAGCATATGAAGCATGCTCACATATGCTATTTCATCAAATTCTCACACTACTCCAGTGAGAAAAATAACTTTAAACACCCTTAGTTTTCAGAGAACACAATGCACTGGTTAGGTGACTTGTCCAGGGAATGCCAAACCAATGAAGGGTCTTGTTGGGATTCTGACACAGATATTCTGATGCTACAGTCTACTTTTTAAAATTCTGGCTTGTTGCTTCACTGTGGTTGCATCACCACCAGGAAGCCTTTGTTTTCTGACCATCCTCTCCTCTCAACTTCTACATCCTTCAGTGACAAAGAAAGGAGTTTTCTTTAGTCCACCATCATTAGAATATGTAAGCAAGCATGCTCAGTCACTCAGTTGTGTCCAACTCTTTGCGACTCATGGACTGTAGCCCGTCAGGCTCCTCTGTCCATGGAATTTTCCTGACCAGAATGTTGGAGTCATTAGAATATGAACAAGCAAATAAACAAAGTAATCAGTATGCAATTCATGCAAACACAGATTAAAACCAAACCTAAAACATATATATTTTAGGTTATTTTCCCTTATAGGCTATTGCAAGATACTGAGTTTCCTGTGTTATACAGTACATCCATTTATTTAGCTATCGGGTTAGCCAACCCAATATTTTGTATATAGTAGTGTGTATATGTTAATCCCAACCTCCTGATTTATCGCTTTCCCCCTTCCCTTTGATAACCATGTGTTTTCCGTGTCTGTGAGTCTATTTCTGCTTTATAAACACCTTTGTTTGTGTCTCTTTTTTTAGACTCCATATGTAAGTGGTATCATATGGTGCTTGTCTCTCTCTGTCTGACTGACCTCACTTAGTAGGATCATCTTTAGGTCCATCAGTGGTGCTGCAAGTGGCATTATTTCTTTCTCTTTCTGGTTGAATGATTCACTGCTCACATTTTAATCAAACCCCCGTTAGAGGCATGCTGGCAGCCCCAGAGCTGCTTTGTCTCACTGTACTTAGCATGTGACCGTGGCACTTAGCATACAGTGCTTTTTGGTGAAGATCTGGAGGTTCATGGTTTTCTTTCTGATCTACTTGAGGAACTGGGGAGAGTACCTCTGAAGCACATATCTCAGGGTGGAGTGGCAGGGGTGGGGAGGGGGGAATTCACACAATTTGGAGAATTAGCAGAAATCAAATGTACTTTCTACTTATTATATGCTGGAGATGGTTTTATTATGTATATCCATTCATTCAATCATCAAAGCAATGCTGAGGGTGATATATAATTGTTATCCCCATTTTACAACTGAAGAACTGAAGGACAAGTAAAAACGTCCAGAGGCAAAGTTAAAAAATGTTAGATTTGGGATATGTATCTGGACAATCTTACCCCAGAGTCTGTGCCTTATGTAACTATCTGTGCCAGCATAGGGTAGTTAGAGCTGGGGTGTGGAGAGGGGAGACTGGCAAGATGTCAGCCTGAGGAATGGCTTACAGCTTTAGATAAACTGACTTTATTCCTCTGAGAAAGTCAAGAAAGGGTATGAATTGCCAAGAGCTCTGTTGCATGGATATCACATGGATGAGGGATCAAGCTTGTGTTGGCAATATCAGTTGTCAGTCTGAGGATGCTCTGAGCCAACTGCCTCATTTAAGAGCAGTCATAATAATACCATCTACTATTTATTGACTAATCCCCCCTGACTTTCAGTGTCTCCCTAGTATCTGTGAAAAAATTCCCAGGTCCCTCACGCAGCCCTGAAAAACCCAACAATTTAGATCTTCCTTATCTGTTCAGATTTGTCTCCCACATCTCTCCTCACACCCTAAGTTCTGATCACATCAGTGGGTTTATTGCTCCCTGAACACTCTTCATTTTGAGGGCTTTACTTACGTTCTTTACATGCCCTTCACGTTCTTAGTGCCTGAACAATTCTTTCAGCCTCAATTAACTGTATTTTAACACAAGAAGACTCCTCTCAGCACGAAGTTTAGGGGAGGTGTCTCTCTTCTGGGACACCAAGTCTGGATATTTACACATTAGAATGACCACTTTGGTTTGTGTATCTATCGTTCACCCAGTTTCAATTCCCTTGAGGGTAAACTCTGCCATATTTACTTTTGTGTCCGAGAATCTAGCATGGCAGCTGACACATGCCAAGTGTCAAAAAGCTAATTGAATTATGTATAAAACCTTGATATAGCACTTTGAATCCAGCTTTGATTTCAATATAGCATCATGAGTTTGATGTTACCTAGTGTATATTACAGAAGAAACTTACAGAAACCTTAAATGCAGAGAAATAAAATAAGTTATGAAAAACTGCATAGAATAAGCAATAAGTATAACAAGTAAGGGGCAGATTTAGGAAGGATTCAAACCCAGCACTATTCAGAGTCTGGCACCCATTTCTAGGTTTTCACATTGTACCTCACTAACTTCCTCACCAGAAGTGAGATGACACTTGAAATTTGGGAAATTGAGCTGAAGAATCAAGAATCATGAGACACAATGGAGTGGACAAACAGAATAAGAGGGTGGCTTTTGAAATGCCTTAGGCATTCCCTTCTTATTTAGGTTTACATTTAAAGTTGCTCAGTCGTGTCTGACTCTTTGCAACCCCATGGTTTATACAGCCCATGAAATTCTCCAGGCCAGAATACTGGAGGTGGTAGCCTTTCCCTTCTCCGGGGATCTTCCCCACCCAGTGACTGAACCCAGGTCTCCCACATTGCGGGCAGATTCTTTAGCAGCTAAGCCATGAGGGAAGCCCAAGAAAACTGGCGTGGTTAGCCTACCTCTTCTCCAGGGGATCTTCCCCACCCAGGAATCGGACTGGGGTCTCCTGCGTTGCAGGGGGATTCTTACCAAGTGAGCCACCAGGGAAGCCAAAAATCTGACACCTGCAGCTTATTTCCTCCATTTGGAGACCCCTAGCCTTCCTATCAGAGAAGGCAATGGCCCCCCACTCCAGTGCTCTTGCCTGGAGAATCCCATGGGCGGAGGAGCCTGGTGGGCTGCAGTCCATGGGATTGCTAAGAGTTGGGCACAACCGAACGACTTCACTTTCAGTTTTCACTTTCACGCATTGGAGAAGGCAATGGCAACCCACTCCAGTGTTCTTGCCTGGAGAATCCCGGGGACGGGGGAGCCTGGTGGGCTACAGTCCATGGGGTCGCTAAGAGTCAGACACGACTGAGCGACTTCACTTTCACTTTTCACTTTCATGCATTTGGAGAAGGCAATGGCAGCCCACTCCAGTGTTCTTGCCTGGAGAATCCCAGGGACAGAGGAGCCTGGTGGGCTGCGGTCTATGGGGTCGCACAGAGTCGGACACGACTGAAGCGACTTAGCAGCAGCCGCAGCAGCGTCCTTCCTATCTATCCTCTCATCCTCTCTTTTCTTTTAGGAGAATTATGTTGCCTAGGGAAAGGGGCGTCATTCCTAAGTTGCTGAGGCAACATATTCTCCTAACCCTCGTGTTGAGAGTCTCTGATCCAGGGCCCCAAGTAGCAGTTGGAGAAAGCTGCTACAGTGGCAGGAGTATGAGCAACCATTTGTGATTCAAAAGCCTTCATGCGGCTGGAAACACATCCAGTCACATGGTTACGGGTTCAGGGAGCAAGCAGAAAAACGGGACAGTCAGCAAAGCTAAAGTCTCGTTATGTCCACAGTTAAGGTAGAGTGTGGCACCAGTCCATTAGGATTGTTAGATGTCATCAGATTAAGAAAAGGCTTCACATATGATTACTGTCACAGGTATCTGCAGACTTGTAGAAAGAAAGTCCTTTCCTTGAAGTGGAGATGCCCACCATAGGAAGCCTTCCGTTGATGAAGAGAGGAGTGCTCCAGAGACCCAGCAGTTAGACCGACTGTGGAATGCAGTGTAGGAGCGAGCCCAGGACAGGAAGGCACTGTCTTGAGGATCAAAAGGCGGACTCGGGATTTTTGGAGTCAGAAGAAGCAGGCTCACATGGATTATCAGACCCATCCGGATCAAGCTCAAGGGAAGTTGTGATGCTCACAGTGTTTGCCGGAGCCCCCAGGGTATGAAGCATCACCATGGGAAGAGTCCGCTAGTAGCCACACTTCCTATTACATGTGCTTTAATTAGAAAGGGGCGGGACACATGGAACTTGGCCAAACTTAGATCACAGGTTTCAGGGAGATAAGCAAGTCCTGGGATGAGTCCCAGTAATAATGTCGCCCATGACAATGCAAATAATCCTAGCTGACATTTTTGATCACATAGTACAATACATTGATGGTTTTAACTGCTTTATGCATATAATAGTACTTTTTCCTTTCAAAAACAAGTACTAACCCAATTTATTAAATGAGAAAACAAGAAAAATTAAGTGTCTTGCTCAGATTTACATATACTGAGTGAAAGAACCAGACCCCAAACTCAAGCAACTTCTCTGACATCAGATCTCACACTTGTAACAAGAATTCTCCACTACCCATCCGGTGTTGTCCTCCAATGTGGTGCTGACTGCCAGGTAGGTCAACCTGAAAGAACAAAACTGAAAAGAAACAAAAGCGGGACTTTCCTGGTAGAACAGTGGCTAAGACTCTGCGCTCCCAATGCAGGGGTCCCAGGTTCTGTCTCTGGTTAGGGAAGGAGATCCCACACACCACAACTAAAGATTCCACATATGCCGCAACCAAGATCACAGTTCACGGATGCCCCAACTATGACCCGGCACAGTCGAGGACATTCATAAAGGTAAATATTAGAAGCAAAGAGTCCCGGCAAGGGGGGGCCAGGGCTGTACAGCCACACAGACAGGTGTGTGAGGAGAATGAGGGCTTCAGGGCAGCCTCCTTCTGCTCAGGTGAAGGCACTAAAGAGAAATCCAGACGAGGCATTTATTGGTCAGAGAAGAGATTCCAAAGTTGAACCTGAAAGTTTGTTTAATTCAATGATTCATTCGCTCCAGTTTTAATAAACCCATAGACCAGAATGTCGGGAAGCTATGCAAATACATGCCTGATGCTTGGACAAAGACAGAAAGAGCAAATCAACATTATCAGCACAGAAAGCTTAAATGGCCACCCCACGTTGATCATTTGTTTCAGGCCTTTTTCCAGATAGAATTAGGTTGGTTTTATTAGACATATGCTCCTTTTAACAGAGGCAGTATTTCTGTCTCAAACCAGCCATAGCTTTGCTATACCTTTTCTCTCTCAAGAGCTGACGGGGTACCTAACATAGAATCACTGACAGGCCTCTGCCACCAACAGAAATGAATGTTTACAAGTCTTCTAGGACCTACTGCCAACATTAAGGGTATCCATGACCTTCTCCCACACTGAACTCCTTCTAAATCCCAAGGCTTCCAAATCTTCTCCATCACCACCTAAAATAAGATTAAATATCAAGGAAGCAAAATGCATTGAATTTTTAAAAAGGGGGAACTTTGAATTCTGTTTTGCAAATATTAAAAGCAATGCCAAAGGCATTTATTCAAGTCCCTTGGGCCACTTTTCAAAGAAATAAAAAAAAAAAAAATTTAGTAAACTGTTATGTGAAACAAATGAAGAAACTACCAGGGAAAATTGCAGAATAATAAAATAAAGACATCCTCAGGGCACAATCACATCCTGGACTCAGGCCGGTTTTGCAGATGGAATGGGCACAGGCCAAGAAGCCATGTGACTAGGGTCTTCATCCCAGCTCTGCCCACTCATTGGCTCTGTGGTCATGCCTTGGGAAGAGCATTCAATCATTTGAAGATTCAGTTCTTATTCTGCTGCAGGGAAAAACAACACCAACAGAATTCACAGAATGGACCCAAAGTAGTGAGAAAGCTATGCATCCTGTCCGTCTTTCTCTTTACTCTCATTCCATTCATTCCAGTGTGAGAAAAACCTCAACCTTCAGTTCCAAGAATCTTCTGGTGAAATTTGATCTAACTGTGCTCTGGAAACTACCTGCTATTCCCTTGGAGAAATCTAGCCTGCTGAAATTACAGATTGTCGCTGGGCTGAAGGCAAATCACTTATGAATTTGGTTTAAAAATATTACCTACTTCACAGAGCTGCTTTTTAATATAATATATAATCATACAATAGAAATGGGATAAATCTGGTAAAGCACGTAAAACCATGGTCTGGTGCATTTGAAGCCCACAGTGTTGGCCCATTACTAGTGATGCTGTCTGTGAAATAGGTAACTAGTGGGAACCGACTGCATATACAGCTCAGGGAATTCCCCTCTGTGCTCCGCAGTGGCCCAGATGGGAAGGAAATCCAAAAATGAGGGGCCACGTGTACACAGATGGCTGATTTGCTATGCTGCATAGTAGCAACTAACACAACAGTGTAAAGCAACTATTCGCCAATACAAACTAATTTAAAAACTAAATCACTTCAGTATTTTTCACTCTTCTATCTCCACATGCAAGAACTATCCAAAGGTCCAACATCTTTAAATATTTAATTGCAAATATGAAATATTAGTATATAATTCATTGCACATATTATCCAGCTGGAGCTGACCTATGAGTTAAAGGTTTTTTTTAAAAAAATTCAACATATAAGTGAGTTCACACAGTATTTGTCTTCCTCTCTATGACTCATTTCACTTAGTATAACTTATTGTGGCGATTGTTTCATGATCTATGTATGTCAAATCACTAAACTCTGCTCCTCAAATTTATACAGTGCCGTATGCCAACTATATCTGAATAAATCTGAGGAAAATACAGTTGATCATAATAATAAGTAAAGCATGTATATATCCCAACCTGTTTAGACCCTCATCCTGCTCTACTTATTAACCACCTTCTCAGCTTTCCTGTATGGCCATACTTCTTGGCCAAGAAGTCAACATTTAAAATCTTTACCTTTTTTACTATTTTTAAGGAAGAATAAAAATACAATGAACTTCATGTCATTGTCTCTTTGTTTCATAAATTATCGACTCCATATTTCATAGACCTCATCAACTTTCTGTCTTATACATTATTTTAAAAACAAATTCTTGAGATCATATAATTTTTCCAAGTAAACCACTGATTTTCTATCAAGTGGAAAGCAGATGCCCATGAGAATCTAGATGTCATAATAAAGAGTTTCCCTCTCAGGTTCTAACATACTCATGAGTTATAGTAAAGATCATGTACTAAATAGATAAACAAAAATAAAATAAAATAATAGAGAGAAAAAGCTGTACTTTGAATAGGAAAGCCTATTGATTGTTATGAAGAATATTAATTAAATCTTCTCCTCCACCTGAAGAGATTTATAAACTCAAAGGAGAAAGGAGAGGTGCGTATCAATAAGGGCACAGGCGAAGCATACTGTAAACTGAATGCAGAGAGCAGCAGGGTGTTGGCAGTGTTAGCAGAGGAAGGGGTCAGATGGGTCTTGGAGAACTTGGAGAGCCTGAAGAGCCTGTAAGCCTGGACTTTCGGGGTGGGAGCGATCTCAAGAGGCAGAAATAGGTGAGGGAGTAAATGACAGACTCTGCCTGTGAGCGGTAGGATGAGATAATAGAGGATGCAGGGAAGCAGCGTATGTTTGCCAGTGAATGGGTGTTAATGTTTCTGTCTAAGTGGCATGTAGGGTTCATATGGGATGAAGGGACGGTGAGTCCAGGACAGAGGTCACCCAGGTTGCAGATGGACATGAACACCTTATAAGATACAAGGAGCTCAGAGGATGATGGAATATCCATGTCACGTTTGCATAGAAGAGTGACTGACGTGATACAAGAATTCTGTGCTCTCATCTGTATGAGTTAAAATGCACACAAATAATAGTGGGGTTTTTTAGATTCAGAAAACAACAGAAATCTTTACCAAATGGTACACAGTGACATCTACGGCAAATACACTGAAGTTTTCTAAGATCTTTCTTTAGGCTCCCTATTCCCTCCTCGACACATGCAGAATATACTCCTATGGTCTGACAGCTGGTATAAATAAGAGAGACTTTAAAAGTGATACAAAATTCCCCAGTCCTGATACTAATTGTAGTCCATTACTTTATCATTCCATGAAACGCTGTTGCTCATCATCCTGAGAGCTTTGTTGGGAGGGGCGTTGCCATTACCCTTACTTTATTTATTTATTTATTTATTTTTGAAAAATTAGTATGATCACATTGCACACAGTTAGAAATGTATACAAAGATACACAGAGAAGTCTCCTGACATACCTATCCCTAGAAAACCAAGTATGTTATCTGAGAAGAACCCATTTTTGTCTACTGTGTACCCTTAAGAGTTATTATACAAGTATATAAAATGTTTCCTTTTTATTACACATAGTGGCATAGCAATGAACTGTACTGCGTCTTTCTTTTTTTCATTTAGTGACATACTAAGGAGATCTCTTTAGATCAAGGTATATAAACTTCTCTCTTTCCTAATATGCACAATACAACACTTTGTAAATATATCATAAATTCTTTAACTCATCCAACACTAATTGAAACAATGGCCATTGAAACAATGTTTCAGCAAATAACTTTGTACCGTAGAAAGTTTGCAAATGTTTGAATATGTGTATAAAAAATTTCTAGAAGTGGAATTGCTTGAGTCAAAACTTATGACCACTCATTATTTTTTAGAGATACTAATAAATTGTCCTCTAGAGCACTGGCACAAATAGACCAATCAGCAATTAAAAGAGTGGCTTTTTCCAAACATTCTCATGAGAATTATTTTATTAATCTACCTGATCTATTCAGGTCTGATTATTAAAAAGTGGTATTTTCGTAGTAGTTTGCATTTTCTATCAGCTTTTATCTGGATCCTTTAAATTTAATATCTGTTGTATTCATCATTGTCATTTTCTTGATATTCTGCCTTTTTTAGTATCTACCATTTACTGTTCAGCCCAGGAATTGATTTACTATGTTGTTGTTGTCTTCTGCTGTTGTTATTTAATTTACCAGAGGTAGAATCAACTGATTTGCTGGCTTTTATGCTAATTCCAGCTTTGTTTCATTGTGATCAGATAGTATTGCTTGCATTATTTTTATTTTGGAGAATATATATTCATACACTCTTTGTCATCAGTCATTTAGAAGTTTCTGTGGATCGTCTCAAGTGTTTATCATCACAGTTACCAGCTATCAGAGGTTAAAATAGATCTATTATTAAGTCTACTTTAAAAATTACATTACTTAGGAAAATTGCATTGCTTAAATCATTTATTTGGGCTTCCCAGGTGGTACTAGTGGTAAAGAACCTGCCTGCCAATGCAGGAGACATAATAGACAAGGGTTCAATCCCTGGGTCGTAAAGATGCCCTAGAAGAAGGCATGGCAACCCACCCCAGTATTCTCAGCTGGAGAATCCCATGGACAGAGGAGTCTAGCTGGCTACAGCCCATGGGGTCACAGAGTCAACTAGGGCTGAAGTGACTTAGCACACAGACATAAGTCATCTATACACTTTTTTTTTGTCCACTTGATTTTTCATGGAATAAAAGAGGAGAATTACAGTCTATTATTCATTTGTTTCCGCACCCTCTGCTTTTTTCTTCTTTATATGTCTTCTTGTTTGGGTCAGAAGGTCAGAGGTGTCCTCACCAACCAGCCCTCTTCAAGCACCAGTGCAGTGGGCAGCGGGAACTCCGGACACCTCCGGGAAGTCAAGCATGTTCAGCCGCCGCTGAAGCAGGTCCCACCACGGGAACCCAGGGGAGGAGGAGCCCTACTTCATGGGACAGGATCCCGTCCTTCTCCATCCTTCGGGCTGGCTGTGCCGGCTCCTGCCCCACCCCATGCAGGGACTGCCGTGGACAGCCCGGCCTGGCTCAGCTGACGCTGCTGAAAGGAGTCCATAGCGAAAGGCAGCTGTATCCCCTTGGCTTCATAGCCAGCCTCTGCGGAGGAGCTGGGACCACTGAGACTTATCGGAGCCAGCAGAGAGGAGGAAGGCCAGGATCTGGAGGGGAGAGCAATGGGCTCCACAGCATCTGTCTGTCTTCATATCTGACTATTAAGAAGCATCTAGAAAATCCAATCCCCTTCCCAAATTTGCCTCAAGTGACCTTTCGTTACTAGACTCTTAGAAGACAGGGAAATCTAAGAGATGAATTTCCTGCCTCACAAAGTTGCCTTGGTGCATTCCCGTTCACCTTTGCTCATTATCTTATTTTCAGACTCTCGGAATGGTTTGTTTCAGGTGTGTTCCTCAGATACAAAATGGAGCTGGGGTTTGCTTTTATTTCATCTTGGATGTTTGCTTCTTTTAGTAGGTGTATTTAACTCTATAGATTTTATTACATGGAATAATGTGTTTTGGCAGTCCTTCAAACAGTTTCTGATATAATTGTGTTTCTTATGACTTTGCAAAAATATTTTTCCAAACAATCTGTATTTTATTGGCCTTATTTTAGTGATTAATGTGTGTGTGTGTGTGTGTGTGTGTGTGTGTGTGTGTGTGTGATTTTTACGGGCTTCCCTAGTGGCGCAGATGGTAAAGAATCTGCCTGCAATGCAGGAGACCTGGATTCAAATCCTGGACTGGGAAGATCCCTTGGAGAGGGAATGGCTACCCACTCCAGTTTCTTGCCTGGAGAATTCCATGGATAGAGGAGCCTGGAGGGCTATAGTTCATGGGGTCACAAGGATTCTGACATGACTGAGCAACTAACTCAATCATGAGTTTTATATATATACATATATATATATAAAATCACATGATGATATATATGTGTAAATTATCATATGAATATTATATATACACACATACATATATATGCATATGTGTACCAGAGTAAATTATTTTAAATAATTAAATTTGGAAATTTAATGGTTTTATTCTAGTGATTAACTTTAGAGATATCTTTATATAAGCTTTATATATGTAAATTCTATATTTAACTTTATACATCTTTAATACTCTGTTTCCTTAAAGACATCTGATTCTGACCTCTGGCTATGCCCGATTGTTAAATTAGTCTTTCCTCTACCTTACACTTACCTGTCACCACCTGGCTTTAGTTTATTATGTTCTCTGTCTCAGAGTTCACCTGTGTCACTCTGAATA
Organism: Hydropotes inermis; assembly: GCA_020226075.1. NCBI lineage: Eukaryota > Metazoa > Chordata > Mammalia > Artiodactyla > Cervidae > Hydropotes > Hydropotes inermis. The sequence goes on along the minus strand of CM035281.1, from coordinate 3,035,742 downwards.
CACCTATTCCTCCATTCCTCTATTTGGAGAAGGAAATGGCAACCCACTCCGGTGGGCAACACTCCAGTGTTCTTGCTGGAGAATCCCAGGGATGGGGGAGCCTGGTGGGCTTCCATCTACGGGGTCGCACAGAGTTGGATACGGCTGAAGTGACTTGGCGGCAGCAGCCTTCCTCTTTTACTTCAAATGTTAGTGTTTCACAACCCTCTATATAAGGCGAGGAGCTCAGAAGACTATTTCCACTTTCTAATCCTTTTGTCGTCCCAACCTTTCTCTCTTACTTCATCTCTATATTATTTTTGTTATAACATAGCTTGCATTTCTTATACCTCTTCCTTATGCTTTTGAGTCATTCCTCAGACAAGAAGGGGAAATGCTACTTTATCATATACATATTAGACTGTCTATACAGATTATCTTAATACATTCAGAATAATGATCCCCAGCTTTATAGATGACAGTAGAAATGATTTGTCACATAAGGTGTTGCTTTTTGTCACACACCAGTTAGAAACTCTGCAGTGGGGAATCACCTTTTCAGTACAGATACGATAGTGATTCCCTTAATACATTTCAGAAACTAAAATGTAATCAGAAAATATTTTTTTCCAAGTTGAGATCCTAAAGTTCATGTGCATTCCTTATAGGAGATTTCCTTACTCTTTCATTTAAGCCTGTATCCTCTTTACATTCTAACAAATCAGATTGGTACCAGCCCACCATCACACTGAAAGCACACAAGAAGAATTTTTGAGAAGTATTAAGCAATAATTTACATCTTGGCTGCAAGGAAAGTGGTTCCACAAAACATAGCAATATAAGGGAATCAGAGAAAGTTTTATGAATATGCAACCAGCATGTTCACACAGAGCTCCATGGTCTTAAGGGTCTCTCCCTGGGCACCCTTGAAATTATTAATAATTTTGTCTTTGCAAGTGATGTCCATTGGGACAAAGACACATTTGCAGAGAGCTTAGAGCTGGGCTCACAAATCGAGTTAGGGTGCCTGCCTTCTTCCTCACCTCCTAATGCCCCAGGAGCCCCCTGACGCCCACACAAGGACAGCCACCACCCTCCCCTCATGACAGTAACCTAGGGAGAGGAGACTGTGTGCATACGCTTTACGGTATCTCCAAGGGGAACCTGACAGAGTTGCCATTGCCCCAGGTGGGTAAGCCTGGGTGGGTGGGCCGACAGCCCAGCAGAGGCAGGTCTTTGCACACACCCTATGCAGTACCCAGCCTGCCCTGGAACAGACCTCACAATCCCTTGGGGTCGCTCATCCTCCACAGGCTGGTGTGCGGGCCGTGGGAACGCTACACTGACTTTTGTTGGTTATCTATTTTATATATAGTTATGCATGCTCAGTCATGTCCGAATCTTTGCGATCCCACGAACTGTAGCCCGCTAGATTCCTCTGTCCATGAAAATTTCCAAGCAAGAATGCTGCAGTGGGTTGCCTGGGGTGGCTCCTACTCCAGGGCTCTTCATGACCAAAGGACTGAACCCTCATCTCCTGCATCTCCTGCATGGGCAGGCAGATTCTTTACCACCATGCCATCTGCTGTGTGCATCTTAATCCCAAAGTCCTAAGTTATCCCTCCCCTCCTTTCCAATTTAGTAACCGTGTTTTGTTTTCTTCTATTTTTAACTTTTATTTTAATTTTAATTGGAGGATAATTACTTTACAATATTGTGATGGTTTCTGCCATACACCAGCAAGAATCAGCCACAGGCATACACATGTCCCATCCTCCACTTCCCTCCCCACCCCACACTGCTAAATTGTCACAGAGCCTGGTGGCTCAGATGGCAATGAATCCACCTGCAATGCGGGAGACCTGGGTTTGACCCCTGGGTTGGGAAGATACCCTGGAGAAAGGCATGGCAACCCACTTCAGTATTCTTGGCCTGGAGAATCCCCACGGCAGAGGAGCCTGGCAGATTACAGTCCACAGGGTCCCAAAGGGTCAGACAAAACCGAGCGAACAAGCAGAGCACCAGCTTTGGGTTCCCTGCATTACCCAGCAAGCTCCCCCTGGCTTTCCATTTTACACAGGGTAAGGCCTGAGCTTCAGCACCACTTTGTCATCCTCACCCCCTCCACAACTGTGACCAAACTTCCGTTCTTTATTCTGTATCTCCTTCGCTGCTCTGCAAATAGAATCGTCAGCACCGTCTTTCTAGATGCCGCGCTGTGTGGTGTGCTTAGCCACCCACTCACGCCTGCCTTTCTGCCACCCCAGGGACTGTAGCCGGCGGGTCTCCTCTGTCCGCGGGGATTCTCCAGGCAAGAACGCTGGCATGGGTTGTCGTGCCTTCATCAGCGGGTCTTCCCAACTCAGGGATCCAACCCAGGTCTCCCACCTGTGGGTGGATTCTTTAGCATCTGAGTCACCAGGGAAGCCCATATATATATGAGTTAATAGCCGATATTTGTCTTTCTCCTTCTGACTTGCTTCGCTCTGTGGAGTAGGCTCTAGGCTCACCCGTCTCATTAGAACTGACTCACACGTGTTCCTCTTTATAGTTGAGCAATACTCCATCGCCTGTATGTACCACAACCTCTTTAGTTATCCATCCGTCAACGGCCGTCTAGGTTGCTTCCCTATCCTAACTATTGTAAACGGCCCTACAATGGACATTGGCGTACATGTGTCTTTTTCAGTTATGGTGTCCTAAGGGTATGTGCCCAGTAGTGGGATTGCTGAGTCTTATGGTAGTTTTAACCCCAGTTTTTTAAGGAATCCCATTCTGTTCTCCATAGTGGTTATATCACCTTGCATTCCCAGCAACAGTACAAGAGGGTCCCCTTTCCTTCACATTCTCTCCAGCATTTATTGTTTCTCATGGTCTGTTTTCTATGTCTGTGTGTCTATTTCTGTTTTCTATATAAATTCATTTGTATCATTTATTATTATTATTTTTAAGTTTAGTACTTTTAATGGCTTTTTTTTAAAGAAGTGACCCAGACTTTTATTTTCCCCAGTCTCCTCAAAGCACAGTTAGCCCTGCAAAGTAATTGATGTACAAGACAAACAATTTTATCAATAACTCTAAATTGTAGTGTTTAATTGCATAAGATTATAACACATGCTCTCTAACGCATCACAGGTCATCTCAGTGAGCTGAACACTTGAAGGGTGTAGGAATCGACCTTTTTTGTTGTTCACTTGCAGTCATTCATGGACCACCTCTCCAGGTTTTGATGGTTTTGCTGTCAGATGAGTGAAAGCACCTGTATTCTTATCTGAGGCATTTTCCTATTATATAGTCTGCCCATGTGCATGGACTGCCTCTTTTGTAGTAAGCATAAGGCTTCCTCCTTAGGAGTAGAGGAGCAGATGCAAGAAAAGACACCTGCTGAATAGAGATTCCACTTTTATAGCTGTCTGTGGACTCCTGCAATCAATGAAATAACATGCATACACTTGGCATTATGTTTGGCCCTGGGAGAGGAGGAAGTTAAGAAAGTAAAAACTGTCGCCTTTTAGGAGATTAGAATTGAACTGGCAGCAGCAAAAGCACATATGCATAATAAAGAACAAGAAACAAAAAATAATGATATCCATGGTGCCTCAAAATGAGAAATGCCATCAAAGATCCAAAGACTACTTCCCAGGTGGTGCTAGTGGTAAACAATCTGCCTGCCAATGCAGGAGACTCAAGAGAAACGGGTTCAGTCCCTGGGTTGGGAAGATACCCTGGAGAAAGAAATGGCAACCCACTCTAGTATTTTGCCTGCAGAAATTCATGGGCAGGGGAGCCTTGTGGGCTACAGTCCATGGGTTTGCAAAAAGCAGGATATGACTGAGCACACACACACATGCTAGAGATTCTTTATTGAATACTTGCTGTAGCCGGACATCCTAGCTTTGCACAGCTGTGATTTCACTGCATCCTTCCACCCATCCTGAGAGATGGCTATTGGTCTCATTTTACAAACAACAAAGCTGAGTCTCGAATAGCTTAAGCTGTTCCCCAGGGTCACACAACTGGTTGGCGTTCAAAGGCAGATCTATGTGACCCCAAAGCATTCAAATGAAGTGTGTACTTCCCAAGGACAACTGCGTCTATTTATACAGTACATTTACCATTTAAAGAACTTTCACATCTATCACCTCATTTGATCTTCACAAAGGCCCTTGATGGAGAGCTCACCACTAAAACGGGAGCCGAGGACACAGAGGGTGAAGAGCCCAAGTTCATTATCTATTCACAAGCGTGGCTCCTCTGATCCCCCATGATCTCAGCTAGTCTGGTAAATGAATGGATGGAAAAAAAACTGTATAATCAAAGCACGATCTGTCCAGGGTGGTAGTGGATGAATAATTTATGTTGCATAAATACTGCTGGATAGAGTGCTTAACTCAACCCTTGATCAGATGCCTGTTATTATCTGGTTGGCAGACAATCAAAAAATGAAATGAAATTTGGGCAAATTCCATACACACTTGGGAGAGGCCACAGACAGCAAAGGAAGAACTCACAAAAAGAGGAGGGACTTCAGAGAGCTGAGAGCGAGTTTGGGTTTTTTAGCCTGCTGGAAGCCCATTATGAAAACAGAAAAAAGTGTAACTGCGTATCTTAGAGTGAAATTGTTTGTAGTCTCTGTGATTACAGATAAGCTGGTGTCTCCTTGCTGGCGGTGATTGGGGGTTGGGTGTCTCATGCATTTTCAAATTGTAGCGACTGAATCTGACATTGTTAATGAGCTCCATATTGCTTGCATGCTGATAATATAAGTCTGTCACAGTGGATACAGTATTTGATCATTCATGGAACATAAAATTATTGATCTCTCCTAGAAGCTCAAATCACTGAACCCTCACTCGGGCTCCATGAGTGATATGAAGACAGGCAAACAACCTCCCTGAAGAAACTACAAGATTCTTGACACAAAACCGGTTGGGCAGCCACAATAAGAAATGCTGAGCATTAGAAAAGTTGAAGCCCTGGGCAAATGATATTTTGGGGGCATCATAAAAATTCCTATAACATCATGTTGTCTTCTTTCCAGCCTTTCCCTACATTAATCATAATTTTCCTCCCAAACAACAACTTTCTTTTCATTTCTGACTTCACAGTTTCTCTAAACTCAGAGCTGAGTCACAAGACCATGTCTTCTTAGGGCTTTTCATCACTGCACAGGTCAGCGTACCCATGGCTGTGGTGCTGGGGGGTCCTTGCCAGGTCTGTCCCATCCCTGGAGACATCCCTCCTGGGTCGTGACACCTATGATTTATCCTTCCTGGACCTGAGAGCCCCACTCATGTAAGTTGGCTGGAACCTTAAGCCGTTCTGAATACAAGGATGACATTTGATGCTTCTTTCCAAAGATGTGTTAAAATTCAAGGTTTCAGGGTTTTGTGTACAAACCTGGCTTGTACACATGTCAAACTAAGGGAACACGCCAGTGCTAGTCACAGTCCGGCTTCTTTAATATTCACAATGATTGCCTTTCAGGTTATGCACTTTGCTTTGTCATTCCTTGATATAATTGTCTTTAGTTCTAAAAGACATAGACTTCCGCCCTAGCTTCTAGTACCTGCCTTAGCTGTTCCTTGAGTTGCATTGGGTTACCTATTTATTTAGACATAGCTATTAGGCCTAGCTCAGACCCAAGGCTCTATCTGAAACATGAAACACTGTTTTCCCTCTTGCCCAGAAACCTCAAAATTTCATTGAAGAGGTATTCGGACCACCTGCCTTTCTCAAGGGATTCATGTCAGCTAAGCCGGTCTGTCACACTGCTTAGAGAGAGGGTCGATTAGCTGGTATTTTCCTGTTTATTCTGCAGTTTAACTAGCACGGTTAGACATTATCCTCTTTCCATGTATCAGCTGAGTTCATTTGTTAAAGGATTTATTTCCTTTTAACATTTGATTCCATTTTGTGTTCCTAAAGTTCACAATACAAAACTGCTTAATGATATATTACAAAATGGTTACCTGTGTAGGCACCATTCATGTTAAAAAAAAAAATCACCAGATCCCAGAGCCCACAGCTGGGTCCCTATACTCATCTCCCTCCCCCCAAAAGATAACCAGCTCTCATACTGTTTCAATAACCATATTCATACATTTCTTTATAGCTTTATCTCTGCAGCGAGCATCCATAAATACTATAGATTTAAGTATTTTACATTTGGCTTTTATATCAATATTATATTCCATTGTGATTCTTTCAGGTTGTTATTTGGACCTACAGTTCATTAATTTCCATTAGAAATTGAGGAAATACTCATTCACTAACCAACAATAGGATTCCATACACAACTGCAGAATGCCTCAAATTGAAAAATCTTGACAATATCAGAATGTTAGCAAGGGGTTGATGCAGTGCTGGTGGGAATGCAAATATATGCAAATATTTTGGAAACCATTTTACTTTTATCTACTAGCATTTAAGGTTGCATACCCATATCCTTGGACTCAGCAATTTCGCCTCTAGATGTTTATCTCACAGAAGCACATGAACAAGTTATATACCAAAACATATTTCAGGATCATAGCAGCATTATTCACAATATTTGAAAACCAGAAACTTTCCAAATGAATAACAATAGTAGAAAGATAAGTTACTAAATTCATACAATGAATTATAAAATGTCAGAAACTTTTGAGTTTTCAAGTTTCTTATATTCTTTCCTGTACATATGTTATATTTCTCATTTCAAAAAGAAAGGAGGCAAAAACATCTATAACAAATTAAAACAAATCTGTGCCTCCATACTGCAAAATCAGCTGCTAGGTTAGCTAGGATCTTTTGCCTATTGGTTTATCTACATATTGTTATTGGTGGGAATTCTTCTTTCTATAAAGGTTAGACCCTTAGGTGCATTGTGCGCTGTAAATACCTCCTATCTGTCCTATTGTTTCTTTATTTGCCCTGTTGTTGCTGCTGTTCAGTCAACAAGTCATGACTGACGCTTTGTGACCCCATGAATGGCAGCATGCCAGGCTTCCCTGTCCTTCGCCATCTCCCGGAGTTTGCTCAAACTCCTGTCCATCGAGTCTGTGATGCCAGCCAACCATCTCATCCTCGGTCACCCCTTCCCCTCCTGTCTTCAATCTTCCCCAGCATCAGGGCTTTTCCAGTGAGTTGGCTCTTCTCATCAGGGGGCCAGAATATTGGAGCTTCAGCTTCAGCATCAGTCCTCCCAATGAATATTCAGGGCTCATTTCCTTTAGGATTTACTATTTTGATTTCTTTGCTGTCCAAGAGACTCTCAGGAGTCTTCTTCAGCACCACAATTGGAAAGCATTGGTTCTTTGGTGCTCCGCCTTCTTTAAGGTCCAATTCTCACATCTGTACTTGGCTACTGGAAAAGCTGTAGTTTTGACTACACAGACCTTTGTTGGCAAAGCGATGTCTCTGCTTTTTAATATGCTGTCTAGGTTTGTCATTGCTTTTCTTCCAAGGAGCAAGTGTCTTTTAATTTCATGGTCATAGAGACTGTCTGCAGTGATTTTGAAGCTCGACAAAATGAATTCTGTCAGTGTTTCCACTTTTCCCCCATCTATTTGCCATGAAATGATGGGATCAGATGCCATAATCTTCATTTTTGAATGTTGAGTTTTAAGCCAACTTTTTCACTTTCTTCTTTCACCTTCCTCAAGAAGCTCTTTATTTCCTCTTCACTTTCTGTATTAATTAAGCTCAAATAAGAGCTCTTAATTTTAATGATCTAACAGAGTGATGTTTTTCTTTATGGCATCTTGTATCTTTTCCAAGATATCATAAGCTATTCTATTAATATCATCTGGAAGCTTGCTGTTCTAGCTTTCAGATGTACACCTATAATTCTTCTGAAATTTGTTTTTGTGGAGTCAAGTCATATGTTATTTTTTTTTCCAATTTTTCCAACACCGTAGAAAAGATGACCATGTCTACCTGTTCTACACTGTCACTTTGGCTATGAGTCAAGTGTCTCTATATACATGAGGTTATTTCTAGATTTCTAATTCTATCTCATTTGTTATTTGTCTAACCTTGAGCTAATATCACGTGATCTTAATTACTGTAGTTATAATGGCTCTTGATAGATGAGAGAACAAGTCCTCTCACCTTATTCAAGTGAATCATTAACTCTTCTTGTCTTTTAAGGTTCCATATGCATTTTAAAATTAGCTTGTCAAGCTCCAAAACAAAATTTGGGGGATACTGATCAGGATTGTAATGAATCACTGGATCAGTATGAGAATAACTGACATCTATACAATATTAGTCATGAGTGAATGAACCTTGTTTTCTCCCTCTCCTCTATTTAAATCTAATTGTATATTTTTCTCAATAATGTTTTATAATTTTCTGCATAGAAGACTATACTTCTCTGTTAGATTCATTCTTAGGTGTTTTATATTTTTGAGGCTACTATGAATTGTACCTAATTTTCAAATATAATTTTCTGTTTGTTGCCAATATGCTGAAGTAAATTTAGTAAATTGACCTTGAATCCACCAGTCTTGCCAACCTCATTAAACCTAATAATTTATATATGGATTTTTTTCATATTTTCTATGTATATATAACATCCATGAATAATGGCAATTATATATTTTCTTTCTGATTCTAATGTTTAAAATGTTATTTTTGCCTTTGCTGAGTTGGGTAGTCCTTTAGTAAAATGTTCAGTAGAAGCAAGAATAACAGACAACCTTGTTTACTCCTGATCTCAGAACATCTTTGAAAATGTTATTGATAGTATAACCTTTGTTTAGATATATTTGTAGATTGCTTTTAATTAGATAAATAAGCTCCTTTAGCATATGCAATATTTTGTCAATAAATATATAGCTAGAAATGTGTAATTGTCAAGTTTTTCCTGCATCTAATATTACTTTATATTAATATAGTTAATTGCAATAATTATTTTTTAAAATGTTAAGCCAATCTTTCACTTTAATATAAACCCAACATTTTCATGAGAAATATGAATATGTATGTGTATATATATATATATATATATTTGCTAAACTTCCATTTAACAAATTTAAACAGAAGGAACACTCTGTACCTCCATGCTGTGCAAATCAACCACTAGGTCAGTTTAGATTTTTTGCCTATTTTTTCTGTGGGTTTATACATACATGTGTGTGTGTGTGTGTGTGTGTGTGTGTGTGTGTGTGTGTATTTAATTTGTAGGAATTATTTTTCTGTGTAGATTACAGTCTATCTGCTTGCCAGACTTCTCTGTCCATGGGATTTTCCAGGCAAGAATACTAGAGTGGTTTGCCACAACCTCCTCCAGGAGATCTCCACAACCCAGGAATTGAAACAGCTTTTCTACCATCTTCTGTATTTGAAGGTGGGCTCTTTACCACTAGCACCACCTGGGAAGCCATTTATGTGTGTGTGTGTGTATATATATATATATATATATATATATATACACACATATATATGTATATGTATATATACATTTATGTCTGTGTATATATATATATATATATATGTATGTATACATACACACATAAATGTACACACACACACACACACACACACACAGAGCCATTTATATGTCATTATCCTAATACCATGGTACCTATTATATAATGGTTATCATGCTATTATCATGTCATGATATATAAATCAAGGATTATGCAATCGTTTTTATATTTTGTTAGATTTAGCCTTTAGTATATTTTAATATTTTATTGAAGCATGACAAATAAACAAACAAACAAGAGAAATGTCATGGCTAAACAACTCAATCATAAGAGAATGGACATCCCCAGGTAACTAAGTTTGCTAATACTTTCTTTCAAATTTACTAGGTTCATGAACACATATGGCTCTATTAAACCATGGACATATTAAGTGTTAAAAATTTTTTAAAAAACACACTTAGGAATCAGATTTGAAGCCAGAGGGTCTAGAATCTTTGGGGGCAGCAATTATTGTCATTATAACTAAAAGCTAGCAGCCCTCAGCTTTTGGGTGAAATTGAAAAGGGCAGCGCATTTTGCAAACAAAATAGAGTGAGATGTCAGCAGAGCCTCATGCGATCCTTAAGGGATCTTAAGTCTCTCACTGTTTCCACTGTTTCTCCATCTATTTGCCATGAAATGATGAGATCAGATGACATGATCTTAGCTTTTTGAATGCTGAGCTTTAAGCCAACTTTTTCAGTCTCCTCTTTCCTTTTCATCAAGAGGCTCTTTAGTTCCTCTTCACTTTCTGCCATAAGGATAGTGTGATCTGCATATCTGAGGTTATTGATATTTCTCCCAGCAATCTTGATTACAGCTTGTGCTTCCTCCAGCCCAGCATTTCTCATGATGTACTCTGCATAGAAGTTAAATAAACAGGGTGACAATATACAGCCTTGGCATACTTCTTTCCCAATTTGGAACTAGTCTTTCTTCCATGCCTCGTTCTAACTGTTGCTTCTTGACCTGAATACAGATTACTCAGGAGGCAGGTAAGGTGGTTTGGTATTTCCATATCTAAGAATTTTCCATGATTTACTGTGATCCACACAGTCAAGGGCTTTGGCATAGTCAATGAAGCAGAAGTAGATGTCTTTCTGGAACTCTATTGCTTTCTTTGATGACCCAACAGATGTTGGCAATTTGATATTTGATTCCTTTGCCTTTTCTTAATCCAGCTTCAACATCTAGACATTCACAGTTCACATACTATTGAAGCCTGGCTTGGAGAATGCTGAGCATTACTTTGCTAGTGTGTGAGATGAGTGCAATTGTGTGGTAGTTTGAACATTCTTTGGCATTGCCTTTCTTTGGGGTTGGAATGAAAACTGACTTTTTCCAGTCCTGTGGCCGCTGTTGAGTTTTCCAAATTTGCTGGCATATTGAGTTCAGCACTTTTATAGCATCATCTTTTATAATCTGAAATAGCTCAACTGGAATTCCATCACCTCCAGTAACTTTGTTCATAGTGATGCTCCCTAAGACCCACTTGACTTCAAATTCCAGAATGTCTGGCTTTAGGTGAGTGATCATACCATCATGGTTATCTGGGTCATGAAGATCTTTTTTGTATAGTTTTTCTTTGTTTTCTTGCTTCTGTTGGATTTATAACATTTCTGTCCTTTATTGTGCCCATCTTGGCATGAAATATTCCCCTGGTACCTCTAATCTTCTTGAAGAGATCTCTAGTCTTTCCCATTCTATTGTTTTCCTCTATTTCTTTGCACTGATCACTGAGGGAGGCTTTCTTGTTCTCTCCTTGCCATTCTTTGGAACACTGCATTCAGATGGGTATATGTTTCCTTTTCTCATCTGCCGTTTGCTTCTCTTCATTTCATAGCTATTTGTAAGTCCTCTTCAGACAACCATTTTGCCTTTTTGCATTCCTTTTTCTTGGTGATGGTCTTGACCACTGTCTCCTGTACAATGTCAGGAAGCTCCATCCATAGTTCTTCAGGCATCTGTCTATCAGATCTAACCCCCTGAATCTGTCACTCTACTGTATAATCATAAGGGATTTGATTTAGGTCATACCTGAATGATCTGGTGATTTTCCCTACTTTCTTCCATTTAAGTCTGAATTTGGTAGTAAGGAGTTCAAGATCTGAGCCACAGTCAGCTCTCAGTCTTGTTTTTGCTGACTATATAGAGCTTATCCATCTTTGGCTGCAAAATCTGATTTTGGTGTTGACCATCTGGTAATGTCCATGTTTAGGGTCTTCTCTTATGTTATTGGAACAGGGTGTTTGCTATGGCCAGTGTATTCTCTTGGCAAAATTCTACTAGCCTTTGTCCTGCTTCAATTTGTACTCCAAGGCCAAATTTGCCTATTATTCCAGGTATCTCTTGGCTTCCTACTTTTGCATTCCAGTCCCCTATGATGAAAAGGACATCTTTTTTCTTGTAAGTCTTCATAGAACTATTCCAACTTCACCTTCTTCAGCATTATTGGTTGGAGCATAGGCTTGGATTACTGTGATATTGAATGGTTTGCCTGGGAAATGAATAGAGATCATTCTGTCATTTTTGAGACTGCACCCCAGTACTGCATTTTGGACTTTTGTTGACTATGAGGGCTACTCCACTTCTTCAGAGTTTCCCTGGTGGCTTGGACAGTAAAAGAGTCTGCTTGCAATGCGAGAGACCCAGGTTTGATCCCTGGGTCAGGAAGATCCCCTGGAGAAGGAGATGGCAACCTGCTCCAGTATTCTTGCCTGGAAAATTCCACAGATGGAGGAACCTCATAGGCTACAGTCCATGGAGTCACAAAGAGTTGGACATGACTGAGCAACTTTCTTCTAAAGGATTCTTGCCCACAGTAGTATATATAATGTAGTAGATAAAATCACTTCAGTATTCTTGCCTTGAGAATCCCATGAACAATATGAAAAGGCAGAAAGATATGACACTGAAAGATGAACACTTCCGGTCTGTAGATGCCCAGTATGCTACTGGAGAAGAGTGGAGAAACAATGAAAAGAAGGAGCCAATGCAAAAATGACACCCAGTTGTTGATGTGACTGGTGATAGAAGTAAAATCCGATGCTATAAAGAACAATACTGCATAGGACCTGGAATCTTAGGTTCATGAATCTTCATCTGTAAATCCAAGAAGTTACTACACTCTTAAAGAGAGTCTTAAGCAACTAAACTGTGCTAGTTTGTAAAGATGAGTGATTGGCACACAGTAGATGGTCAATAAATGTGCATTTCCGTCTCTCTACACATCTTCCCTCCATTAACAAAAACACAAAGCAATGACAAAAATAATTCAATGACTCAGGGTCCAGTTTCTCAGGTGTAAACAAAGTACAAAGAAGAAGGAATATGTGGCAGTAAATAAAAGCCCAGATCAGATCACAGCTCAGATTGCGGTTCCTCCCTCACATTTAGTCCAAGGATTAAGTGGGCACCAGGTGTCCAAACTAGAAAATGTGGGTCGAGGGCAGAGTGTCTGCCAGAGTTAGGTCTTACTGCGTGCTTCCCATAGCAGGAGCAGACGATCTGTCACTCTCCCTGGGGAGTGAAGAACAGTGGGCGAAACAGTCCTGCCGATTGTTGACACAGGCAGAGAAGGGAGGGGTCCCAGGAAGCGTGCTGGCGGCGGCGCGTCCCAGTTGGCGCGATCGCATCCGTGCACGCAGCCCCCTCGGCTTCCCCGGCGGCTCAGTGACGGAGAAGGAGACAGAGAGACGCAGCTTCGATCCCCGGGTCAGGAAAATCCCCTGGAGTGGGAAATGGCAGCCCAGTCCAGTATTCTTACTTGGAACCTTCCATGCACAGGGGAGCCTTGGGGGCTACAGCCCACGGGTCGCAGGGTCAGACACGACAGAGCGCGCGCACACACAAGCAGCCCCGGGACGTGAGCTCTGCTGTTTCTCTGCCCCTCGGCGCGCAGCCCGGCCCACTGCTTGCACGGGAGCATCGCGGACATTGAGTTAACTCCTGGCGGCTGCGCTCTTCCTGGAGGATGATCTGTCCTTTTCGTCATTTGGATTTAAGCTGGGTCCTTTGTATAGAGATGTGGATGGACCTAGAATCTGTCATACAAAGTAAAATAAGCAGAAAGAGAAAACAAGCATCGTCTATTGATGCATTTATGTGGAATCTAGAAAAAATGGTGCGGCTGAACCTATCTGCAGGTCAAGAATAGAGATGCAGACATAGTGAACGGGTTTGTGGACGCAGCGGGGAAACGAGACGGTGGGATGAATTGGGAGATTAGGACTGAGATATGTCTACTGCCGTTTGTAAGATAGATAGCTAGTGGGAACATGCCATTTAGCACATGGAGCTCAGCTTGGTGCCCTGTGATTACCTAATGGGGTGGAATAGGGGGCTGGGAGGGAAAGGGTATATATTCACATGCAGCTGATTCACTTTGCTGAACAGTAGAAAGTAGCGCGACATTGTAAAGCAATTACACACCCATGAAAAATAAATAACAAATTGGGTTATTCTGGACTCCTAGACATTTGGGGATGTTTCTGCCAGGGATTTTGTACTTTTCTATTAATAACTTTCAAACATCAGTGTTCATGTTAAAAACCATCTCCAAGAAGTGGATACTCTTCTCGGTCAACGCCCTCCGTGCATTCCCCTCTGCCTCTTGCTTAGTCATATATCTCAGTTTGCATCTGTTTCACGGTCCAACTTGATTCTTTACTTCAATTCAGCTATTGTAGTTGAACTGGAGTTGAGGATGAAGAAAGCAAGCCAGAACTTTAAGAAAATGGAACGTGGTTACAATTATACATGCAGGCTATTGGCTATTGTGCTAATGTCCTTATGTTATTGTCCTGAAAACTTGGAGAATCATTGAATTACTTTTTCTGCTACCTCATTCCCCAGAGAGTGCTACAAACTAACATATGAACATAATTCTCAAAGTGTTACTTCAGCTTAAATTTTCTTCATTTCCATCTGATTTTCGTGTTTGGCTTTCAGAGGATGCAAGCCAAACCCACTCTTTTCATCCTCCTAGGGCAGAAACTTGAAACCCTTTCTGGCCACTTTATATAGAACTTCATCCCTTCATAAAACTTCCTCTTCCCATTTGCTCACTTGATATTTTTCTATCACTCTTTAACATACTATATATTTTTATGTAATTAAATTGTCTTTTACTTGTTTCCCTTACTAGATGATAAATTCCTAGAAGCAGATATTTGACTATATGCAGCCCCAGGGCATTGCATATAGAGTGTGCTTGGTAAATTTTCATCAAAATAATTATGCAATTTATAACAAAATTCATTGAATTCTAAATGATCCAAGCTGGTTTGGGGTAAGGAGCTAGGCTGGAGGTTGAAGGAAAAGAATGTTCAAAAGTTTGCAAAGAAATATACAATAAGGCAATGAGTACTTACCAATGCATTTTCTAGTCCAATGGTACTTTCAAATCAAAAAAGAAATATACAATAAGGCAATGAGAAAGAAATATACAATAAGGCAATGAGTACTTACCAATGCATTTTCTAGTCCAATGGTACTTTCAAATCAAAAAGGTCTTGTTCCACAGAAGTGAAGTTCCTTCTGTAACACCCATTCTTTAACAAACCCTTACTGACCTACTCTCGATTTCTGCATTCAAACGCAAAACTGACCAAATCACTGGGCTGCAGCTGCTGCTAAGTCGCTCAGTCGTGTCCGACTCTGTGCAACCCCATAGACGTCAGGCCCCCAGGCTCCCCCGTCCCTGGGGTTCTCCAGACAAGAGCACTGGAGTGGGGTGCCATTGCCTTCTCCAGTGCGTGAAAGTGAAAAGTCAAAATGAAGTCGCTCAGTCGTGTCCGACTCTGTGCGACCCCATAGACCGCAGCCCCGCAGGCTGCCCTGTCCCTGAGGTTCTCCAGGCAAGAGCACTGGAGCGGGCTGTCATTGCCATCTCCAAATCACTGA
This sequence comes from Hydropotes inermis, assembly GCA_020226075.1. Lineage (NCBI taxonomy): Eukaryota > Metazoa > Chordata > Mammalia > Artiodactyla > Cervidae > Hydropotes > Hydropotes inermis. The sequence continues at coordinate 3,020,407 of CM035281.1, read as the reverse complement.
ACAGTGGTCCTCAAATGCAGACTGCGAGGCCTCAGCCCAGGGCGACTATATCAGAAACTCTAGGAGCGGGACCCAGCAACCCGAATTTTAACAAGCTCTCCAAGGCATTATCCATGGTCAACTCTGAGACTCACTGGTGTATATCTTCTTCAAAGAAAGATAGCACTTTAAATCATTTTTTTTCAGTTCTGAGATAAAATGAATATTATGACTATGCAATAAACAATTCAAAATCTCTCTCCTTTGCATGTTGGTGTATGCATATATATATATATATATATATATATATATATATATACACACACATATATATATATACACACATATAATATGTATCATACACATACATGATAATATATTTGTGTCTGTATGTGTATAAAATGTATGTGTATTTAATGTATCACACACACATATTCATGCACACACTTGTACAAGCATTTAAAAGCTAAATGTATGCCCCTCAATGTTTGATGGTAGAAGGGCCTCAAAAGCTACAATACCTATCTCAGATTGTCATTTGTATAAGCTGCATGTCTTGCATTCAACTTTGAAGAGTTGACAAGTCATTCTCAGAACTGTCTTTTCTTGGGTACACTTCTGTCACTGGGCTGATTGAAGGGATAGTAGGGGATGCAAAAATAATGAGACATTTTCCAGAGAGGAAATGACATGACAGTAAGCCAGTTCACTTCTTAAACCATCATGACCCAATCTGCATGTGGGAATTCTGTGCTTTATAGAGACATGGAAAGAGCGTTTTGGAGGGGGTTAAGGTTAGTGGAAGGTCAAAGAAAAATAGCTCTCCAATAGCAGTTCATGCTTCTTAATCCAAGCTATGCTTTCTGCCTTGTTGAAACCCGGTATTGGATATTTAGGGGAGATAATGAGATGAGGAAATCAACATTTAATAAGCACCCAATCTGGACTGGATTTTCACATGCATACCTCATTTAATCTTCATAATAACCCACATTCTATAATTCTATTTCAGTGTTAGAGAAGGAAATTAAAGTTTAGGGAGAACGTGTAACTTGTCCAGGATCATATATTTAGTAAATGGGGCCATTCATTACTAGAAAGTTAAATGATACCTCAAGTTGGACTGTTTTTTGTTTTTTTTTTTTTTTTTTTAATCACACTGCACAACATATGGGGGGTCTTCCCTGGCCTGGGACAGAACCCACGCCCCTTGCAGTGGAAGTATGGATTCTTAACCACTAGACCACCAGAGAAATCCTAACTTGGACATTTTAAGGCAATGGTTCTCAAACTTGGAACCACCAGAGGCTTAAAAAATACATGTAGCCAGTGTCCACTCCATAGTTTCTGATTTGCTCATTCTATGGAGCAACCTAGGTATTGGGATGTTGGAAGACTCCCGAGACCACTTTACTAGGCAGCCTGTCTTAAAAGATGCTGTGTGTGTACGCTCAGTCACATATGACTCTTTGTGACACCATGGACTGCAACCCTTCAGGCTCCTCTTTCGTGGAATTTTCCAGGCAAGAACACTGGAGCCAGTTGCCATTTCCCATTTCCCACTCCAGGGGATCTTTCAGACACAGGGATCAGACCCATGTCTCTGAGGTCTCTTGCACTGACAGGCAGGTTGTTTAGCACACGGGAGTCTGTTGAGAAACAGTGCTGAAGGAATAAAGCGCCAGCCTTAGTGGATGTCCGTCTGGTGAAAGTGACAGATACCGCCATCATGTACAGAGCAAGGCAGCATGTCTAGCAATCTAGTAACAGTGGTGACTTAGGTGATTGCTATGCAAGCACAGAGGAGTGCTCGTCAACCAGGCTGCTCCTCATTTTCCAGACCTAAGTATAGTTGCAAGGAACAAAGAAGCAAAAAGAAAGAAGGAACAGTTAAGGGAGAAAAAGAGGACATATCAAATGGAAAGGAGCACGGGTGTGCTATGGAGAGCTAGTCTGGCCTCCCTGGAGTATCAGGAAGTGACTGACGATAGAGAGGGAATAAGGCTGGGCCCATACAGGTGTCCTTGAAGGACTTGTCATAGGTACAGGTGGCCGAGAAACACATGAAAAGATACTCAGCATCACTAATTATTAGAGAAATGCAGATAAAAATTATAATCAGGTATTGCCCTACGCCAATAAGAATTGCAGGCATAAAAAGAAAATCCTCAAACAAGAAGTGTTGAAAAGGGTGTGGAGAAAAGGGAACCGATCCTCCTACACCGTCTGTGGGACTGTGGTTTGGTGCAGCCACGACTACAGAACACTATGGTGGTTTCCTCAAAATACTAAAAATAGAGCTCCCATGTGAGCCTGCAATCCCTCCCCTGGGCACATACTCAGACATAAGCATAATTCAGAAAGATGCTTCTAGCCCAGTGTTCACTGCAGAACTGCTTACAATAGCCATAACATGGGTGCAACCTAAAGGCCCATCAACAGGGGAACGGATAAAGAAGATGTGGCACATATATACCATGGAACATTACTCAGCCATAGGAAGTAATGAAATGTAGTCATTTGTAGAGGCGTGGATGTACCTAGAGTCTGTCACACAGAGTGAAGTAAGCCAGAAAGAGAAAAACAAATATCATATAACATCTCTTATGTGGAATCTAGAAAAATGGTACAGGTGAGCCAATCTGGAGAGCACGGATAGAGAAACAGATGTAGGGAATGGATGGGCAGCTGTGGGGTGGGGAAGGTGTGGAGGGGAAAGGTGGGATGAACTGGGAGATTAGGCTTGATGTATACATATACTACCATGTATAAAATATATAGCTAATGGGAACCAGCTGAATAACACAGGGTGCTCTATGATGCTCTATGACGACCTAGATGAGTGGGATGAGAGGGTAGGAGGGAGGTCCAAGAGGGAGAGGATATATGTATGCATAAAGCCGGTTCCCTTTGTCTTATAGCAGAAACTAATACAACACTGTAAATCAACTGCACTCTAATTAAAAAATAAGGAAATGATAGAGAGATGGATAGACTGTAAATAGACTTAGAGAAAAAGAAGTTTGTCATCTGTGTTTAGTCGCTCAGTTGTGTCCAACTCTCTGCAACCTCATGGACTGTAGCCCGCCAGGCTCCTCTGACCATGCGGTTCTCCAGGCAAGAACACTGGAGTGGGTTGCCCTGCCGTCCTTCAGGGGATCTTCCCAACCGAGGGACTGAACCCAGGTCTCCCACACTGCAAGCAGATTCTTTACCGTCGGAGCCACCACGGGAGCCCATGAATACTGGAATGAGTAGTTTATCCCTTCTCCAGGGGATCTTCTCAACCCAGGGGTCTCCTGCATTGCAGATGGATTCTTCAACAGCTGAGCTACCGGGGAAGCCCAGAGTTAGTTGTGTGTCTGTGCATGCTCAGTCGTATCTGATTCTTTGTGATCCCATGGACGGTAGCCTGCCAGGGTCCTCTCTCTGTGGGATTTCCCAGGCAAGAATGCTGGAGTGGGTTTACATTTCCTCTCCGGGGAATGTTCCCAACTCAGGATCAAACCCAGTCTCTTACATCTCCCGCTTTGGCAGGCAGATTCTTTACCACTAGCACCACCTGAGAAGTTAGTCATAGGGGAATGTAAAGTTAAAACAAATTTAGGAATTATCTGATATAATCAGCTAATTTATAGGTGAAAAAACTAACATTCAGAGGAGCTTCGCAACTTGCCCCAAAGTGACAGTCAAATCATATTAGGGGTAGAACCCTGACTTAGTTATAGTCCTTGAGACTTTCAGGCAAGGTTCAACCACCGCAACACAGTCAGAAGAGAATAGAGTCTTGTGTGTTTGAAAAAGTCAGATAAGGGTTTGATATTTGGGGAAAGCAGACACCAACTGAATGGAGACAGATGTGCCATTTATCTTGTTAATGACCTTAAACAAGTCCCTGGGTAGGCAATCACCTATACTCGTGTTGTTTCCAAAGATGTTCTTCTTTTTAAGATAGGCATACGTCAAACTGCTAGCTGTGTATTGAATTTACTCACTGTGAATTCATTGTGTTTTTAATGGGTGGTTTCTGAAGAAATGAGGATGAATCATAATGTTTTAATGGATTTGGGTTATTCTAGCAATCCAGTGTAGTTCCTAGTCTTGACCACCTCCATCTTCCTGGCAGCTTTTCTTTATCTTGAAAAGATGAAAAATTGGGTGTTAATGCCTCCCCAACCCCTGGAAGAGGCTTAGACGCACATTCATGGCCCTTACTTTAAATTAAAAGAGCTAACACTTTTCATACCCCGCCCCACCCCCCGTGATTGTCTTAAGTCAGCCTGCGTTAGGCACAGAATGACCATTTAAAGCACATTTCATCAGTGCATTGATGAAAAAGTACAACACTTCCTTCCCAGCTGGTCTCCAAGCATGTTTTTACATTTTTTCCCCTGCTTTTCACACTGATTTTCATCCCACAAATGTTTCAGAGGCTTTCTCCTTTGTCTGTATTTTGGTTCACTGAAGTCTGCAGAGTCAACACAATTCCTGCTTACTCCTGCCTTCCAGAACTTTTACTATCATTGAGAAGAGATGCTAAACTCAAAACTGCTCTTCCTTTCAAGACAGGCCTATGTGGGGTGTCTGTGTGTTGGATTTACTCACTGTGCCTTTGAGTAGGTTATTAGTGGGTAGATTTTGGAATTGAATGAATTCAATTGGAATTGGGAATGAATCATAATTCTGTAATAGATTTGAGTTTGTCATCAAATGCTGAATTAGAGTTTAAGAGTCTACAGTTAGTGACAATTTGATGTATTATGAATTGTGAGATGAACCATAAGACATGAGCTTGAGGAACTCACTTTCTGTATCACCCCACTCATCCTGAATTATCCAGCTTCCCGACTCTTGTAAACCACAGCAAGACCCAAAGCTTTCCCTGCCACTGCAACCCATGCTGATCTTTCCCTTCTGTGAACATCAGCTGAATTTTATAGTGTGTACCAAACAATTTAGCACTTAGCACTAATTAAATGAGGTTAAATAAAATCACTTCTGTAGAAGTGCCTGCTGTAAACTGTACAAGACAGATGCATGGCACCATTACCACCATTAATTAGATTAATTGGCTTTTGTATGTTCATTTCTCCTCCTTGCCTCTTTTGTAAGTCTTAAACTGGAGGGTCCATATCAGCTCATTCATAATGGAAGGAGAGGTGATGCTAAATAGCTGTGGATTTATTAAAGATGGGATTACTTGGTGGGTCTGATTCATGGCTTATTATCTACAATAGGTGTGTTTCTGCTGCTGCCATTTTATCCTTGAAAATTCTCCCTCATCCCTGCAAGGGGAACCATGCCAGAGCTCCATCCAGCTATATTTAGACAGCCAGAAGTGAACTAACTGTAACATGATTTATAATCTTAAGTCCAGGGAAATGATATTACTAATTAAATCGTGAAACATTAGGCTGGCTGTCGAGCACATATATATTTAAAGTCATAACAGCCCTTGCTTATTTGTAAAGTGTTTGCATACTGGATGATTCTAGTGAAATTGTTTCTATTTATCAGGCCAAGTATAGAGTGTTCATCACCAAGGTATCTTGCAAACAAGACAGACCATCTAAGCCTAACCCAAGCCCAAGAGAGCATTTCTCCTTCATTTCACATTTTCCCTTTCTCTACAGCCCTTCTGTGAATCTGAGCTTCACCCCATTTTGGAGTCAGCAATTTCAAAACTTGGCAGCTTCTAGAAGGGAAAGTGCATGAAAACGTGAGGCAGACGGAAGAGACAGAAGTAGCAGAGCCTAGATGCCTATCTCGTGCCAGGTTCATTGTCAAAACATTAATCCTACCTGTCCCATTCCACAGATGAGAAAATCAAAACAGATGTGAAAAGAAAAAAATTATTCTCATGTATGGCCTGGCTAACCAGGCGCAGACCGTGTGGAACTGAGGACTCATGCTGATGTTAGTGGTCCTTTGAGGCCAATTGCACTTTCTGGGAAGAAACTTTTCCTCCCAAGTTCTCTACCTTTACACCTATTGAAATTCTTAAGTTTGATGATAAGAAAGGGCTTCCCAGGTGGTGCTCACAGTAAAGAACCTGCCTGTCAATGCAGGAAACATAACAGGCGTGGGTTCCATCCCTTGGTTAGGAAGGTCCCCTGGAGAAGGGCCTGGCCACCCACTCTAGTGATCTTGTCTGGGAAGTGGCATGGACAGGGGAGCCTGGTGGGCTATGGTCCATAGGGGAGCAGAGTCAGACACAGCTGAAGCAATTTAGCAGGCCCGTAGCACGATGATCAGAAAACTAAGAAACATGAGTAGATGAAGGTGTCGATGCTCTCCAGAGATGGTCACATTCACGAGTTAAATTCTTGTAAGGGATAAATCTCTAAATTCAAGAGTAAGGAGAACTCTTTGAGCTTGGGGGTCTAACAGATCTTTTGTCCCACTGCCAGGGCACATGGAGAACTCCTCAGCTCTAGGGATCCTCATCTTTAGAGTGGGATAATGGTGCCTATATCAACAGAGTTTAAGAAGATTAAACAGATAATTTTTAGATATCTACAAGAAGGCGAAGGAAAGGGCACCGCAGGAGAGAGTAGGTTTCTCTACATTTCCCAAATCTATTCATGTGTTTGCTTGCTCTCTGCTTGAAGATGGCCTTAAATACTGCACATTCTACAAACTTTGGCAAACACGATAGGCACAGACTGCTTCAGCACAAGGTATTATATTGAGCATAATAAAATTGTGGTTCAAGATGAAAGGCTTGAAACTCAAGTTAAATAGAATCCTGAAGCCTTAATTGAAGTCCCAAAATGATTGCTTTAAAATCTCTTTATCTTGCTTTGTTACTTTGCTATCTGGTTTTGAACGGAAGGAAGCCACCAGCTGACCTAACTTATACTCCAACAGCTTTCTGTCACTGTTGCAAATGTGTAGACAGATACCATCTCTCATCCTGAGAGTGTTAGAGAATCACAGTGTATTACATACACGGAGGTGAAGAAAGGTCTTTGGCATTAAATCCCAGTCTGGGACTTCCTCTTCAGCCCATATGGATTGTTAACTTGCCAAATTCAAGGCTACAAACTATTCTTCATAATTAGATTTCGAAAACCTTTTTCTGATTTTCTGTTTTCTGTAATCAGGATTTGCTACTTAAAATTGCAAATTGCAGATATATTGCCAGGGTCCATATCTGATCATTTTTTATTTCTTCTCTAAGCTCCAGGGTGGGGGGAAATTGCCTTTCTTTTCACTGTCACATTTGGGTGGCTTTAAATTGCTAACCCTGCTGTGAGTGGCGAGAAGAGGGAACAAGAAGGATGCGCTGCCCTCTGGTCCGTCGGCCGGCAGGGTCCAAGCCAAGCTCAGGGCGGCATTGCCAAGCCTCTGGCTCCAGCGGACTCAGCCGCAGCTCCCACCACTCTGCTGATTAGTCTTCACTCAGTCACTGGCTCTTTGACTCTTTCACATGAAATGACTGCCCTTTGGCCTGACCATGTAACACCATATAACTTTTGATAATGAAAGGAATGCATTTACTTCTTATGCCTGAAAATGATGCATAAACTGAGACCCATCTGGACCAGCCAGGAAATCCGGCCAGCCGACCCATGCCAATCTCTCCAGTATCCTCCAGACTCCTCAACACTGACTATGAGTCCCAGATTCTTTTCTTTTCCTTTTTTTAAATCAGGGACACAGTCACTTTACAATATTGTGTTAGTTTCTGTTGTACAACAGGGTGAATCAGTCACATGGATACATATGTCCCTGACCTTCTGGACCTCCTCTGGCTGTCCCATCCATTTAGGTCATCACAAACCACCATCTCCCTGTACTATACAGCGAGTTCCCACCAGGCATCCAAGCTTTTTATATCTCATCTTGTCATCGTTTTTGGTATGATTCTGTTCTTATGTACTTTGAATGGATGCATTAGCTCACCAATCAGGTTTCTGACCTCAAAATAGAGACTTTCCTCCTTGAGTGCCTAGCGATGCTCTGGGATGGTCCAAGTAGACAGTCAAACACTGAATGGATAAATGCACCAATTAAAACTCTTTAGATGGCTCCCCCTCTTTTGTAAAAGGGAAACAATAAAGGTGATAATTGTGATAATGGTAGCAACACCCAGAAGTATAAAAATTCCAAGAATAGTATTCTCATACACATTAGTAGCAACAGCTGTTTTTGAAGTCGCTCTTCTTTAGAAAAATCTGAAAAGGAGTACACTAGAATTACCCTATTTTGTATTAATATGACTGGCTGTATTTCACTGAAAGGAACATTGACCCAAAGATGTTAGTTGACTTGACTTATAATCCTGGCCCTGATGAAATAACTCTGTGATCTTAAATGTGTCACTTCAAGTGGATAAAGTCCCCATTTTTCTGATCTATGAAATGGGTTAATAAAGCAGTTTTTTTCCTCTAAATCACAGCCATGCTGTGATAAGGCATTTGATACCATGACTTCTTTAAAATCTTGCTCTACATAAGAAGGATTTCATCCTTCATCCTGTATAGAAATGCCATGAAGTGCTTAGCACATAGGATTGTGAAGTCTTGTCAACAATCTTATGTCATAAGTATTACCAAATCCACCCGCAGCTGAGGAAATGGAGATGAAGAAGGATTAAATAAGTTGATCAAGTTACTAACTGCTGGAACTGGGAGTCAACCTCAGGTTCATTTGTCTCCATAATCAGGAAATGAATCGTGTCATGGCTCCAGCAAATCTAATGATTTCTCTATGAGTGATTGGGAGGTAATATATCAGAAACTGATCTTATGAGTCATTAAGCAAAAGTGGCTCCATGCAGATTCCACCCAAATGTTTCAGGGTAGTGCAGCTGTAAGACATTGATTTTATTTCTCCACTGAGAAAAGTGGGTAGGCATTAAAAGAAAGACTTTTCTAGGAAGAAAACCCTCATGGGTATGCCATAAGCTTTCATTGGTTTACATATTTTTCATTCCCACTACATGATGTTTAGAAAGAAACAGACTCATCTTAGGAAGCCCCCTTTTTAGAGTAGCAAGAACAAGAGCAGTGTTTTATTTAGCTTCCTGTTTTAGCATTGCGCCATGTGCATGCCATGGTTGTGTGTCGAGAATGGATAAAAACTCCTCTCCAGGTAAGACCTCAAAGACGTATGGGAAGACATGTATTAATGGATATCTATTTAGTCTATAGAACACGTTGCCATTCTACTGAGGACACGGGTTACACAGGATGCCATGATCTACCTTGGTCTTTGCAAGCCAGAGGAGAATAGTTAAATGTGCTACAAGTACCATTGCGTTTAATAGGAGCCCATTTTCAGATTCTATCTGAGCAGAAAGGATATCTATAAGCCTCTCCCATATGATACTCAGAGGGAATACTGCCACAGAGCTTGGGGTCAGAGAACACAAAAATAGGAAGGTAAAGCCAGAGAGAACGAGGGGCAGAGCAGCCTCTCCCAGAATCAGCCAAGGACACCAGAAATATCAGTGATCAACAGGACCAGAAGAAAGAGGAACGTATCCTAACTTGAAGGAGGCCACAGACTGAACCTCAAGTGTGTCCTTTCTTAGACTACATGAAAAATAGCAGTTACCTTGATCCTTAGTGGAGAGATCCAGAGACCTAGAGATCTAGAATTCAAGCAAAGCCCATGCCTCTTCTGCAATTTGCTGACAAAAGGACTATAAGAACATTGTAGGCAGGGCTCAGTACAGTAAATAAGCGTGTTCTTTTTCTCCAAATCTTTCTGCTGGCTTCATGAAGTGCAGAGCTAATGACTAGTATTATTGTAGATATTTGAGTTAGATATTGTTAGATATTTGAGTGAAATGAATAATGCTGAACCATTAAGAGTCAAGATTTTCTTGCATAGATATGTAAATATTCCCTGTGGAATATGGTCTTACTGTGATGTGCGTTTACCTGGCAATGTTACAAAATATACTTCCAAATGGATTCTGACTTTACCATGAGAATAATTCCATGAGGTAAACAAAATCAACCTTATTAAGCCCATTTTACAGATTAGAAATTTGGTTAATGATTTTTACTCCTGGGGCTCTCTGTTGGAAGACTGAGGGAATGAAAGGTGCTCACCAAACCAGAAGGCATCCTGAGATCAAAAAATGATGCAGTCCGCTCCATAAAATCAATGGGTTGGTTTATTATAGGGTAACTTACAGAGTGGGAACAGAATCTGGTGGATAACAGTCCAGAAGCTATACTCCATACTGCTGGGGGACCACTGGGACAAATTCATGGTTAACACAGAGTACGGGGGTAGGCACTTAGAAACAATGTGCAACCCTAAGTCAAGATTATAAATCTTGTAAGTAGGTTTGTGGGCTTCCCTGGTGGCTCAGATGGTGAAGAATCTGCCTGTTATGAAGGAGCCCCAGGTTTGATCCCTGGGTCAGGAAGATCCCCTGAAGAAAATAGCGACTTGACTCCAGTATATATACTTGCCAACTCATTGGAAAAGGCTCTGATGCTGGGAAAGATTGAAGACAAGAGTAGAAGGGAGTGACAGAGGACGAGACGGTTGGATGACATCACCGACTCAATGGACGTGAGTTTAAGCAAACTCCGGGGGGTAGTGAAGGACAGGGAAGCCTGGCATGCTGCTGATTCTGGGGTCACAAAAAGTCAGGTACAGCTAAGCGACTGAACAGCAATTAGTCTCGTGGGTGCCAGGAATATACTAGCAAAGGTCTTCATCATTGCCTGGGGAATAACACAGCCTAGAGGCCATCTGGTCCTAACGATTATTAAACAGTGCCTATTAACGACCAAGCCCTTGACAGCAGAGAACTGGCTTAGTGCCCAGTACAGTCCTGGGTAGGCTCAATGGAAGGACGGGAGGAAATACAGGGTTCAAGGTGGTGTTAGTTATGCTGCCAGCCACACACACTGTCCGAATATTCAGGCTGTATGAACATTAAATCATTGTGGTGATATAACAGTAATAATGCTAATAGAGCAATGCTGCTATTTAATGCTAATATTTAATGTGCACTCACTATGCATTAGGCACTCAAGTATCATCTCAACTTCTGACTTATAAAACAGAAATTTAAAAAAAAAAGAAATTTTACAATTCTCAGCTCTAAATGGGAGATATAATTACTGTCCCATCACTTCACCGGCTTGGTGACAGATATAGTCCTGAATGGTAGGGTGCTCCTGCATGTTAAATAGTAAGTGTTCATTTATCAGCCTATCACCTGGACAAATCAGTTCCTCTCTGCAGCTTATCAAGCCACCCACATTCGGCACCTCCATCTGCTTAGATTTCTCCATATAGTTTCTTAACAACAGTACGTAAAACATGACTAATAATAATAATAATAGTGCATTTCTCCCATTGTGAAAACCTGTCTCACTGACAAAGTATTGTACATGTTTGATCTATAATATATCCCTGGTATATATTCATCGTAATTCTCACTTTTTAGACAAGGTGGTTAAGATTTAAACCACTGATTTTTTCTAACTCATCCCAGCAGCAAAGTGAGACTCATAGGAGGTTTTTTGTTTTTTGTTTTTTTCATTTCACTCCGTAGCTACTTTGCTTCAAGTGACCGTCCCTCTTTTTTCCAAGCCTTTTTTGTCCATACGCTTCTTCAAAGCCTCTTACAACAGCAGCTTCTGCAATGCTCCCTGCTCTCCTGAGGGCGTCTGAGCTCCTGGACAATTCAGAGGGAGCTCTCCTACAACGATTATCTCTTGTTCTATTTCTCTCTAAAGGACATGCTTATGCAAGTGGGAGCCAAGTGGTCAGGCTGCCACGGCGCTGTTTGTTCAGGATTCGTCTTAGCTTGCTGGAGTATTAGAATAGTCAGTTCAAGTGTCTCCTCTCTTTGGGAGCCCAAAACCACTTTATCGAGCACTTCTCTCTTTGGGTCTGACCTGTTCCCAGCACCGATTTTTAGTAAAACGCGGCCAGTGTTTTCTTTCCCCCACATTGGGGCACCATCTGCCCCACCCAGCATACTTGGGGTCCTAAAGAGCTTGAAGCATGACTTGGTCATGTCTGTGTGACCATAGCCTAGCATAGTAGATGGCAAACCTACAGTCTATTATTATTATCATTATTATTATTATTATTATTATTATTGGCTCCATCAGGTTTTAGTTGTGGCTCGTGGGCTCTCCACTGTGTCATGGAGGATTTTCTTTGTGATGCATGGATTCTGTGGTTGTGGCTTGTGGACTGGGTTGCTCCATATCATGTGGGATCTAGTTCCCCAACCAGGGATCAAACCCGTGTCCCTGCACTGCAAGGTGTATTCTTAATCATTGAGTCATCTGGGAAGTCCCTAGAGTCAGTTTCCGAGTGAATGAATAGAAAAAGGAAACCCGCTGCCTGGGTTACAGGGCAGAACGCCTGCTGCCGCTGTAATGCAGCTATGCCCTGATGGGAGCTGAAGTGGCTGAAGAAGCTGCCTCTCTTCTCCTCCATCCTTAATTGCTGTTCTTTCCTGCAACATTACCAGCGTAATGTGCTAATTCTTCCTCTGTGTCATCAGAACACATTTTTAAATGTGTGTGGAGCCTAATTCTCGTTCCCCTCATTTGTAAAGGCCAAAGTTGAGGTGTTGTGAAAGTCTCAGCTCATGCATCAGTGAGTTTCTCTGCGGTTCAATCCACGGGGCCATTAGCTACCTAATCTCACTCTCATTCTGTTCCTGGAGTAAAAGGGAAAAAAAAATTCCAAGGACAGTGTGACTGTCTCCATTAAAGGGAAAGAAGGGTGAGATAATTAAGAAATATTTCCCAGACTAATTAGCCTATGGAAAAGAACAACAAGTACAAAAACATATCAGAAAGCCTTGATTGACATTTACATTAATGAACCTGAGTTCCAGACAGAAACTCTGAGATCTACTAATAAATACTAGTTTGGAAACGACACAACAATGGGTTCTTCTATATGGCACTCTCTTCTTCAGAAAGCTAGCTGTTAATAAAATATCCCCAGCAAGGGGTCTGGTACAATGCTACTTCTATCTCATAAAATCCATATTGTCTACTTCCAGTCAATAAAACTCACTATCTAATAAAACTCAATTGTGCATGATCCCAAGGCCCAGAACCAGTGGATAATTGAAATGAAAGACACAGAAATACAAATAATTGGCTGTAGTCAATAGCCCTGATGATCCCTCCCTTTTGGCTTTTTAAATATTGTTGCATTTATCAGCACTCTTTCCTAATCTCAGCAGACATTATTCCTCAGTACACCCCAAGACCTGAACCCACCCCAAAACTCTGTCCTCTGAGAAGGGGCATTATTTTTCAGAAAGATCACTGAGCTTTATAATCAGTTATACTATGCTTCAAATTGCCAGTCTAGTTCTTCCTGGTTGTGTGACCTGAACTTTTATGCTAGAATTTCAATTTCCTTATTTGTATAATTGGGATAAGAATATCTACTCGACAGATTATTGAGACAATTGAAATAAATTGAAAGGGACAGCACATGCCAACATAACCAGCTCTGCTCTCTATTTGTTCCACCCCATTGGGCAAAGAAGCACTGTGATCCTCAAGAGAAAGCAAACAGGGACCAAAAGGAAGAAACTAAGAGACCCTAAAAAACTCAAAAAGGATATAATTATTCTCTGTATAAGTAACAAATGGCCTGACTTTTTGGGTCTTCTGTAGCCTTATAACTGAATTCATTCTGGCTGAAAAGTGTTAGTCATTCAGCCATGTCCCACTCTTTATGACCCATGGACTGCAGCCCACCAGGCTCCTCTGTCCATGGAATTCTCCAGGCAAGAAACCTGGAGTGGGTAGCCATTCCCTTCTTCAGGGGATCTTTATGACCCAGGGATTGAAGCGGGGTCTCCTGCATTGCAGGCAGCTTCTTGACCATCTGAGCCACCAGGGAAGCCCCCATTCTGGCTGGAGAGAGGGTGTTTCCCATATGAGCTTGAATTGAGGCTAAGTGTGTATCCAGAAAGCAACAGGGGCATTGGGAGCTGACAACTCAGCATCCCAGCAAGGCTCAGTTATAGGAAAGAGAAGAGCCCTGGCAAACCCGTACCTCTTCGGACCCCACTTTTACATGGAGGATGCAAGCTTGCCTCATCTCCCCTGTGCTTCTATTGGGTGGGTCAAAATGTTTGCTGGGTTTTTCTGTAAGATGCTACAGAAAACCTGACTGACCTTTGTGGCCAAGCTAAGTATTGTTGTTCAGTTACTAAGTCATATCCACCTCTGAGACCCCATGGACCGCAGCACGCCAAGCTTCCCGGTCCTTCGCTATCTCCCAGAATTTGCCTCAACTCAGGTCCATTGAGTCAGTGACCATCTGACCATCTCATCCTCCCTTGCCACCTTCTCCTCCTGACCTCAGTATTTCCCAGCATCGGGGTCTTTTTCAATGAGTCGGCTCTTTGCACCAGGTGGCCAAAGTACCGAGTTTCAGCTTCAGCGTCAGTCCTTCCAGTGAATATTCACAGTTGATTTCCTTTAGGATTGACTGGTTAGATCTCCTTGCTATCCAAGGAACTCTCAAGAGTCTTCTCCAGCTCCAAAGTTCAAAAACACAAATTCTTCAGTGCTCTGCCTTCTTTATGGTCCAACTCTCACATCCATACGTGACGACTGGAATAGCCAATATTATACATGTCTATACAGGGTGAGGAAGGATGGACTTGAAGAGAGAGAAGAAAAACTGAATGAACAACTCAAATGGTCATAGGAAGAACTTCTGTTTACGAAAGTAATATGTATTTCCTTTTGAAACAGCAAATAATATTCGCCCCTGGGCAGACTTTATCTCACCATCTAGCTATTCCCACGTCTACTCCTTTCTCTATGCCTGCTATCACCAGCATTTACACGGAGATCTACACCTCTAACCACATCTTCATCCGTCATTCTCTCCACCAAAAATTAGGTGTGGAGACCTAGGGATTTTGTGTTCATTTTTCTGTTTTGTTTCATTTCTAGAATGTTTACACAGACTGTGATTCTTGCCTGGTCTTGTAATGAAAGTTGCTCTTTGCTGCATAAACTTCATTTATTCCTATTTCATCCTCTAAAGCTAGGAGATCCACAACCTCCTTCATGTAGGCTTATTGACAGCCCTGACCTTTATTCATCACGCAATTCTCTGAACGCCTGCATAAAGTATTACTGTGGCAGTAATGAACCCTAAACCTATATGAACTAACAAAAGATGTGGAGTTTGAAATTGTGTCACCCAAATCATCTAGGGCATGCAGTCTTCACACTCAAAGAGTGTGATGCCCCATTTTCGATCAAATATAGTTCCCATTTTTTTCATCTTGTAATCATCTGAGGCTCTCAAGGATTGGGCCATGGCTACTCCATCATATGTACCCCAGAGTGTGTGTGTTAAGTCACTTCAAGCATGTCCGACTCTCTGTGACGCTATGGATTGTAGCCTGCCAGTCTCCTCTGTCCAGGGGATTCTCCAGGCAAGAATACCGGAGTGGGCCACCATGCCCTCCTCCAGCGGATCTTTCTGACGTGGGGATTGAACGGGAGTCTGTTACCTCTACCTGTACTCGGGGCGAGTCCTTACCTCTAGGGCCACCTGGGAAGCCCACGCTGCCCCAGAGCTATAGCTGAACCAGAAAGGCCTGAAAAATGGTCCTGAGATGACATGTTTTAAACTTTTTCATTACTGCAGCCCTAGAGTGACCGGCAGTGGAAGAGGAACTACCGTGGGGGGAAGTGAAATCACCAGAGCTGACCACAGGACTAAGGGGCTTCCCTGCCATGCAGGGGTAAAGCATCTCCTTCTTTCGCTTCTCCTAAAGAATCTCCCAGAGGACTCAGGTTCGGTCCCTGGCTCAGGTAGATGCCCTGGAGAAGGAAATGGCAAACTCCTCCAGTGTTCTTGCCTGGGAAGGCCCATGGACAGAGGAGCCTGATGGGCTACAGCCCAAGGGGTTGCAAAAGAGCTGGAGATGACTCAGCGACTAAACAAGAACCACCACAAGACTAAAGTGTGTGTGTGTGTGTGTGTGTGTGTGTGTGTGTGTGTGTGTGCGTGCATGTGTGTGAAATCTACAAAGTCAACTAAACACTGGAACTGGCTGACTGCGAGCAGTGGAATCCTTCTGTATACATTGATTAGATTAATTGTCACATCCTCCAGGCAGCATCTCTGCATCAGGAAAGCTCTGGCAACTGTAAATAATATGCACGACTGAGCAACTGAACTGAACTGAACTGATGCTATTTTGTGTTTTGAGGATGTCCCACTCCCAACTGCTTTAGGTCTTAGAAATAACATTCTCTAAGAGGTAACCCCTTCCTATCTAGACTAGATAATATGTCCCTGCCCTGAGTTATCCCATTTATCACTTTTTCTTTTCACATGACACATATTATGTTCCGTGTACACACCCGTCTTCTTCAGCAGAGCATGATTCCCCAAGAGCTAGATGGCCCTGTCCATCCCCACCCTTCACTGCACAGAAAAAACGTGGATGCAGCACTGAGGTTCAGTCAGTGGTTTTCAAATGTTTGAATAAATATGTGAATAAATAAAGCTACCCCTTAAACTTTTAAGATATCTTTTTCTTTATTTTATTTAAAATTTGCTTTCCATGTTAATTTTAATTAGATTTTATTTGCATATAAGTGAGAAAGGAGAGGAAAGAAAGGAAAAGCTTCATTTTGGCTGAATCTACGTAAGACTTGGTGTAGAAAACAGCCCTGTCAACCCAGTCTTTTGACCTTAAATAGTAATCAAACATGAACTCTGAGCTTATTCTCCAGTCATGTAGATGTCATGATTTAGAATCCAATTTCACAAATGAAGCCCAATTCTAGAGAAATTTTCATTATCAATACTCATATGTTGAACATAAAACATTGCTGTCTTGGATGTTTTTTTTAAGGGTGGAATTAAAACCCATGTCTAACTCTAAGGTGCTTACATTATGGTGAGGAGAAATGGATATATATATATATATATATATATATATATATATATATATATACATATAAATATGTTTGCAGGTATAGAAATAGTGTCAGCAGCAGTAGAGATCAGAACGAATTTGTACTTGCCAGTGAACAGATGGCAAGGCTTGTACATGTGAAGAAATTGGTGGCCGTTCTGGGTGAAAGAAATTACAAGATCACGGTCACTCAGGGTATTGTAGCCTGGAGACTGATGTTGTTTTGCTGAAGTAAACAGTCTGTGGAGAAGGGCACTGGGTCATAAACCAGGAGGTAAGGGATGCCTTACATCCTGTGTAAGGATTACCCTTACACAGGCCAAAGGGATGACCAGCCAAGGCTTTGTCTACTGTGTTTGGTATTTGAGGACATTTCATTTTTGCTGGATTTCCTGGAGAAGTTCAGAGCAGTGAGCACAGATTTCCTCAATGCAAAACAAAGAATTAAAAGATGTTAGATAAAAGAGACACAGTAGAGATTGTTCATGACAGATGAGGAAGCCTGGGGCAGAAAGCTGGAGGAGCAGAGGCCCCTGCCCCTCCGTGACCACGCCTCACAGGTGTTTGTGGCCAGAGTTGGAGAAACCCAGATCCTGACTAAAGGCCCAGTGTCCCTGGGACCCCTTTTCATTTGCATCTGCAGGTGTTCCTCCTTCACAGCAGCAGGTGGGGGGGGCCAGCATAGAGCAGGGCCCACAGGTTTGCACACATATTTGTGTCGTGATTTGTACATCGAGACTGGTTTTCACTCAGAATACTTAGAATGACTCAACACTCCTGTCCTGGAGGACCTTGCCTTCTTCATGGAGCCATATTGAGAGAAGTTTTAGTATGGAGTGAAGGGGCCGTGGCTTTCAGAAATACGTTTACGAGCCTTTAGGGGCCTCCCAGGAGGCACTAGTGGTAAAAACGCTGCCTGCCAAAGAGGACATGAGAGGTGCAGGTATGATGCCTGGGTCGGGACGATTGTTCTTGCCTGGAGAATCCCACGGACAGAGGAGCCTGGCGGGCAACGGTCCATAGGGTCACACAGAGTCAGACAGGACTGAAGCGACTTAGCAACAGAAGCATACGTGCCGTTTCATATAGACCTTAAACTTCATTTTGATTTTCACTTAGTTATTTCACTAAGATTTGCTACTTTATCTTTTTTTAAACTTTTAATTTCATGTTGGTATATAGAATGGCTACCCACTCCAGTATTCTTGCCTGGAGAATTTCATGGACAGAGGAGCCCAGCAGGCTGTGGTCCATGGGGTTGCAAAGAGCTGAACAAGACTGAGCAACTAACACACATAGTTAATTTACAGTGTTGTGTTAGTTTCGGGTGTGGCTAAGTGATTCAGTTATACATGTATCCTCTCTTTTTCAGGCTCTTGCCCCATATAGATTATTACAGAATATTGAGTATAATTCTCTGTGTCATATGGTAGGTGCCTGTGGGTTGTTTTGTATATAGTAGTTAATCCCAAACTCCTGATTTATCCCTCCCTCACCAGCTTTTCCCTTTGATAACTGCAAGTTTGTTTTCAAAGTCTGCGAGTCTGTTTCCGTTTTGTAAATAAATTCATCTGTCTGGGTTCATCCTTCAACTGCCACACATTGAACCTTCCACTGAACCGGCAGTCTCCGAGCACCTGGAGCTTCAGGGGAAGCTGTGCCCTACTCTTAAAACCGAATTGAAGAATCAGTCCCTGAGGTTGAAAGAAAATCTACTTGGTTTGGTTGCTGACAGAAGAATAAGTGGTTCTATTACTCCTATCTAATCTCTTAAGAAGGCGTTGAGGAGCCCACATGATCTGAGCCTCTCCAGTTGCTAACCCACCAGTCTCTCTCTCTCCTTCTCTCACTGTATCATTCTCTCTTATACACACTCAGCTCTTAATCAGCCTTCTAGAATAACTCATGATTCTACAAGGAGTTATGCTCCACCCACTGCCATCAGCTTTTGCATAGAGAACTTTCCTCCCTAGAACACTTCTTGCCTCTTCCTTCCAAGATGCCACGGATGCTGTTTATTACATTTGAGACAAGGATAGATTTTTCTTACACTTCAATCCTACAACTGTTCAGACTTTATTTCTTCATAGAAATAAACCTCTATGGTAATTGTCCATTCACTTGTTTTACTTTATCTCCTATAAGACTATGAGCTACTTCTAAGCAAAAGCCATCATTTTTATTTTTAATCAAGAAATTCTGGGACTTCCCTGGTGGTCCAGTGGCTTAGAGTCAGTTCCCAATGCAGCAAGCCTGAGTTTGACCCCTGGTTGGGGAATTAGGTTCCACATGCTGCAACTAAAGAGTTCATATGCCATAACCAAAGATCCCACGTGCCATAGCTAAGACCTGGTGCAGCCAAATAAATAAATGAAAATACTTTCTAAAGAAAGAAATCCTAGTATCTTTATAATAGGGTAAACAGTGCTGAATAAGGTATTTGGTAGAAATCTCCCTGTTTCCAGAACTACAACACTCACCCGTGAGTATGCATACACAGACACACACACAGGTCTAAGAGCTGAAAAAAAATCTCCAAAATGCCATCTGATCACCCTCAGGTCACTGAACAAATAATTATTCCCGTTTGAAAGATGTTGAAGAGCAGTTGATATCAGCTCCTAGGGCAGGCCCAGCCCTGGACAAAGCGGTGGGACAATTTGCTTTGAGAACTTACCTATGCTGGTGCAGCCTCCCTCAGACGACTTTCACCTCCTCTCTGGAAGGTGAATCGGGTCTCAGTGCTGACCCCTAGAGATGCTGTATTTGTCACCTAGGAAAACTTCAATGTGCTCACATACAGGGTGCCCTAGAGGGTGGCAAAGGGGACTCTGGTCTATATCTACTTCCTCTGGCTTCTTATTAGGATTTGGTATTGCTAAATAGGGATATTTGGAGAATTCCATGCCCAATCACTGTCATTAATCATAGGAAGGAATTGATGTTTTCAAGTATCTGTAATGGGATTTTGAGCTTTCAATTTCATGGGAAGAATTGAAATATGGATCATATCATATGATCACATCAATATGGATCATATTGATAACAACTGTAAAAAGCAGGCAGCTGACAAAAACTGTCACTGCTGGTATGTTGAATTATGCAATTAAAAAAAATTCATGAGCAGTATTTCATTTTATCCTCAGACTGGCCCAGTTAAAGCAGGTGAGACAGAGGCCACTATTTCATTAACAATGAGAAAAGGACATCAAGGTGCAGAGAGGAGGAGCCAGGTATTTGAAGTCAGGAAGCTGGTGCCAGCTCTCTTGACATCAGGGCCAGTGTACTTTCTAGAAGCTGCCACTTCAGTTCAGATCCTAGCTGCTAATGTCCAGATGCCTAATGTGCCCAAATCATTCACACCCCTGTTTTATTAAAAAATGCAACCCACACACACACGTGAGTACACACACACATATCCTCTCCTGATGTTTCCTAAACAAAAGGTAGGAGACAAGTATATTAGAAATTTTTCAAATCAAATTCAACTTCTTTCAGTGCTAAGGACCAGAACACTCTAGCCATTTCACCTAGGAATTTCTCTCTAAAAATTTACTCTAGATAAAGAGCCAAGGGCACAGTTTTTGATGTTCATCTCAGAATTATGAAAGTCAATATTTGAAAACAAACCTTGACATTAGAAGAACACTCAGAGAATTTTTGTTGTATCCATAGACTGGCATCTTGGGAAGTTGTCAAAATTCTCACTTGCAAAGAATATTTCACGAGATGTGAGATGTTTGTGACTTAAATCTAAATAGATACATTAAGAATAAATAAGAATGAAAACTATACCAAATTGTTGTTAGTAGGCATCTTGAATCATACACATATGGATGATTATGTTTTCTTTGTTTTAGTCATATTATTTAAAAATAAATGCATTTGAGTAATAAAAAATTAAGATTTATTAGTAAAAATTATAAACTTAATGTATCTTTTCATTTAGTGTGCTGTGTTGAGCTCCTCTTTTAGCTCCTATATTAAGGGGCTAAAATACACCAATCTCTACATTGTGGAACTCACATTTGTGTGGGTGGAAGGTTGAAGAGACACAAGTTAGATAATAAGCAATAAACATGCCAAATAAATGACATGACATTTCTTCATTTAACAAACAGTTTATAATGCTTTCTCTGTGCCAGCTGATACGCTAATTAGAAAATGACATTAAAAAAAGAAAAAAAAACACTGTATAGGATGCAGAGCTTGCAGGCAAAGGGTGAGTTGCAATTTTAAATAAGATGCCAGAGGAGAGCTCATCATTGACAGGGTGGCCTTTCAACAAAGTCACAGAAGAGGTGAAAGCCTTGGTCACAACAGTCTCTTATTTGAAATCTTGGGGCCAGGTTTGTTTTAGAATTTTTCAAAATTTAGAGATGAAATTACATGCATGTACTGTTAACTAATACTTCAGTGGGGCCCAAGGCAGTACTCTTTATCAAAGGCATTGCTACTGTTGAGGGAAACAGGAATATTCACACAAAGTGGCATCTATCAAGAATATATTTGTTGTTTTTATTCAGTCGCTAAGTTGTGTCAAACTCTTTGCGACACCATGGACTGAAACGTGCCAGGCTTCCCTGTCCTTCAGCAGCTCCTGGAGTTTCCTCAAACATGTGTTCATGAGTCGGTGATGCCATCCAACCATCTCATCCTCTGGCGCCCTCTTCTCCTCCCGGACTCTCTTAGCCCACATCAGCCCAGGTTTGGTTTCCCCACTAAATATGTTGCAGGGAATAGTTGTTTAATTTCAAGCCTTTTTGGATTTCAGAAACACAAAAAAGGGGCTGTGAGAGTTTGTGGTACTCTGCAATCTGAGATAACCTTTCACAGCTATGTCATCACCACGGTGTTCCCCTCTTGCTCCACGTGACTGCTGATAATGAGGCAGCTCAGAGACGGACTCAGGCCAGTTCAGATGTTAGTGGATGATGTGGGTTACTTATGGTCTGTGCTGGTAAGCTATCACCAAAAATCCAAATGGCCCAGGCTTTCCTGCCAGAGGGGGCTTCTGCTCTGCAATGAGATTTGGGGTAGCTTACTCCTGAATGTTCCTCCACTGTAAGAAAATGCCAGTCTGTAAAGGCATAAATATTTTGCATAATCTCCTTATAGACATCTTGCATGCATGCTCAGTCAGTCACGTCTGACTCTTTGTGAGCCCACAGACAGGCCGAGGCTCCTCAGGCCATAGGATTTTTCCAGCGATAAGACCACTGGACAGCTGGGTATTCTGATGGCCGTCTTAAACAGCAGCTCTTCCAAAGGCAATACACTAATATGGATACACTTCAGAGATGAATAAAATCCACCCTTTGTATTGTGAACATGATTCTGGTACATGTAAGGGATTCATTAAGTATGAGTTGAGGAACTATTTGAGTAAATGAAGATGCCTGGCTGCATGCTCATCCACATGTACGGCTCACTCCTTGCCACACTCCAGACTCTCCCAGGTAAACTGCTTCATGTTTTCAAGTGTTCTAAGCTACATGAATGCTTTCAAATATTCTCAATTAGTTTTGGCCTCCATATTCCAAAAGCTAATTAAAAAAATACTTTACCATGGAAATGTCACACTGCCATGAGGCAAAGACTTGTTTTGTTCTGTGCTATATTCGCAGATCCTTAAACTGTGCCTATAAAACAGTAGACATCATATATACAATATTTATGTATACATATTTTATATATATAAAACTTTCACAAGCAACATACACACATATATATGGAATTATGTATACATGGAATTGTAACTGTATTTTATTATACCTACAATTCCATATTTATATGGGAGTCAAGAATTGGCACAGTTGCCCTTAAACACTCTGAATTCCTATAAAATTGAGGGCAAATATGCTTTTCTACTTTTTTGTGCTCCAGGTTAATTGTATCAGTTCAGTTCAGTTGCTCAGTTGTGTCCAACTCTTTGTGACTCCATAAACTACAGCATTCCAGGCCTCCCTGTCCATCACCAACTCCTGAAGTTTACTCAAACACATGTCCTTTGAGTTGATGATCCCATCCAACCATCTTATCCTCTGTCATCCCCTTCTCCTCCTACCTTTAATCTTTCCCAGAATCAGGGTCTTTTCAAATGAGTCAGTTCTTCATACCAGGTAGCCAAAGTATTAGACTTTCAGCTTCAGCATCAGTTCTTCCAATGAATATTCAGGACTGATTTCCTTTAGGATGGACTGGTTGGATTTCTTTGCTGTTCAAGGGACTCTCAAGAGTCTTCTCCAACACTGCAGTTCAAAAGCATCAATTCTCAGCACTCAGCTTTCTTTATAGTCCAACTCTCACATCCCTACATGACTACTGGAAAAAACCAAAGCTTTGACTAGATGGGCTTTTGTTGGCAAAGTAATGTCTCTGCTTTTTAATATGCTGTCTAGGTTGGTCATAACTTTTCTTCCAAGGAGTAAGCGTCTTTTAATTTCATGGCTGCAGTCACCATGTGCAGTGATTTTGGAGCCAAAAATAAATAAATAAAGTCTGACACTGTTTCCACTGTTTTCCCATCTATTTGCCATGAACTGATGGGACCAAATGCCATGATCTTTGTTTTCTGAATGTAGAGTTTTAAGCCAACTTTTTCACTCTCCTCTTTCAGTGTCATCAAGAGGCTCTTCAGTTCTTCTTCGCTTTCTGCCAAAGTATGGTGTTATCTGCATATCTGAGGTTATTTGTATTTCTCCCAGCAATCTTGATTCCAGCTTGTGCTTCATCCAGTCCAGCATTTCTCATGATGTACTCTGCAGATAAGTTAAATAAGCAGGGTGACAATATACAGCCTTAACGTACTCCTTTCCCTATTTGGAATCAGTCTGTCGTTCCATGTCCAGTTCTAATTGTCGCTTCTTGACTTGGATGCAGGTTATACTGTATATAGTATACAATACTTGTTTCCTGGGGACCCTTCATGAATTCCACTGAATTCACTTTTATTTCCAACCAGATCATCCAGCCCTTCTCCAGTCAGTCTTGCCATAAGTCCTACTCCAACCACTCCACTGTACCATTCTTCCAGTCATGGCATTATTTGGAGTTCTTCATATGATATTTCATTTTGATAAGTGAGTAAGGAGAAAATGTGAATGTTCAGACATTAAGCCTCAATGCGCGAAGGAGAGGAAGTTTGCTACCAACTGATCCAAGGCCGTGCCTG
The DNA here is from genome assembly GCA_020226075.1 of Hydropotes inermis. Classification (NCBI taxonomy): domain Eukaryota; kingdom Metazoa; phylum Chordata; class Mammalia; order Artiodactyla; family Cervidae; genus Hydropotes; species Hydropotes inermis. Next base: position 2,996,333 of record CM035281.1, on the reverse strand, counting down.
TTACAGAGCAAAGGAGCCTACAAAGAATCAAGCTTATTCCCACAGCAGTGAAAATGGAGGTTAATATCACAAACAAGTTGGCTTCACAGTTGCATTATCTGGATTCAGAGCTCTTTAGGATGTGTAACCAGGCCAAATAGCCTGATTTTCTGCATTACTTCTCCTTAGCTTTAAAAAAAAAAAAAAAAAAAAACTTCTTTGAACAAAACAAAAACAAAAAAAACAAAAAACATACCCTTTTCAAGGGCCACTGTGAGTTCTGGGAGCAGGCAGAAAATGAACAGGGAGAATGCAGGAGAGAAATAATGCCACTGAGGCTGCAGGCTCTCCCTGCCCTCTGACAGCCCGGGGTGTAAAGTAAAACCCTGCAGTTTCTGGAGCCGGGAAGCACCGCCAGCTCACATCCGGCCAGGCTGCCTGAGAGCGCTTTGTTTCTGCCAGAATAGGCCCCCTGGCTCTTGTGAGCGGCACAGGACCAGCTTCTTAACTTCCTGGACCAGTCCTGCTGGTGAGAATGGCCATGAGTTCTGACTTCACTTGCTGTTCAATCACTTCTATCCTGGCAGCTGAAAATCTAAGTTTCTGTCTCTCTTACACCCTTTGCATCACTCCAAAACATCTTGGGAACGGTGAAGCAGGAGAAAAAAGTCCTTAAGTCTGTCTACTTAAAACAAACACTATAGTGGGACTTCCCTGGTGGTCTAGTGGTTAGGACTCTGCACCTTCACTGCTGAAGGCTACGGTTCAATCCCTGGTGGGGGGACTCAGAAAGACACCATAAGCCACGTGGCAAGGCCAAAAACAAAAAGATACCATGGAAAGCAAAGGATTTAATTCCCAAGCAAACTTTTTTTTTTTTTTTTTTTGAACAAGGCCCTGTGAAATGTATTTCTGATTTTAAAGGAACAGAACTGGAAACTGGAAAGTATATGTTTGCTGTTATACCCAAATATATACAAATTTTAATGCCTATTATATTTGTCAATGTGCTAAACAAACTAAGACTTCAAATGCAGAGACACAGTTTTAAACATGCCTGAGATGCAAGTATTTCAGCTTCTGTTTATTCATTGTGTGTAGCCGTTAATTCCTTACCCAATAAAAATTATAACTACAAGCCAGGGACTCTGCTGGTAACTTGCAAATGGCTATTGATAAGGATAACAGGAACACTTAATCTAGAGATACTGGGTTAGAGATTTGGGGTATTTGTTGCTAAGGGCCCCCACCCCTGTTCTGAAGGGCTCTCAGTTATTGTCACTGACACACCCAACTCTATACAGTTATTTTAAGAGTATGCCTCAGGATTTCCCTGGTGGTTCAGTGGTTAAGATTCCACACTCCCAATGCAGAGGGATTGGGTTCCATCTCTGGCCGGGGAGTTAGTTCCAGCATTCTGAAAATAAAAGAGCTTGCATACAGCAATGAAGATCTCACACCCTGCAGTTAAGACTCATCATAGCCAAATAGCTAAATTTAAAGTAAATTAATAATAGAAAGCGTGTGCCTATTTAATACCTACTCCTTGCCCATGCATTAAGCTTTGTGCTGGGAATGCACATGTAACAAACTCAGAATGTGGGAAGTGTCCTGAGGGCAGGCGGCACACGAGGAGTCCTGAGTAGGGACCCCCTTTAGTGCCGGATGTGAGGCTGCACCTAAGATCCGGTACTGGGCAGAGGAAAGAGGGTTCTAGGATGACCAGAGCCCATGGGAGAGACAGCCTGCCATGGAAAAAAATTAAAGTTACCTAGATCACTGAATACAAGGGGAGAGGAGTTCATTATAGGGAGTGGATTGGTCTGGAGTTTGTGATAAGAAGGCTTGGGGCTGGTATTAGGAATTTGGGCCGTCTCATAAAAGCAATCCCACACCTTGGAAGATTTGCAAACAGGCTGGACAGAAACACATTCTCTCCCGTGTCCTTCGGATTCATCCTGCTCTGCCTGCAGGATGACTGCTCCTTCTGACCATCCTCCTGAACTTTCTTTCAGGACTTGGTGGTGATACTAACCTTGCTAGAATGACTTGGGCATGTGATGAGCCACATTTAAAAATCGACTCCGCCACTTGCTGGATGTGAGAATTTAGATATCGCCTTGCAAAGATGTTCTTCCTTAATTGGGCCTCCTAATGGGCTACTAATTAAGTCTATGTTTCAACACTTTAAAAATGTTCTCTTCTGTGGTCGTTGTCATATGCATTTCAGTTAAATGCCTTAACTCACTGACCTTGGGCACTTAAGAGGATTGCCAAGATGAAGTCATTCAAACATATATATCTATTTCAAGACTGCTTGTGTGAAAGATAAGGAAGGAACCAGCTCTGTGAAGTTTTCCCATGGAGATGATAATGTACCCTTGTCTCCTCAGCTTTAATAATCCTTGTTTATCCTTCTGCCAGGTGGCTTAGTGATTAAAAAAAAATCTGTCTGCCAAGCAGGAGATGTGGGTTCAATCCCTGGGTTGGAAGATACCCTGGAGAAAAAAAGGGCAATCTGCTCCAGTATCCCTGCCTGGGAAATCCCGTGGACAGAGGGGCGTGGCGGGCCACAGCACATGGGGCTGCAGAGTCAGACACGACTTAGAGACCAGTCAGCAACGGCAGCATCGCTTTGCTGAGGTCGGCAAAGGTCTCAGACCCTGGAATCAAGAACAAACGTGATGAGGTACCGGGGTGTAAGCTGGTGCAGCCACTAAGGAAAACAGTTTGCAGATTCCTCGTAAAACTACAAATAGAGTTGCCGTATGATCTGGCAATGCCATTCCTTGGCATATATACAGAGGAAACTATAACTTAAAAAGATGCATGCACCCCTGTGTTCGTAGCAGCATTATTTATGATCATCAAGACATGGAAGCAACCTAAATGTCCATTTACAGATGAATGGATAAACAAGATGTGGTACAAATATACAATGGAATACTACGTAGTCTTAAAAAAGGAGTAATAATGCCATTTGCAGCAACATGGATATTCTTAGAGATTATCATACTAAGTGAAGTAAGTTGGAAAGAGAAAGGCAAATATTATACGATTATATTTTTGTGGAATCTAAAATATGACATAAATGAACTTATCTGTGAGACAGGCTCACAGGCACAGAGAATAAGACTTGTGGTTTCCTGAGGATTTTAGGAGAGTGATGGATAAGGAGTTGGGATTAATAGATGAAAATATTATGTATAGAATAGATGAACAACGAGGTCTACTGTAGGACACAGGAAACTATAGTCAATACCCTGTGATAAATGATTATGGAAAGGAATATGAAAAAGAATATATATATATACACACATGTATATATAATTGAATCACTTTTCTGTGAGGCAGGAATTAACACAACATTATAAATCAAGTATACTTCAATTATTTAAGAAAAAGAATAGCAGCCATCAGTTTATCCTTGATATACTGCATGTGTTTGTCCCAAAGACACATGGGCCCCTAGTCATATCATAATGCATTATCTGGTAAGCATCAGACACTTATTAAGGAAATTGAAACTTTTTAAAGGGCAGATCCAAGTGGAACAAAGAAAATAAACGTATCTGGCATCCACTCAGAGCATGACGCAGGTGTTTTTCCTGTGTGGTGATTCATTTGCTTAAACTTGACCACATCTGTGAAGTAGAGTCCACAGTGAACTGTGACCAGAGCATTTTACAGGTAAGGACGCAGAGCCTGAGAGAGGCTGGTAACTTGCCGGGTGAGCTCTGGCTTTCATGTGTTTTATGTGTTACACACAAGAGAGTTGTAAAAACAAGGTGTATCTGACCCCTGGCCCACCCATGGTCTTTAGGTGAATGGTCCCTTCGTGAAGAAACATAAAAATAAAACTTGATTTTTTTTTATCCTGAATACATACTACCTGCTAGGCAATGTGCTAAGCATATTGGATCCATTATTCCACTGCATGCCTCACATAAATCTAGGTGGTAGAGTAGGTTCTATTATTCTCAGATTTTATAGACAGAAAACTGACACTCTGGCAGGTGAAACAAACAGTCCAAGACCTTCAAGAGGAAGAAATAACAGAGCTGGACTTACACATCTGCCTTTTGATGTCACCTTTGTTCTTATCCATTCCACTTATGCACAATAATGCAATTATTATATAGCAGGTGAAATTAAAGGTGGTGTGTTATCTATAGTATTCAAAGTTAACATTGGTTAGTGAGGACTTGCAGAGAAGGTTTTGTGGGGGCAGAAGACAGCATGCAGTAGGCAGGCGATGGGTGGCTGGAGAGGGAAATGAAGGGCATTCCAAGCAAGGCAACATCATGATCAAGTCGGGGTTTTGGACAAAAAAAAGGTCATATCTGAGGGATCTTAAAGAGAATATCAAGCCAAAATGTAAATTTCAATTTTGAACAAAATAGTTAGTTATAGTATTCTATGATTCTATATGCCCCTGTGTTTGGTAATGACATTTCTCCTCTAGTTTCCTATGAAAAGAAAAGTTGTAACTCAGAGACAGGTAGATGAAAACCATCCTCATTCATCAACTTTGGTTGCTATAGAAACTCTTGGTGATACTCTTATAGAATTCTGGAATCAAGGTCATCTAGACTATCCCTGGGGTTGGTTCTGCTTAGAATATTTTAGGAGTGATTAGTCAAGCTAAAACTACCCTCCGGCTAGGGGTAGCAGTTGAGGTTAGGATTACTGACAGCAAGGTTTATAAAAACTTAACCCTTTATAACATAGTGACAAGAGTTAAATAATTCATTTTGCTCATTGATTTCTTTTTTAAAGGGAGAAAGGATGATGCCACTAAGCCAAAAATTAGGGAAAAAAGTAGAAAACTAGAAAAATAAATAGCTATGAATTATGGAATAACCCATGCACAATAAATGCTACTTAATAGATGTTTTTAAATGGTAGTTTCTATCATTTAGAGAGGACACAGAATGCTGGTTTAAAGTGTGACCCCCAGCAGAGGCTCATGCCAGATTCAGGTCCTAATGTGGCTCTCTGGGAACTGAGTGATTAAGGAAGGAAAGATAAACTCTCTAACCTTCCATCTCAACTGAATATCAGGGATATGCCCTCCTTAGTTGCAAGTTTTGCTCATTTGTTCGCTTTCCTTTTATAGTGTCATCTTCCCCAAGATGGAAAGAGCCTAGTTATTGTCTATCAGCTTAATTCAGATTCACCCAGGGTGGACCTGGAGACAAGTATTCTCCTGCAGGTAGTTTGTCTGGAAAATAAAAGGTGGAGTGTCAGAGGCCAGGAAGCCAGTCAGGGAAGAGAGAGCATCACAAAGCATGTTATCCACTAAAGGAGGTCGGGAGAGGTGAAGTAGGAGCTCAATCCCACTGGAAGAATTTTGGGGGTCAGTGTAGAACACAACCCAGTGGGGTGAGTAGGTTCATCAGTGCTGGGCTGAGGGATGCTTGCAAGGAGCAGTAAGTCTCAGGTTCTTCCATCCTTCTATGTGATGGGCAAAGAGACCTCCCGCGGGGAGAGAATGTCTTCAGATAAAGAAAAGGAAGAGGGATATAGGGGAGATGCTTTTTTAAAAAATATTTACTTATTTAAATATTTGGTTTGGCTGCACTGCATCTCAGCTGTGGCACATGGGGTCTAGTTCCCTGACCAGGGATCAAACTCAGACCCTTGCCTTGGGAGGTTGGAGTCTTAGCCACTGGACTAACAGGGAAGTTCCCTGCAGAGAGAATTCTAATGTGTGGAAGTGTTAAAGTTAAGGACATATGGGTGGGTATCACTAGCATCTGCTATACTTTCCCTAGCTCAGAGCAGACAGTATTGTCTCCATAAACATCAGTCAAATGAATGACCTATAGGATGAATGACCCTCTAGCACTGTGCTTCCTTCTCTGGTTGCACATTCGAATCAGATGGGAAGCTTTTAAATACCGTCACATCCAGGCCCTAATGCAGACCAATTAAATCAAAGTCAGAATGGTTAATAGCCAGGACAGAGAATTACTGCTCTTGCTCAACGAATGCATGAATTCTTTCTACCAGATTCCTGACAGATGGCCATATAAACTCTGTTTGAAACCCTTCTTGGGAGGGACTTTACTATTCTCAAAAACACAGCATTCTCTTTCTTGACAGCACTAATTGTTCCAATGTTTTGTCCTTATATTGAGCCAAAATTTGCCTCTGTACCTTCCATCAGTCATCCACTCTCTGCACTTCTAGAATAAAGCAAAATGAGTCTATTCCATTTTCTCCATGACTGCCGATTAGCTATTCAAAGGCAGTCATAATGCCCTAACTTGACCTTCATTTTTCACACTCCAAACACACTTAGCTCTTTCAACAACTGCTATTCAACCTGCTTTAATCATATTTGAGTTTGCCAATTCACTTTTTCCTGTGGAATTTTCAATTGAACCCAAGGTCCATGATTGCATGTGGAAATATAAAGAGGACCATGTGTTAAATGAAGTGTGTGTGTGTGTGTGTGTATGTGTGTGTGTAAAAGTTATTGGTGATGCATTCACTTAAAGTGTATTCACTTGAATTGTCTTATTAAGGAAAATAGGACCTCCACTTTTTCTTTCCCATCTCCCAGAATTTGCCTCTTCTAACCATGTTTATTTTTGTCTTTTGGCTAATTTGTTTGAACACCTCAGTTCTTACATTGCTTTTAGGGCAATGCAGATATATTTTTAGTATGCATAACATGAATGTTTAGATTGAGGTTTGTCACTTGTCCTTTTGATAAGTATTGAGCCACAAAATTCATGAACTCAAAAACAAAATAAAATCAATATGTTTGCTTTTGAGAGAAAGAGACTTAATTGCTGTGGCACTCCAGAGAAAGCAATTTTGAGCTCAGTGACAAGATCTGCTAGAAATGTAGAGATCGAGCAGGTGGACCTCTTCTGGACAAATCTGATGGAATAAGATGGAGCTAGTCTTTGCTGTTCTACAGACAGTCACCATTATGTCTGGCTGTCTCTGCTCCAACACAAAATAGAACTCCATTTGGCTTTGCAGAGTGCCTCTAAAAGAAAGTTTGGGGTAAAAGCAGTTTTGTGCCAGTGAATGTAACATGATCTCCAAAAACACAGACAAATAGGCCAGTGAATGTAGCATAATCTCAGAAAACACAAATAGAATTGGCTGATGGCTGCAATCAGTAATCTTGATCTGGAAATAAGATCAAGGCTTTGATTCTCACAGTCAAGTCTGAAACAACTGTTAGGAGAGAGTTTGATATACTGCCAGAGCCAAGGATGAGGCAGTGGGAGAGACAGTCAAGATGACCTGAGAACAAGAGGAAAAACCTGAACCAGAAGAACAGCGCCATACCCACAGGGACACCGCTGATCATCATAATGATTCTAGTGATCTGTGATTCCCAAGCCTCGGTTGATGCCCCTGTGAACTGAAAGAAGATTATCAGCCAAACAACTATAGTAATGCTAGGAAGTAATGTCTGGCCAGTTCCAGAGTGAGAATCCAGTGAATGTGAGCATTTTGTCTAATTGTTAAGGGTTAATAGACCTAGAAGTTCTGGGTTAAACCCAAGATCCGTCATGTACCTAGTCATGTGATCCAGGAAAGTCTTTGTCTCTGTGCCTTAGCTACCTCTTCTGTAAAATGGGATTTTAAGAAGACATACTTTGTGGGGTTATAGTGAAGACTGACTGATCTGATACATATGTAAAGCTCTGGAGTAGAGCCTGGCACATGATAAGCATGCAAAAGTGTTAACTAGTATTTAAGGGTCTCTCCTTAATTGTTTCCCTTTAGTTCCAAAACCTTCAGGGCTCAGGTTTTTCAAGTGTAGAACAGAGGAAGGTTTTTAGAGTCCTTGAAGACGCTGGCTCTATTTCAGTGGTTCTCTGTGCATTGCTGAATTTAACAAATTGCTCTGGGAATCTGGCTGTGGTCTGTCTCCCAAAGCTGCCTTCTTCCTAAGAGAAGAATTTGGGTCTTAACTTCCCAGGGTCTGGCTCTTAAAGTGTATGCAGGGAATGTGTTTCGAATGAATGAATGAAATGCTGCATATAAAAATTCATTAACACCTGTCTCTGTGCCTTTGGGGCTTGGCTTCTCCGCTTCTCTGTGGAGAGGCAGCTGTGGCAGGTTCTCAGAGTCGGGAGAGCAAGAGGCAAATTTCAGCTCCTCTGTTTTCTCATTTTCCTGACTTATTTTTCCTTCCAAGTTATTCCATCTTTATGATTCCTTTATTGATGTTTCCCCGCTTACCTCTTTTTAAATCTTATTAAATTGCAGGTATAATTCTAATCTATTATGCAATTTCTTTCAGAAGAAAGAAGGGTATAAATACCAAAAGATAGATAATACCATTTTTATGATTTGGAATAAGTTATGTTACTTCTCTGAATCTTATTATTCCTTTGCTACATGAGAACATACCTGATTTCTCAGTTGGTAAAGAATCCACCTGCAATGCAGGAGATCCCAGTTCGATTCCTGGGTCGGGAAGATCCCGTGGAGAAGGGACAGGCTACCCACCCCAGTATTCTTGGGCTTCCCTCGTGGCTCAGCTGGTGAAGAATCCACCTGCAGTGTGGGAGGCCTGAGTTCAATCCCTCGATTGGGAAGATCCACTGCAGAAGAGAAAGGCTACCCACCCCAGTAATCTGGCCTGGAGAATTCCATGGACTGTATAGTCTATGGGGTCACAAAGAGTCAGACACGACTGAGCGACTTTCACTTTCATTTTTTCACTTTCGAATGGGAGCTATAGGGGGTGCAATTAGTAATCTCTCCAAATATCCTTTCCTATCCCTTTTTCCTTCCAGCTTGAACTCCAATTCTTTTTCAAGCATTCACTCTCTTCCACCCATCTGTGTGCGAATGGGGAGACAGATCTTGCCCTCTAGCCTCAAATTCTGAGACAATATGGAGGTCTGGCACCTCTACCGGGAACAGCCTCTGGCATATGATGAAATTCTAGCAAAGTGAAGAATTTCTTTTCCCTAAAAGGCTATGGTTCTTGGCAAGAAATAGCTCATTTTCTTCCTTTGTATATTGCCATAACTAGGTCCATTCTGTTGACTATGAAAATGAATATAACATGCTGAAGATGGTCAAAGGAAAATACAGGAAATAACACAGGATCTTGGTAATACTGTCGGGCCGCTGAATCCATTCTGGACTCACTGAGTGTGAGACGGCAAACGTCCCTGTTGGTTGAAACCAATCTGCTTGGCTTTTTCTATTGCAACACAGAGCACCTTATTTAGAGTACTATTCACGCCACAAAGTGACTGAAGGACTGGAGGAGGTAACAGACAATGCTTAGTATTTACATGTTGATACCAGGCATGTTAACATTTTCAATAAATGCTGATGCCTCTGCGATAGCTAATTTTTTTCCCTGCTGTGAGATGATATTTCACTTATATCTCCATACTTCATAATTATAGTCCCATTCTGGACATAAGTTGCTGATTTTTAGCCATTTGATGGCCAAATATAGCTCATCACAGCATTCCACCAGAGTAGGCATTTGGTGTTTCTTTCTGTGGGTATACAAAGATTTGATGGATACTTCTTCTGAAGGATAAACATATCTGGGGAAGGGCAAGAGATTCTCCTCATCTGCTGCTGCTACTGTTGCTAAGTCACTTCAGTCGTGTCCGACTCTGTGAGACCCCATAGACGGCAGCCCACCAGGCTCCGCCGTCCCTGGGATTCTCTAGGCAAGAACACTGGAGTGGGTTGCCATTGCCTTCTCCGCCCCCTTATCTAGAGCTTCCCAAATACTAGACTATATTCCTCTTCCTCACAGATACTCTTTATCCTCACAAGTTGCATATGAAATAGACATCAGAATTCCTATCTAAAGATGCTGAGATTATGAGCAGTTAAGAGATTATCTCAAGATCACACACAAGAGAAATGGCAGAGCTTTCAGTCACATCTACTGATTGCCCAAAACTTTCTCTTTTCACCACATTAGACTTTCCTAAGCTAATAAAGTAAAGACTGATATTCCCACATGGGAATAAGAAAGCCACAAAGCTATAGTGGGAAGGAGCAGGTCAACACTGGGTCACCAGACGAACCATCTGGGTTCCTCTGTTCCCCCAACAGTAAATCTCTGTGTGGTAAATGCCATATAATGTATTTCTCATCTCCCAGTGTTTGCCGTCTTGCCACAGGCTTTTTCTTTTTCTTTTTTTTTCAGGTTGAAAGCAATTGACCATCATACATAAGCAACAAACTATCAAAACTGCCTACACAGGTGCGCAGAGTAGTGGCCTAACCCACGCCACTCACAGCAGTGCTAACCTGACACACAGCTAATGAAACACAATGCAATTCTGAGGTGTCGCAATTAGGTATAAATAGTGAGCTGTTGACATAAATGACTGCAATTAGTATTGCTTCTGCACAGGTAGACCCTGTGTTACATTTTGCATTTCTCACTAGTTGGTTCTTTGGGATTTATAAATTATTATCATTGTTGGACAGATTTTATAACTGCAAAATGCAAGGCCCTGGGAATTTGTGGCCAAAAGGTTATATTTGTTTATTGGGCTTCATTTGTTTGTTTATACTGTACCCTGCCAATTTCATAAAGGCTTTAGGGATCCTCTGCAATAACCACAGACAATGCGGTGGGAAAATATGCATATATAAAGCACAACACAACAGCAAAATCAACAAGAAAAAGACGTTTAGGCCATACAAAAATCTAAAAGTTGACACTGTTTTTGGCTCAGGGATGAGATAACAAAAACTTTCCTGAACTGTCTAATACATCAATTTATTTCTAATTAGCCTAATAACAATCCTGCAAAGCAGATGTCCTAATTCTCATTTTACACACAGGTCAGAGAGATAAAAAGGTGTTTACTATTCATTCAGCTAGCTAATTACAATGCTGAGATTGAAGTGCAGTCTGTAAAACTTCAAACTCATAGTCTACTCTGGTGAGTGGGAAAGGACTTTAGGTGAGACAAAGTTGAGGGCAATGACACGTTTGGAATTTGGAGAAACTAAAAGTTGAATCCAAACATCTAGAACAGAGAGGGCAGAAGTTAGAAGCGGGCAGCCCAGCGTGGTCCATATAAACACTGGCACGAACAGGAACTGCAGGAAGAATGCTCTGAGGACCATTAGAACTCAGCAAACTCTCAGCATTTGTTTAATGATGTATTAACGGAAGTGCATGCTGCTAGCTCTGTCATGTCTGATGCTTTTTGCCCACAGACTGTATCCCGCCAGGCTCCTCTGTCCATGGAATTCTCGAGGGGGGAACAGTGGAGTGGACTGCCATTCCCTGCTCTAGGGGACCTTCCTGAGCCAGGAATTAAACCTCCATCTCTTGCTTCTTCTGCATTGACAGGCTGGCTCTTGACCACTAGTGCTCTCTGGGAAGCTGTCCATTAACAGGAGTAGATGTCAATAAATCTTAAAAAGTATTAAGTATATGAGTGTCCATACACTGGCATCATTATATGTTCATCTTAGTTTGCACCATTTCTGACTTGGAAGAGACTTCCATAATTCAAAGAAAGCAAAAATCTTGAAAGAAAACTTCTGTGCTCATTGGAAATACAGGCAGAAACACAAACCAATGTCAACTGCCCTTGGTCACAAAGAGTTATAATGTCATGGCCTATGACACCCTCAAATTGAAATATGAAAAACACTAAACAGATACTATAATTAGATTTTGGAAGTGCTTTCAAAAACCATCCACAGTTTCAACAGATGATGGAGGGTGATTCGAAAATGTCTCATGGTGAGTTGATATTTAAAACATATCCTTAATTATGTCTTAAGATTTAGAGAGCTAGGAGCACCAAGTAAATAAAGAGAAGTTATATCCCCAAAATAGCAGATGCTCCCAGAATGTGTGGACGAGTGTGAATTGCCAAGCTCACCTCTCTGGAGTCAGACTGTAGTCTTGTGACATTGAGTCAAATGACCTTGGGCAAATTATATACTCCTCTCTCTGCACATAAAAAAACTACAAGGTAAATCTCTCATCATGCAATGCACTTAATGTTCATAGCACTGAGCTTGGCACATAATGAGTGTTCAGTAAATGGTGGATATTTTTATCCCAATTATTGAATGAAGTGAAGGATGTTGGTAGTAGGAGACCGGAGTTGAAACATATAAATAAGTTATCAGAAAAGTACATTGTGTCAATTAAGTTTTAGTTTTTCTAGATTCCCCTGCTCACAAAAGAATTATTTTCAAACAACAACAACAAAATGCCTGAGCCCACGTGAAGAGTAGCCACCCCATTGTTGTGGTTCAGTTGCTCAGTCATGTCTGATTCTTTGCAGCCCCATGGACTGCAGCACACCAGGCTTCCCTGTCCTTCACCATCTCCCAGATTTGCTCAGACTTGTATCTATTCAGTCAGTGACGCCATCCAACTATCTCATCCTTTGTTACCTCCTTCTCCTCCTGCCTTCAATCTTTCCCAGCATCAGGGTCTTTTCCAATGGGTCGGCTCTTCACATCAGGTGACCAAAGTATTGGAGCTTCAGCTTCAGCATCAGCCCTTCCAATGAATATTCAGGGTTGATTTCATTTAGGATTGATTGACTTGGTCTCCTTGCTGCCCAAAAGACTCTCAAGAGTCTTCTCCAGCACCGCAGTTCAAAAGCATCAGTTCTTCAATGCTCAGCCTTCTCTATGGTCTAACTCTCATCCATACATGACTACTGGGAAAACCATAGCTTTGACTAGACGGACCTTTATCGGTAAAGTGATGTCTCTACTTCTTAATGCACAGTCTCGGTTTGTCACAGCTTTCCTTCTAAAGAGCAAGTGTTCTTTTTTTGTTTTGTTTTGTTTTAATTTCATGGCTGCAGTCACCATCCACAGTGATTTTGGAGCCCACGAAAATAAAATCTATGTCTGTTTCCACTTTTCTCCCCTTCTGTCTGCCGTGAAGTGATGGGGCTGGAGGCCATGATCTAATAGGAACATATCTGAACATCCCTTGACCCTTGTTTGTTGTTTTAACACCACCGCACTGGCCTTAGCAGGTTGCAAGGAGCACAGTGACCCGCTCCCTCCTGACCTAGGAAACGTAACCATGGATGCAGTTAACTTTGTTTATACCAAGTTATCATCCTAGAAAACACTTGGAAGAAAACCATATCTGTCTACCTACTAAGAATTTTCGCTGACTGTAACTGTAAAGATGAGATTAGCCTTCCTTTAGGAGGCAGGTGTTGGGCGGGGGTGGGGGGCTGTCTAAATCTGATTTCCGTGAAGGTTCTCCAAGGAGGCAGGACAGAAATGCTAGCCATCAGGGGCCATCACCCTACTTAAAAAAGCAAGCACCATTCTCCTCCTCCCGTTAAAAGTCAATAAAAGTGACGTTGACTTTGCTTGAAACTCCCATTTTGAAAGCAAAGTTGTTTCTTCCCTCACATCAACTCTGGAGAAAAGCTGGTGGTAAACAGCCTTCAAGATCACCCACCTCTGCCCTTTCTCCGGGGGATAGCTCCTCTTCGTGTCTAAATTTTTCCAACTGAAGGAAAGGAGGGGAAATAAGCTTATTTTTCTTCCATGAAGAATAAATCTCTTTTTTTATACTTCAAACTATTTCCTCTGCACGCATTTTTAAAAGAATTAAAATCCCTCCTGACAACAGTCACAGCTTAATCATCTTTACTTCTCTGATCCAAGGTCTATGACGCTGTTCCCTTCACTTACTTAGCTGGAATCTGACCAAACATTCCTTTTCTTGTGTCTGTGTTTATCCATGGTATTTGTTTTCAGTGGATTTCAGAACATGAGTGTTGTCCTCATGTTTGGGCTCTGAAAACATTAAGATCCTTGCCAAATATTACAAAGAGTACCTGCATTCTTGAAGTTATTCAGCCATTCACAAAAAGAGATTTACTCAATTAAGATATATTCAGACACTGTTATATGTACTCAGACATAGCTGTGAATGGGGCAAGAAGCCTGCCCTCAGGAAATTTACATTCCAGTGAGAGATACAGGCAACAAGCAAATGCAGAGATAATAATGCTATTTTATTACAGGATTCTTGCCCTCCTTAATCAATAGAAATTGATCAGAGACTATACAAGAGATTCAGGCAAGGCTTTATTGAAGCCCCTGCTGCAGGGGATAAGAGACATGTTCCGTGGCTTGCTCGATCACCCCTGAGGGGAGGCCAGGTGATTCCTCACATGGGGTAAGGGTAGGAGTGAGTCCAAAGATCAGGCGGGAAGACGGCTTAGGTGGTTTGTCCACCCCTGTGGCGGTGTTGAGTGCTGGTGGCACGCACTGTATTCTGGTTTTGCTCCCAGCTCTTCAGAAGCAGCAGTTGGGGTTTTGCTTTTTTGGAATCTTGTTGTCCGTAATTCGCCCCAGCTGCACAGCACACTCATGCATGCTATGTTTTGTCTTTCATAGTCTCTTCATATTTTGTTGCTCAAGAAGACATTTGTCTGGGTGCAAGCAGTGCTGCAAAGAGTCCCAGGCCCCAGCATCTCTAAATAATACAGCAAAATTATAGCTACCTCTAAGTCATAAAAAAGGGAGGAAGGGGGAGAAAAAGAGAAATAAACTCTAGTTAGTTCAGGCACTTTATTTTAGGTAATCTTTACAGGTTTCTTTGATGAAGTAATATTTGAACAAGTGTCTAAATAAAGTGATGGAGCAAGATATGGAAGAAGAAATTTCTTAACAGAAGGAGCAGTCCATCAGACTAAGACAGGTTTGGTTAACTGAATGATCTGTAAAAACGCCAAGGTGATTGGAAGGGCAAAAGGGACAGGTAGAGAAGGAAAAGAGGGGTGGGCAAGGACAGATGATGCAGTGCTCCATCAGTCACATGGATGGATTTGGATTTTATCCCAAGTGTGATGAGATGCTACGGGCAGCTTTTGAGCAGAGGTTTACATGATGCAGTTTAAATATTCTTAAACATAGCTGGGTGACACTGGGAAAGGGAGATCTTAGTCGGGGAAAGAGAAGTTGCAGGATTCCTCCGAAGCTACTTGCTGAGTGGGTGGGAAGGTGGGATGGTGAGTTTTCTCAGGGAGAAGCTTGACTGTAGATATAGTTGCTATTACCCAATGCAAGCTCCTGAGCCCCCCACGCGCAGGGAGGCCAAACAATCGAAAGCATCACACATTGGAGTTTGGAGCACGGAAGGTTTGCCGCAGAGCCCTGCAAGGAGAACTGGCGGCTCATTTTCTAAGAAGCCCAAACTTCTCCAAGGGTCTAGCAAAGCACTTCTAAAGACAAAGTGAGGGAGGGTTATGGTTGGTTGTTGCAAACTTCTTGGTGTAGGAATCCTTCCTTCTTGCAGCCCATGGGCCAGGTCATGATGTTCCTGTGAACCTCCAACAAGACAATGTTATTATCTGTTTTGCAACTTTTTATCTCTATGTGAATGGAAACCTGTTATACTCTTCTCTTGTGGCTCAGTGGGTAAAGAATCCACCTGGCTCAGCTGGTAAAAAATCTACCTGCAATGCAGAAGACCTGGGTTGGATCCCTGGGTTGGGAAGATCCCCTGGAGAAAGAACAGCTACCTGCTTCAGGATACTGGCCTGGAGAATTCCATGGACTATATAGTCCATGGGGTTGCAAACAGTTGGACATGACTGAGGGACTTTCACTTTCACTATACTCTTAAAGGTTAGTGTCTTGAAAAATGGACTATCCTCTATTTTTCAGGCTATAGGCAACATTCTTAACTGAAAGCAAAAGCAATGGATTACAAAGTGAAAATCAGTCAGTCATGTCTGACAGTTTGTGACATCATGGACTGTACAGTCTATGGAATTCTCCAGGACAGAATACTGGAGTGGGTAGCCTTTCCCTTCTCCAGGGGATGTTCCCAACTGAGAGATCGAACCCAGGCCTCCCACACTGAAGGTGGATTCTTTACCAGCTGAGCTGCAAGGGAAACCCAAGAATACCAGAGTGGATAGCCTATCCCTTCCCCAGCGAATCTTCCTGACCCAGGAATCAAACTGGGGTCTCTTGCATTGCAGGCAGATTTATCAGGGACGCCCCAATAGAACACAATGATTAAAACAAAAGAAACAGATTTAACGTGGAGTCAGATTTCTTCTTCTCTGTTACCTTGCATGTCCTCTGTTACATTGCCTGTCCTACATGATGCATAAGCCATCATGAGACATACAAAGTGTCTAGCGTAACAACTAATGCAATTAATATAAAATATTTTTTCAGTTAATAGACCAGAATTAATCTCAGTTTAACTAGTCACTTATGGTGTGTGATTTTGTGCATCAGGTAAGACCTCTGTGGTCTTATTCCTCCTCTGCAGAATGTGGATAAGGATAAACACCTCACATGATCATTTGGAGAATTAAAACCATGTGTGGAAGCACCTAAGATGCAGTTTAGTGTTAATAGCTGCAAGATTATGGATAAATTGCCTTAATCTCTCTTTGGCACAGTTTCTTCTTTAAAATGGAAATGCCTGAAATGTTTGTGATGATCAATAAGAAAATATTTCTACAGTTTTTACCTGAGTGTCTGACATACAATTCATATTTCAAAATGCAAGGTAATACTATATGCAAAACTAATCTTAAAAAGTGTAGATATATGTGTATGCGTGACTGACTCACTTTGCTATACACCTGAAACTAACACTTCATTGTAAACCAACTATACTTGAATAAAATTTTTTAATAAAATAATTATCAGCTGCCCCACTTTTCTCTCACCACCCCTGCCTCATTCATATGAAATACATTTTCATTTAACAACCTAATTTATGAATGGCTTTAGATGCCCAACTTAATTAATGCCTGCAATCCTCTTTCTCTGCCTTTGCATCACTAAAATCTTAAGGAATGGCAGAATGTAGGGTAAGGGACATTAGAAAAAATGTGAAATCATCTTTATCTGCTTTTATCACTTCCAACTAACCATGGGAAATTCCTGTTTCATCCCATACCATCATACCCATTTGCATTTTCTGTTAATTCATTCCACACATGTTCAATGATCTATTCTGTTCCTGGCCACCAGAAACTGAAAACAATGCCCTTCCTAAAAAAAAAAAAAATAATAAAAAGCAGGAAAATATGCTATCCACTCTGGAAACATACACAGTTCAGAGCAGAAGTCTCAAACTGATGGCACATGGGTGGTCCAATGTATAAAAAAATATATCATTGTTTCCCATATTTAAAATCTGGCATCTTTTTACATTAAAAGCCTCAGATTATTAATTTTTCTTTACAAAATATGAATATTTTAGAACAGTTTTATGGAGAAGTATAGCAGCTGGCTCTCTCTGCATGAGACATGTCCCCTTCATTTAGACATAACCCCTGAAACTGCAGGTTGCTTTCACAACCAGCCCACTCATTCACCCATATCACCCAATGTGTGTGCGGAGGATGATGAGTGTGACTCTGAGTCCAAAAACAAATATAGTCTAGCCTAGGAGGCTCTCCCAATATTCAGATCACAGAATTCATTTTTCTGATTGAAACATGATTGTTAATATTCCAAATAAAAGTCTCCAAAGAGTCAGTCCTTTGGACTGTGACTAGCCTGCTTGGCTTCATCATCTATCACTCCTATGGCTTAATGTCTGAGAGTCTGTAAACAGGACATGAATTGAATTACATGGCCCGTTGCTTTGTTTAAAACCAATGTGCCATAATCCTGATGAAAGCAACATGTGGAATATTTTATAAAAATAATTACATGCAGTTCTCATTAGAGTCAGTAAGAGCCTAAATCACAGTTAACAATCAAAAGTTTGGAATTAGTTGCATTCACTTGCCTTGGGATTTCAGTATAAGAAGCTAAGAAGGAGGAGATGGACTTTGCTGTCCTCCAGATCTGATCTGGTCTCAAAGAAGCAGGTCATCTTAGACCAGAGATCTTGAAGCCCCATTTGGCTTTATTAGCTAGCATTTGACGAGTTGTTGCCAGTTTCCCTTCTAGCCTTGCTAGCATATTGGCGTCTACTTTTACTTATTCCTAATGATGATAGCAGCTCTGCTATTGTGTCAGAGTGTACATCCTCAGTTGTACATGGCTGACTCTTTGTAACCCTATGGAATGTAGCCCGCCAGGCTCCTCTGTCCATAGCATTGTCCGGGCAAGAATACTAGAGGGGTTGCCATGCCCTCCTCCAGGGGATCTTCCCAATCCAGGGGTCAAATTCAGGTCTCCTGTGTCTCCTGCATGGCAGGCATATACTGAGCCACCTGGGAAGCCACTGAACAAGGGAAACCAACCGTTTCTGATCCTTGATGTTCCTTTCAAGGCGGTGTTGGCCGACAAAGGGGCGCATGGGGCAAGGGAGTTTACAGTTAGAATAGGTGCATGGACAAAGCCCATTTCCTTGTGAACGATGACCCAGGGAGCTCACAAGCCGGAGACTCGACTCTCCCTCTGTCCTTTAACAAGCTTTCCTCAGTTTCCTCCCCCAACCTTCCTTCAGGACGGAGTGGTCAGGTCAAGCACTACTCAGCTCCTATTTTGTGTTCCTTTGCATGTGGAAGCAGTCTAGAACCAAGGGAGCATGGACGCAGCCCCTGGGGAGGTCAACTCCACCCGAGGTCTATGCCCTACACGGTGGACCATCAGTGTACATGTTAACTCAGCTTGTCTCTGGTACTTATGAAGATAAAAAACGCTTCACTCTTCTCAGTATATTATGTTTTTTCCCCATCATCTCCCCTATATACTCCAAATTAACACTTTCTGTTTTGTGAACTATGCCTCTGAGAGCTTTCTGTCTCTCAAAATAAAAGATTTCTGATCAGTGCTCAGGAATAACCCCCTCATTTCTCTTCCCACCCAAGAAACTTCACTTAAAAATGAAGTTTCACAGTTTATGGAAACCACACAAAATCCAGAGGAGATTCTACTCTTGCAAAAGCATTTGAGAGATGGCCCTTGTTTAATACATTTCCACCTGTGACTGCAAAGTTAAGATCATACAAGACTGAGAAAGCTTCTTACACTCCGGAGTCCAGTTTTACTTGTAAATTCCAACTCTGCTTATCATTTGGAGTTGTCAAGTTAAAAACAAAATAATTTTTAAAGGTTCTCATTTTCCTCAATATTGTATAAAAATTCCTGAGGGGGGGAAAGAAACAAATACAAAGCATTCCTCACTTTAAAAAAAAATGGTATAAACAGGAGGTAGCAAGTTTTATGTGGAAGAAGTAATTTCATTACCACATAGTTTCCCTAGGATTCTGAAAACAAAGGTGGGGCTGGAAGCTTCACCTGCTTCCCTTTGCCTCTGCTTGGGCCTGTGGCAGAAGGCGTGTCTGGACGGGAGCCTCAGGGACAGCCACGCTGTTTCCAGAAGGGTCAGAGTTACTCTCCAGGGCGAGAGGGCCAGAGACGTCAGATGCGCCCGGAGCGGCCTTCCCCTCCAGGTGCTGGCTGTTGACACCTGAGGCTTGTTGAAGAATGAAAAGGCAGATCCCGAGCGATGCAAGGCCAAAGCAGCAGCCAAATCACATACATGAAGGAAGGAAAAAAGAAGGAAGAAGGTGAGAGAGGAAGGCGGGGAGGAACAGAGGAAAGAGCACCAGGACCGAGGAGGCTGGACACATTCTAGCGCTTCTCAGCCTTTCCTGGGAGCACAGCCCAGGTGAGCTGGTTCTCTGCTGTGAAGGAGGCTGCGAACAGCACTAGCTTCATAAACGGCCCTGAAGGTTGAACAAGGCCCTGCTCTGCGGGGCGTTTCTCTGTCAGCCCATGATGATTGGCTGATGTCCTCCCCCTAAGGACGCTTCCTTGGTAGAAATTATTAATCATAGCAGGGAGTAGTAAACCGGATGCTACGATTATAGTTCACAATGTCGTGTAGATGGTACTCTTTCAGCCTCTCCAGAAGTTTATACAGAAAAGTGAACAAAGGAAAGAGCATGTTTATATTAGAAAACTCAGGTTCAGCTGCTTGCTGCTAAAAAGACAATAATGGAGAGGCAAGTGTCAATAGAAGGAGATGATTCTTTAATCAGAAAAGCCAATCTTGAGGGAAGGTGGATTTGTGTCCTGAGAACAGCTCCCAAGATTCTGCTCAGCCGTGACCATTATTAAAGGGGAAAAAAGAGAGGGAGAATCTCAGTGAATCATCGAAAAAGGTGGTTGAGGTTCTGCATCCTTTTCCGTTGAATGCGGACTGGCTGACTCTTCAAATGCTATCTTGTCCTTGTGATTTGCCTGCAGGATTCCTTAGGGGACTGGTGGTGGGTAGAGAGCTAGTCATTCTTTAACTACTTCATTCTTCATTCTTACTTTATCCAGGAAAAAAAAAAAATCAGCAGGTTAGACAAGGCATGGGGTGCATTCAGAAGGACATAAGTCAGGAGTTAGATTAAGTTGCCTGGTGATCTTGCTCCTATAATTAGGTCTTTGAAGGTTAGAGGGGAACAGAATTGGGTGAACAGGAAAGGGACAGAAGAGTTGCTTTCAGACAGGCTTTGGGCCCTTAGGGAGCAGAGGAAAGGGAACGTGAAAGTTGCTCAGTCGTGTCCAACTCTTTGCAACCCCACAGACTATGCAATCCATGGAATTCTCCAGGCCAGAATACTGGAGTGGGTAGCCATTCCCTTCTCCAAGGGATCTTCCCAACCCAGGGATTGACTCAGGTCTCCCGCATTGCAGAGGAAAGCTCTAGACTGTTAAAACACAGTTCTCCACCTGCGGGGTGGTTTTTTATACAGACTGTGTTTTGATTTGTTTTTGTTGTTTTTCTTTTCTAGTAGCAGTCATGACAACATAAGTCTAGTTTCCTGCACTCAGTTTATTGGAAGAAATTCATTTTCCTATTAAACTTTCAGATTAATATTGAGAGAGATCTTGAAGTAAATCTGTCCTGATGTGATTGGAAGGAAGGGAAAAGTTAGGCAAAATTCTCTAGATTTTCTCAAATATCTGCAAGAATGTCATGTCAGGGATTAGGCCTGACCTGAGTAGAAAGAGTAAGATAAGAAAGAAGCTGCTCAAGTTGTTCAGCATCATCAGTGCTACAGAAAATTCACATAGATCACCAGCTACCCCAAGTCCACTGTGTTAAAAAGTTGTGGCAGTGATTTGCCTGCTAAGTCATGTCTGACTCTTGCAATCCCATGGACTATAGCATGCCAGGCTCCTCTGTCCACGGGATTCTCCAGGCAAGAATACTAGAGTGGGTTGCCATTTCCTCCTCCAGGGGATTTTCCCAAACCAGGAATCAAACCTGGGTCTCCTGCACTGTAGATAGTTTCTTTACCAACTGAGCTACAAGAGAAGCCCTTAAAAGTTGGAGTGTAAGTGAATAAAAACAGCATGAGCTATTATCATTATCATTAATGAGGTTTATTCCTAGCCAGAAACCAGTGAAAGCATTTATATTAATAAGCTGTGAACTGGGATACAATCTACTGCTTCGAGGTTGACTCAGATGCCTCCATCAGACCTTTCCTGCCATCCAAGTAGCAGACCCAACAACCACTATGCTCTTTAGAGGGGTTCAAAGGCAGGCCCCCCACCTCCCCAAATCACAAAGCCCACTTTGGAACTAATAGAGAAGCTGTTCCTACACTCAGCACTGCCTCCGGCCTTCTTTCTTTCTGATTCTCTCTGCTGTTAAATTCACTTTCATGTCTTCTCTCCCACCAAACTCTAAGCCTCCTTGAGGGCACAGGCTTGAGGTTATCAAGTACATTCTTCGGAGTCCCTTTCCTTCAGGGGCTCAATGTGTGGGGTGAACTGAAGCAGAATGTGAGACCAGCCCTTTCTTTGAGGATTGACTGGGGTGGTAGGTGTCTCTGTGGGGCTGAGTTTGGGGCAGGCACAGGGCAGGCAGAGATGAAGGCCATGGGGATGCAACCAGCAGGGATATGGGTGATGCACCGATACAAAGGTCAATGAACATGTTATAAGAGAAGAATCCAGTTCATCCATCAGCAAAAATTAATTGTGAGGATGATGGAAAACCCCAGTGGGGAAAATATCTCTCATTGAAAGAAAACTTCAATATGGGCAATTTCTACAAAGGCTCTTGAGTTATGAATGGAAACTGCAAAGACTTGACATTTGTTGTGAACTTTCAAGGAACACTGAGCAAAAGACAATGATTGATTGTTTTTGAAAAATAATAGCTTGTAATGCAATCATGAATTTCCAGCAAAATCCACTGGCAAACTCCATCTAAGGTCAAGAAACTTTGTTGGGATGACAGTGCTTCCACAATTTAAGTAAAATAGCCAAATATTAATTCCTGGTTTGTTTTTGATTTTGCTTTGAAGGTGCAGAACAAAATGACAGTGTGTTTAGAGCCCTTTGTCAGAGTTAGGCTGAATATAACTCCACAGCTTACAAAAAGGAGAGTCCGTGAAGGCCACTGCCCTGCTTCCCAGGGCCGGGGTCACAAGAGTGGAGGGAGGTCCAGCGCTTGCCATGTCACGTGGATGTCTCATGTTTTTCACATGGGCAAAGATAATGGGCAGGTGTCTGGTTGAGAGCAACATCCACGTAAAATCTTTAGCCGAGATAAGAATGGCTCAACTGTATATTTAAGGGAGTCAGTTATGTATTCAAACTTCAGAGAGAGAAAAGAAAGGAAGATTTAGAAAAGCAGAGTAGCAACTAACCTGGGACACTGATGGGTGATACTAATAAACAGGCAGGAGGCACACAGAGATAGTGATGAACCTTGGACCGCAAGGAGATCAAACCAGTCAATCCTAAGGGAAATCAACCCTGAATATTCATTGGAAGGGCTGAGGCTGAGGCTGAAGCTCCAGGACTTTGGCCACCTGATGTGAAGAGCCAGCTCATTGGAAAAGACCCTGATGCTGGGAAAGATTGAGGGCAGGAGGAGAAGGGGGTGACAGAGGATGAAATGGTTGGATGACCTCTTCAACCCAATGGACATGAGTTTGAGCAAACTCTGGGAGATGGTAAAGGCAGGGATATCTGCCGTGTTGCAGTCCACAGGGGCCCAAAAAGTCAGACATGACTTAGCGACTGAAGAGCAGTGACAAAACCCACAATAATACTTCATCTGCCTAGCTTTTCTTTTCTGAAAGGGCATTGGTTTGACTTTTGTTTCAGTCACTGACATAACCTTTCCCTTTCTCTCCGTGCGTCACTCTGGGAGAAATCCCAAGGCTCTGACTTGGCCATTTGACATGATTGAGCGCCTGAGTAAGCTTTACAGATACCTTGCCAGTATTAGAATCGTGTGCAGATGCTTCTGAAATGAATGGTACCCTGGGACCTGGCTAGAGATGTGCTGTTTAAACACACAGCAGTGTCCTCTGCCACGTTGAAAGGTGGAAACTTCTGGATGTGCTCCGCTGGGTAAACTGTGGGAGGTTTCGATAGAGTGTCTGGGACAAACTTCCAGGCTGAGGAGCTGCTGGGGGAGAGCAAGGTGGCCCCAGAGCAGGGCCACAGTCACACTGTTGCCATGGGCCATGGGGAGCTGTGGCCATCTCTCCACGTGTGCATACCCATGCCTGTGGCAGAGGGCAACGCTGATTGGTGAAAAGACCACCAGGGCAGGGAAAAGGGCAGAAATGCCCACTGAGGTAAGTAGGGAAAAGCACCCAGGACAGAGCACAAAGACAGTGCTGATAGGCCCCCTGGCTGTCCGTTCCTGCCCAGTGACCTTGAGTCCACTCCCCTGCCTGCCCTGAACCTTATTCTTTGCATCTTAGACAGGAAACCCTCCAGGCCCTGATGGCCACATTCTGACACATTCACACTCCAAGAAGTCCCTTACATCCCTTTCCACTTCATTGACCCCACCTCATATGTTGATTTTTCCATTTCTATGTTGCTCAGAATTATAGTGACATCCCCATACAGCTGCCACTCAAATGGCAAGAGTTTGGCTTTTTCCAAACAGGATCGAGTTACAGCAGGAAGGTACAATGTTGCCTTCCATCAGGTAACTTCCCATGTTCTGGTGATTCCCTCGCCTCCACAAATGCCCTCTTTCCCTACTCACTGGCTTAAAGCCACCTCTTCTTGAGCAAGTCTAGGCAAAGAAGCAGAAGTCTAGTTTCTGTTATCTACTGAACACATAAGTCACGGTATCTCAGTATACCAGCTGCAAAATATCCTTGCATAGCATAGTTTTGATTACCATGGGCCTCACATTATCTTGCCAACAAAGATCCATCTAGTCAAGGCTACAGTTTTTCCAGTGGTCACGTATGGATATGAGAGTTGGACTATAAAGAAAGCTGAGTGCTGAAAAATGGATGCTTTTGAACTGTGGTGTTGGAGAAGACTCTTGAGAGTCCCTTGGACTGCAACGAGATCCAACCAGTCTATCCTAAAGGAGATCAGTCCTGGGTGTTCATTGGAAGGACTGATGCAGAAGCTGAAACTCCAATACATTGGCCACCTGATGTGAAGAGCTGACTCATTGGAAAATACCCTGATGCTGGGAGGGATGGGGGGCAGGAGGAAAAGGGGACGGCAGAGGATGAGATGGCTGGATGGCATCACTGACTCAATGGACATGGGTTTGGGTAAACTCCCGGAGTTGGTGATGGACAGGGATGCCTGGTGTGCTGCGATTTATGGGGTCGCAAAGAGTCGGACATGACTGAGCAATTGAATTGAACTGAACTGAATGTAGCTAGATCACCACAAACCCTTAGCACTTGGCTAATTTGAGCTATTCTCTCTCTCTATGTGTGTGTGTGTGTGTATATATATGTGTGTGTGTGTGTGTGTGTGTGTGTGTGTGTATGTATAAGTAAAGGCCTTGTTTTGACAGCTCCTTGCTGGACAGGGACCGTGGAAAGGCAGAGGCATGATGACGTAGGCTGTCTGGCTCTACGCAGGCCTCACCAGAATCTTGGAGTCATCACGCTGGCTGGAGACGTTCTCAGAGGCTCTCATGTGCACACAGATTCTGTTTTTATCTCAGACTCTCGACCTTCTCCTGTTTCTGGTTTTGGGAATTCACTGTGTCCCTGGCGTCAAGGCCTGTCTGCCAGAGTGAGAGACATGGTGTCCTCATCCTGCTGGGTGCTCGGCAGAATAAAGGTCAGGCTTTCCTGGGATATGTGGTAAATGCTGAAACAGGGCTCTCTGAGGAAAAGGCTCCAGAAAGGTCTTCCATCAGCCACACTTGGTTGTGGCTCATGCTCTTTATTGGCAAAGCAGTGCCCTGTCCCCGCCAGGCACAAGCCACGCTCTCTGTCGGCCAATGGCTTAGCTCATTGGCCACACCCTTGTGCCCCTCTACCAGCATCTACTATTAATGACACCAGAATGTTTAGTGTTTGAGTAATTAAGAGTTCAGTCTTATTTCTGTTTCTCTCTCATGGTTTGATTAAATATAGTTCACATTATTTTCAAGATCTTGATGTTTCTGTATCTCAAGTGCTCATATATTATCTCCCAATTCATCTTGAGTTTGTTTTGGTGTCTTTTTCTACTCTTAATGTTTCCACCTAGAGAATTTCCTTTAGCATTTGTTGTTGTAAGGCTGGTTTGATGGTGCTGAATTCTCCTAGCTTTTGCTTGTCTGTAGAGCTTTGGATTTCTCCCAGAATCTGAATGAGGTCCTTGCTGGGTAGACATATTGATAGGTTTTCCCCTTTCATCACTTTAAGTATACCTTGCCACTCCCTTCTGGTCTGCAGAGTTTCTGCTGAAAAATCAGCTGATAACCTTATGGGGGATCCTTGGGCTGCCATGTGTATCTTTTATGGCCCTATATCCACTACCAGCTATAAACTAGGCAGGTGGCAGCAGCTTGCTGTACTGCCCTGGGAGATCGGCTCGCTGCTCTGCAACGACCTAGAAGGGTGGGATGGGGGGACCCTGGGAGGCAGGCCCAAGAGAGAGGGGCTATATGCATACATGCAGCTGATTCACTTCAGTGCATGCTAGAAACTAACACTATTGTAAGAAACTATGCTCCAGTAAAAAATTTATCTAGCGAGGAGCTCCATTTTCTGTCTCAAAACAGCAATGAAATAGAAATTCTTGAGAGAACTGGGAAATATATACCATATGAGAGGCATAATTATTATTATTAATTTGGGAGAAACCGTTAAATAACCACCAATGTTTTTACATTTCTCTGTTTCTAAAAAGAACACAATAGCACATGCTCAATTTAGAAAGTGTATGCATTACAAAACATTAGAAAATACAAAACACCAGTGACTCAATGGTTGAGTAATAATTACTTGTAACATTTTGATATCATGGTTTTTATCTTGCTATATTTTTAAATGCTCTCTCTACATATACACAGAGAGATTGTTGCCATATAAATATATATTAATATCAGTACCAGACACATGTGAATTACATGTACTTAAGCATGCAGAAACATATGTGTATAGAAAGAAACTTACATATTTAATATTTAAAGTTTAGCATCTTCATTTTCTTATGCTAAACCTTATATTATAATTTTTCCCAGGTCATTAAATGGTCCTCAAAGCTATGATTCTAAAATATTTAAAAATTATTATAGTGAAAATTCACATACCTGAGTTTCTAAAGCTGAAACCACTGTTTCTATAGGAGAGTTTGCTGTGTCCTTCTTATGCTGTTCCCAGAATCTCTCTCCTCTTTTCTCATTTTTTCATTGCACCCACATCCCTGGTCTAAAAACGTCCCTGCGCCCGCCAGCAAATGCACCCCTAGAACTCAGTCCTCGCCAACACAACCAAAGGTCATTGGACGAGAGAAAGTTTCCCTGGCTTCACATCTCATTATCAAGAGACATGAATTAATTTATGTGGCTGAATTAAGGGGAAGGAAATGCCACTTATGGAGCTTAATTATGAAATAACTCAAAGCGGAATGTGCAGAGCTCTGAAGAGGGCTTCCTTGTAGGAGTTTGGGAACGTCTAAGTCAGGCAACAGTACGTTTAGTTGTCTCCTCTTTGTAAAGCAGTGGCAAGCCCATGGCTGCTTGACAGTTGGGAGGAATAGATATACGAATGCCTGAACTGTGCCTGACACCTGGAAGATGTCACCAGCACACACTCCCCATAGAATCACACAATAAGATAAACTGGAGGCAGTGTCTCTCCAATGATTGAATAAAACCCATCCAACTCCTACATAAGCTATTAGACTTTTATTTTTTCCTTTTTATTTTTTAATTATCCCTTCTTCAGCATCCCTTCCTGTCTCACCTGCATTATTGTGTGTATGGAGAGCTGCCTTCTTTCTTAGGGATTAAGGCAACTTCTTTTCCATTGAAACTTTTAAACGTGTAAAAATGAATTCCCTCCACTGATCCGGATAATTGTTAGGCTATAAACTTAATTTTTTTATTATATCTTTGTGTCTAATATTTTAAGTATAAATATTGATTTCTACTAGACTTTATCCACATTCATGTCATCGTTTAGTTGATGACCTTAGAAACTGGCTGATACTCTAATTATAGTCTGATCAATCTGAACAAAATTTAGGGCTTAATTGCAGTTTCCCATATACTAAGATATTTTTTAGTTGTCTGAACATCTTGTTTAATGTTATAGTTTTAATGTGTCCTTGTATATTACCATTCAGCTTGTGTTCCTCTAAGACCACAGAGTCTACTTTGGTCTCAGTCCCTCAGAGGCAGAATACACAATAAATAATTTTTCAAAAGAGCTTACCTAATTCCCGAGCTCTTCCCACCAAGACTGTGTGAAAATTAATTCCTTACTCACCTACTCACAATCTTCTCTCAGTTCCGTTCAGTTCAGTTCAGTCGCTCAGTCGTGTCCGACTCTTTGCGACCCCATGAATCGCAGCACACCAGGCCTCCCTGTCCATTGCCAACTCCCGGAGTCCATCCAAACTCATGCCTATCGCATCAGTGATGCCATCCAGCCATCTCATCCTCTGCCGTCCCCTTCTCCTTCTGCTCCCAATCCCTCCCAGCATCAGGGTCTTTTCCAATGAGTCAAATCTTCCCATGAGGTGGCCAAAGTACTGGAGTTTCAGCTTCAGCATCAGTCCTTCTGATGAACACTCAGGACTGATCTCCTTTAGGATGGACTGGTTGGAACTCCTTGCAGTCCAAGGGACTCTCAAGAGTCTTCTCCAACACCACAGTTCAAAAGCATCAATTCTTCGGTGCTCAGCTGTCTTTATGGTCCAGCTCTCACATCTGAACGTGACCACTGGAAAAGTCTGCTCTCACCCCAGTTCTTCCCCTTGGCCTTGCTCACACATGCATCAGTGCTCAGTCTATAATCAGATATTGGTACTACATACACTGCAGAATCCATTTTACTTAGGGAAATATGGGCATATTTTTATTCATTTTTAAATCACAAGACAAGAGCATGAAAGTGTTACTTCGATTGATAACATTATTGTCAGAGACTACAATCTACAAAACCAGGAGTGATCAACATTCAGGATGAAGATGCTTTCTTTAATCTTATGAAATGTCAGCCTGCAAGTCACACGGAGCAGAAGACGGGTTTTACTATAGTTCACCCAAAGACAAATGAACTTCCACCTTCCAAACACAAAAATCCAAATCCCGTGGCTTTAGCAGAATTAATAGGATTCTGATGCATGCCTTATAGGCTTGACTTTTAAATTCCAATAGCTGGCTTCATGCCTGTGCTTGACACTGCTCATCTGCTCATTTCTGTTCCCAAAGGCCAACATTATCTCAGAATATACTGTTTCCATTTCCATCAAAACCTGGAAGGCTATCTCTGAAAAATAACCTGTGGATTTTTATTTTTTCTTACCAATGTGATTTGGATGATTCCACAGTAAATGAAAGAGATAAAAAAAAAAAGATATGATTTGAGAAACCTTAAGACTGTAAATAAGAAGAAAAAAAAAGTTTGGTTTCTGGTCTGTTATCCAACAATTAATTTCCTGAAATAGTATTCTGATAGTTTACAAAAATGCATGAAAATACAGAGTGGTCTTTGACAGGACTTCAGAGAGCTTGCTGAGGCAAGACGATTTCCATCACGGAAAATCAGTTTCCTGTAAATGGTGAAGAAGCAAAGATCTTAGACCAGCATCAGATATGATCCTCTGGGGTCTATTTTCTGCTTGTTTTCTGGAAGCACTCAATGGAAATTTGAAATAGATATATTGTACCATTGTCTGTTTTTCTTCTTTCCATGGTCACTGGTGATATCAAAGTTAATTTTTTATGTATAATTTTAGACCCAGATTTCTGTCACAAAATATTTAATATCATTAAATAAATATTGGGTGTTTTCTGTTTTCGATCTGATAAAAAATGCTAGTGAGTGATGAGGAAAAGATGAACGTTCAGTAATAAGTCCCAGTTACCACCTTCCCATCCTTTGGTTATCAGGAACCCAAACTGTAAATGAGAGATTTAGGAGCATTCAGATAAAGCTAAATTTGCATATAAATCCAAAATGAACTGTATTGTCACTTATTATAACTAATCCAAACAATTGATAAAAATCATTTAAAGAATTATGATACTGTTGCATAAGATGTTTCCTGAACACTTACATTTTAAGAAATGTTTCCATTTTCTCAGCTCTGGATTTCAGGAAATAAAAATCCCGCCCCCCCCTGCTAATTCCAGCTCTACAATCTAAGTAACACCCCCCCCTGCTAATTCCAGCTCTACAATCTAAGTAACAGGAAATGCGTCCTCCGCCAGCTCATTTCCTCTTATTGTTCCCTTTCAATGGGCCCCTTGGCTACATTTTTGCACCTCTTTTTCCCTTCAGATGTATTGAGCCTAGTAAAAGCCCGAAGCTTCCAAAGGAAAAAGACCTGGGGTCAGAGACACCCAGGAGCACCATGAATTCTCCTTTTGCTATAGAAAGTGCAGGGGAGTCTGAGAGAAACCATAGATTTTTATCTGGCAGAGTCTACTCATTTACACTGATACATTAAAAGAAAACAAGAACTGATCTTTGAAAGCCTTTTTAACGTAATTCTGTATTTGACTTCATTTGAATATTAATTTCATATTTATATTATTTATATTTTATATATAATACTATGTCTTTTGTAAACCCTTGATGTTTCTTCAAATAGGCATACTAGTTAGTACAGCATCTTGCTTTGGGAGTTCGGTGAATAATTGTAAAATAAATATGGGACCTCCCTGGTGGTCCAGTGGTTAAGAATACGCCTTCCAAGGCAGGGAACACAAGTCTGATCCCTGGTGGGAGAACTAAGACCCCACATTGCTGTTGGGTGACTAAGACGGTGCGTTACTATAGGGAAGCCTGTGCACAGAAACAAAGATCCTTCATGCCTCAACAAGGGTCCCACGAGCTACAACTAAGCCCGATGCAGCTATATGTGTGCACATACATACATAATAAATATTTTATAAAATAATCATAGGATGAATAAAGTTAAGGTATATATGAATTTCTGTTACTAATTAATTTTATTATATTTCTGAGTCAAAATACAGTTATGTAGGAATTCCTTTCCTTGTCCATAATAAGCTGTGACAATATGGCATTTTATTCAGTATATGAAATATACTGTATATATATATATATGCATAATTCTCTAGGCCAGAATACTGTATACTGTGTATATATATATATGCATAATTCTCCAGGCCAGAATACTGTATACTGTATATATATATATATATATATGCATAATTCTCCAGGCCAGAATACTGGAGTGAGCAGCTGGTCCCTTCTCGAGGAATATATTATCTATATGTAGATGTCAGGCGAGTGTATGCGCCTCAATTCTGTCTCGTCACAACAAAGGTTTTGAGTGATGGACATTAGACAGCCCTTGGCTCGTCACAGCTCTCAGGTCTTGGACAGACCGTGTTATAGCTCTTAAACAAATCAGTGTTACAGCTCTATTTTATTTAGAAAATAGAAGGAGAATCCATGCTCGAGGCAAGAGGGCATGTCGACCCAAAGACGCGAAGAGAAGAGCGCCCCAGCACGCGGGGGGTGGGGGTTGGGGGGACAGAGAGAGCGTGCCTTGGCTCCTCTTTTTATATGTTTTTTTCCTCCCCCTGGGCCTGCCCTGTGTAAACTGGACTAGTCAGTAGTGTTGTTTGTTCTACCTGAGGTCCTCACTCAGGTCCTCGGACCTTCCTTTGTTCTATTTTTTATTTTCATGGGCTTTTCCCTTCCTTGTCTTTTAGCCATCACCATTTTGGACTCCTGTTTCCTATTCTAACTACCTAACAAAAATATATCTCTACCCAGGTATCCTTTTATCTTTACTGGTTTGTGTTTTTGTTTCTAGCTAGCCACTACCTATCTCCTAATAAATTTTCATTCTAGAAGCAATGCAGCTCTTTGATTTAGAAAACAGCTCAGAGGGATGAAAGAAGCCCAGTGAATTACATGAAAATCATCCTGGACAAAGTAGGAACAACCTTAGTTCCAGTCCTCACTCTGGTCTTCACTGTGATTGGACATTAGCTTCATTTTCTATGTTCATGGACATTAGCTTTTAACATTAACATTTTCTATGTTCTATTACTTCTTTATCTAATGAAAGTCCTATATCTCTTCCTGTATTACATGTCTGTGGTGGGAAGCAAATAAGATTAACAATGCATTCTAAGATACAGAAAACGTTATGCATGTATGAGATAGTATTATTTATACAATGGTGGTAATAGTATTAGTTATATGGTAGACCTATGCTTAAGAAACAGACTAGGCTTCTCTTTCTACATCTTCACTCTTGATTTGATCAGTAGCTCTTCTTGTCTCTAAGATATTTTGAAACTCAAAGTTGGCTATGTTACCAAGTTGGTTGACCGGATCCATGCCAGGATTCAAGACAGAGGGTCTTGGCTAAGGAGGTTTCCTTTTCCAATGAGATTTGCACAGCCAGTAATGAAACTGATGCAGATTGGAACAGCACAAGCTTTGTTCAAGGCCAAAGAATGGAGAAGAACCTAGTTTTGCAATCAACTTTTTAACCCAGTTCAGACAGAGACACCAAACATATAGGAGGTAGAGGTAAAAAGGGGAAATTTGGAAAGAATGGAAGGTTTATGAGTTATCTAAGAACAGGGGTGTGGTTTAGACCTGGAATTGATGCAACAGTCAATTTCAGTCCTTGCATGGGCTTTTCTAATTGTTGTCATGACAACTGTCAACTGTCCTGAAGCTGGTGAGCATGTCAGTTAGCTGGCATATTGTAGCGAGTGTATAATAAGGCTCAAGGTCAAGGGGAAGTCAAATCCTCTGCCATCTTGGGCCTAGTCAGTTCTAATGGGTACTTGCTTATTTTCTTTTTCTCTGCAGATTCCTCTTGAAGCTTAGATAAAAATAATTGTTTCTGCTTGAAGGAGGAGCAGGTGTATAATTCTGGGTTGACAGCCTTGGTAACAGCTATAGAATAGAAGGGCATGTCATGATTTTAAAATATATTGGAAAGAAAGTAATTTAAACAGTTAAGTACAGTTTTGACTTGACTGGTACAGGTTTTGCGTGCATGCATGCTCAGTTGCTCAGTTGTATCCAACTCTTTGATGCCTCATGAACTGTAGCCCACCAGGCTCCTCTGTCCATGGAATTTTCCAGGCAAAAATATTAGTATGGGTTTCCATTTCCTTCTCTGGGGGATCTTCCCAACTCAGGGGTCAAACAAGTGTCTCCTGCATTGGCAGGCAGATTCTTTACCACTGAGCAATCTGGCAAGCATATAGGTGTAATTATCTATAATTGAGGGGAAATAGATGGAAGGTCAGTCCTTTCTAAACTGATTCCTTCTCCAAAGAATTAGACTTGGGAGCACACTTTTAGGCTTTATATTAGTCCAATTCTATTGTGATAGAAAAAAAGATATGTGTTTGTTCCTTATCTGCCAACTTGGCACATATTATTCATAGGAGTATTGCTAATTAGCACTGGAAATCACCCTACCATTCTCTTGAAAAGAAATATAAAAAGGCAAATATCCTAAACACAATTGTATATTCCTCCTTAAAAATAATGTCAGGTGAAATTATAAGTAATATCTCATTTGATTCTTTCTAACAGGGGACTTGATTACTTCAATTTTACAGATGAAGAAACTGGGGCTCAGGAAAGGGTGGTAATTTGTTGCCACTCACAAAGCTGTCAGGAAACTTGAATTTGACCCCAGGTTTCCTTGACTGCAGAGTTCATACAATTTTGCTTCTATCATCTCTAGAAAATTTAAAGGTTATATCAATCAAGTCAAACATGTTGACCTTGGCGCAGTAAGTTCTAAAATCCACTTAATCACTGACACATCTAGGAATTTACCCTTTGGTCTCATCCATCTTGTTCCTAACCATATATTTTTACTTAAGTATTTGTCAGTTATTTGAAAGTGTGCCCACCAAAGTTCTCTAATGATTTTATAAACAGCAAGCATCCTCCATTTGGTGTCACCTTCACATTCTTGCAAAGTCACTCTCTGTTGCTAAGGCATTACACTGCCTCTCTACTCGTCTTCTGCCTGCGTGTTTAGTGTCAGTAAAGCAATCTTGGTGAGCTGTCTTCTCTCCTTTCAATCACAAGTTTTCTTCCACTGTATTCCATGCCAGCCAAGTTATTTCACTTCACGGTTCCAAATCTTTTATGCTCAAGGTTTGCCTTCCTTACCATGAAACTTCTGCATATTGGTTATGGAATCTATGCTGTTCATTTTCACAAGCAGCAAAGAAGCAGTAAGAAACCCCTCAATATGGAAGACATTCTGCTTATTCATTTTTGTGATGTGGACAGTCCTTAAATATTTGACTTAGATGTCACTTCTTTTTTTTAGATGTTATTTCTAACAGAAAGTCTGATACATCACTATGATTTAGATTCTTCTTCTCTATGGACATTTAATTATGTATTCCAACCACTGAATACAGTGATTGGCATTTAATAAATATCCATTTATGAAAAATAATGAATGAATGAAAAATATGTCTGTAAGTGAAAGTTTCCTTTAAAACCCCTTATTTCTCCAATTCAATTTATAACATCAACTCCTAAAAGATACAGTCTCTGATAATTATTTTATGGTAACCTTGAAACCCTAGAAAGGATTTTCTTCTAAACTATTTTCAATAAATAGTTAAAAAGTCTACTTTCCTTTCAACTACATTCAAGTCTTAAGAAAAGTTGAAAATGAAATGTATGTTCAATGTGTTGTAATCCAGTGAAATCAATTGATATTGAATTTATGTCACTGTGCTTCTGCTAGGTTGAATAGTTTCCTTTCAGAAACCATCATCCATTGCATTAATCAATCTAATCAAATAGTAAATCACAGTCAATCCTTTCTCATTTGGCAAATGTATAAAACGCATTTAATGTCTTTCATTGCAATCCCAGTGTGGTCGCTTTCTTTCTTTCATTTTTAAAGGATGGTTATAATGAGGTTGACTTAATTTATTCATACATTCATTCCAAACCCATTCCTTAGTGTAACACACAAGGAACCCTCAAAGGCTAAGTGTAAAGAGATGAACGATAGCATCCTCCCCCTCAGATGCTCACTATGACGGTGGGCATGTAAGTAAGTGAATAATTATAAGAGATTATGCTAGTTAGGTCCAAGATAGAAACCCAAGATTTTGACAAAAAAAAGAAGAGAAAAATACACAGATAGAGAAATTTGGAAGATTCCAAAGGAAGTTATGCATTTGCTAAAGGATCAAAGATTCCTATAGGGTGGTGAGAGGGTTTGGGTGAGGGAAAGGGTGTTTGGAGAAACATTTGAGGGAGACAGAACAATGTGCAAAAGACAAATTGACAAAAAAAATGACAGAGACATCTTTGGGACTGAAAATACATTGGCTGGATTACAGGAATGTCATATTTGGATATCTGAGAGAAGGGAAGGAAATAAAGCTGGAAATATAGGCAGGAATTACTTGTAAAAGGACCACATATGTCCTCCTCAGCGTCTTTTCTCTTGGCAGAGGAGGTGTAAACAAAGAAACATTTTGATCAGCTGAGCACTTGGAAGTATGGCTCAGATGTAGAGTTGCCAGATAAAATACAGTTAAATTTCAGACAATAAATATTTTTTATTATGAGCACATTCCAAATATTGTGTTGGACATACAATAAAAAAGTAGTATTCATTGTTGACCTAAAATTCCACTCTTTGTACCCTGAACTGTGTACGTGTTAGATGAGCTTACTCTGTCAGAGGTGTCAAGAATGAACTGGTGAAGAATATACAAGGCAGAAAGGCCAACTTGGCAGATAAGTTATTAAAGTCTAGATTCAGCACAGTTGTGACAGGGCTGCCCTGCACTAGATTTCCGAATGTGAGCCATGTTGTTATGGTTACTGAGAGTCAGAGAGGCAATGCTTGAGCAGAAAGCCTGTCTGTAGATCTTTCTATCTTACTCTGAAGTCATTTGATGTTTTGGAATGAGCGGATAATTCATTCTATGACAAGCATAGACATACACTAAACCAGGGAGAGTGTGGCAGGAATGCTTGTCTACTTTGAATGCCGTGGGATCACGTAGATGAAGCAGTAATAAAACTTGGGGATACAAAAACCTGAAACATTTATCTTGGTCTCAGGGAGCCTTCCGGACACGCACAGTATGGGTGTTTGTGTAACGCTTTGAAATTTTCAAACTCCTCTGACACTCGTTATCTCAGATCTATACCAAATGGTCTTACAGTCAAGCGTCAACTATTATTGACCAAATTTTCAGATAAGAAAATATGCACATATAGAAATATTCTACCTTAGCTCTCCTTTTAAAGTTCTCTCCTCTTCAAATCTGAGTTGAAACACATTTCTCACCAAAATAGTCCTTGTTCACAATTGACTCTCCCTGCCATTTAGAAAGTAGCATTCTTCAGTCCAACATGAGGTGTTCTCTGAGACCTTATTAGATTTCATCTTATGCATTCATGGCCAGCCCCTAGGCTGTAAGCCCCCAAAGGGGAGAGCAAATCCTGGTCCTTTTTAGGAAAACTCTATGAGTATCTTAGGTAGTCTTCGGCATATCCAAGTCTTTTAATAAATATCTGATTATCAGACTAGCGTTGGCAGACCTAGAAGTAAATAAAAGTTTCTTGATATGTAGCCTTCTGGTCTTTGGGGCTTTCCTCGTATCCCTCCCCCAGTTTTTAAAATTTCATCCTTTGTGGAGCCAAGCAGAGGTTAATTTGGGAACAGAGCAAATATAAAAACTGTAGGCTGAAGTATTGTTCAGAAGGTACATCATTCATCTCCCAGATTTCATGCAGGATGGGCATAAACCGAACTCAAGGAGCAGTCTCTATGTGAACTGCTCCAGGGCATAGTTTAACAGTGAGATAGAGATGTCCACACCTGATATACACATACCTTCCCAAGATGCCTTAGTCCAGGCTCCAGTCCTTTCCCCCCACACTGGGGCTGTGAGTTTAGCCCGCCTGAACCACCATCAGGGTTCTAGAAGAACTGTCCTGGGAAAGGGAATGTGAGCAGGGTGTCTGTGTGCAAAAAGGGTTAATTCACCCACTAGGGATCTGCCCCATTATTTTACATTTATGAATCAAGTATCTGCTTTAACTTGTTAGCATGAGATCATATATATATAACTTCAAATAGGATATGTGCAGTGTATTCACTGTATATTGTATAGAACAATCACTCTCCTAACTTGTAAATAAAAATACTCTGGAGAAACTGTTAAAACCTTGGGTCTCAGGATTTCTCATTCAGTTCTTCTGGATGTAGAAGGATTTAACAAGTTTCCAGATGATACTGATTGCACTAATCCAGGGCCAAACTTTGAGGTCTATTAATAAGTAATTTATAATCTTATGTTTCTCCCTGCATATGTCATGCACACATTGATTTATATATGCATGCATCCATTCCTTAGTTGTATATTATGGTTAGAGATATACATATACAATTATATATATATATGTTAGTATATTATGTATACTAACTATACTAGATTACTATAATCTAATGTAGTTAGATTATACTAGATTAATAACTACACTAAGTTATATACTAGAATGTATACTAGATTATATACTATACTATAGTTATATAATATAGTAACTGTACTAGATTACTAACATATGTTAGCAATCTATGTATACTATGTATACACAGTATACATATATTAGTATACATATGCTTATCTGTATATTTAAATAAACAAGCACGCCTATATATAAATATTTACAAATAATATACATATTTTGGAAGTTGAGTATATATGAACATAAAGATATATACATGCATATGAAGCCAAATATATAATTATATCGCACATGCACATACACGAGTGTTTGTATATAGATATATGTTACTATAAATATATAAAATATAATATATTTATAAAAGTATATGCTGTTGCGTAGTCACTTCAGTCATGTCTGACTCCGTATGACCCCATGGACTGCAGCCTGCCAGGCTCCTCCGTCCATGGGATTTTCTAGGCAAGAGGACTGGAGTGGGGTGCCATGTCCTCCCCCAGGGGATCTTTCTGACCCAGGGACTAA